>JBBGZY010001072.1:985000-1605000 GCA_037952925.1 Lithobates clamitans
CATATAGTGCTAAGCCCACTTACTGCGACAAAGTACCCCGAATTAGTGGGTCCTACACTAGTAATAGAATGGAAGATCCTCTGTCTCAACCATGGGAGCTGAACTCCTCTATGTGGGAGAACTGAAAGGGATACATCCTAATCACTGGTGGCCACTAAATAGGAGGTAATGAGGAGGGGGAGGGGTGCTCCAGCCCAAAAACCTGGTCAGGGCCTATTACAACATACAAGTACATATTTGGGGGGCACACCATACAATGCATTTAAATTCAAGATGGTGCTGCTGTAAGACCTATAAACAGTACAAAATATTTTACAGCGCACACATACAAGAATGACATTTCCTGCAGGGCTAGTTAAAAACACCTGAACACCTGAACATATTCAAAAAATACGGGGGTTTGGTCACACTATATGGTCATATAGTGCTAAGCCCACTTACTGCGACAAAGTACCCCGAATTAGTGGGTCCTACACTAGTAATAGAATGGAAGATCCTCTGTCTCAACCATGGGAGCTGAACTCCTCTATGTGGGAGAACTGAAAGGGATACATCCTAATCACTGTTGGCCACTAAATAGGAGGTAATGAGGAGGGGGAGGGGTGCTCCAGCCCAAAAACCTGGTCAGGGCCTATTACAACATACAAGTACATATTTGGGGGGCACACCATACAATGCATTTAAATTCAAGATGGTGCTGCTGTAAGACCTATAAACAGTACAAAATATTTTACAGCGCACACATACAAGAATGACATTTCCTGCAGGGCTAGTTAAAAACACCTGAACACCTGAACATATTCAAAAAATACGGGGGTTTGGTCACACTATATGGTCATATAGTGCTAAGCCCACTTACTGCGACAAAGTACCCCGAATTAGTGGGTCCTACACTAGTAATAGAATGGAAGATCCTCTGTCTCAACCATGGGAGCTGAACTCCTCTATGTGGGAGAACTTAAAGGGATACATCCTAATCACTGGTGGCCACTAAATAGGAGGTAATGAGGAGGGGGAGGGGTGCTCTAGCCCAAAAACCTGGTCAGGGCCTATTACAACATACAAGTACATATTTGGGGGGCACACCATACAATGCATTTAAATTCAAGATGGTGCTGCTGTAAGACCTATAAACAGTACAAAATATTTTACAGCGCACACATACAAGAATGACATTTCCTGACATTTCCTGCAGGGCTAGTTAAAAACACCTGAACACCTGAACATATTCAAAAAGAGACCTGTCATCCGCCGGCTCAGCGGAGATTAACAGAGAAATCTCCCGCTGAGCCGGCGGACCGAGGCGGGCTCCGTGGAAATGGAGTCCGCCTCGTGTGAATGAGGCCTGATACAGCAGACACATATCAGGAATATAACATGTTGGGGTAACATATTCTTTAAATCCCCTCTACTGTTGTCAGTGACAAATGTTCCGTTTAGATTGAATATCCACCAAGCAATAACTGTATATATAGCTGTTTAGCTAGAAATTAACCATATTTATTCAATGGAATACTCAAGTAAAATTTGTATGGGTTATGTTTGATATCAAAAATTCCCAGGTATACATATACTTATTGCTTTTTAGATAAATAATTTAAGCAGAACATTAGTCTGTGACAACAGTGGAAGTGATTTTGTCAGTAGAATGGCTTGGAGAAAGAGTGAGTGAAAAAAACGAACACAAAATATACATTGTGGATCAATACAGATCTATACATATACTGCATATCCCTCTCGGCACTGCTATCATTCAATAGATTTTGTATTGGGTACAGCAGAGTTTTGATAATTTTTGAACATTTGTACATGCTTGGCTTATTTGTTAAGAGGAAACTTTATGACACAAATTGAATATTATGCATATAGAGACACTGGGTCAATGTTACAAAAATGTTTTAAAAGATATGAATAGAAAATTCTTATATTTATTTCATATCCTTTTTTTCTTTCTTTTCTATTGTTGCATACATTTGGATTGCATATGGTACACTATAATCTTAACCATAAGATGTTATGACCATGGGTTTAGGTCGTTAGCACATTGTTTTACTTCATTCCATTCAAAAGTTTATTTCATGTATGTTTAATGTGCTTTTGATGTTTCATGAAAACTGCATGCAAATCAAAATGTTTGTTATATACAAGACATGATTCATATTTTGTACTTATGTAAAATTTGGGCATTTGCATATATAATCATTATGATGTTACTGTACCTACTTTTAAATGAAATTTGATTGTGAAAAAATATGTATTTGAAAAAAATATGAGCTCCAATAATATTTTCAAATACATATTTTCTTTTCACAATAAAATGTTATTGAAAAGCAAGTAATATCACAATGATCTTACATGTAAATGTCCAAATTATGCATATGTACCGTACATAGATAAACTATGAAGCATGTCTCTACTATTACCCAGTCATGCAAACAATGATTTTGGAAATATGCTAGGTATGATAGGATAGCTGTGCCAGGTCCATAGATTCTTTGGAAAGATTTACAGTAAAAACATATTATTTGTACTTTACATGCTAAGCTTATTTTTATCATGCTGATAATACATACATATCTTAAAAAAAAACATATCTGAGAATATTAAGGGTCTTTTCACACTTTAGCAATCCATTGTGTTACATTAACTCACTGGTGCGTTAAGGTGCATTATGTCATGCATTAATATGTGTTGCATTAAGGCTGACTTTATGAATGGGCTGCTAATGTACCGCAACAGATGAAAAATCGAACATGACTGCCCTGTGAAATAAACCTCCTGCAGGTTTTACATTGTTATTTCACAGCATAATTCTAGAGCATAAGAGGACTTGCTTGTAGTGTGAGAATAGGCAGTAATGGGTCTGGTTTGTGACTTGTTAAGAAATGTAATCAATAAAGGAGTGCAAAAACGTTAGAGTATGAGGTGTGTCATGCTGTTGATCACCATGATGCTGATCAGTATAAACAGAGATGACCTCCTATTTGCAGCATGTGCCAAAGTCCTTTAAAAAGTCAGATTTTTGGTGGATGATTAAAGGGAGCAAAACCTCACATTATTTTGAACACTAATTTTGCTACGTTAACAGTCTTTATTACTGGTGGTGCTCTACATTCTTCTGTTCACTGGAGTAATGTCCCCTGGCAAGCAGCAAACAGGTCAGCAAATGGAGATCAAATTTGTTTTAATGCACACTCAGGCTTTTTCCTTAAGCAGAACAAATGAAAAGAAGGATTTGTAGAGGGTGGTCAACTAAACTTCAATTTCTGGTCTTCATGGGCTACTGCACTGTGCACATCATCAATGCTTTTGAGTCACAGCATCTTCCTACATCTATGATGTGAATGCTTATTACATGCTTTTTAAAGTGATTTGGTGGCTGCATTAGTGTTCTTGTTTTCCTTTTTTTCCTAGTGACACAGCCAATTGCACGCTTCATTTCCTTGGCTGTCACTTACTTTACCATATATATGGATGAAAAACACCCTGGGACAGAACTACAGAACTTTTATTACAGGTATTTATATAGCGCTAGCATTTTACTTAGCGCTTCCCCTCTTCTCCATGGGGTCAATTCACTAAAGGTTACCACATGCGATATGAAGGTCAAGTGATTAATTTTTCTGAAATATTAAATGAAATAATAAAAGAGACAATTCAACAAAGTAAAATATCGAATGTGAGGTAAATACCGAACATTTGATGAAATAGTGAGATAAATACCGCAAAAAAAAAAACAAAAAAAAAACATGAGATAAATCATTAAAGTCAATTCACAAAAAAACACACGCATTCGTTATTTATTACCTGGTGTTTGTTGGCGGTATTTTAGAAATGTTCAAAATAACAATTAGTGGGACTCTGGCCAGGAAGTGAAAAGTATACAATGTATCAGTGTGAAAATGTTCTCCTCTGAGCTCAGGAATGAAAATAAATTGTAACATTTCATCAGAGGTCGTTTTGTGAATGAAAGCACCCTGGAACATTTTCATAGTTTTACAATATTGCTGAGTGCCTTCAGGTGCAGTGTTAGCCTGCAAAAAAAACAAAATTGTGGAAAAATAACGCCAAAAATAACGCAGAATTTAAGTGCTAAATATCGCAAAACATAAATATTTAACGCATTTATTGCATGTTTTTTTAGCGAATTGACTACTTTTGAGATAAATACTGAGTTATTTTAACTCATAATATCATGCAGGGTTTATCTCTTAGTGAATTGACTCCCATATCATGGGGAGGGTATTTTGTAGTTCACAGAGATAGCCAGCCAGGAAACAATGTAATTAACTAAATATGAAACCAGAAAGGAAACACACGATCAAGTATGTGGGCCAGCTAGATGCCAGCTAGCAGATGCCTTCCTGGTGCGTTTTTTCCTGTTGGTATTTTGGTTATTGATTATTGCTAATACTGGTTCCTGATCATATGATCTCTGTGACAGCCAATCAAAGTAAGCAAAGGATATGTCACCAGCACACCAAGGATTTCCAATAAGGGTCTAAAGTTTAATATGATTATCATATCACATCAATTTTTTTTTTTTTGACAAAGCTATGCAGGATCCTTTCATTAGGCTTGTGACAAGTGCAATGCAAAAACAATTGATTTTCAAAGAACCATCCACCAGTCACAAGTTTTTTTTTATTTATTTGTAATTATCTGGCAGTCATTTTTTGTTTTTTTTTGCCTTTTTCCATTTCACATTTCCACACCTTTTCTTATCACTTCTTTGGCTTCTTCTCTCTTTTACTGCTGATTTCCCGTAGGTGGTATGTACTATCAACACCACCAGCTTTTCAGTGTAGTGTGGGATCCTGATGCTGGAAGAATGAGATATATTGGTGTCATGGGTTTCCATTTTACCTGTGGCCTGCTTAATCTGACCAATAGGTAGCGACACTGGGCACATGTGCAGATGGGCTGTTTCCATTGGAGGTCTGTGCCCCTACCCTCTGTCGTTGCCTGGCAGTGAGGACGCACTGTGTTTACCTGCACTGCTTAGGGCTGCATCTCATTCATGTACCAGATCATTACACCCTGTGTTAAATATGTTCATTTTAACAATCAGGGGCTCATAACATTCATATAATATGATTTCTGAGCCACAGGATACTACTGATGCTTAACGTTTGTTTTGGTACAATTGTAAATTGATCAAATGTTTATGTAATTTTGGATGCAGTTTTGGGGGCGTTGTGATGTCATTATTATGTCAGGGGGCAGGGAGCAGTCAGTTATCTTTTATATGATTGATGGCTGGTTCTTTAAATAACAATATTTTTACATTTATTTTTACATTGCAAATGCCTGATTAAGGGGTCCTTCTTGGCCCCATAACATTTCTGTTTTTCTGCTGTGATGCTGTGATGTAAATGTATACCTATATTTATATGCTTCACTACAGTGTTTTTGAAGATTGATTACATGCTACAAATCACTATTACCTTATCTGGGTGTTTTTTTGTGTGTGTATTTTTATGAATATTATTAGGGTTTACATACAGAAAATAACCCCCAAGGGGAGAGGACTAGGAGTTTTTTTTGACAATGCGATACCACACAAAAAAAAAAAATAGAAAATGGAAAATATATTATATCCAACAATGAAGTACAGGCCAAAATTACAATATTTTACTTGATTGAAAATTAAAACACCACCTTGAATAAGGCTAACAACATTATTATAGCATAGAAAATATTAGCTAAAAACAATGCAAAGCCCCCCGAGGTGCCAACTTAGAAAGCCAGTATATGAACTGTATGGTGTAAAGGGAAAATACAGAGGCATGTAACCTCAATGAGCTTCAACAAAATGTGTTCCTCAGGGGTAAGCATCTATTATAACTACACAGTGTAGAAGGATCTCTGTAAAATATACATGAATCAATATATGTAATAAGAAATCCATTTAAAAGCACAAGGGATGGATGGAACAACAAAGGCAGCAGGTCCTATAGGTGCATAAAAGACAAATGTATAGTGGGGGATAACAAAAAAATCCCACCAAAAGGAATGGGCATGTGGGTGGATGTGGATAGTACCTTGAATTAAAAATATCCCCAAATAGATCTGTCTGTGGCACAGCCTGGCCAGTGGCCCGGTCTCTCCCTGATCACACAAGCGAGGGACTATGCACCTATAGGACCTACTGCCTTTGTTGTACCATCCATCCCTTGTGCTCTTGATTGGATTTCTGGAGTGACCTTTTCAAGATTGTGCCTTGATCTAGAGACATTCAGTATACTTTAATCATGTACATTCCTATGTGTCTGCTTATTTCCTGAATGTGAGTTCATACATCTGTCTTTTCATAAAAGTATTTCCTCATTTCTATGATTGCATGTATATATTACATATATTGATTCATGTATATTTTACAGAGATCCTTCTACGCTGTGTAATAGATGCTAACCCCCTGAGGAAGACAGATTTTCTTGAAGCGCGTTGGGGTTTCATGCATCTGTGTTATCTGTTTACATCATACAGTTCATATACTGTGTGTCTAAGTTGGCACCTTGGAGCACTTTGCATTGTTTTTAGCTAATATTCCCTATGTGATAATAATGTTGTCACCCTTATTCAAGGGAGCTTTTTAATTTTGAATCAAATAAAATGCTGTAATTTTAGCCCGAAGTTGATAGTTGGATATAATATATTTTCCATTTTGTATTTTTTTTTTCCGTTTGTTGGTTTGGTATTGCATAGTCCCTGTCAGGGACATGTCGGTGGCAATCTGGCTAACTTGCGTGCACGTAGGTGCACAAGGAGCGTTTCTAGAGTTGTTGGGCTGAATTCCCCACTGGGGGGCGCTGGCGCGCTCCCGCGCGTTCGTGGGTGCGCGCGCGTGCCCGTGCGCGCGCCCGTTCACGCTAGCGCTGTTTGCCGCCAAAGCCCCTTTAAAAAGGTGTCAGTTACCCCCATTAGGTGCTGTTCGTCTGCAGCTCTGCACCTGAATTCCTGTATCCTGCTTGTTGTTATCATTACTATTGACCCGGCTCCGTCTGACTACTCTGCTATCTCCGATCCGACCCGGCTTGCCTGACCTTGTTGATATTCTGCTACCTGTTACCGAATACCTGCCTGCCTGACTATTCTGTGATCATTCCCTCTGCCTTATACCTGCCTGATCTCCTGCCAACTCGGACTGTCTGACTCTGCTTTGCTTGTGTCCTGTAACCCTGTTCACCACCTGCTCTTCCAAGATCCAGGTTCTGCTGCTGCTATACTCTCCACCTGCCTGATTACGGATCCGCTTCTGCTTGCCTGCATCCGCTATACAGTCATTCCGGAGAAGTCTCCTCAGCTCCTGTGTTGGTCGTCGCAAGAAATCGCATCAGACACTCCTACCCACTGTGCTCAGGAGACCACTGTTCCCACTCCAGTGGCTCCTGAACCAGCGCTTAAGAGAGGTCTTCTTCTACCAGTCGGGCTCATCTACCAGGTACCTAACAGTACGAACAGCCATGTCTGAGCCCGCAGGAGAGGCCTCTCCTATCCAAGAGATCTGCACGCACTTAGCGGCACTCACACAAGCCGTAAAGACTCTGCAAGATAGTTATAATAGACTGGAAGGTCAAGTCCTGAACCTTAGTGGGCCAGGAGGCGCATCCCCTGCCTCAGCAGCAGCCCCAGTACAAGCTGCTGCACCTACCTCTGTGGTCATGCTTCCACCCGAACCAAAGGTTCCCGTCCCTGAGAGGTTCTCCGGGGATCGCACAAAATTCCTGGCCTTCTGCAGTGCCTGCCAGTTATACTTTGCTCTACAGCCACGGACTTTTTCTTTGGAGGCTACTAAAGTAGGATTTGTGATATCCCTACTGCAAGGAGAGCCGCAGACCTGGGCTCACCGCCTGCTTGAATCTAACTCGGTACAGGTCCAGACTTTGCCCTCTTTCTTTGAGGGCCATGGCTCAGTTGTATGAGGATCCTCAGCGGACCGCCACTGCTGAGTCAGCTTTGTTCGCGCTCCAGCAAGGCCGTCATGGACTTTCGACGCTGGAGCGCGGACACACAATGGAACAATGCAGCATTACGCCATCAATTTCGCATGGGGCTATCAGAAAATCTCAAGGATGAGCTTGCACGGGTAGGAATGCCAAATACCCTTAAAGAACTTATTGCCTTAACAATCCAGATCGACCGGCGCCTTCATGAACGTCGGTCTGAACGATCCTCCCAGCAAACATGCCCCATGTGGATGACTGCGAAAGTTCCGATGCCTGCTTCCCGATACCTACCGTCAACCAGCTCTAACCCGGCCACTTAAACACTTGATGTTCCTGAACCAATGCAGCTGGGACTACTGCGTTCTACTTTATCCCCAGAAGAGCGGGCACGCAGACGCCAGCTAAACCTCTGCCTCTACTGCGGTGGGTCAGGCCACTATGTAAACAACTGTCCGGTCAAGTTCCGTAAGTGTGTCTCCTATACTTCAGCCAGTCTTTCCGCATTAACCGCCAATGCCACTCAACTTGCTCTCCCTCTCTCGTTACAGCTCCAAGGAAGAACAATCCGGATCAATGCCATCATTGATTCTGGGGCTTGCAGCTGCTTTATTGACTCTGCCTTTGCTGCTCAACAAAATCTTCCTCTGAAAAACAAAACACACAAACTTTCAGTTTTCTTGGCCGATGGGTCCCACATAAAATCAGGACAAGTTTCTCAGGAGACCCTCCCATTGTCTGCCACCTGTTCATCTCAGCATAAAGAAATCCTGATTCTGGACGTTATCTCCTCTCCTCTGTTCCCGATCATTTTGGGCATGCCCTGGCTCCAGGCCCATAATCCTCATGTTAATTGGACTACCGGTGAAATCAAGTTTTTGTCACCCTATTGTCAGAAACATTGTTTACCCGAAATTTCCAAACCAGCTGCCACCTTACTCTGCATGGATACGGATCCAGACCATCTCCAAGCCATACCAGAAGTTTACCATGAATTTGCGGATGTTTTCAGCAAGAAGGGAGCGGATTCCCTACCACCCCACCGCCCGTATGATTGCCCAATTGAGCTGCTTCCTGGGGCCGAGATTCCTTTCGGGCGCATCTTTCCACTATCTGAAAAGGAACAAGAGGCACTTAAACTATATGTTAATGAAAACCTCGAAAAGGGCTTTATTCGACCTTCTACCTCCCCAGCTGGGGCCGGAATATTCTTTGTTTCTAAAAAAGATCAAACTCTTCGTCCATGTGTGGACTATCGGGACTTAAATAAGATCACAGTTAAGAACCGCTACCCGCTGCCCCTGGTACCTGAACTATTTCAGAAATTGAGATCTGCCATTATTTTCACTAAACTGGATCTAAGAGGGGCCTACAACCTGGTCCGCATTCGGGCCGGGGATGAATGGAAGACGGCTTTCCGGACCCGTTTCGGGCATTATGAGTACTTGGTCATGCCCTTTGGCCTGTGTAATGCCCCTGCAACTTTTCAGCATCTGGTCAATGATGTATTCAGAGATTTCCTGGACATCTTTGTGATAGTTTACTTGGATGACATCTTAATTTTTTCTAATTCCCTTAACCAACATCGGGAGCATGTTCGCAAGGTCTTGGGCCGTCTTCGCTTACATGGACTGTACGCCAAAGCAGAAAAATGCGAATTCGAACAAAGTGACATTCAGTTTTTGGGGCTAGTGATCTCCCCTACCGGCATTAAAATGGATCCTCAAAAAGTGTCCGCTGTGCTAGATTGGCCAGCTCCTCTGGACAAGAAGGGCGTGCAGCGTTTCATCGGATTCGCAAATTTCTATAGAAAGTTTATTAAAGGATTCTCTGCCATTATTTCACCCATCACGCAACTAACCAAGCAGAACTGCCGCTTTCATTGGAGCTCAGAGGCTCAGGAGGCCTTTGAAGAATTGAAAAGGTGTTTCACTTCAGCCCCAATCCTCAGCCATCCTGACCCGTCCCTACCTTTTATTCTAGAGGTGGATGCTTCTGAAGTGGCTGTGGGTGCAGTCATCTCTCAGCGACAAGGTAACAAGGATCTCATGCATCCTGTGGGGTTTTTCTCCAGGAAACTCTCGCCGGCTGAGCGAAATTACGATGTGGGTGACCGGGAATTACTGGCCATCAAGGCGGCGCTAGAAGAGTGGAGGTATCTGTTAGAGGGTGCAGTCCATTCGGTTTTAATATATACCGATCACAAGAACCTCGAGTATTTAAGATCTGCAAAGAGACTGAAACCTCGTCAAGCCCGATGGGCCCTATTTTTCACACATTTCTGTTTTCATATCACTTACCGGCCAGGAACCAAGAACGTAAAACCAGACGCGCTTTCGCGCATGTTTGATCACCCCAAGGAACCTTCTGTACCTGACACCATCCTGCCAGCAAACAGTTTTTTACTCCTCCAGACGGACATCCTGTCTTTGATCAGAGAAGCATTACCAGAACCTTCAAATCTTCAGGGACTCGCTTTAACTTCCCGAGATGGGTTGTTATGGAAAGGAAGTGAAATATTCGTGCCAGAAGATGTCCGAGTCAAAGTGCTGACTTTGTTGCATGATCACCCACTTGCAGGACATTTTGGGGTTCATAAGACCCTTGAACTCGTGCAACGCACGTTCTGGTGGCCCAACATGAAGGAATTTTGCAGGAAGTACGTCAGCTCTTGTTCTGTTTGCATTCAAAATAAAACCTCCAGGAACCGAGCTTGGGGACTGTTGAGGCCGTTGCCCGTACCAGATAGGCCCTGGAGGATGATAGCCATGGACTTTATTGTAGAATTACCATGCTCAGAAGGATGTTCGGCGATCTTTGTGGTCGTCGATCGTCTGTCTAAAATGGCCCACTTCTTGCCTTTAAAGGGGACACCTTCTGCTGTAGAAACGGCCCGTGTATTCATAAAAGAGATCGTCAGGCTGCATGGAGTCCCTGCAAATATAGTATCTGATAGGGGGGTGCAGTTTACCTCACGTTTCTGGAAAGCTCTATGTGAAATCCTGAAAATTGAATTAGCCCTGTCTTCAGCGTATCACCCCCAAACTAATGGGCAAACTGAACTGACAAATCAAACGCTAGAGCAATATATTAGGTGTTTTACCTCATTTGTGCAAGACGATTGGGTGTCCTTACTACCTTTAGCGGAGTTTGCTTATAATAATGCTAGCCATTCTGCCACGGGTCAGTCCCCGTTTTTTGCCAATTATGGTTTTCACGTATCTTTCTTGCCAGATTGTCTTCCAGAATCTCCAGTTCCAGCAGTCCAGGACACAGTACAGTTCCTCAGTCGCAACAATCGGATGCTACAGGAAGCGGTATCCAAGGCACAAGCAGACAGTAAAAGGATCTTCGATCAAAAAAGAAGAGGAGATCTAAATCTGCAGATTGGTGATAAGGTATGGCTGTCTACCAGTAATATTAAACTAGCTTGTCCTTCCAAAAAGCTTGCTCCTAAGTTTATTGGGCCCTTTCCGGTGAAAAAAAAGATTAACGAGGTGTCTTTTGAACTATGTTTACCTGACTCACTTAAAATCCATCCTGTCTTCCATGTCTCATTATTGAAGCCTGCTGTAACCGATCCCTTCCCTAATAGGGGCACCAGGGTCCCCGAACCTGTCTTGGTGGACGGAAACGAGGAATACGAGGTGGAGGCCAGGCCATCCTCGATTGTAGAAAGAGATTGGGACAGGTACAGTTTTTGATCAAATGGAAGGGGTACGGTCCGGAGAATAATTCATGGGAACCTAATAGCAATATTCACGCTAAACGTTTAATCCATGCTTATTTTGCTGCCCATCCTGAGAAGAGAAGTTATCTGGGCATCCGGAGGCTGCCCGTTGGGAGGGGGCAATGTCAGGGACATGTCGGTGGCAATCTGGCTAACTTGCGTGCACGTAGGTGCACAAGGAGCGTTTCTAGAGTTGCTGGGCTGAATTCCCCACTGGGGGGGCGCTGGCGCGCTCCCGCGCGCGCGCGTTCGCGGGTGCGCGCGCCCGTTCGCGCTAGCGCTGTTTGGCGCCAAAGCCCCTTTAAAAAGGTGTCAGTTACCCCCATTAGGTGCTGTTCGTCTGCAGCTCTGCACCTGAATTCCTGTATCCTGCTTGTTGTTATCATTACTATTGACCCGGCTCCGTCTGACTACTCTGCTATCTCCGATCCGACCCGGCTTGCCTGACCTTGTTGATATTCTGCTACCTGTTACCGAATACCTGCCTGCCTGACTATTCTGTGATCATTCCCTCTGCCTTATACCTGCCTGATCTCCTGCCAACTCGGACTGTCTGACTCTGCTTTGCTTGTGTCCTGTGACCCTGTTCACCACCTGCTCTTCCAAGATCCAGGTTCTGCTGCTGCTATACTCTCCACCTGCCTGCTTACGGATCCGCTTCTGCTTGCCTGCATCCGCTATACAGTAATTCCGGAGAAGTCTCCTCAGCTCCTGTGTTGGTCGTCGCAAGGAATCGCATCAGACACTCCTACCCACTGTGCTCAGGAGACCACTGTTCCCACTCCAGTGGCTCCTGAACCAGCGCTTAAGAGAGGTCTTCTTCTACCAGTCGGGCTCATCTACCAGGTACCTAACAGTCCCAAAATCCCCACTAGTCCTCTCCCCTTGCGGGTTATTTTCTGTAATTCAGGGACAGATACCTATTCATTCTTAGGTTCAGGAACACAGCATTGCATAGAGTTTACATAAATTTTGGTGTTTATTTATAAAAATAAATTGCTGTGTAAAAGTATTAGCATTTGCACAGCAGCTGCAAATAATCAATGTAGTAATTCCAATATCTTTCCTGAAATACCTCAATCAAAATATACCACATTATGGCCACCAGATGGAGTTGATGACCATAGCAAATACACATTTAGGATTATGAGGACATTTTGTGACAGCTGTGCAAATGCATTTTTTTTTATAATCAGACTTCTTTAAATTAAGTTTTATTTGCATGCTGGAATATTTATTGGATAGTATGGGTCAATCATCCAATGTGTACACCTCTGAAAAATGATCCAGGTGTCTCTGCTATCCAACACTTTTTGGATTTAGAATCTTTATCTTTATTCAATACCTATCTTAACTTATTGATCCCCAGTCTTAAATTTAACATGTCATCGAGCAAGACAGAAATACCTTTTTTTAGATACTTTACTGAAGATAAAAGGCCAGTGCATTGTTAGTGACTTATACATTAAACCTACATATAGCAATCATTTCTTAATTTACTCCAGTTTCCATCCATCTGGGGTATTAAAATCTATCCCACGCAGCCAATTGGTTCATGTCTCTAGGATAGTTAGTGATTCTGATGTGAGGAATATTAGGATGGATGAAATGGAGAGTAGGCTCTGACAATGGGGTTATCCCCAAGAAGTAATTAGAAAACAAAGGGATAATTTATCCGTTATCCATTGTCATAAACATGTAAATACTCAGTGCCTGCCCTTCTTTTCTCAATTCCATCCTTTCTCTACTAAAGTCTTCAATATTATCAAAAAACACTGGTCTATCTTGAATGACAGTTATCCATCTGTACAAGAATTTCAGCTTCCCCCTTTACCCTTTTATCGATGGGGGTGGACCATATATGACAGAGTAGCTAAATCTGACCAATATGATCCATTACCACCACCTGTTACATTTTGGGAGCTTGTAAATTTGGTTTCTATCCATGCCTCAACTGTATTCAGTGTAGTAGCATGATAAAGGGGAAATCGTTCTCCCATTAACACAGAGGCTACAACTTCCAAATTTAAGATCATTATACTGGTAAATCTTTTTATGTAGTATATATAATGAAATGCCCTTGGGGGATATTATATGTGGGAAAACTACCCTAAAAGTAAAGGACAGGGATGACCAACATAAGTTTTCGATCAGAGATAAATTAGATAAACTTTCTCTGGCTAGACAATTTATAGATAAGGGGCACACTGTTTCCCAACTTAAGTTCATGGTAATAGATGGGATACCAAAAAACAGATGTGGGGGTATTAGAGAATTAACCCTTAGTAAAATTGGAGGTACAATGGATCAACAATTTGAATACATTGCTTCCTAATGGATTGAACTCAGATTTCGATCTGCATTTATTTCTCGAATTTATTTCATTCTAAGTTTGGGTTTTAATGATATATTTACCACAAATATAGTTAGCTTATGGTGTATATTATTGTGCAAAGTTTCTAATTACATATGTTCCTCTTTAGCACTTCCCAAATATGGTGAGGAGAATGATTACACATGAAAAGCCATTGTTCTACATACATCTACATACATCTATCTTGTTACTAATTAGTTTCATTAACTCAGAATAATTGATTAATGGATTTCAGGTGTTGTTGGATGTATATATATCAGTGATGGCGAACCCGTGGCACGCGTGCCGCTGCCGACACACCGGGCCCTCTCTGTGGGCACGCCATGAAAGGAGAGCCATTAAATGAGAAAAGCACACAGTGAAAATCTAATCGTCCGCACCGCAAACTACATCTCCCACAGTTCTGTAGGCGAGTGGGCGTGACAAAGAATAAGCGCCCGGGGGTGACGTGCGCGCTAGTCCAATCATAGAGGCTGTCTCATCCACACCGCACCCACCATCAAACAAATCAGTGGTGGCGTGACTCGAAGAACACACGGCTGGGATCAGAGGAGACTTGCGGGCGGTAATGAGCTGCCGGAGAGACTGGAAACAGGTAAGATCAATGTGGAGTGGATCCATTATTTCTCTGCATCTAAACATCTCTAAAGTAAGCCTTTCACTGTTAAAGTTTATTTCTTGTTTAATGGTATGTAACGATTTACTAAAAACTATTAAAAACCAACTCACGGCAATGCTGACATTGTGCTCTGTACAGTTACAGATTTTACTAAATTTTGCAAAATAAAGGTGTTAATTCGGTGAGTGCATGTGTCAGGTAGGTGAGTGCATGTGTCAGGTAGGTGAATGTATGTGTCGGGTAGGTGAGTGTAATAGTCAGGTAGGTGAGTGCATGTGTCAGGTAGGTGAGTTCATGTGTCAGGTAGGTGAGTGTAATGGTCAGGTAGGTCAGTGCATTCTGAGCACAACGCATTCCTGATCCCTGCTTTCTGAGCGGATCTGGTTGAATCGTACGTTTTTGGTCCCTTAGGGCTCATTCAGAGGGATGATCAGTCCCATCCTCTGTACAGAGCTGCTGGCAGGTTTAATTCTGTATTGGCACTTTGAAATAAACAAGTTGTTTTTGTGTCGCGGTTTGGGCACTCGGGCTCAAAAAGGTTCGCCATCACTGGTATATATAGGAGCTACACTTACTGCTGGCTTTCCACTCAATCAACCTCAATCCTCTGGACTGAAGGAGGTGGAAGTCCATCTCTTGATGCCTGTGTGTGCAACTTTTATGCTGAAGAGACAAGTTTTCCAGTGAGTACACCAAAATGTTCATGCCTGTTCAGACTGAGATTTTGTTTTTATCCTTATGCTTTGCTTAAAGTTTAACAGTCTCTTATACTTGGTGACACAATTGTTTTATACTCCATGCTGGTGCTAATCATACTTATACTCTGTGATACATACCCACATATACATATATATCCCTGTTTTTCTTTTCCCTAAAAATTTATCTAAACTGCTACTTTGAAACTCCTGAAGAAGGAAATATACAGTATAGAAGGAATTGAGCCTTTCTATATTCCGAAACATGTAGAGTGTCACATGTTGCCGTACCTTCACCCCAGCGAAGAAATTCTTGAATTTCCTGGGTTGTTGCATGACAGCACCTTAGCAGTTTGATTGTTTGATTACTGTCTTTTCTACCTCTTTTTGTTTTGCTTTTATATTATAGAATGTTTTGTACACTTTGTAACCAATAAAAATTGTTGTTATTAATTTTAACAAAATTGTATATCTGATTCTCTGCACCAGCCACTTGGTTTCCCGGTGAAACACTGTCCATATTATCCCTCTGGGGCACACCCTCCTTTTTTGGTTTTCTTCACTGGTATATATACAACATCCAATGTGTATAACATTTCCATTTCCTATGTCATAGGTCTGGATTTATCCGCCTCCAGCTGAGTCCTTCCTTTGGGAGGGCACAGGTCGGGTGCTGGGGACTGTGCTGTCTTCCTGTCCTCCACATTGACAGACTTGTAGAAGAGGTGCACTGATCAATGTAAGAGTTTGCTGAGGAACCATCCTGCATATCCCCAGATTATTAGATCACTGTTTTTTTGATCCCAGACTGTGAAGCTGAGGATCTAATATTTCTGTTGAGTGGGGTCACCTAAGGGGGAGTCACCTCACTTGTCTAAAGTTTTGGAGCACCATTGCAATTTTTACAGAAGCACCAAGGACTTTTCAGATTTTGTGCATATCTTTTTTTGTTTTATTATGTCACAAATACATTGATGTATAAGGCACCATTCACTAGGATGTATATTGTTTGATATAGACTGCTAGCGCCATTTCATACTTTATAAGGACATGGATTAATGTCCTGTGGTCTGATGATACCAAGATAAACTTATTCAGTTCAGATGGTGTCAAGCATGTGTGGCGGCAACCAGGTGAGGAGTACAAAGATAAGTGTGTCTTGCCTACAGTGAAGCATGGTGGTGGGCGTGTAAAAGGTATAACTGCACTGACCCAATAAAAACAAAATGAAATAGCAAGCAGCTACACTAGAATGTGACTGGAATTTAAATACGATAATGTGAAAAAAGTGCAGCGCTAACAAAAGACACATATAAGTGAACTAACAAAGTTCAGTGATAAAAAGGTATGATCAAGTTCATAGCGTGTATAAAGAAGGTGATAAAGTCCAAACAATAAGATGGATTGCTAATCCAATAAGACTGAAGAAATCTTCTGACATACGATTCATCTAATATTAACTCTTGTGGTAAAGAAGGTGAAAATACTCTTACCAGAGTGGGTGGATTCGAATGATACTGAATCAAATAGGCTTAGGGAACCAGTGATCACATAAAATATTATAAAAGCAATGTAGGGAACTGAGAACCTTGCTATTGAACCTTGGGCAAGGTTCTCAGTTCCCTACATTGCTTTTATAATATTTTATGTGATCACTTTTTATATCTTTGTATATTGGTTGGTTCCAATAAATATATTTTTTTACCTGCACCATCGGAGCACTCTATATTTTTCTCCCCATACTTTTCGGTTCTATGAGAATTCAGGATCCTCCCACCAGATGTGCTGCTTTCCTCAACTTGGAGGACATCATTACAGTGGTTCCAGCCTAGGGGAGACACCTTCAGAGATCCTGGACCTCTATTACCATCCGAGAGAACCTTCCATCTGGTTCCCTAAGCCTATTTGATTCGGTGTCATTGGCATTCGAATCCACCAGCTCTGGTAAGAGTATTTAACCTTCTTTACCACAAGAGTTAATATTAGATGAATCGTATGTCAGAAGATTTCTTCAGTCTTATTGGATTTGCCATCCATCTTATTGTTTGGACATTATAACCTTCTTTATACCCCCAATGAACTTGATCATACCTTTTTATCACTGAACATTGTTAGTTCACTTATATGTGTCTTTTGTTAGCGCTGCACTTTTTCACATTATAGTGGTGGGAGTGTCATGATCTGGGGCTGCATGTGTGCTGCCGGCACTGGCGAGCTACAGTTCATTGAGGGAACCATGAATGCCAACATGTACTGTGACATACTGAAGCGGAGCATGATCCCCTCCCTTCGGAGACTAGGCCACAGGGCAGTATTCCAACATGATAACGACCCCAAACACACCTTCAAGAGGACCACTGCCTTGCTAAAGAAGCTGACTAGGGATGAGCCGAACACCCCCGGTTCAGTTTGCACTAGAACTTGCGAACAGACAAAAAATTTGTGCGAACACCATTAAGTTAATGGGACACGAACATGAAAAATCAAAAGTGCTAATTTTAAAGGCTTATATGCATGTTATTGCCATAAAAAAGTGTTTGGGGACCTGGGTACTGCCCCAGGGGACATCAAGATATCAATGCAAAAAAAGTTTTTAAAAGGGCGTTTTTTTTCAGGAGCAGTGATTTTAAGAATGCTTAAAGTGAAACAATAAAAATGAAATATACCTTTAAATATCATGCCTGGGGGTCCCCTTAGTCTGCCTGTAAAGTAGCTCATCGTTCCTATGTTTAGAAAAGTACCGCAGCAAAATGACATTTCTAATGAAAAAAATGTCATTTAAAATTGCTCACAGCTGTAATGTATTGCCAGATACCGGCGATATACATAAAAAACATTTAAAAAACAGCGTGGGTTCCCCCCAGGCCATACCAGGCCCTTTGGGTCTGGTATGGACATTAAGGTGAACTCCACGCCAACTTTTTTTATGGTGTTGGGGCCCCCCCCCCCCAAATCCATACCAGACCCAAAGGGCCTGGTGTGGATGGGGGGAACCCATGCCGTTTTTTTCTTAATTCTGTCATAGAGAGCCCCTTAACTACTTCAATACATTATATTATTTATTGTATGCTGCACTATATACCCTGCACTGTATTATATATACTACACTCAGTGCACTATATACTCTGAACTGCAGTATATATACTATATGGACTGCACTATATACTCTGAACTGCAGTATATATACTATACGGACTGCACTATATACTCTGCTGAAAAATTGGGCCTTAGGTGTTGGTGGTAGCAGAACACGATAACCCCTCACAGTTACTCTTGTTGGGTGCAGGAATGGTCCCTGCTGTTAAATATTAATTCAAAAATTGTAATTACATGCCCCTGTTAAACAGGGGCAGAAACATTGGGTAACACTTGTGTTAAATATTATTTCAGAGGCTGCTTGCCCTCTTTTAGTGGCCTGTGAGTGTCTGCCTCTCCTCGGAGGCCTTTCGGATATGATAGGTATTTTTTTTTTAACACCGCACTACACTGTATTATATACTGTGTACACCACCTGAAGTGTATTTGAAACTGTACACCCTGTATTATATACTGTGTACACCGCCTTCACTGTATTAGAAAATGTACACCACAAATGCACTGTGTATATACAGTGCCTTGCAAATGTATTCACCCCCCTTGGCATTTTTCATGTTTTGTTGCCTCACAACCTGGAATTAACATGGATTGTTTGAGGATTTGCATAATTTAATTTACAGAACTTTACATGCCCACAACTTTGAAGATTTTTTTTTTATTGTGAAGTAAACAACAAATAGGACAAAATAACAGAAAAAGTCAATGTGCATAACTATTCCCCCCCTAAAGTCAATACATTGTAGAGCCACCTTTTGCGGCTATCACAAGTCGCTTTGGATAAGTCTCTATGCGCTTTCCACATCTTACCACTGGGATTTTTGCCCATTCCTCCTTGCAAAACTGCTCCAGCTCCTTCAAGTTGGATGGTTTACGCTTGTGAACAGCAATCTTTAAGTCTGACCACAGTTTTTCTATTGGATTGAGGTCTGGGCTTTGAATAGGCCATTTCAACACATTTACATGTTTCCCCTTAAACCACTCAAGTGTTGCTTTAGCAGTGTAGGAAGTATACGAAAAGATCCGGACAGCCGCACACCTGAAAAAAATGCAAGTGTCATGAGTAAGCACTTGGCATAAGTGCGAAACGCGTTAGCTGTTTTGTCTGTACTTTTTCGCTACAGTGTCCTGTATGCTCTATGATCCTGATTTTACAATAAAGACACTTGCATTTTTTCCTGGTGTGCGGCTGTCTGGATCTTTTCGTATACTTCCTGCTTGGCTTAGCATTAGCCAGCACCTGGGGCTCTTTCTTTTTGGAGGCAATCATCTCGTTCACACCTGGCTTGAATCCCTACCTGTGCGGTGAAGCCTCTCTTGCTTTAGCAGTGTGTTTGGGGTCATTGTCCTGCTGGAAGGTGAACCTCCGTCCTAGCCTCAAATCACACACAGAGTGGTACAGGTTTTCCTCAAGAATATCCCTGTATTTAGCACCTTCCATCTTTCCCTTAACTCTGCCCAGTTTCTCAGTCCCGACTGCTGAAAAACATCCCCACAGTATGATGCTGCCACCACCATGTTTCACTGTGGGGATTGTGTTCTTTGGGTGATGTGATGTGTTGGGTTTGCGCCAGACATAGCGTTTTCTTTGATGGGAAAAAAGTTCAATTTTAGTCTCATCAGACCATACATTTTGGGATTCTCCCACGTGCCTTTTCACAAACTCAAAACGTGCCATTTTGTTTTTTGCTGAAAGTAATGGCTTTCTTCTGGCCACTCTGCCAAAAAGCCCAGCTCTATGGAGCGTACGGCTTATTGTCATTCTATGTAGAGATACTGAAGTGTCTGCTGTGGAACTCTGCAGCTCCTCCAGGGTTACCTTAGGTCTCTGTGCTGCCTCTCTGATTAATGCCCTCCTTGCCCGGTCAGTGAGTTTTGGTGTGCAGCCGTTTCTTGGCAGGTTTGCTGTTGTGCCATGTTCTTTACATTTGGTTATGATAGATTTGATGGTGCTCCTAGGCATCATCAACGATTTGGATATTTTTTTATAACCTAACCCTGACTTGTACTTCTTAACAACATTGTCCCTTACTTCCAGGTGGACATCATTTCAATAATTATGTGACTTCTGAAGGTAATTGGTTGCACCAGAGCTTTTTATGGGCTTCATAACAAAGGAGGTGAATACATATGCACATGCCAATTATCAGTTTTTTATTTTTGAAAAATAGTTTTATGTATTTATTTTTCTAATTTTACTTCACCAACTTAGACTATTGTGTTCTGATCCATCACATATAATTCAGATAAAAAAAAACATTGAACTAAAGGCTGTAATGTAACAAAATAGGTAAAAAGCCAAGGGGTTGAATACTTTTGCAAGGCACTGTATATGCTACGCTGAATGCAGAGTGTGTATATATATATATATATATATATATATATATATATATATATATATATGTACTGTACTGACATATAATCACAAACATAGATTGATATACATAGATATATATGTATTATCTATCTATCTATCTATCTATCTATCTATCTATCTATCTATCTATCTATCTATCTATCTATCTATCTATCTATCTATCTATCTATCTATCTATCTATCTATCTATCTATCGACATCTATATATATATATATATATATATATATATATATATATATATATATATATCTATATAGATATAGATATCTATATAGATATAGATATCTATATAGATATATCTATTTATATAGATATATCTATATATATACTAGTCTGACTTTGATATATACAGTTGTGCTCATAAGTTTACATACCCTGGCAGAATTTATGATTTCTTGGCCATTTTTCAGAGAATATGTATGATAACACAAAAACATTTCTTTCACTCATGGTTAGTGTTTGGCTGAAGCCATTTATTATCAATCAACTGTGTTTACTCTTTTTAAATCATAATGAAAACAGAAACTACCCAAATGACCCTGATCAAAAATTTACATACCCTGGCGATTTTGGCCTGATAACATGCACGGAAGTTGACACAAATGGGTTTGAATGGCTATTAAAGGTAACCACTAGGGATGAGCCGAACACCCCCCTGTTCGGTTCGCACCAGAACATGCGAACAGGAAAAAACTTTGTTCGAACACACGAACACCGTTAAAGTCTATGGGACACGAACATGAATAATCAAAAGTGCTAATTTTAAAGGCTTATATGCAAGTTATTGTCAATAAAAATTGTTTGGGGACCCGGGTCCTGCCCCAGGGGACATGGATCAATGCAAAAAAAAGTTTTAAAAACGGACGTTTTTTCAGGAGCAGTGATTTTAATAATGCTTAAAGTCAAACAATAAAAGTGTAATATCCCTTTAAATTTCATACCTGGGGGGTGTCTATAGTATGCCTGTAAAGGGGTGCATGTTTCCCGTGTTTAGAACAGTCTGACAGCAAAATGACATTTGGAAGGAAAAAACCCATTTAAAACTACCCGCGGCTATTGCATTGCCGACAATACACATAGCAGTTCATTGATAAAAACGGCATGGGAATTCCCCACAGGGAAACCTCGAACCAAAATTTAAAAAAAAATGACGTGGGAGTCCCCCTAAATTCCATACCAGGCCCTTCAGGTCTGGTATGGATTTTAAGGGGAACCCCGTGCCAAAAGAAAAAAAAAGGTGTGGGGTCCCCCCAATAATCCATACCAGACCCTTATCCGAGCACGCAACCTGGCAGGCCGCAGGAAAAGAGGGGGGTGAGAGTGCGGCCCCCCCTGAACCATACCAGGCCACATGCCCTCAACATTGGGATGGTGCTTTGAGGTAGCCCCCCAAAACACCTTGTCCCCATGTTGATGAGGACAAGGGCCTCATCCCCACAACCCTGGCCGATGGTTGTGGGGGTCTGCGGGCAGGGGGCTTATCGGAATCTGGAAGCCCCCTTTAACAAGGGGACCCCCAGATCCCGGCCCCCCCCCCCTGTGTGAAATGGTAAGGGGGTACTTACCCCTACCATTTCACTAAAAAACTGTCAAAAATGTTAAAAATGACAAGAGACAGTTTTTGACAATTCCTTTATTTAAATGCTTCTTCTTTCTTCTATCTTCCTTCATCTTCTTAAGGTAAAGGTGATGGACTGGCCAACCATGTCTCCAGACCTAAACCCTACTGAGCACCTGTGGGGCATCCTCAAATGGAAGGTGGAGGAGTGCAAGGTCTCTAACATGCACCAGCTCCATGATGTTGTCATGGAGGAGTGGAAGAGGACTCCAGTGGCAACCTATAAAGCTCTGGTGAACTCCATGCCCAGGAGGGTTAAGGCAGTGCTGGAATATAATGGTGGCCACACAAAATATTGACACTTTGAGCCCAATTTGGACATTTTCACTTAAGGGTGTTTAATACTGATCGTGGCTGTAATGAACTGTCGGGTCCCTTCAATATAGATAAAACTCATTTAAAAAGAGGCATGGGTTCCCCCCAGTCCATTGCCAGGCCCTTTGAGACTGGTATGAATTTTAAGGAGAACCCTGAACCAAAATTTTAAAAAAATTGCGTGGGGATCCCCCCAAAATCCATACCAGACCATTCAGGTCTGGTATGGATATTAAGGGGAACCCTGTGTCAATTTTTTTTTTAAATGGCATAGGGGTCCCCCTAAAATCTATACCAGTCCCTTTAGGTCTGGTATGGATTTTAAGGGGAACACTGCACCAAAATTTAACAAAAAAACGGTGTAGGGGTCCCCCCATAAATCCATACCAGACCCTTATCTGAGCACGCAACCTGGCAGGCCGCAGGAAAAGAGGGGGGGACGAGAGAGCGCCCCCCCTGAACCGTACCAGGCCACATGCCCTCAACATTGGGAGGGTGCTTTGGGGTAACCCCCAAAACACCTTGTCCCCATGTTGATGAGGACAAGGGCCTCGCCCCACAACCCTGGCCGGTGGTTGTGGGGGTCTGCGGGCGGGGGGCTTATCGGAATCTGGAAGCCCCCTTTAACAAGGGGATCCCCAGATCCCGCCCCCCCGTGTGAAATGGTAAGGGAGTACGAAAGTACCCCTACCATTTCACTAGAAAACTGTCAAGACAATTCCTTTATTTAAATGCTTCTTCTTTCTTCTTTCTTCTATCTTCCTTCATCTTCTTCTGGTTCTTCTGGCTCTTCTGGTTCTTCCTCCAGTGTTCTCGTCCAGCATCTCCTCCGCGGCGTCTTCATCTTCCTCTCCAGGCCGCTCCGCACCCATGCTGGCATGGAGGGAGGCTCCCGCTGTGTGACGTGTCTCCTCTTCTGACGGTTCTTAAATAACGGGGGGCGGGGCCACCCGTTGACCACGCCCCCCGTTATTTAAGAACCGTCAGAAGAGGAGACGCGTCACACAGCGGGAGCCTCCCACCATACCAGCATGGATGCGGAGCGGCCCGGAGAAGAAGATGAAGAAGAGAAGAAGATGAAGAAGAGAAGAAGATGAAGAGAAGAGCGGGAGCCTCCCCCTATGCCATGGGTGCGGAGCGGCCCGAGGAGAAGAAGATAGAAGACGCCACGGAGGAGATCCTGGACGAGAACATGTGAGGAAGAACCAGAAGAGCCAGAAGAACCAGAAGAAGAAGGAAGATAGAAGAAAGAAGAAGCATTTAAATAAAAGAATTGTCAAAAACTGTCTCTTGTCATTTTTAACATTTTTAACAGTTTTTTAGTGAAATGGTAGGGGTACTTACCATTTCACACGGGGGGGCGGGATCTGGGGGTCCCCTTGTTAAAGGGGGCTTCCAGATTCCGATAAGCCCCCCGCTCGCAGACCCCCACAACCACCGGCCAGGGTTGTAGGAATGAGGCCCTTGTCCTCATCAACATGGGGACAAGGTGTTTTGGGGGGCTACCCCAAAGCACCCTCCCAATGTTGAGGGCATGTGGCCTGGTACAGTTCAGGAGGGGGGCACTCTCTCGTCCCCCCTCTTTTCCTATGGCCTGCCAGGTTGCGTGCTCGGATAAGGGTCTGGTATGGATTTTTGGGGGGACCCCACGCCGTTTTTTTTTTATTTTGACGCGGGGTTCGCTTTAAAATCCATACCAGACCCTTTGGTATGGAATTAAAGGGGACCCCCACGTCATTTTTTTTTAAATTTTGGCCGGGGTTCCCCTTAATATCCATACCAGACCTGAAGGGCCTGGTATGGAATTTAGGGGGACCCCCACTTAATTTTTTCTTTAAATTTTGGTTCGGGGTTCCCCTGTGGGGAATTCCCATGCCGTTTTTATTAATGAACTTTTATGTGTATTGTCGGACCGGCAATGCAATAGCCGCGTAGTTTTAAATGACTTTTTTTCCTTTGAAATGTCATTTTGCTGTCAGACTGTTCTAAACATGGGAAACATGCGCCCCTTTACAGGCATACTATAGACAACCCCCAGCTAATAAATTTAAAGGGATATTATACTTTTATTGTTTGACTTTAAGCATTATTAAAATCACTGCTCCTGAAAAAACAGCCATTTTTAAAACTTTTTTTTGCATTGATCCATGTCCCCTGGGGCAGGACCCAGGTCCCCAAACACTTTTTATGACAATAACTTGCATATAAGCCTTTAAAATTAGCACTTTTGATTTCTCCCATAGACTTTTAAAGGGTGTTCTGCGGCTTTCGAATTTGCCGCGAACACCCCAAATTGTTCATTGTTTGGCGAACTTGCGAACACCTGATGTTCGAGTCGAACATGAGTTTGACTCGATCTCAAAGCTCATCCCTACTCAAAACTAATAAACAGGAAAAAATGTAAACAGAACCTAGCGGATTGGGAAAAGACACTGTCTTTGACCCCACCTTACAGATGGGCAGAAGCAAATCCCGTAGAAGCAGAAGTAGAAGAAAGTCCCCAGTCCCTAAAAATTCATCATCCACAGACAGTGAGGAAGACCCGCCGATTAAATCGGTTGGTTTTTAGGGACAGCAAGTGGAGATATAGAAACTGCAGAAACGACGCAGAGTCAAAATTCCAAAATCCATCAGACAAGATGCAAACCCAAAAAGAAAAAGAAAAGGAAAAAGAACTAAAAAGAAACCTAAGGGAATTGAGAACCCACTCACAAAGACGCTAGAGGTGACCACTTTAGACCAGACATCTGAGTCTTCACCTCTGGAGTCACAGGACATGACTGTCATTAATCTCACTGACTTCCCTCTCAATAAACACCATATTTCCTTGCTCAAGAGAGGCTTGTCTTTTTCACCAAAATCCACCATGCAGGAATTTGAAGTCTTTAAGGACATTAGTCTCTTCTTGTGTAAAGCGATATTCAGGTCCTGGCATTCCACTCGTGAAAATATAGGAAATTTAAATTTAACCAATTCAGAAGAACAAGAAGCACTTAATAACCTAGTGGCTCTACGTAATGAGAATTCAGATTCTTATAGTGAGCAGGAGATGTCTGTTCATACAGACGTGACCAACAGACCCTCTAATCTGACAATCAAATCACTTAAAATGCCACCTATCTCCAAAAATAAATTGATTAAACTTTTCTTGGACCAAGTACAAAAAGACCTTGGGAAGATTAACTGGGAGTGGAGGGGTTTGGATAATCTAACAAGAGGGAAAAGGCAGGCCTTAAAAGAACTCCGAGAGGCACCGGATATAGTAATTAAGGGCAGCGACAAGGGGGGAAATATAGTCCTCCTGACGGGAGATAAATGTGAGAAAGAAGTGATGCGTCAACTAAAAAACACTACTACTTATTGTAAACTGATAGATAATCCATTCCCCAAGATTGTCCAGATCCTTAATGAAAAACTTTGTTTTGCCTCAGAAAGTAGCCTTATTACCAAAAAAGAACTTCAATATCTAACAGTACGTGAATATAACACCCCCATCTTTTATATTATTGCTAAGTTACACAAATCCCTCACAGACCCCCACAGGAAGACCCATCGTTTCCGCTATCAAAGGACCCCTTGAATGGGTAGGGAAATACACTGATGCCATGATCAAGGCACTTGTGAGTGACTTGCCTTCCTTTGTCAGAGACACGAGGGATGTATTAAAATGAATACAGGGAATGTACTGCCCCGCGGGGGGCTCTTCTCGTCGGGATCGACGTGGAATCACTTTACACGTCGATTCCCCATGAGTGGGGCCTCCGCGCGGTTAGTCAATTTCTTGGAGAAGAATTTTCCACTACTGGCTGCCCAAAATGAATTTATTCTTAAACTCTTAGAGTTCATGTTATCCAACAACTGTTTTCAATTTCTGGGCTCCTTTTTCCAACAAAGGAGAGGAACCTCTATGGGTGCCCCATGGGCCCCTTACTTTGCGTGTCTCCATTTGGGCCTGTGGGAAGAGCAGGTGGTTTACAAGTCGCCACTGTACCTCAGCCACAGCAAGCTGTGGCTGAGGTACATTAACCATGTCCTTTTGGTCTGGGAGGGTACTGTATCACAGCTGGATGAATTTATGCACCAACTGAACACCAACGATCGAAATTTGCGAGTCACATACACTCACTATCCAATTACGATCTCCTTCTTAGATTTACAGATCAGTATACAGGACAATAAACTTGTTACCAAAACATTTCGTAAAAAAACAGCTGCAAACACCCTTCTGGAAGCATCCAGCCATCATCCATATTCTCTGATCCAGGGAATTCCAATTGGACAGTTTCTTAGGATCAGACGGAACTGTTCATCGGATGCACACTTCCAGGAGGAAGCCTCTGAACTTTATACAAGGTTCAGGGAGAGAGGCTACTCACATAGGTCCATCAGAAGGGCCAAAAAAAAGAGCTATCAAAACTAAAAAAGATGACCTCCTGACAGATGTGCCGTGGACATAAATGAGCGTAGCTCCCAGGACCCAATAAGAATCATTACCAAGTTTGGTGCCCAATGGGACAAGGTCAAAGAAGTCCTTACGAAACATTGGAGCATTTTATCTGAAGCACCTATTTTGGGGAAGTTCATTGGTGACCGACCGATGATGACGGATCGGAGGTCCCAAAATATAGGGGATATTTTATCCCATTCAGAATATATCAGATCACCCAGCAAAAACTGGCTGACTGACTTGCCCCCCCTGCACGGTAGCTTTCCTTGCGGTAAATGCTCCATGTGTAGCTATATGGATAGGACGGATGTGTTCACTGACTCTATGAATCAAAAAGAATTTAAAGTCAAAGACTTTATCAACTGTTCCACCACTCGGGTGATATATATGATCACCTGTCCTTGTGAGAAGATATATATAGGCAAGACCAAAAGACAACTCAACACATCCAGAGCATCCTTAGAAAGGACGACGAGCGACCCTTACTTTTACATTTTCTGACTGAACATGATGGAGACCCTAAGGGTCTCTGAGTGAAGGGTATCTACAGGTTAAATCTCCCCTTGAGGAGGGGAGATTTTGACCGTATTCTATATCAAAAAGAGAAAATGTGGGTTTATCATTTAAACAGCCTTCAGCCATTGGGCCTGAACAATGAGTGTAACTTTTTAGAGTCTTAGCTGGACCTTTGGGTTCTAACATATACGATCTTCGGGTACATAGATTTAAAAGAGGAGAAATTAGCACCTCTATAGTGCCCCTTTGCACTCTATTAAACTGTTTAACCCCATGCTGCTTGTATTCCCCTTCCTCTGTGAGGCAATTCCACTACCCGGCTTATTTGACCACCTACCATTGGTATTGTGAGAGCCTTGGGTATTGTGATTATTACTTAGTTTAGATACTTACATATGTATACTCTATACCCTTCCCATTCCCCTCCATTCCCCCCCCCTTTCCCCCCCCCCTTTTTTTTCTGTCCCCTCATTTTTCCTTCCATTTATTCTCTTTTCTCCTTTCTTGTCTATGTGTATTTTTTCCATAGGTATTATTAGATGCACACCTTTATTGAGTCTTTTAGGGTTAATTGTTGGAAGGGGGCAGCCCGTGGGGAACACATGGTAGCCAATTAGACACATCATCCTGCTATTTAGCTGCCTGTGTTTCATTATGGCCCTAGCTCTGAAGAAAATCGGGTAACCGATTGAAACACGTCAGCTGGACGCTCCTATTGTTCACAGCCACCACCTGGAATGATTTCCTCACCCCCTCATCAATTCCTGAATTTTTCCTTCTATCCTCTCTAGTCCACGCTGCTGTAAAGATATCGCTTGGATGAACGACCGATCGTCCGCAAATCCTACCGTTAGTACGGTCCTTTCGACAGCCGATTTCACTTTTTTGTCAGACAAAAGCTGAATGCGCAGACTATAAAATTTTTGTCGGATGTGACCTCAAAGTCTGATTTTCATTTCATCAGTATGGTTTTCATCCGGAAAAAATCGTAAGAGCAAGACTACGCATGCTCAGAAACGAAAGAATACGTACAAAACTATTTGACACGTTACGTCACTTCTGACGTTGTATTCTTTAAAACGAAAATTCTTGTATTGTTAGTAACCTCTTCACTTCCTACATGGGACTAGCATGCCACAAAAATCAGACCTTCTGTCGCCTGAAAATCAAAGCGTGTGTACGAGGCTTAAGAATAGGAAACTGAGACTACAACTCGCAAAGGCTCCCCAAAATTAGACAATAGAAGATTGGAAAAATATTGAAATAATGTCTGGTCTGATGAGTCTCGATTTCAGCTGCAACAATCAGATGGTAGGGTCAGAATTTGGCGTAAAAACATGAAAGCGTGAATCCATCCTGCCTTAAATCAACAGTTCAGGCTGGTGGTGGTGGTATAAGGGTGTGGGGGATATTTTCTTGGCACACTTTGGGCCCCTTAGTACCAATATGGCATTGTTTAAACACCACAGCCTACCTGAGTAATGTTGCTGACCATGTCCATCCTTTTATGACTACAGTGTACCCATCTTCTGATGGCTACCTCCAGCGGGATAATGCACCGATTCAATTGGGCTCCACAGTCAACAGATCTAAATCCAATAGAGCACCTTTGGGATGTAGTAGAATGGGAGATTCACACAATGGATGTGCAGCTGACAAATCTGCAGCAACTGCGTGATGCTATCATGTCAATATGGACCAAAATCTTTGAGGAATGTTTCCAACACCTTGTTGAATCTATGCCACGAAGAATTAAGGCAATTCTGCAGGCAAAAAGGGATCCACACCGGTACTACCTAATAAAGTGGCTGGTGAGTGTATGTGTGTATATATATATATATATATATATATATATATATATATATATATATAAATATATATACATTTGCAAAGAATTCCATTGTTAGATATTCTTTTTTCTTACATAACGCTACACATAATATGCCGATGTTTATAATACAATTTATTTTATTTATTTTGTTATGTTATTTTATGTTTTGTGTTTTTTGTGCTATAAACTTGTTATAGAGCAAAATAATATTGAGATTCCAAACTGATTTGGAAGCCTTATTTTATAGAGCTGCAGTGCATTCCATTGTAAAATATAGTTTGACATCTGTCACAAACATTTTTTTTATTATACAAAAGTGTTTTATAAAGCAAACTTATTTTGGCCATCTGCACAAATTTGAAAGCTTTTACAGACTGAATGCTGAAGATGAGAGTGGCAGTAACAGCATTCCTAGTACCCTGCCAGCTGTAGAATGCATGCCACCCTAAATGCAGGTGGAATCGGCATTGCCAGCAGCAGCAGCTCTCTGTAAAAGCAGTAGCAGCAGTATAAGTCACCTGCTGTTTCCAATATTCTCTCAAAGCAGCAGGGCTATCACTGCAAGCCAAGAAAATGATATTGTTGGCTGGTTAGCTCTTTCTCTTCCCAGGCACAGTCACAACGGGGAAATCAGGGTCATTAACAACAGGATGAGGTGATATTGCCTTTGAACCAGAGTCATTCAAAATCTTCCTTCTCCTACATCTATGTACGCATTCTCCCTTATAGCCCAGGTGGTGATCAGTCTTCATCATTGTTCACTTACTATTAATCTGCATGGCTAAACATATCTGCCTAAAGCTCAGTTAAAACTAAGGAGACAGTAAAGATTGGTAAAAAAAACCCTTTGCATGGCTTTGTAAAAAATTACCCGTCACTTAGATTATGTTAAACATTGTAGTGGTTAGCATAAATAAAGCAATTAATTAATCACAGGTGTCTACCACAATTGTGAAATGAACAAAAGAGTTTGTTAACCCATATACCTCAAACTTGGCCAGACTCTCTATTAGAGCCTGGCATAGCACACTGTACCTTACTTATAGAAAAACAAGGGCTGGTCACTGTACGATGGATGGATACTGCAGGAGGGACATGATCTCCCTATGATGTCAGCCGGGGAGATCACATGGCCGCTCAACCTCTCCTGCAGTAGCCATGGAAACTGGGCGTGGGTTGTTGACTGAGACACAGACACGAGCTGACATGCAGAAAGGAGAGGGTGAGGGGAGAGAGAGGAGAGCAGAGGGGACAGCAGCGTATTACGAAGGGCCGCAATTAGAGCACGGTGATCAGGGCAGAGCTGCCCTGATTTTCATGGTCTGTTTAGAGAGGGGATACAGGAAGTGCCAGATTCAGTTTATTTTTTTTTTTTTACAAGTTTAGAGGGGGGCAGATTACACAGCACAAGAACTGTGCTGTGTAATCTGCTTTAAGGTGCCAGAAAATATATTTATTTATTTTTGGGTTAACAAACGCTTAAATACAAAATGTGAACAATAAATATATATTCCAAATAAAGTAACAAAATGAAAGTAAAATAAAATCTTTTCAACAAATCTTTTGGGTCTACAGGCAGTCCCCAAGTTACAAACAGAGGGAGACAACAGGAAGTGAGAGGAAATCTACCCCTAGGAAGGGAAATTCACTCCTGTAAAAGTTATCATGGGAAAAAGGTGTCTCCACTAATGCCACGTACACATGGTCGGATTTTGGATGTGAGTTTGTTGTCGGAAAGTCCGACTGTGTGTATGCTCCATCGAACATTTGCTGTCGGACTTTCCGCCAACAAATGTTTGCTAGCAGGTTCTCAAATTTTCTGCCAACAGAACTTTGTTGTCGAAAAGTCCAATCATGTGTACACAAGTCAGTCGCACAAAAGTTCACGCATGCTCGGAATCAAGCAGAAGGAGCCGCACTGGCTATTGAACGTCCTTTTTCTCTGCTCGTCGTATGTCTTGTACGTCACCGCATTCCCATGTTCGGAATTGTTGGCCAACATTTGTGTGACCGTGTGTATGCAAGACAAGTTTGAGCCAACAACCTTCGAACAAAAATCCACGGTTTTGTTGACGGAAAGTCCGATCGTGTGTACGGGGCATAAAGCTTTATCACCAATCCTTATTTCCACAACATCTCAAAATTTTCAAAATCCAATTGTCACAGGGACAGGAAGTGAGGTGAAATATTCTGAACAGGAGCACAGAAAGCAAAACAAACGTTACAGGGGTGTTAACCCTTTCCTATGCTATCCAAAAATCTTAAAGATAATGTTTTTGTCTTACACTTAAACAATGTGCATGTACCAACTTACATACAAATTCAACTAAAGAACAAGCCTACCAAACCTTTCTTTATAACTCAGGGACTGTCTGTACTTATAGAAAATTTGCTTTGCAAATGTCTCAACATTTGTGCAAAAGTATTGAATAATACCCATAATGTTAGTAATATGTGTGTAAAAGTTTTCTTGTTGCCTCTTGCTGTGCTGGGTGAATGTAACATTCTCTAACTATCAGTCCTAAGAGACAAATAGGCTGAGCTTTTTTTTTAGTGGGAACACAGTTCAGACACTTCCAGCACTGAATGTATGCAATGGCTAGGGATACTGGGGTGTGATGGAGGGTCTACTGATGTTGGCTGCTGGGGGATCTGTTGTTGCTGGAGGGGATCTATGTTTGCATCGTGATATATTGTTGCTTGTGGGGGATCTTTGCTACTGGGGGGTCAGTTGTTGCTGGAAGGGATCTAACTGCTTGCCGACCAGCCGACATTTACTGCGGCAGGTTGGCTCTCCTGCGTGAACCGACGTACATGTACATCGGTCCATGTATGGAGGATAGCACCGCAGGAGCGTGTCTGCAGGTCCCGCGGATGCAATGTCACCGACCCACGATCGCTGTGTACAGAGGCAGAACAGGGAACTGCCTATGCAAACAAGGTGATTCCCCGTTCTGCCTAATGACACGTCAGAGATCTTCTGTTCCCAGTGATTGGGAACAGTGATCTCTGTCACGTCCCAGTGAGCCCACCCCCCTACAGTTAGAACACACCCTGGGAACACATCTAACCCCTTGATCACCCCCTAGTGTTAACCCCTTCTATGCCAGTGTCATTTTTACATTGATCAATGCATCATATGTAATAATGTCACTGGTCCCCAAAAAGTGTCATTTGGGGTCACATTTGTCCCCCGCAATGTCGCAGTCCCACTAAAAGTTGCAACTATTACTAGTAAAAACAATTTTAAAAAAGTCCCTAAATCTATCCCGTAGTTTGTAGATGCAATACATTTTGAGCAAACCAATCAATATACGCCTATTGCGATTTTTTTTTTTACCAAAAATATGTAGAAGAATATATATCGGCCTAAACTGATGAATAAATTAGTTTTTTATATATTTTTTTTTTGGATATGCATTATAGCAGAAAGTAAAAAAAAAATTTTTTTTTCAAAATTGTCAGTCTTTTTTTGTTTATAGGGCAAAAAATAAAAACCGCAGAGGTGATCAATTACCACCAAAAGAAAGCTCTATATGTGGGAAAAAAGCGACGTCAGTTTTGTTTTGGCACATCATCGCATGACTGCTCAATTCTCAGTTAAAGCGACACAGTGCCGTATCGCAAAAAAGGGCCTGGTCATTAAGGGAACAAATCCTTCCAGGGCTGAAGTGGTTAAGCAGTGGTCTACTGTTGGTTGCTGGAAAGTCTATTGGTGCTGTCTGCTTTGAGATCTGTTGTTGCTGCAGTGGCTCTATTGTTGCTGGGGGGTCTATTGCTGCTGGCTGCAGGAGATCTATTTGTATTGCTTTTCTTGTTCTCATTACCAAATTCCATACAATACAAAACTTAGCACTACAAGATGATACTTAGCTCTATATTCTCTAAAAAGCAATGCAAATACAGTATCTCACGAAAGTAAGTACAACCCTCACATTTTTGTAAATATTTTATTATATCTTTTCATGTGACAACACTCAAGAAATTACACTTTGCTACAATGTAAAGTAACAAGTGTACAGCTTGTATAACAGTGTAAATTTGCTGTCCCCTCAAAATAACTCAACACACAGCCATTAATGTCTAAACCACTGGAAACAAAAGTGAATACACCCCTAAGTGAAAATGTCCAAACTGGGCCCAATTAGCCATTTTCCCTCCCCGGTGTGATGTGACTCATTTGTTTTACAAGGTCTTAGGTGTAAATAAGGAGCAGGTGTGTTAAATTTGGCGTTATTGCTCTCACTCTCTCATACTGGTCACTGGAAGTTCAACATGGCAAAGAACTCTCTGAGGAGCTTAAAAAAGATCTGTTGCTCTACATAAAGATGGCCTAGGCTATAAGAAGATTGCCAAGACCCTGAAACTGAGCTGCAGCATGGTCTTGGTCATGGTCTTAAGGACCATACTGCAGTTTAACAGGACAGGTTCCACTCAGAAAGACCTTACCATGGTCGACCAAAGAAGTTGGGTGCACGTGCTCAGCAAGGTTGTCTTTGGGAAATAGATGTATGAATGCTGCCAGCATTGCTGCAGAGGTTGAAGGGGTGGGGGTCAGCCTGTCAGTGGTCAGACCATACGCCGCACACTGCATCAAATTGGTCTGCATGGCTGTCATCCCAGAAGGAAGCCTCTTCTAAAGATGATGCACAAGAAAGCCCGCAAACAGTTTTCTAAAGACAAGCAGACTAAGGACATTGATTACTAGAACCATGTCCTGGGGTCTGATGAGACCAAGATAAACATATTTGGTTCAGATGGTGTCAAGCATGTGTGGTGGCAACCAGGTGAGGAGTACAAAGATAAGTGTGCCTTGCATACAGTCAAGCATGGTGGTGGGAGTGTCATGATCTGGGGTTGTATGAGTGCTGCCGGAACTGGGGAGCTACAGTTCATTGAGGGAACCATGAATGCCAACATGTGCTGTCACATACTGAAGCAGAGCATGATTCCCTCCCTTCGGAGACTGGGCCACAAGTCAGTATTGATAATGACCCCAAAAACACCTCCAAGATGACCACTGCCTTGCTAAAGAAGCTGAGGGTAAAGGTGATGGACTGGCCAAGCATGTCTCTAGACCTAAACCCTACTGAGCATCTGTGGGGCATGCTCAAATGAAAGGTGGAGGATCGCAAGGTCTCTAACATCCACCAGCTCAGTGATGTCATCATGGAGGACTGTAAGACGACTCCAGTGCCAACCTTTGAAGCTCTGGTGAATGCCATGCCCAAGAGGGTTAAGGCAGTGCTGGAAAATAATGGTGACCACACAAAATGTTGACACTTTGGGCCCAATTTGGACCTTTTCACTTAGGGGTGTACTCACTTTTGTTGCCAGCGGTTTAGACAATAATGTCTGTGTGTTGAGTTATTTTGAGGGGACAGCAAATTTACACTGTTATACAAGCTGTACACTCACTTCTTTACATTGTAACAAAGTGTAATTTCTTCACAGTTGTCACATGAAAAGATATAATAAAATATTTACAAAAATGCGAGAGGTGTACTCACTTTTGTGAGATAATGTAGCTGTATGAACATTCAACAATGAGAGTTAAAATTCACCAATAGAGAACATAGCCTAACGTTATATTTTAAGAATAGTGATATGCCGAATTGCCCTGGGTTTAGTTTGGCAAGGGCTAGCCAAACTTCAATAAAGTTTGTATGCTGAACTCAAACTCCAATGAAATTTGTCAAATTATAAATGCTTATTTTCTGAGCTATTAAACAAAAGAGTTTAAAAAATAGCACAGGGTTGGCAGTGCCCAGGGGAATACTTACCAATGCAAAAAAAAAAAGTAAAATTCCATGCACCTGGGAGCAATGATTTTTTTAGCACTAAAAGGAAAATTATTGTAAAATTTCCAGCAAATTACTTTGACAGCTATCTTTCACAGCTTCTTTGTTTTAAGAAGAAACAGCACACAGACCTCTACTATGGATTTTAGGGGACATTTGAAGCGGTCTGTGCCCTATTTTTTTTTAAGAAGCCAACAATGAATGTTGATTTCCAGGAGCTGAATGATTTTATTTTCCAGGATCCGAATGATGGCTACAGTGCAGGCTTCCAGTGCCACGAGGGCTTCAATAGACGTCCTCCCATGATCACGCTGCCCACACGCACGGTGATCACTGAGTTCTTTGGACTCGGCTGATTACAACAGGGTAAAGGGCCAATCACAGAGGGCCCTTTACCACGCGATCAGCTGTCAGGCAATGACAGCTGATCAGGAAGTAAACAAAGCCGGTTATTGGCTTTTTTTCTCCTCACGATCAGCGTAAGAAAAGAATAAAGCTGGTAACCAGCTTCTGTTACAGGGACATCGGTCCTGATCTGTGCAACCTATCAGTGCCCATGAGTGCCATCTATCAGTGCCCACCAGTGCCACCTTTCAGTGCCAATAAGTATCCACCAGTGCCACATTTTAGTGCTGCCAATCAGTGCCCATCAGTGCCACCTATCAGTGCTGCCAATCAGTGCCCATCAGTGTCACCTACCAGTACCGCCTACCAGTGCCGCCTATCAGTGCTCATCTGTGTGGCCCCATCATTGCCACTTCATCAGTGTCCATCAGTGTAGCCTCATCAGCGCACATCAGTGAAGGAGAAAAATTACCTGTTTGCTGAATTTTAGAACAAACTATGACATTTTTTTTTTCAAAATTTTCTGTCTTTTTTTTCTTAAACAAAAAACCCAGTGGTGATTAAATACCACCAAAAGAAATCTCTATTTGTGTGAAAAGAATTCAAAAAATTTCGTTTGGGTACAGTGTTGCATGACTGTGCAATTGTCATTCAATGTGCAACAGTGCTAAAAGCTGAAAATTGGCCAGGGCAGGAAGGGGGTATAAGTGCCCACTAGGCAAGTGGTTACATTTTCCTTTCATGTGATTGGATATTCTTTGTGAAGTGAAGCTTTACCTCATTTACTAAGCTCCAGAGCAACTGCACATGCAAAGCTCACAGTCCATTTGTCTTTAGTAAATCAACCCAATGTTTCTGTGCTTTTATACGTATTTAGGTTTCTGTGCATTAGTCTTGAGAGATTACTGATCCAAAAAGGTAAAGGCTACTCCAAATTGGCTATTATATTTTTACATTCCTTAAATATTGCATGCCTGGATCACTACTTATTTACTGCATGCATGTATTATTTTATTTATTTCCTTTAGTAAATTGTCTTTACCACCCTTTTAAAAGGTATTTACGGAACGTTTTTGGGTTTTGAGGTAAATAACACGTAAAGGGTTAGTGAATAGGCATTTTCAGCATGTGATATTTGGGAGAAATGTGTCAGATCACCTATATAGTGCATGCAATCTGCTTTAGTGAACAATCCCACTGAATTTGTTTATTACAATAATATTGTATGTTCTACTACCTTCCTTTAAGGATAACTTTTAGTGCAAGCAACATAGTTCATTTCACAGGGGCAATGTAACATGTATACAACATGCATGATGTCACACAAAATATATATTTTTATTTTAAATTAGTTACTTGTAGCAACCAATGTGAACTTTTCTTCTTCTTACATCCTGCTTGCTCTTTTTGCAGGCATAAATCAGAATTTCTTCTCATTAAAAAAGGTATATGTGTTTTTTAGCTGGTGGGCCAACAACATTTTTCATTACCCTGCCCCTAATGTTAGGGGCCTTTTTATGAATAAATAAAGATTTATTCAGAAGTCTTTTACCCAATACAGAAACTTTTATTTTTTTCAAAATGAACCAGGATTTTTTAATTGAGTGTTAAAATCTTTAATAAAAGCACATTTAATCCCTTAATTTCCTTACCTTTTATTCTTTTTTGCTCAATGTCTTTCCTAATTCCAACTTAAATATATTTTCTTTGCATCATATACTGTGCATTTTATCAATCTCTTTTTTTAATATTCTCGTTCTTTAAAAACGTAAAAAGAAAAAAGTATAACATTGTTCTCTTGTACTGTATTCCCTTGTGTATTGTGTTTATTTCTCATTATTTAGAATGTATTATTTACATCCAAGAAGTGAACCACTTCTTTATTACAATGGTATGGGAAAGAGATATTTTATCATTTGCATTCACCTCTTTTTTCCAGACTCTGTGCCAATTTGGTGCCCATTAATTCACCAGTAGGTTGAATGTAAAACTCTTTCTGATACAGTACCAGTAACAATTGTGAATTAGTGCAAATTCTTACACTTCAGCAAAAACCTTTTCTGTAGTAACAGCATATCTTGCCCAATTAATTGTTGTGCATGTTTTATAATTGTATATAATGAACATAGCTGTAATTAAAATCATGTCTTTTTCCAATTTCACTTCAACATTCTAACAAATGTGTTGAATCTTTTAAATATGCCTTCATCTACTCCACACTTGGTGAAAGAAAAATATCAAGATATTCTTCTAAACATGGTCTTATAGATCCTTAACACTTGGTCTTCCTGTCTATTGGTCCCTATTTTTGTGAATTTTAGGTAAATAATAAATAATTGGTATTCAACCAACATACCTTTTTGATGAGAAAGAATGTTATGCCTGCAGAAGATGTGGGGGTTTCAAAGAGAACAAGCAGAATTTAAGGAGAAAAAACACATTCACATTGTCTGCTACTGGTAATGGGTTAAAAATAGGAAATTTTATTTTGTGTGATACAGCACATGTTGTATACATGCCGCAGCCCCTGTGGCCTGCAGAATGTAGGTCACACTAGAAGGTGTTTTAAAAAAGGGTAACAGGACATATCCACAATATTAAGATAGGATACAAAAATCACAGTTTATTACTCAATTTTAGGACATTTCATGACAAAGATTCTAGTCTACACCAATTTTGGGGAATTGATCAAATTATAGGACACTGAAGAAGAAGCAATCTTGTTAGAGCATTATCTAAGAAAGAGACAAAATTGATTTTTGAGACAAATTGCCTATATTCTAGATTATTTTATATTTCTCTCTGGTACTTTTTTTCAATTTTTCTGACTGGCTTAATATACATAATTATTGTAAAAAATACTCCCGCACTATCACTGACAGATGGTAGAGAGAACAAACTACTGCTGCAAACACCGATAGGTAAATCCGTGACCAATGGTAAGTAAATAAATAATGAATGGTGCTGCACTGTTATAGAACTGTAAGGTGCAACAAATATGACAAAGAATATGCTCCAATCACACAAAATGAAAATAAATCATATGATAAAAAATAAAAGTGCAAACAGATAACCCCAATACTTGCAAACTCCTCACATAGATATAAATAAAAACAATCTCTGTACAAGTTGAATCCAAGCATAACATGCAAATGTTCTATCAGTGCTCATATTGAAAAATACAGCGGCCAATGCTTTTATACACGCGTGAAGTAACATTTAGTAAAAAAACGTGCTAATTACTAATAGGTCTCTCAAAAATGAATCCTTAATGTGGAGGGTGAAATGAAAGTGCTGGGATATTTTCACCCTGCAAATAAGAAAAGTGCAGTAGGTGTCTATTCTTTCCATACAGTGACACCTCTATGAAAGATGGCCTCTAACCTTACTGCTGTAAGGTAATTGCATAAGTAAATGGGTTTTCCAATATCATCTATGGGCCTTCCTATGGATAGCTGGTGGCTCTCAGGTATTAGTAGCCCCAGCTACCTTTAGGGGTCATCCTCTCCTTGTCCAGGTGGTTAATGGATGGCAGTGGCGGCTGGTGCTCAAAAATTTTGGGGGGTGCAAACAAACTAAAAAATTCTGAAAAAAAACCCTAATAATGGCAGCCTCATTGTACCATCAATCGCAGCCACTGTGCCATCAAACGCAGTCACTGTGCCATCAAACGCAGCCACTGTGCCCATCAAACGCAGCCAATGTGTATATCAAATGCTCCCACTGTGCCATATCAAATTCTCTCACTGTGCCATCAAATTCGGCCACTGTGCCCCATCAAATACAGCTACTGTGGCCCATCTAATGCAGCCACTGTGTATATCAAATGCTCCCACTGTGCCATATCAAATTCTCCCACTGTGCCATCAAATTCTGCCACTGTGCCCCATCAAATACAGCTACTGTGGCCCATCTTATGCAGCCACTGTGCCCATCTTATGCACCCACTGTGCCCAACTTATGCAGCCACTGTGACCCATTAAATGCAGCCACTTTGCAGCATCAAATGCAGCCACTGTGCCCATCAAATGCAACCTCACTGTGCCCATCAAATGCAGCCTCACTGTGCCCCATCAAATGCAGCCTCAGATCGAGACACTATGCCAATTGGCAGTATGTAGAACTGATCCCCCTGCAGAGCTGCCGGAGGGAGAAAGCTGCAAGGAGATCCACAAGTGTCAGAACGCAGTTCACTTACCGGGCTGTGGTGTCCTCTCCTCCTGCTGTGTCTTCTTCAGTGGGCAGCAGGCAGCAGCGGTGGTGGAGGAGTCCGCTCCTCATGCTTCCTCCGCTCTCTGTCTCTCCGCTCAGGCTGTGCGTTCCACTGAGCATCTGACGTCACTTCCAGTTTATCACTGCACAGGGAAACCGAAAGTGACATCTTATTCTGGAGAACAAAGCACCCAGCCAGGCGGAAGTTGTCCAGCGTGATGTATTGCGCCACACGGCAATTCAAAACCCAGCAAATGAAGCGTCTCGTATGCAATCATGTGATTGCATAGACGTGGCGCTTCCCATAGTGCACTGTGTCTGGCGCTGAACACAGTGCACTTAAAGGACTTTTTTTCTTTTTTTTTTTTAAAGGAACCTTTTTAAAAAATGAAGTTACTGCATATAATCCATGAGCAGCAAGCTCGTACTCCCACGTCACTTCCGGTGTGCCTGTCAATGGGATTGATCCCAGCACTTTCATTTCACCCTCGGCATTAAGGATTACATTTTGAGAGACCTATTAGCTATCATGTTTTTATACTAAATGTTACTTCATGTGTGTATATACGCATCAGCCATTGTATTTTTCAATATGAACACTGATTGAACATTTGCATGTTATGCTTAGATTCCTCTTGCCACGGAGATTGTTTTGATTTATACCTATGTGTGGAGTTTGCAAGTATTTGGGTTATCTGTTTATTTTTTATCAAATGATTTATTTTCATTGTGTGTGAGCATATTTGTTGCACCTTACATTTCTATCACAGCACAGCACCATTCATTATTTATTTAATATATAGTGCCTTGAAAAAGTATTCATCTACTTTTTCGTCATGTTACAACCAAAAACATAAATATATTTTATTGGGATAGACCAACACAAAGTGGCATATAGTTGTGAAGTGGAAGGAAAATGATAAATGATTTTCAAATTTTTTTATTTTTTCCAATGTTCATAAGTCTTACACTTGTATTGATTTCTTTATCACGGACAGAACTCTCCTGCAGAAGGTAACTGATGCCCAAATTCATAAAATTTCCTGGTCAGATCATGCACCGATCTCGATCAGTATAGGAATGAACCATTTACCTGCCAATACCTCACTCTGGAGAAATAACAAATTTATTCTTTGGCAGGAGAAACATCTGTTTGTGTTAAGAGAGAGATTGAAAGAATTCTTTAAAATTAACGAATAATCTTCCACCTCCACTACTAATCTTTGGTGCACACATAAAGCATATATTAGAGGGATACTGATACAGTTAGCTTCCAAGGAAAAAAAAACAAAAACTACAATCACTCAACTAATCTACTGGACACAATATCCAAACTTGAGAAAAAACACAAATTCTCCCTTAATAACGCACACCTACTACAACAATTAAACACTGCAAGAAGTGAACTGAGAGCAATCCTAATTTCCAATGATGATAAATACCTAAAAAAACTCAAACTGAACCACTACTCCCAAGGCAATAAAGCAAGGAAACTATTAGTATACGACAAAGACAAAATAGACACAAGATAGAAAAATTGATCCACCCTAAATTAGGAACAGATAGTTTACAACCCACAAGAAATAGTGGATACATTGGCAGAATATTACAAGCTCCTTTATAACTTAAAAAATGACAAAGACACTCACAAATACATTCCATCTGTGATAACATAGCTTTTAAATAAGATTTGTCTACCTTCTGTGGACCACAACACATTAAAAAACTCAACGAACCAATCTCTGTTGAAGAGACATGTAAAGTTATTCATTTTCTACCCCTGAACAAGGCCCCAGGAGCAGATGGTTTATTGAGTGAATACTACAAAGTCTTTATGGATATACTAGCTCCTTATCTAACAAATATTTTTAATCAAGTAACTAAAAATAACAACTTCCCTAAAGAAATGCTAGAGACAATCATTATCACGATCCCAAAAACTGGTAAAGATCCTGTATCGCCCAAAAATTATAGACCCATATTTTTGTTAAATTCAGACCTAAAAATGTTTTCTAAAATACTGGCTAACTGCCTTTTTGATGTGACACCATACCTTATAGAGCCTGACCAAATAGGGTTTGTAAAGGGCCGTCAAGGCCCAGATAGTACCAGACGTATGATCAATCTGATAAATTATGTTGAGAGCGGTCGGATCCCTTCTCTGCTTCTAGGTCTAGATGCGGAGAAGGCATTCGGCAGGGTTCACTTGGGATATATTTCTGAAACCCTAAACAGGTTCAGTCTTACACAAGACCTTCAGCTAAAGTGTTTACCTCAGGCACCATCTCTAATGCCGCTAACACACAACCAAACTTTCCGTCAGAAAAGGTCCGACAGAATCATTCCGACGGACATTCCGATCATGTGTGGGCTTCATCGGACTTTTTCATTCTAAAATTCTGACGGACCTAGAAATAGAACATGTTTCAAATCTTTCCGACGGACTCAATTCCTATCCAGAAAACCGTTCGTCTGTATGCTAGTCTGATGGACCAAAAACGACGCAAGGGCAGCTATTGGCTACTGGCTACTGGCTATTGAACTACCTTATTCTAGTCCTGTCGTACGTCATTGCGTTCTAAGCGCACGGACTTTGGTGTTATCGTGTATAGGCAAGTCCGTTTCAGGGGAACTCCGTCAGAACTCCGTCGGAAAGACCGCCAAAGTCTACGACAACGCTTGATATTCTACGCTTTAGCCATAAGTATAACTGGGATGAACCCTCCATTTCATACCTGGGGATCCAACTTTCCTTTCAAACCTCTAGATTATTTGAAGTAAATACCCAAAATGTTTAAACCAAATCCAAGAAGATTTTCAAACTATACAAAAAACCCAAATAGCTTGGATTGGAAGAATGGCGGCATTTAAAATGATCACTTTGCCAAAAAATCTTTATTATTTTAGGGCCCTTCCCATTCCAGTATCATCTAAATTTTTTTAAACACGTGCATGCTAAACTAAGTAACCTAATATGGCAGGACAAAAAAATGAGAATTGCACTAGCAATCCTAACTACAGCTAAAAAAGAGGCATGATTCTATTAGATATACACCAATATTTTATAGCCACACTTTTAGTCCAAATTAAATATTGGTTCATCCCAAATACCGATAAACTGTGGCTAAACATAGAAAAAGAAGTTACCAAATGTCATGATTTATTTGCTCTGTCAGTTGCATATAACTTACTGCCTAAAGTAGCAGTACCTTCCTACTTAACTATTAAAGCCATGCTGACGGCGTGGAATTACATGCTAAACAAAACACAACACGCAAAGGAAGTGGTACAGATACATGTTCCTTTAAGAGTGATTGACTATTGCAAAGTGTTTTGGAATCTCATATTAGCCAATGTATTTCATATAAATATATTGATTTGCATATATTTTATTGATAATTATTATTATTATTATTATTCATATTATTATATAGTAGTGGTTTTATTAATATTATTATTCAATAAGTAAAGCAACAATTATTAATCTTTAATAATGTATACTGTGTTTTCCATAGATTTAGAAAGTCTTCATTTATAAGTGTTGAACTTTAAATGACCTCTGCTTTATGACAAGTACTTGTACACAGGTGTTCTCGAAAATGTATTAAGATAGTTTACTGGGTGAAAGTTCATTAGGATAGATTCAAGTAATATAGAATTGTCTCAAGTCTGAAATGCATATAAATCAGACAGATAAAGATATGAAAACAGGTGGTTTAGAAATAATTAAATTTATGTACAGTACATTAAATTAAGTTTGACAAGGTCAAACAAAGGTCTGCTTGTGCCCTCATTAAAACTGTTATGCCGCGTACACACGGTCGGACTTTTCACCTGCAAAAGTCCGACGGACGCCGCCGGACAAAGTCCGGCGGAAAGTCCGACCGTGTGTGGTCTCCATCGGACTTCCGACGGACCGTTGCGGTCGGATTTTTGCGGAAATCCGACGTACTTTAGATTTGAAGCCTGCTTCAAATCTTTACGTCGTACCTCCGCCGGACTCAGTTCCTGACGGAAAGCCCGTTCGTCTGTATGCTAGTCCGAAGGACCAGATACGACGGAGGAGCAGGTTGCTGCATCTCGCGCTCGGTGCAATAGGAAAAACAAATCTTCCTATTGCGGCGAGCGCGGGGCATACCAGGCCCTTAGGTCTGGTATGGATTATAAAGGGGAACCCCTACGCCGAAAAAACGGCGTGGGGTCCCCCTAAAATCCATACCAGACCCCGATCCGAGCACGCAGCCTGGCCGGTCAGGAAAGGGGGTGGGGACGAGCGAGCGCCCCCCCCCTCCTGAACCGTACCAGACCGCATGCCCTCAACATGGGGGGTGGGTGCTTTGGGGGAGGGGGGCGCCCCTCTTCTCCCGGTGTCCCAGGTCTTCGGCCGGCCCCTCCGCTATCTTCAGGTAGCTCTATTGCTAGCGGAGGTCCGGACTTCTGGGCTTCTTGGCTTCTTGGCTTCTTGTGTTCTCTTCTCTTCTCTTCCCCCAGATGTTGACACGACGCTCTCTCCGGCTGGACTGGTCTCTGAGGGCTGCGTTGTGACTTATATAGGCGGAGACCCCGCCCCCATATGATGTCACAGTCCCTGGGCATGCTGGGACTGTGACGTTTTAGGGGGCGTGGTCGACCACGCCCCCTAAAACGTCACAGTCCCAGCATGCCCAGGGACTGTGACATCATATGGGGGCGGGGTCTCCGCCTATATAAGTCACAACGCAGCCCTCAGAGACCAGTCCAGCCGGAGAGAGCGTCGTGTCAACATCTGGGGGAAGAGAAGAGAAGAGAACACAAGAAGCCAAGAAGCCAAGAAGCCCAGAAGTCCGGACCTCCGCTAGCAATAGAGCTACCTGAAGATAGCGGAGGGGCCGGCCGAAGACCTGGGACACCGGGAGAAGAGGCCGGAGAGCGGAGAAGAACCAACCGGACGCCGGGAGAAGATGAACCGGAGGGACCCCCGAAGACGGAAGAAGACCCCCCCCGGAGCTGTTTAATAAATTATTTTAAAAACCTGTGTTGTGTTTTATTACTGACACTTTTTGCCTAGGTAAATGGGTAGGGGTACCATGTACCCCATACTCATTTACATAGGGTGGGGGGCCGGGATCTGGGGGCCCCCTTATTAAAGGGGGCTCCCAGATTCCGATAAGCCCCCGCCCGCAGACCCCGACAACCAACGGCCAGGGTTGTCGGGAAGAGGCCCTTGTCCTCATCAACATGGGGACAAGGTGCTTTGGGGGGGGAGCAGGGCGCCCCCCTCCCCCAAAGCACCCACCTCCCATGTTGAGGGCATGCGGCCTGGTACAGTTCAGGAGGGGGGGGGGGGGCGCTCGCTCGTCCCCACCCCCTTTCCTGACCGGCCAGGCTGCGTGCTCGGATCGGGGTCTGGTATGGATTTTAGGGGGACCCCACGCCGTTTTTTCGGCGTAGGGGTTCCCCTTTATAATCCATACCAGACCTAAGGGCCTGCGACGGGGCTCGCAAGGTTTCAATCTCGCCAAAAAAAGCGGCGAGATTGAATTCCTTTTCTAGTCCCGTCGTACCAAAGTCACGTTCAAAATGAACGGACTTGTCCGTGTGTGGGAAAGTCCGTTCGTTCTGAAAGTCCGGCGGAAGTCCGTCGGGAAGACCGGATTCCGGAAAGTCCGGCCGTGTGTAGGCAAGTCCGGCCGTTCATAAAGTCCGGCGGTAGTCCGCCGGAAGTCTGGCGGCAAGTACGTCGGACCTAGCTTTCTAGAAAGTCCGACCGTGTGTACGCGGCATTAAAATACATACATATAGTGAGACATATAACACATCTGGTGGGGTTATTGAAAGTTCATTGTCTCAGTCGTAAATCTGCAAATCCTTGAAGCTAGTATCAAGATAAGGAGAGTTTGATAACACAGCTGGGTGCCAGACTGTCTCTATACAGGTGTTTTAATTGGACAAAAACAGTTATAAATCACTTTAATGAACATATAGGAATTTTCGGAATAATTAAGTTTATCTGGTTGTAGAACAAGTGTCAGATTTATGGTTGGTTACTTTGACATAGATCTTAGTGACCAATCATATGTAAGACAGATAGTTGAGATAAGACTTGTAAAAGAGTATATAAATGCAAGCTCTGCAATTGTTAGACAGACAAGTCAGATAGGAGCTCATAAGGCTGAACACTATGTATGCTGCCCTATTGCACGGGTCATAGAGGTCAGAACCAATGGGCAAGTATCTGTCCTAACTTGTCCCCTCGGACAAGTCAGTTAGGAGCTCATAAGGCTGAACTCTATGTATGCTGCCCTATTGCACGGGTCATAGAGGTCAGAACCAATGGGCAAGTATCTGTCCATAACATGTCTCCTCGTACGAGTCAGAGAAGACTTCTTAACTTGTTCCAGAATGTGATGTGGTGAATTTCCCTCACGAAGTTGGTCAAGCTGGAACTCAGAACTCTGTGAGGGGACCAGACCACCGGCCAATTGGCTGGTCCCTATCAGGTGAGAGGTTCCTAAGAATTGGCAGTAAAGACCCATTCTGGTTCAAGGTGAGAACAATTCACAATTGTTTAAATTTGGTTAGAGGATAAGAATATTTATATCTAATATGCTTGCATTGTAAGAAACTGTATAAATTAGATCTGTATCTTGTAATACTTTGAACATAAACCTGTATGTTATCAGCTGTTAATAAACCTGCATTGCTGAAGTTCTGCCTGGTTCGATACTTTACCATTCTACTTCAAAAGTTTGTATGTCTGTCAACTCTTGGGTGTACCAAGGATTCAACAGGTATGAGACTTTACCTGACATACACAAGAATTTGTAAAGAACACCTCACCTACTATGTAACTATAAGGTTCTTTACTGTAAGAGTGGCAAGGATGTGGAATTCCCTTCCACAAGCGGTGGTTTCAGCACCCCAACGACCGCAACATACAGGGATATACAATGTAATACTGACATATAATCACACACATAGGTTGAACTTGATGGACTTGTGTCGTTTTTCAACCTCACCTACTATGTAACTATGTAACAAAATTAACAAGGTTGGACGACTTAAGCATTTCGATCCTGAAGATAAATTATCAGTCCCTGTAGAAATCTGGAATGTATTTTCCTCTAACAAAGGACATAATACTAAAGTTATAAACAAAAAGGAAAGGTCTGGTGTCACCAGTGACACACCTCCATCCCTGTATACAACAAAAAGAGAAATTCGCCCTGGGACTTTGAGTGAGGTGAGCACAGTTTTGTCAATAAACATGACAGAGGTAAGTAAAATCTGAAATTTATTCAAAGAGCATACATACTTAATAGTATAAATGATTGACAAGTCGGTAAGAATGATACATGTAGTATGGTAGATGATTCAAGTAAAACTTAACAGATAAAATAATACACAAGCATTACGTAAACCCAACGCATTTCAAAGCTCGCTTCCTCAGGGGTGAATGCATGTATGATGCATCTAAAAATAAAACAAAAAGATGTATAGCACAATAACAGTTGTATTAACACATGGTAAAGGGGCCTTTAACAAAAGGACCCCATACTCACAATTTGGCAAGAACCAGAATACTGGATGTGCAACTCCCAGAAGGCGGCAGCACTAACAGTCTCACCCAGGAGCCGAGGAGGCAGAGCCAAAAAGAGCCCCACCAGGAGACAACCAGGGGCAGGCATGGTGGGAATTAAATATGTGTATTCCTATGAGTCTCACTATCAATGTCTGTGTCAGGGGTTGCTGTTGTAGCAAAGTAAACATAGTTTGTGTGATGATATATATATATATATATATATATATATATATATATATATATATATATATATATATATATATATATATATTTCTTTATTTTTAGATACATCATACATGCATTCACCCCTGAGGAAGCGAGCTGTGCCTAGCGAAATGTGTTGGGTTTGCGTAATGCTTGTGTATTATTATTATTTTATCTGTTAAATTTTACTTGAATCATCCATCATACTACATGTATCATTCTTACTGGCTTGGCATTTGTTTATACTATTAGGTATGTATGCTCTTTGAATAAATTTCAGATTGTACTTACCTCTGTCATGTTTATTGGCCAAACTGTGCTCACCTCACTCAAAGTCCCAGGGCAAATTTCTCTTTTTGTTTTATACAGGGATAGAGGTATGTCACTGGTGACACCAGACCTTTCCTTTTTGTCTATATTGAACCAGGGTGGAAGACACCCAAAAGCCCAACCTGGTCTGCTGTCCCTCATGCCATTATACATATACATATATATAGTAATATACTCCTATTTACATTCTGGTTTTCTCTATGTGCTGCTCCTTGTTGGTGTCAGTGATCCCTGTTTTGGTCTGGGAGCCACAATGTGTCACTAGGGAGGTTTTTATGCCTCCTGCTGTCCCCCCCCTGCCCTGCTGGGCAGATGGGGCCACTGGCACATCGGCGCCATGTCTTTGCACCCATCACATGACGTCCGTGTTCCCACAACGTCATCACAGTCAGGCAGACTGTGTCATCTTGGATGACTGGGGGTGAATCGCGAATGTGCATCCCCACTGGTGGTGAGCGCAGCGCTCACGTGTCCACCATCCCTCACATGGTGTTGGGGAGGAGCCTGTTGTGCTCTTCCGGGTGTACAAATCGGAGGTCAGATTGGCGAAGATTTTCCATCTTCACATTGGTCCACACTTCACATGAGGAAGTTCTCTGTTGAGGGCTGACATTCACTCATCTCATTCAGGTATACGTACTTACTTTTTTACATTTTCATTCCAAGCACTCATCCATCTACTTTTCCATATCCCCATATACTTGTCATCCATCCTCCCCACTTTTTATCTTTGGGATTGTGCTCACTGACACTCTTGCTGTTCTCTGTATTTCTTATCCCTCTTTTTCCTGGTCTCCTTTTCCATATCACCATTGGGCTATATATATATGTATATCATCACACTTTGCTACAACAGCAACCCCTGACACAGACATTGATATTTAAAGCTGTTATCCACAATGAACACAGTGAGACTCATAGGGATACACATATTTAATTCCCACCATGCCTGCCCCCTGGTTGTCTCCTAGTGGGGCTCTTTTTGGCTCTGCCTCCTCGGCTCCCGGGTGAGACTGTTATTGCTGCCGCCTTCTGGGAGTTGCACATCCAGCATTTTGGTTCTTGCTGAATGGTGAGTATGGGGTCCTTTTGTTAAAGCCCCCTTTACCCCCTTTCAACTGCTATTGTGCTATACATCTTTTATTTTTATTTTTAGATACATCATACACGCATTCACCCCTGAGGAAGCAAGCTGTGCCTCATGAAACGCGTTGGCTTTATGTAATGCTTGTGTATTATTTTATCAGTTAAATTTTACTTGAATCATCCATCATACTACATGTATCAGTCTTACCGGCTTGGCATTCGTTTATACTATTAAGTATGTATGCTCTTTGAATAACTAATTTGTACTTGCCTCTGTCATGTTTATTGGCCAAACTGTGCATGGGTAATATAATCCCTCTCAACCCTACAGCAGCTCTACTAGGCTTAAACCTCGATGTATGCTCAATGTATACCCATTAGGCTACAGAACTATTGTGGACAATATTTTAATAGCAGCAAGGCTTACCATAGCCAAACTGTGGAAATCCAACACCGATGTGGTGTTACAATTAAACACACAGGCCCACTATGAACTAATGTTGGCACACAAGAACTTCACCATCACAAGATTTAAAAGGATTTGTCAAGCTTGGTTGATTTCTAAAGCTTCAAAATATCTGAAGGACTTTAATAATCGTTGAGACTCCTCTCTTTACATGTTGAATTATAAAGTGGCTCCCATATTCCTTTCCTTTGGCTTCCCCCTCCCTCCTAAGACTAGGAATAATACCCATTGACAGTATGGTCCTAATAGGGTCAATAGGGTTTATTGCTCCTACCATTGAGTTGTAACTCATTAACAGCTTTTAATTGCAGATTTGATTGCAAACTCCTTTGTTTATTTATCCAGTTTATATGTATTTTTTTCTCTCTGTATTTATCTGTAAGTGTACTTGTAATATATTTGATAATTATGAAAGTTTAAACATTACAGGGGCTGCAGATTGAAAAGGAAAGGTCATTTTTAATAAAATTAAATTACAATATTACTTGTGTTACAATTATATTTCGCTATATTGTTTTTTCTTTATTTGCTTTTCTTTTTCCCCATGAAAGTGCAGTTACCCTTGATAGGGTCACCTGTAAATCCCCTCCAAGGCAAAGCTCGCCATCTGACATGGAAATTTATAGATAGGCAACTCCTATCTATAAATTTCCATGTTACCCTTTAAGCTTTGACAAAAAATCTGGAAGCTGATTGGCTTCGATGCACAGCTGCACCAGATTTGGCACTCTCCAGTTTTAGTAAATCAACTCCTTAGTTTCCATGTAGTATTCTGATGTTTACTAGACTCTCCCAGTTACTTGCAAGCCACACAAGCTTGCCTTGTGCCTGCCTACACAATCAAAAAATGTTGGCAACAATCCCTGCATAGAGACATTTTAGAGCTTCATTGTTTGCCATTTTTAGTGGTCTTTTCCTGGTATACATATCTCAGTGCTCAGTCTGATCTAGAATAAAACTGTAAAAGGGTTGAGTCTTATTCAGTTACAAACATCTTTAAATCCCGACTCTGGGCACTGTGGTTCTCCAACAAGTGAAACCCCCCATCTCTCTGAACATTCCCCCCAAATGCTATGCTTTAGTTTTAATGTTCCTACCTTTTTCTGATGTCTTCTGGATGGTCACATGATGAGTTGGGTCATTTCTCCAACAGTGGGTGGTTCCCAAAGACATAGATGGTGGTTTAGACATCATCATGTCAGCACCATTATCTTTAATAATACCTTGGTAAATGGGGCCATGGGGAATAATGACTAAATATAGTTAGCAGATTCAAGAAAAGTGTTCTATCATGTTTTTGTATTTCAGTGACCCAAAACATATCTTTTGTCACAAAATGTTATCAGTGCAGAATTATTTTTGAGTAAAAAAGTGTGTTAAGGTCAAGAAATAACAGGTCAACAAAACCCACTTTTCACTTTTCCTGTGTATTTACAGTCGCCTTTATTCTGACCCGAAACCCCAATAGAATTACAGATTTTTCTATGACATACATAATAATTAAATCATGTTATAAAATTAATTCTCCTAGTACTGAAACTGTGTTCAAATACTCTTTCATCACTATGTAGAGCTTTGGATGCCACCTTTACTGACTCTGTGATTAACCTCTATGGGAGCGAAACACATTAGGAGGATCTCCAGCAGACCATGCAATGCTGCTGAGAAAGAATAATGATTTACATCAAGATATCTCTTTGTGCTCTGTATTCTTCACTGGCCAGTTTAACAGGTGCTTTCTTAGTCTGCTATACAAGTAACATTCAGTGTCAATTTGCTGGTCTTCACATTCACCTAGTATACATTCAGCCCAATACCCCCTAACCCTCTTGTCTTGAATTGTATTGTACCTTTACTGTCCCCCGTTATTTAGTAAAGTGCTGCACAAACCATTGGACCTCTATAAATCCTGTATAAAATCATAATAATAATAATCGTATGGCAAATGTGATCAACAAATGTTGTCAATTGGCAAATAGCTTCACAAATGTGCAATAAAACAAAATTCACAGAATGCAAATAAATGTTTAATGAAAAAAAATCCAAGTAATCTATGTTTTCAGAGTTGGTGTAGCAGGCCATTGCTTTCTTCAAGTTAACTCTCAGTAAATGTCGAAAGGGGTCCCTTAGCTTGTTTCTCTGACCCCTGACTCATCACTCTTAGCATCATATAATGAAAAGTTATCTCTTCTAGCTTAGGATAGTACTAAATTGCAAGGTCTGCACTGATCACTTGTCCTCAGATGCACATAGATCAGTAGATGCCAGAAAGAAACAGCTTGTAAGTGTAGAAATGAACACAAAGGCTATTTCTCATACTCAGCTAGGAAAGAAGATCATGCTCTTGGGTGCTTTAACAATGGGTCTCTGGCCTTTTTTATTAATAGTTTCAAGGCTCAAACTTCTTTAACAATAGTAAAACTAGAAATTAGATGGGAATTTTTTTATACCATAAAATTACTACCAGACCTTGTATGTTTATTTTTCTGAACTCTATTACAATTTTTTGTCATCTATGCTATGTTTGGCTATTGTTCACTATTAGGTCTAAAAAAAAAAGATTATTGGTTTAAATTTGAAAGCACCTGTGGTCTAAAACCAAGATTCTCAGGATTTAACTACAAACAGTAGTCAGGGGGGCGCGCATGCGCGGTGGACAAGATGGCGGCCGCGTGAGAGTCTAGCTCCGGTCTCTGTTCCTCTTCTCCGGGATCCTGCACCGCTCCGTCAGCAACAATAGCCACAGGATCCATGCCACCAGTCTCCGGAACCCTCCGGGTATCACATGGGCAAAATTGGATTCCAAAAGCATGTATATCAAGGGTTTAATCTGCCTCCGGCATCCTGGCCTTCACAGCACATGGAGCGCTTCCTGTTTAGGCCGCAATCCCCGGCCTTGAGTATCTCAACAGACCCGCCGGCTGCCGCGGACCACCTCGCAGCCATGTCAGGTACTCCCCACGCAAATTTACTGTCCCAGAGCTCAGATACCTATGAATCAGTTATAGTTGCAGTATTAGACTTAAAGCTGCAGGCACTGCTACAGGATCTGACCCGTAATATCTCCAAAGAAGTTGGGAAGATTGCCCAGGAACTCTGGGGGGAAATAGATCAGCTAGGGGCACATACAGATACCCTTGAAAATAAATGTGATGAAATTGTGCAATATGTACATGTTTTAGAGGAAGATAATGCGGCTCTTAAACATACTGTATCCCAGATCCAACTGCAGCAGGAAGATTTGGGAAACGGAACAACGCCAGAAGTTGAAGATCTGCGGAGTCCTTGAAACAGTTTCAGACAAAGAATTACGTGCCTACCTTCTGAACCTATTTGTTACTATAGCCCTGTACATACCAGACATTGACTGGTGCCTGGACAGGGCTCACAGATCCCTTGCTCCAAAACCACCCCCTGGATCTAACCCAAGAGACATAATAGTACGCTTCCACTATTATGACAGCAAAGAAGCTCTCACGGTGGCCACGAGAAATAAAAACCGCATTGATTTCAAAGGATCCAAAATCCAAATCTTTAGCGACCTATCCCCCATCACCTTGGCTAAAAGGCACAATCTCCGTCCGATAACATCACATCTTCAATTGCACCAAGTACCCTACAGATGGGGATTCCCCTTTCGGCTTTCAGCCTCCAAAGATGGTACACAATACTCAATCAGAGACTTACACGAATGTGAGACCTTGATCTGTAATCTAGGATTGCCGCTCATACCTGAGGAAGATCTCCCACCTATTTAACATCTGCTTAAGGTACTGCTTCTTTTGAGGGAACGGGACCCATTCCTCTATGTTGCCGATTGTCATGCTCCTCCATTTGACCATGACCCATTATCATGGTCCCCTGAAGATTTTTTCATCTTCAGGCTCTCAAAATGTTTTTTTTTTGTTTTTTTCAATTTTTTTTTTCAATTTTTGTTTTTCAATTTTTATTTTTCATATCAGGTCCCTTTTTGACCTGCTTTTGTTTTGTTTTTTTCATTTTCATATATCAGGTTCCTATCTGTTTATCCACTGTCTTCTTAAATGTCGAGATGGACTCATTTATGTCTTACTATGAACTAATGGCATCACAATGTCCCTCAAATAAGTGTTATACTAAGCTAAAGTCTACTTTTTCATCTCATAATATCTTATGGCTTTGAAAATTGTTTCATGTAATGTCAAGGGCTTGAATTCCTTGAGTAAGCGATGGATAGCTTTAAGGGGATTTAAATCCTCTGGTGCTGACGTGGTCATGGTTCAGGAGACACATTTCCGACCACGGGGATCATTTAAATTTGCCTCCGAACTGTTCCCCACTGTCTTTATGGCCTCTGATCCTTCAGGGAAGGCTGGAGTGGCCATCTTGATCAAACGCTCCTGCCCTACAAGAATTCTTACCGCACATCTAGATCTCCATGGTCGGTATGTTCTCCTGAGTTGTGCCCACTTAAACACGACCTTTATTTTAGCTAATGTATATGCACCCAATTCAGGCCAGATTGGATTCCTCACAAAAGTCCTTGAAAAATAGTGAGCCTTTCACGATAGTTGGAGGCGACTTTAATATGTGCATGTCTCCCAATAGAGACAGATGTGCTCTCTTCCAGAATACCCCACCGCTTCAAACTCACAAATTGTCCACTTCCTTCCAGAAATTAATACGATCCCATAATCTTTTTGATGCATGGAGCGTTAAACACCCTACACATAGGCAATATACTTTCTACTCACCTTCTCATAAGATGTATTTTTCTTTATTACCTAATGTTTCTTCCAAAATTAACCCCATCACTTGGTCTGACCATGCCCCCATTACCCTGGACCTGGCCCTATTTACAGCCCTACCTAAGACTTGTCACTGTAGGCTCAATGAGTCCCTTTTACGGAATGCTGAATCTAAAGATCGACTCCAACTGAAATTAACTGAATATTTCCAGCTAAATGAAGGTTCTGTTGTTGACACATCCATTTTATGGGAGGCCCAAAAAGCCTTTTTCAGAGGTGAATGCAACTCTGCCAGTTCACGCATAAAGCAAGATTCTATTAAGCAATTATCGGAACTTCTGATCCAACTGCGCACGACAGAGATGCACTTACTACGCTCTCCCACAGTAGCCCGCTTACGGGTGGTGGTATCTGTCCGGAACCGAATCAAATCCCTAGACATGAGTAAAATTTCCAAATCTATGTTATGGTCAAAGCAGAAGTTTTATGAATTTGCAGATAAACCTCACAGGATGCTAGTCCACAGGCTCAAAAACCGCCCATCTCTATCTATTCCCGACCACATAATACAATCTGATGGTACTCCCATCTATTGTCCTCAGACCATGTCCAAGGTATTTGGAGACTTTTACAACAAACTCTATAACTGCTTGAGCTCAGACCCAACTATCCAATTCACACAGGAGAAGTTAGATAACAACTTCCAAAAATATCTCCTGGCCAATGCTCCTCTCTTAATGTTCCTATTTCTGCTGATGAATTAGCTGATGTAATTGAACTCCTCCTTGTGCATAAAACCCCTGGGCCCGACGGACTACCGTATTCTTATTATAAAATCTTTTCCCCAATCTTAGCCCCGCACATGGTAAATTTATTCTCTTCTCTCCTTAAAGGTACTTTACCTCATTTGCCCCTTCTACACGCATATATCACCGTCATACCTAAACCTGGCAAGGATCCGTCCATCCCCGATAACTATCGCCCCATAGCTCTTTTAAATTCGGACTACAAAATTTTCACAAAGATGTTAGCAAACAGACTCTCACTGATATTACCATCCTTGATACACAGGGACCAAGTGGGATTTGTCCCTACGAGACACACGGGTAACAATACACGATGCACGATAGACCTTATTGATCTATTAACTAGAATCAAACACCCCCCCTGATACTTAGTTTGGATGCCCAGAAAGCATTCGATTGCCTCAGCTGGCCCTTCATGTTTGCAATCCTATTGAAATATGGTTTCACAGGTCTCTTCATACAAGCCCTCCGAGCTCTTTATTCAAATCCTACCTCCCAGGTCTGGCTCTTCTCCCATATTTCACCAACCTTTTCCCTTAGTAATGGTACGAGACAGAGATGCTCTCTATCACCTTTTTATTCTCAGCTTAGAACCATTAGCAGCAGCCATACGTGGATGTCCTGATGTGGCGGGCGTGCACCTGCGACAGATGGAATATAAGTTATCCCTCTTCGTGGATGACGTCCTCTTAACATTAACACACCCACATACCTCCCTTCCCCATCTCTATAATATTTTATCTTCCTTCAGTGTAATCTCAGGATTCAAAATCAACACTGCCAAAATAGAGGCACTCCCCATTAATATCAGCCCTACAAAATTAGCTATACTGCAAAAAACTTATACTTACCACTGGTGTCCCAATTCACTGAAGTACCTGGGAGTCCAGCTCACATCATCTTATTCCTCTTTATATCAAGCAAACTTTCCCCCACTCTTTAAAGAAATCAATCGACCCATTGGACCGCTCTCCCCCTTTCCCTTTTAGGTCGCATTAATGTCCTTAAAATGTCGATACTCCCAAAACTTTTATATTTGTTTGAAGCACTCCCAGTGGTGATCCCAATATCTCAACTAAAAACTCTCCAGAGGAAGTATCTCCGATTTATTTGGAATAATGCCTCCCACCGGGTGGCGGGGTCGGTGATCATGGCCCGTAAAACTAAGGGAGGATTAGGAGCTCCAGATTTTATAATTTTATAAAATATTATTATGCATCACCCTTAAGAGTAGTCACCTCCTGGACTGCTAGGAAAGCATCTACTAGATGGGCTGAGATTGTTACCGCACTGGTACTCCTGTGTTATATGCTCTGGTCATCCAGTGATAAACACATGCCTCATTTGAGAAGTATCTGCCTGGCTCCAATCCTTTTTACGTTATCCATATGGAAGAGATGCTCTGAACGTTACTCTTTGTCTTCTCCATGTTCACCACTGATAAATGTCCTCTTTAACCCAGATGTCCCGGATAGTTTATCCTATGTACGCATGCTACATTGGACCCAGGTAGGAATCTTTCTATTGTGCCATCTTGTCAATCCGGTTTCAAGACATCTATTAACCTTTTCTGAGCTGCAAAAGCAACACCACATCCCTAAAACACTCTTCTATTCTTACTTGCAACTCAGACATTACTTTTCCACCAGGTCCCCTTCCTTGTACTTGGTGAAACCATCGGAATTTGAAATGATATGTGCTAATGGTCCCTATGAACCCCATCTAACATCCTCCTTATACAAAATATTACACGAGGCCACTCCCTTAACGGTATATTATCACCATTACATGAGGAAATGGTCCCAGGTACTTCAGCATGATATGTCCTTGTTAGACTGGGGAAGAATATGGGAGTCCACCTCTAAAATCTCCCGCTGTGTAAATCATAAGGAAACAGCCTATAAAGTTTTATTGTTTTGGTACAGAACATCAGAACTTTTACATGCCTGTAACCCGACGATCTCAAAACAATGCTGGAGATGCAATAATGCGGTGGGTTCACACTTTCATATTTTCTGGGAATGCCCCCAGTTAATCAGTTTTGGACCCAGATCCAGTCACTTTTGGAAAAATTGTTAGAGACTCCCATCCCCTTGAATCCTATGCATTACATATTAGGGCTTCCTCTCCCAGGTATTCCCAAATCTAAGCAGAGATTGATGTCTTTTATATCATTAGCTGCCAACTGCCACGATCGATGACTCAGTACAGAAATTTTCAAAAATCTGGCAGGTATGGGACGATTTTGACTCTGATCCTGATGCACACAGTCCCAGCTATTTGGTGTCGGATACCTACAACACCTCCCACATTGTCTCTTCTGTAGATGTATCCTAGGTTAACAGTTGTCTGTGGACTTTCTACATTGTTTTTTTCTGATCCTCTTGCAGATATGGTGCAACTCATATGCGGATACGTATCTATATGTATATAAATACTCTACGTCCATCCAGCCCGCAACTTTAATGTTATTGTTGTCTCTAAGATTTTGTATTTCTTTCTACTTTATTGAAGACAGTGTATATTTTTCTTTCTTTTTACTATATGGAAAACTTGTGCTATACATGTGATTTTGTAATACTCTGCAAAACTCTTTAAATAATCAATAAAAAAAAAATAGTCATGGTCCTGGCACAAGGGGCAAACAATTATTATGGGGCGTACACACGGTCTGACTTTTCGGCTACAAAAGTCCGACGGACGCCGACGGACCAAATCTGGCAGACAATCCGATCGTGTGTGGGCTTCCCCGGACTTTTAGCGGACTTTTCCAGTCACAAATCTGACGGACTTTAGATTTGGAACATGCTTCAAATCTTTACGTCGTAACTCCGCCGGACCCAGAAATCCGCTCGTCTGTATGCTAGTCCAACAGACAAAAACCCACGCTAGGGCAGCTATTGGCTACTGGCTATCAACTTCCTTATTTTAGTCCGGTGTACGTCATCACGTACGAATCCGTCAGACTTTTGTGTGATCGTATGTAGGCAAGGTCCGCCGCAAGTCCGCCAAAAGTCCGTCGAAAGTTTGTCGGACGGGCTGTCGGACTTTTGTAGCCAAAAAGTCCGACCGTGTGTATGCCCAATTAGACATGATTAAATAGCAGCTGTTGAAGTAACGTAAGTAAAGTACTGTAGTAAAAGAAAACAGAATAAGCAAAACATAAACAAGTTGCTTTTTGCTTTAAATCCTGGGTGTTCTCCATTAGACATGTGCACACTGAAATATTTCATTTCGGAATTTCGTTTTCGTCCGAAAAATAAATGTATTTAGTTACTCCCGAAATTCGTTTTTCTTTATTTCGTTTTTCGTTAAAAACTTGCATTCATCCGAAAATCCAAATTAATTAAGGTCAAATCTGACATTGAAGGCTTATGGTGTCTGTCGAATGTTCAAAGAAGATTTGACGGAGCAGCTAAACTGTACGACGCCGTATAGTTTAGCTGCTCCGTCGAATCTTCTTAGAACTTTCAACAGACACCATAAGCCATAATCCTCTTTGGTTACAATCAGCCAATAACATTCATCATCATCATTATTTTTATTTTACTTCCCCCACCCAATTCCAGCAACGATCTTTTCTCCCCTATGTTGAATCTTTTCTCTCTATGTCGAATCCTTTCTCTCTATGTCGAATCTTTTCTCTCTATGTAGAATAATCTTGGACTAATAGAGTTAAGGTTAGGCACATTCGACCACAGGTTTGATGGACACAGATTGTTATTGTCAGCATCATCGTTTGTTAAAACGAAAACGAAAATACCTGAAATTCGGACGAAAATGCATTCGGACGAAAACGAATGCACATGTCTATTCTCCATGTAGATGCTTTATAGGCCCAGGTAGACATTGTAAGTGTTATACAGGATATTAAGAAATGATTCTATTAATTAAATTAGACTTTGTAGGGTTAAAGTTTTACAACAAACTTGCCAATGTGAGAGCGACATAAAATAGCTGAAGTCCTTAATGGGTAGTTTATTAGGACTAATGCCCCGTACACACGGTCGGATTTTCCGATGGAAAATGTTTGATCGGAGCGTGTTGTCGGAAATTCCGACCGTGTGTGGGCTCCATTGGATATTTTCCATCGGATTTTCCGACACACAAAGTTTGAGAGCAGGATATAAAATTTTCCGACAACAAAATCCATTGTCGGAAATTCCGATCGTGTGTACACAAATCCGACGGACAAAGTGCCACGCATGCTCAGAATAAATAAAGAGATGAAAGCTATTGGCCACTCCCCCGTTTATAGTCCCGACATAAGTGTTTTACGTCACCGCATTAAGAATGATCGGATTTTCAGACAACTTTGTGTGACCATGTGTATGCAAGACAAGTTTGAGCCAACATCCGTCGGAAAAAATCCTAGGATTTTGTTGTCGGAATGTTCGAACAAAGTCCGACCGTGTGTACGGGGCATTAGACTGTTGCAATGCAATTCAAAACATATGAGAAACATTCAAGCACATGATTTAACATTACGAGGGTTGTAATACATTGTTGTGAGTTTTGCATTATCTAAAGAAGTGGAACACTCATAATGTGTGGTATTTTATTTGGAAAGGAATTGAGAATGAGATAGTGAAGTGAAGTCAAAGATGGTGAAGTGTTGTCAAGATTTTGTTAGCTCACCATAAGCCTTCAGGGCTAGTAATGCCAGGATGAAAGTTGGGACTAGAGTGAAGGTTGGTTAGATTAGGTGGGGCGGACTGAAATTGGTATTAAAATGTCAAAGCCTTATATTTACTGAGACTGAAAAAAAAACATGAAAGGAAATGGGGGATAAGTCTGCAATCTTGGAAGGAAACAAAAACAAATAATTAATTACAACATTATTAATCCTAATGTATATACAGGCAGTCCCCGGGTTACAAACTAGATAGGGTCTGTAGGTTTGTTCTTAAGCTAATTTTGTATGTAAGTTAGAACAGGTATATTTTTTAAGCGTAGCTCCAGCCAAAAATATATTTTATACGTTTTTTGGATAGCATAGGGAAGGTGTGACATTCATTTCCCTATCCATGTCCCTGTTCAGAAGATTTTACCTCACCTTCTGTCCCAATGACAATTGGTTTTTAAAAATTTTGGGTTGTTGTGGAAACAAGGATTGTTAATAAAGGTTAAGTGGAGACTTGGGACGGGTGAACGGTTCGGCCCGAGCATAAACTCAAACATTATGCGGTGTTCGCGGCAAATTCAAAAACCACGGAACCCCGTTAAAGTCTATGGGACACTAACATGAAAAACCAAAAGTGCTCATTTTAACCACTTCAGCCCCGGAAGGATTTACCCCCTTCCTGACCAGAGCACTTTTTACAATTTGGCACTGCGTCGCTTTAACTGCTAATTGCGCGGTCATGGAATGCTGTACCCAAACAAAATTTGCATCCTTTTCTTCCCATAAATAGAGCTTTCTTTTGATGGTATTTGATCACCTCTGCGGTTTTTATTTTTTGTGCTATAAACGGAAAAAGACTGAAAATTTTGAAAAAAATGATATTTTCAAATTTTTGTTATAAAAAAATCCAATAAACTCAATCTTAGTCATACATTTAGGCCAAAATGTATTCGGCCACATGTCCTTGGTAAAAAAAAATGTCCATACACGTATATTTATTGGTTTGCACAAAAGTTATAGCGTCTACAAACTAGGGTGCATTTTCTGGAATTTACACAGCTTTAAGTTTATGACTGCCTATCTCATTTCTTGAGGTGCTAAAATGGCAGGGCAGTACAAACCCCCCCAAATGACCCCAGGCATGTTAAGCCCATTGAATATATACATTTTTTGTCCCAAGTGATTGAATAATGATAAAAAAATAAAAATGAAATTTTTTTTTTACAAAAAGTTGTCACTAAATGATATATTGCTCACACATGCCATGGTTACATGTGGAATTGCGCTCAAAATACATTTAGCTGCTTCTCCTGAGTATGGGGATACCACATGTGTGGGACTTTTTGGGAGCCTAGCTGCGTACAGGGCCCGAAAACAAAGCACCGCCTTCAGGATTTCAAAGGGCGTACATTTTTGATTTCACTCCTCACTACCTATCACAGTTTTGAAGGCCATAAAATGCCCAGATGGCACAAACCCCCTCAAATTACCCCATTTTTGTAAGTAGACACCCCAAGCTATTTGTTGAGAGGCATGTTGAGTCCATGGAATATTTTATATTTTGCCACAAGTTGCCGGAATGTGACAAACTTTTTTTTTTTTTTTGCACAAAGTTGTCACTAAATGATATATTTCTCAAACATGCCATGGGCATATGTGGAATTACACCCCAAAATACATTCTGCTGCTTCTCCTGAGTATGGGGATACCACATGTGTGGGACTTTTTGGGGGCCTAGCTGCATACGGGGCCCCGAAAACCAATCACTGCGTTCAGGATTTCTAAGGGCATAAATTTTTGATTTCACTCCTCACTACCTATCACAGTTTCGTAGGCCATAAAATGCCAAGATAGCACAAACCCCCCCCAAATGACCCCATTCTGGAAAGTAGACACCCCAAGCTATTTGCTGAGAGGCATGGTGAGTATTTTGCAGCTCTCATTTGTTTTCGAAAAGGAAGAAAGACAAGAAAAATGTATTTTTTTTTTCTTTTTTCAATTTTCAAAACTTTGTGACAAAAAAGTGAGGTCTGCAAAATACTCGCCATACCTCTCAGTAAATAGGTTGGGGTGTCTACTTTCCAAAATGGGGTCATTTGGGGGGGTTTGTGCCATCCGGGCATTCTATGGCCTCCGAAACTGTGATAGGCAGTGAAGAGTGAAATCAAAAATTTACACCCTTAGAAAGCCTGAAGGCGGTGCTTGGTTTTCGGGGTCCCGTACGCAGCTAGGCTCCCAAAAAGTCTCACACATGTGGTACCCCCAAACTCAGGAGAAGCAACAGAATGTATTTTGGGGTGTAATTTCACATATTCCCATGGCATGTTTGAGCAATATATCATTTAGTGACTGTGCAAAAAAAAAAAAAAATGTTGTCTTTTTCCCGCAACTTGTGTAACAATATAAATATTCCATGGACTCGACATGCCTTTCAGCAAATAGCTTGGGGTGTCTACTTTCCAAAATGGGGTCATTTAGGGGGGGTTTGAACTGTCCTGGCATTTTATGCACAACATTTAGAAGCTTATGTCACACATCACTAACTCTTTTAAACACTTGAAGACAAAGCCCTTTCTGACATTTTTTGTACATGACAATTTTTTTTTTTTGCAAGAAAATTACTTTGAAACCCAAACATTATATATATATTTTTTTTAAGTAAAGGCCCTACAGATTAAAATGGTGGGTGTTTCATTTTTTTTTTTCACACAGTATTTTCGCAGAGATTTTTCAAACGCTTTCTTTTGGGAAAAAACACACTGTTTTAAATTTTAATGCACTAAAACACACTATATTTCTCAAATGTTTGATGAAATAAAAAAGATGATCTTAGGCCGAGCACATGGATACCAAACACGACATGCTTTAAAATTGCGCACAAACGTGCAGTGGCGACAAACTAAATACATTTTTAAAAGCCTTTAAAAGCCTTTACAGGTTACCACTTTAGATTTACAGAGGAGGTCTACTGCTAAAATTACTGCCCTCAATCTGACCTTCGCGGTGATACCTCACATGCATGGTGCAATTGCTGTTAACATTTGACACCAGATCGACGCTTGCGTTCGCCTTTGCACGAGAGCGGGGGGGACAGGGGTGCTTTTTTTTTTTCTTTCTTTCTTTTTTTTTTGCTTTTTTATCTTATTTTTAGCATTTTTATTGTTATCTTAGGGAATGTAAATAACCCCTATTGTAGAAATAGGTAGTGACAGGTACTCTTTTTAAAAAAAATTGGGGTCTATTAGACCATAGATCTCTCCTCTGCCCTCAAAGCATCTGACCACACCAAGATTGGTGTGATATAATGCTTTTCCAATTTCCCAATGGCGCTGTTTACATCCAGTGAAATCTAAGTCATAAAATGCTCGTAGCTTCAGGTTTCTTAGGCCATAGAGATTGGAGCCATTCTGGTCTCTGATCGGCTCTATGGTCAGCTGGCTGAATCAACGGCTGCATTCTCAGGTTCCCTGTTGAGACAGGAGAGCCAGAGAAAAACACGGAAGACGGTGGGGGGGGGCATTCCCTCCCACTGCTTGTAAAAGCAGTCTAGAGGCTAATTAGCCTCTAGGATTGCTTTTACATGAAAGCCGACCGCTGGCTAAAAAGAATGATACCAAGATGATACCTAAACCTGCAGGCATCATTCTGGTATAACCACTCAAAGTCGTGAATGGCGTACCTGAAGACAAAAAAATGGTTAACAATAAAGCACAGTAAACGGTAAAGTATAAAAAATTGCATACCTGAAAAACAAACATGATAAAACATAATAACAATAAAACATTGCAGAATAGAATACAGTAAAAAAGAGCAGAACAATAGAGAGAGAATAGAGAGAGAGAGAACAATGAAACGACAACTATTTTTTTTTATTTTTGTTTGTGTTTTTTTTTTTTTTTACACTTTTTTTTTGTAACTGTAACTTTTATAACTGTAACCGGTTCCAGGTTCGGGTCTCTCAAAATGCGATGGCATCTTGGGAGACCCTGTGAAAGTGTGCCTAGTCTGTGCAATGCTGTACCCTACGCTAATACTCAACTAGTGAATGGTAGCGTTCAAAACATTCACCAATGCAAAGACCAGGATTGTCAGGACAGGAGGGACAATAATAGCGGGTGTCACGTCTATATCCGCGCTTGCTGCAGACACAACATCTTTTTTGGGGGGGTTCGTTGGGTAGGGGTACTCGGGAGGACATATAAATGCCTCTCATGCAGCCGACTGCATTTGGTTGGGGATGTGAATGGGGGAAGTACGGGCGCTGCAGAAGCGGTGGGTTCCCAATTAGGATTGGCGAATGCAGCAGGAAGGGCACTATGGGCACGACGGGCCTGTGTTTGTCTTCTTGGTGGCAGCGGGACACTACTTGTGCTTGCCACCTTACCAGCTTGAACTGCACTTATGGGACTCGCCACGTCACCAAGTGTTACTGCAGTGCTGGTATGACTACGACCGGGGTGTACTAGGCCGCTGGCGCTTGCCAGTTCACCAAAACGCTACAAAAAAAAGTGACAGTGATCGATCGATACTGCACTTGGGTGGGCTGGGCTGGGCTGGGCCGGGCGGAGGGGAAAAACGCAGGTGCTAGCAGGTATCTGGGCTGATCCCACTAACACTGCGTTTTTGGGAACCCTAAACTGCTGGGGACGCTAGTATAGATCTGATCGGATCAGATATTGATCCGATCAGATACTATACCACTAAGGGAGGCGTATGCTGCGTGTGTGGGTGTTAGCGGTACTGGCGCTAATCTGACGCTGCCTGGGGCTGGTGCTTGCCAGTTCACCAAAATGCTACCAAAAAAACTGTTAGCGATCGCAGGGATCAGGCCTGACTCTGCGAACGCTGCAGTTATGCGTTTAGTGTTTTGTAAGTGACAGTGATCGATCGATACTGCACTTGGGTGGGCTGGGCCGGGCGGAGGGGAAAAACGCAGGTGCTAGCAGGTATCTGGGCTGATCCCGCTAACACTGCGTTTTTGGGAACCCTAAACTGCTGGGGACGCTAGTATAGATCTGATCGGATCAGATATTGATGCGTTCAGATACTATACCACTAAGGGAGGTGTACGGTGCGTGCGTGGGTGTTCGCGGTACTGGCGCTAATCTGACGCTGCCTGGGGCGATGCATATCACCGCCGGGCGATTAGGGGGCTAAACCTTTATTCGGTAATAAACGGCGGGTGCCCTGACACTATAAAAAATAAACGAACTAACCAGCGTCACCCGTAACACTTATACGGTGATCAGTGGTGAAAGGGTTAACTAGGGGGCAATCAAGGGGTTAAAACATTTATTAGATAGTATATGGGGGTCCCTGTCGCTATAAAACGCTGACGGCGAACCTAAATATTTACGTTCCTAACTAGCGTCACCAGCGACACTAATACAGCGATCAGAAAAATGATCGCTTAGCGACACTGGCGACAGGGGGTGATCAAGGGGTTAAAACTTTATTAGGGGGGGTTAGGGGGGTACCCTAGACCTACAGGGGGCTAACACTCACTGTCCTAACACTGCTAACTGTCACAAACTGACACTATGCAGTAATCAGGAAAAAAAAAAAAACCTGCTTGGTGTCAGTTTGTGACGGGGGGGGTGATTGGGGGGGGATCGGGGGGCGATCGGGGGGGGATCGGGGGTGTTTAGTGTGCCTGGCATGTTCTACTGTGTGTGTGTGTGAGTGTTGGTGCACTTACATGTCATCTCTCCTCGGCGCTGGAACGGAAACTGGCCAGCCGAGGAGAGATGACATCACATCCTCTGCCTCTGTGTACTATACAGAGGCAGGGGATGTTTCTCATTGGCTGGGAGCGATCGCGAGGGGGGGGCCACGATCGGATGGCCTCCCCCTCGTCTCTCAACTCTCCCAGCCAAATGCCGACCGCAGCTGGCACCGGGGGGGGTTCCGATCGGACCCCCCACCCGCGGGAAGGCAATCACGTACCAGGTACGTGATTTTGCCTGCCCGTGCCGCTCTGCTCACGTATATAGGCGTGAGGCGGTCGGCAAGTGGTTAATGTAGAATCTTTTTTTGTGTTTCTCTTTTTTAATTTTTTTTTTTGGTGATTTTGATTTGTACTCCTGAAAATGTTTGTGTGTTTTTTGTGACAAGTTCCCACAACACCATTGATATGTTGTTCTATTTAATCTGTAGGAGATTGTTTGGTGTTGTTGTCCCTTGTTAATTTCACATTTTATGTTAGAAATGTACCTCAATCGTCACCAACAAACTGTCCTTTTTGGGTGAAAACACACACAGGAGAGTAGAATTTACCGAAAATAATTTTATTAAGGGGTCACAACTATAAACAAAGAGGGAGGCAACGCTGGAGAAACTGCAGAAGTGGGCGAAGCCTTGGACCCCCAGGGCAGACATCAATTATTTAAAAGCAAAATTGGTGGCCTGAGGAGTCCATATCTAAGGGAGGGCAGTCTGGTCCAGAAGTCCCAGAGATCCGGAAAGCAGCAGATGACATCTGTGTCCCCAGGCTGTGGTCATACAAGAGACTGCATCTTTTGTCAGACCAGACTGAACCCAGGGTCATCACTCTTTGGTCTTCCTTCCACGCTTCCTTACAGGCTTTGGCTGTGGTGGTCTAGTTGTGGCAGCAGGAGGAGGAGGAGGATCGTCCATCTCAATGACATCCGTCTTGTGTGTCAGTTCCCCACTCTCCCCCTTACGTAGGACTTTATAAATCAGGTCCTCAGAGATCTTGCGTTGGCCCTCCTGCATGCCCAGCAATTTGGTGGCAGCCATGCAGGCAAAGGCCTCTTCAGGACTGGGGAAGGCTCTGAGGGACGCCGAAGCCTCCTGGATCAGCCTGTATGCTGAATCCTGCACAGGACTGGGAGTGACCTTCCTGGCCCTTTTGTATGGCAGGCGGAGGGGAGGAACCTGAGACTCAGTCAGGCTGCGACTTGTCCCAGGCTTCTCTTGGCTGACACTTAGCCCCGCCTCCTCCTGGCTGACACTAATCCCCGCCTCCTCCTGGCTGCCACTAATCCCCGCCTCCTCCTGACTGCCACATTCCACAGCCTCCTCCTGGCTGAGGTCTTCCTGTGTATGAAAAAGGGACATAGTTTTAGTATTTTATTCATCAATCACACACAATTTTCACCTCCTGACTGCTGCAAATTGAATGTTAACAAATATAACAGACTATCCTTCTGAGCCCAGCATTTTTCATTCTTGTCCCAATTTTGGGTGGCCACTACTGTCTATTGATATGTAAAACACTTTCAATTAGTGATCAATAATAACATCTAGTAAACATCATTTATTTATTGACCAGAAATCTGTAGAAGAATACTATACCTGACTCCAGCTGGGCTCCTCCACTTCTTCCTGGCTGGAGGGCCCAGGTTGGACATCGGAAGCCTCAGCTGGGGTGGAAGGAAGCATGGAAGGAAGAGTGGAGAGGGATTCCCTGACTTCAGTGTGGTCTGACAGAAATCGCAGTCTCTCATAGTACCACAGCCTGGGGACATAAATGTCATCTGCTGCAGCTCCGGACCTCTGGGAATCTGTGACCTTCTTGCGCTCCCTAAGATAAGTGCTCCTCAGGCCACCAATTTTTGCTTTTAAATAAGGATGGTTGCTGTGGGGACCACCGGCTTCACCAACTCGAGCAGTTTCTCCAGCGCTGCCTGCCTCTTCTGTTTGTGATTATAGTGGGGGTGTCTCACCTGCCACAGACAGGGCAGCTCCCTGTACTTGTCAATAAACAGGGGCAAGAAATTGTGGTCATTGAACCCATCCATTTTCTCTGCAAGACACAACACAAGACAAACCCTAATGTCAGGCCAAACTCCCCTAATCTTGTTACAATATAGGCTTCCATTTCAAGCAGTATAGGCCCAAGTTTAGATCCTACCTTCGTTAGCACGATCGGCATCTCCGATGCTCCTTCCTCCGCTCACAGATCGTACGTAAGACGCGCGCGCGTTACGATTTATACATACTGCGCATGCATATAACTCCGCCCGCCCCTGACGTTCTTTCTATTCTATTCCCTGCCCCTTTTCGTTCGGTGCAGTGGAGGAAGAGCACATGGCGGATAGACAGCAGGATCGTGCTAATTACAGCAACGAGGAGGAGGAGGAGGAGGAAAGGCCGGAGCCTGAAACGTCCCGATCCAGAAGGAGATTAAAGAACTCAAATATGTCCTTTGGGGAGATGTTGGAGATGGTGGACATCCTGAAGAAGGCCGACTATGATGGAAAGTATGGGCCTTACCCCAACCACAATGTCCGAAAGGCCAAGATCATGGCGAAAGTGGTCAGGAGTCTGCACCGGAAATTCGGGGTACGACGATCGAAAGATCAGCTCAGGAAGCGGTGGTCGGACCTGAAATTACGAGAACATGAGCAGTACAGAAAGATCCGGAGAGTGCTGCAAAAAAGTAAGTAGTTGTGCTGTGTTCCTATTGTTCTTGTGTTTATTACGTTCGTGCTGCTCCATGTGCTTTTAGGAACTGTTGTACAGTTTAAAATGGCAACTTTCATGTTCATGGGCACATTATTCGTTCGGATCACACATTTTTATTTCAGACGATAAAATACCATTGTTTAGGCCATATGCATTTGGCCACCATTTTGACGCCCTATACTTGTCTTCAAAGAATTGGGTTGTGTAGATGGCTTTGTTACTAGAATGAAATGCAAACTAGATTGTGTGTAAGGAGAGGACACTGAGCAGCTGTTTTCACATCTGGACACTGGAGCACTAGTATGGGATCCCAGAACACCATTTTTATTAGGGGGCCACACAGGTGCTCCAGTGTATACTATAGGGGGGATACATCTGTGAAGCTTGTACCAAACAGGTAAAGTATTGCAGCTTGACAAAGGACACTAAAAAAGCTACATCTTGGAACTCTGCTAAAACAGACAATTGTACCCCACTTCCAAACAATGTTTCATCTTTATAGTTCTGCCATCAAATATCTGTGTGCTAATTATACCATTTTTGTTTTACATAGGGGAGAAAAGACTCGGAGGACACCCCTCATCCGAGGAGACCAGAGCCCCCCCCCCTCTGGAAGAAGGGGAAATCCCCCCAACACAAGATGAGCAGGAGGAAGAAGACGTGGTGGAACTAGTCACCACAACAGGTGAGTGTCTGCAACCACAGGCTCAGATAAGAGATGGATGGCGGCATTTTTTAGACCTAATTTATTTTGGGTTCCTCTCTTTTTAGGTGATCGTGAGGTTGTGGATGAAGATCCTTTCACATCCGAAAGTGCCCAGATCCTGATCGGGGAGATCATGGGGTGTAATTTACAATTGGAAAACATCAAGCAAAACATCAATGATCTTATTCCAAAATATAAAAACATCATTGATGTTTTGGGGCGAGTTTAAAACCCCTCCAAATCACGTTCTTCTTTTGTCTGCTACAATGTGCTAAATGTTTTTGTGATTTTTCCCAAAGCCAAATTTGGAGGATGCACACAGTGTGCCAACATGTGCTATCTGCCATCACAGGAGATCAATGGACGCGTTTTGGGGGTGCAACCCCTTCCTCAATAATAAAGTAGCGGTGAGGAAGGGCTTTCCCCCCCCAAAACACGTCCCTTGATCCCCCCTGATGGCAGATAGCACATGTTGACATTGTGAAATTTGTGTGCATCTTCCAAATTTGGCTTTTCCTGGGGTGATTTCCCCCCATCTGAACGCAATATCAAACACAGTTCCTAAATACTGATGTCTGATATTGCCTTCCAGTTCTACCAAATGTGAACTTTGTAAGATCAAGATTTGTGTCTTTCTTGTTGGTTTTACACAGGCCTGTTTTCTATAAAATGGACATTTTGAATTTGGATAATGACACCACAAAAATTGTTCTACAACAAACATGTTGGTTTGTCAGAAAAACCTTTGGTAAATGCACATGTGATTGTGCAGGTATTAAAAAGATTGTTAATCAGGGCGTGGTTTGGCTATGCAGCAGTGAGGACGCGTCTCTCTCGTGCTCCGGCGCCGACACACTATTTACAGCACTTATCCTGTTCCGATCGCTCCCACTCGCCCTAAAAAGATGCGGAAGAGATCGGGGAAGACCTTGCCTAAAAAAGGATCTGCCGTGGGATCGATTAAACGATTCCTGGCCACGGAACCAGACGATCCAGAGAACATGGACGGCCTAGGCCGCTCTCCAGGAGGCACAAGCTCCGGTACAGGCTCCGCCCACCGACGCAGGCCCGAACACAGACACCGCTCTCCAGTGTCTTCGGCCGGCTCAGAGGGAGAGGAAGGCTCCTCCAGGCGATTGGGAGTAGAGGCACTGGTAAGCGACCTACCTACTAAAGCGGAGCTTGCCTCCATGTTACTAGGCCTGGAACGTGCCATTAAGAAGGAGGTGTCTGCGGTCCGAGCTGACCTCTCACATGTCTTAGAAAGAGTGGAGGAGACGGAGCAGCGCCTTGATCGCCACACGGCGGCCATTAGACACCTCCAGTCCTCAACACGTGCACTCACTATAGCACATAGAATGGCATTATACAAAATCGAGGACCAGGAAAATCGCAACAGGAGGAATAATATTCGGATCAGAGGCCTGCCGGAGGCTACTGGGGATGATGATCTTCTCCCCTCCGTCCGGGGCATTTTCAATGGCCTACTGGGCCAGGCTGCAGACTACCCTTTGAAAATTGATAGAGTGCACAGAGCCCTCCGCCCCCGGAACCTCTCTTCAGATATCCCCCGTGATGTCATTTGCAGAATCCACTACTATGAGGAAAAAGAGCTCATCATGAAAAAAGCCAGAGATGCTGCATCATTGGATTTTGATGGTGCCGTGCTATCATTTTTCCCAGATCTTGCTAGGGAAACCCTGGAACGGCGTAGAGCCCTACGCCCCTTGACAGAGAAACTGCGAGCAGCTTCGATCAAATACAGATGGGGGTTTCCGGCCGCACTGATTGCTAACAGAGATGGTAAAACCGCGATCCTTCGATTTCCAGAAGAGCTGGACAAATTCTGCATGGATGTCAACATCTCTCCGCCAGAACTCCCCGGATGGCAAGATCACATCCCTACTCTGCCTGCAACGGCGGAATCGGGTTGGCGAAAGGTTGAACGCAAAAATCGCTCTCCCACCTCTGGAGGATCCACCGAACTGGGCTAAGACTGTGAGTTATATGGCCCGCGCCCTTTACCCCTTGTTTTTGTTTTTGCTGACAGAGCAAAAATGCATCTGCCTCCCATCGGGTCTTACTCTGGTAACAACACAGTTGTGAATGATCACTGAATAGGCCGTTAGCCTTGACATATCTATGTTGGACTATAATTTTGCCTACTTGGTTCCCGTTTTTTGTTTTTTGTTTTTTGTCTTAATCTTATAGGTTCCCTTCTGATCGTAAGTGATAAGATTATTGCAGATTAGATGCATCATAAGTGCCTTCTATATTTGTAATTAATAACTTGTGAAGTTTTGGTGTTGGCGCCGGAGCAACCAGACGACGCCCACACCAATTTTGGTGACCGTGCGCATATGCACGGAGTACTACACTCCCCTGCGCAAGGGGCACCATGCCGGCTGGAGGCCCTATTCCCTAGCTCATATCTGGGCAACGGGGATGGGGGCGTCCTGCCGCTGGTATGCCCCACCATGCACCGCAGTCTAATGCGTGCACATTTTGACCATCCCCCTAACTGGTCTAAATTCTACCCAGTAATGGATATTGTTTGTTCTTTTTTTCTTCTCATTTCCTTGACCTTTCCCTTTTCTCTCACCCCTCCCCACCCTACCCATCCCTTTCTCAAATCTTTTGTACCCACCTCAGGTCCGGCTCCCCAGGATATAGTGAACGTGTGCTCCCCCTGTTGGTCTCCATGGCTAAGGTAAATCTTATTTCTTTTAATGTTCGAGGGCTATACGCCCCAGGGAAGAGGCACAACTTATACAGGGAGCTGGGCCGCCTGCGGGGAGACATTGTTTTCTTGCAGGAGACTCACCTCACTCAATCTACACGGGTAAAACTCTCCTCACAGCAATACCCAACGTGGTACTACAGCTTATCGGATGTACATAAAGCTAAAGGTGTAGCCATCGGATTCCGTAGGGGGACCCCATTCACACTAGAATCCATGTTAAGTGATCCACTCGGACGCTTTCTGTTCATTAGAGGCAACCTGGGTAGTATGACTTGTACACTCGCTACTATATACGCACCTAACCGAGATCAAGCAGGCTTTATTGCCTCTACTCTTAATAAACTCAGGGATTTTGCACGCGGGTGTGTTCTCCTAGCTGGAGATTTTAACATCCCACTGGAACCTACCATAGACACGTCCAGAGGCAAGACTAATATACCTCATAAACGTTTGCGATTTATTCGCAAACGAGTGCACGAATCCCAGCTGGTTGACATATGGAGAATTATGCACCCACGTGCGAAGGACTATACCCATTTTTCACAGGTTCACCACACCTACTCCAGAATAGATTTTTTCCTAATCGATCACCACCATCTTTCTCTCGCTACTAACACGCATATCGAATCATCTCCTCTGTCAGACCACGCCCCTATCACACTGACCATTAAAATTCCCTCCATACCACACAGACTCACCAATTGGAAACTTAACGAACATCTCCTAGAAGAGGAAATAGATAGAAAACAAATAGATGAGAATTTATCCCTCTTCTTTGCTGAAAATAAACGCCCCGAAAGCTCATCAGGAATAATTTGGGAAGCACACAAGGCCCATATTAGAGGAAAACTCATTGAATTAGGGTCTAGAAAAAAGAAGGAACGAATATTTCATCAATCCAAGCTACTAGAGGAGATTAGGGACCTTGAACAATCCCATAAGGCAAACCAATCGCAGGCGGTATTTCACAACTTAACCCTGAAAAGAGAAGAGTTAAAGTCTCTCTTTCATAGTGAACAAAAACAACAAGCCCGTATTGTGGCTCAACGTTTTTATGAATGGGGTAATAAACCTAGTAGACTATTGGCACGTTCACTTCAACAAAAGAAAACAGCCACTTTCATAACTAAAATTAAAAACACTACAGATGACCTGATACACGACACACCATCAATAGCTAAAGAATTTCGAGAATTCTACCAACACTTATACCACGTCCAACACTCAGTAGCAGACAGGGATACTAAAACTAAACTTATAAAAGAATATCTGGCCCAAGCTAACCTTCCCAGACTATCACCCAAGGTACTAGACGCCCTGGATGGGGAGCTCACCATAGCGGAGTTGCGCATAGCATTAAAAGCCATGGCAAACGGTAAATCACCGGGCCCGGACGGTTTCACGGTAGCATACTACCGTACCTTCGCGGATACTCTACTCCCACATTTAACCTCTTATGCTAACGCGGTTTCGGATGGTGAGACACTCAGGCCTGAAACTACCCACGCGCACATTACTATTATCCCCAAACCTGGCAAAGATCCTAGCATTTGCGGCAGTTACCGTCCCATTTCACTGTTGAACATCGACGTAAAAATCTATGCTAAAGCTATAGCGAACAGACTTCTCCCCCTGATACCGCAGTGGGTCTCCCCTGACCAGACTGGGTTCATCCCTGGAAGGGAAGCAAGAGATAATGCCCTTCGTACTATATCTCTAATAACACACACCAGGGGGTCGTCCCAGTCCACCCTCCTATTATCAACAGATGCTGAAAAAGCGTTTGACAGGGTGGATTGGGACTTCCTTATGGCTACACTGACCCATCTAGGTATTAAGGCTCCCTTGCTGACACAAATAAAGGCCCTGTATGGTTTCCCTACGGCTCAATTGAGAGTGAACGGTACCCTTAGTGCTCCTTTTACCCTGTATAATGGCACTCGTCAGGGCTGCCCCCTCTCACCTATTTTATTCGCCCTGTCACTTGAACCCTTTCTGTCCACTGTGAGACATAATCCATCCATACACGGGATTACAGTAGGCCCAACTGAACACAAATATGCCGCATACGCGGACGATATCTTATTTTATGTGCAGCAACCTCTGATATCACTTCCTAACCTTCAGTCAGAACTTGAAAAATACGGTCGCATCTCCAACTTTAAAATTAATATGTCCAAATCAGAAATCCTTAACATATCCACCCCCTCACAAACCGCTTCCCAACTGAAAAGTTCCTTTTCCTTTAGCTGGCAGGCGCACAAGCTGAAATATCTGGGCATCTACTTAACCCCGAATCCTGACGCCCTCTTCCGTACAAACTTTTTGCCTCTACTAAACGTGATCAAAACTGACTTACAGAAATGGACTCAGATGGCACATTCTTGGTTGGGGAGGATAGGGGTCATCAAGATGAATATACTACCCAGGTTGCTATTTCTATTTCAAATGATCCCATTTGGAATACCAGTAGGGTTCTTCACAATATTAAAATCGCTAATTGGCAAATACATATGGAACAGAGGGCGTCCCAGGATTGCAAGGTCCTTACTGTACAGACCCAAACGGGAAGGAGGCTTAGCCTTACCAGACTTTAAAAAATATTTCTTGGCAACTATACTGACTAGAATCTTCGATTGGAAATTCCACAAAAAAACCAAGCTTTGGGTTGATCTAGAAACAGAACTAAGCGGCTCCGATCTCTTTACACAACTATGGGTACCACAGAAATTCAGAGTCTTATCATCCAAGACCTCTCCGCTTACTTATTCCACCCTTATGGTATGGGACTCTATCTGTAAAACAAACAACTGGTTATACAACTCACCCCTTATGTCACTAACCGGACACAACTATTTCCCGCCAGGGAACCTCGGCCGCGGGGCCCACCCGTGGTCTCTGAGGACGCTGACCCACTTACACCAGGTCACTACCTCGAGGGGAGTTTTGCCCCTGAACACAATCCTACAAAGTTCAATGGCGACACCAATGGAACACTGGAGATACAGACAACTTGCGGCCTTTATTCAATCTCTTCCTAAACCCATTAGATCTATCAACGACCTTACACCCATTGAGTCAACTTTAGCCGAGTCACAACCAGTGGAAAAACCAGTTTCCCACTTCTACCAAATAATGCAAACGGCAACCCCTGCGGGAGACCCGACTTTCCTACACAACTGGGAAACGGAACTTCAAAAAAAGCTATCCCCAACACAAAAATCCACTATTCTCATAATGTCTCATATCACCTCCTCAGCCACTAAAACTGCCGAAGTGAACTATAAGCTGCTAACCAGATGGCACTACACGCCAGCCCTTCTTCATAAATATTTTCTACATGTCTCTCCTCTGTGCCGGCGGGGATGTGGGGAACGTGCAACACATGCCCACATCTGGTGGTTTTGCCCACTGATACGACCGTTTTGGTTATCTATACTTCATTGGATTAAGGTGATTCAAGGAGATGAGGTCCCCAATGACCCGTTTGTAGTACTGTTACATTGTACAGGCAGGCCAGTAGGAGCATATAAAAAATCCATAACTCCACACCTTCTTAATGCTGCCAAAGCATTGATTCCCAGACTATGGAAACAAAAAAAAATACCCACGTTACGCCAATGGCTAACGGAAGTTGATCGCACATATTACATGGAAGACCTCACCCTCTCGCTCAGGAACAAATCTGATTATGTAACAAAAATATGGTCCTGCTGGTTTGCCTTTAAATACACAACAGTCTTTTCGGAAATTATGTCAAAGCCTGAGTAAAATGTTTTAGATGATGAATATTGTACACAAGAGTCAGGACCTGAGGAAACCCCACACCCCCCTACTCCCCTACCTTTTCCCTCTACCTCCCCCCATCTTCATCACTCTTTCTTCTTCTACTTTCCGTTTGCTTTCTCTGTTATCTATTCATGTTTAAGTATTTGATCTTTAATGGTACAACACCGTTATATGGTTGTGAGATAGTCGGGACATCAATGTCCGGGCTGTACCATAACAAGGAAAACGATCCTATCACTGAAAATTTGAAAAATAGAGAAGAAACTTAATTACCCGGGGCAATGATGTTAGATATAGGAACCTGTTTTTCTATGCTGAGCAGGAATTGGCCCCTTTCTCATCAGAGGGTATACGATATATTATGTACACGTACCTTTATAACCCATACACCCCATATATCAATCATATCCTTGTTATGTGACATATACCATTTTTTTTTTTGTGTACCATTTTTCTTTTTCACTTGTATGTAATTTTACAATATTGTTATTTCCTTTTTTCTTAAATAAAAAAAAAAATAATTAAAAAAAAAAAAAAAAAAAAAGATTGTTAATCAAGAATGTGTGGATTATTGTCTCAACGCTACAACATTTTTGGTGTGATGTAATTGTTGTTTTATGAGAAAATGGGGGTTATTTCCTAAGGGCAAATCCACTTTGCACTACAAGTGCAGTTTCAGTGCAGTTGCAAGTGCACTTGTAGTGAAAAGTGTCTTTGCATTTAGTAAATAACAGCCAACAGTGCTTTGTATAATAAGGTTACACAATCACGACATTTTCTGCACTCCACACATTTCTGTCAGGGTCAGCTCAAACAAACACAAGCAGTAAATGTCCACAAAGAAGAGCCTGGGGGGAGATGCCTGTCGAGAACGTCAAGTCTTGTAGGCTTCTCCCTGTGGCCAAATACCGCAAGGTAGCGACCAACCTCTGCTCCGGAGTGATGGCTTGCCTCATGCAGGTATCCTGCCTGCTGATATAGGAGGTCAGCGAAGTCAACAAACAGTGAAATACGGGGTCCGTCATCCGGAGAAAGTTCCTGAAATCATCAGGATATTTCTCACGGATCTCACGAAACAAAGGCATATGACAGAACTGGTCACGCTGAAGCAACCAATTCTTGGTCCATGAACTCCTCCCCACCCCGTTCATGGACTGGACTTGTGTCAAGGTCAGGACCCCAACACCAAGCCCCCACACAGCATGAACTGTACGAGGAGTACGCATACGAAACATGGCTAGAAAACGGTCGGCTGCTCAGAACGAAGTAACAGAACGCACTGAAGAACAGCAAGGCCTGTGAAGAGCGACCTGAAAACCAGTAACGAATGAACAAGAATACAATGACTACTTAAAGTCACGCGGAACTTGCTTGCACGCACTGAAGAGCAGATACAAACCCACAAGCACAAACTGAACGGCAGAAAACGATCTGAAAGCCACGAGTCTGAAAAAGCGCGAATCGTCTCTCACCAAACTTTTACTAACACGAGATTAGCAAAAGGAGCCCAAAGGGTGCCGCGCTTGGTTCTGAACCGGCCTTTTCTAGTTTCGTGGTACGTGGTGTACGTGACCGCGTGGTTGTCGATCGGAAATTCCGACAACTTTGTGCGACCGTGTGTAGGCAAAACAAGTTTGAGCCAACATCCGTCGGAAAAAATCCTAGGATTTTGTTGTCGGAATGTCCGAACAAAGTCCGACCGTGTGTACGGGGCATAAGACTTACTATACCTGCAAAGCAAATACAAAAAAACATAGTAAAAAATAAAACATTTAACGCAACCTGTGCCTAAAATATATATATGCCAAAGCATGGGGGCATCCTCCCGCAAAAGGTAGGAACAAATCGCTCCTCCGCCCACTGCTGCCCCCACGCTTCGGCATATATGCTGTAGTATGTAACTGTGGTGGTGAAATCACCTCTGACAGCGCTGGAGTCACGGCTTTATGTATCGTGGGAGCAAACGCTGTTGCTGTCAAGATAAATAAATCCGCGCTGCAACTGAATGGCGTACCTGCTAAGCAAATGATGGTTAACAACAAAACAAAATAACATTACAGTATAACAGTAAGACTTACCATACCTGCAAAGCAAATACAAAAAAAAACATAGTAAAAAATGAAACATTTAACGCAACCTGTGCCTAAATATTATATATGCCGAAGCATGTGGGCATCCTCCCGCAAAAGGTAGGAGCAAATCGCTCCTCCGCCCAATGCTGCCCCCAGGCTTCGGCATATATGCTGAAGTATGTAACTGTGGTGGTAAAATCACCTACGACAGCGCTGGAGTCACGGCTTTATGTATCGTGGGAGCAAATGCTGATATATATCAAACACAGTAAACTATAAAAAAATTACATACCTGAAAAGCAAACATGATAAAACATAACAACAATAAAACATTGCAGAATAGAATACAGTAAAAAAAAGCAGAACAATAGAGAGAGAATAAAGAGAGAGAGAACAATAAAACGACAACTATTTTTGTTTTTTTTATTTTATATATTTTTTGTGTATTTTTTTTTTTTTTACTTTTTTTTTTTTACTTTTTTTTTTTATAACTGTAACTTTTTTAACTGTAACCAGTTCCAGGTTTGGGTCTCTCAAAATGCGATGGCATCTTGGGAGACCCTGTGAAAGTGTGTCCTAGTCTGTGCAATGCTGTACCCTACGCTAAAACTCAACTAGTGTATGGTAGCGCTCAAAACATTCACCAATGCATAGACCAGGATTGTCAGGACAGGAGGGACAATAATACCGGGTGTCATGCCTATATCCATGCTTTCTGCAGACACAACATTTTCTTTGGGGGGCTCGTTGGGTAGGGGTACTCGGGAGGACATAAGGAAAATGCCTCTCATGCAGCCGGCTTACTGCATTTGGTTGGGGAAGGTGAGGTGGAGCACCGTCTGGATACAGAAGGGCTCTGACGATCTCTTCCTGGAATTTAAGGAAGGATCCAGTCTGTCCTGAAGCTCTGTATAGCACATGAGCGTTTAGCAAAGCCAATTGAAATAAGTATACAGACACTTTTTTGTACCAGCGTCTGGCCTTATGGGCAACTAGGTATGGCGCCAACAACTGGTCGTTAAGGTCCACCCCTCCCACATTTTGGTTATATTCGTGAACACAGAGGAGTTTCTACACAACACCAGTCGCCGTAGTAATTTGGACCGTCGTGTCTGCATGAAGGGAGGTAAGAACGAAAACATTCTTATTGTCCCTCCACTTCATAGCAAGCAAATTATTACACCACAAGCAGGCTCTCTCCCCCAGCCTAAGACAGGAATCTACAAGACACTGGGGAAAGCCCAGGCGATTAGATCACACGGGGCCACATGCTCCAATTTGATGATCAAAAAGGTGACTAAAAAGTGGCACGCTCGTGTAATAATTGTCCACATATAAATGGTACCCCTTTCCGAATAAGGGTAACACCAAGTCCCATACAATCTTACCAGCACTTTCTATGTAGTCAGGGCAGTTTGTTGGCTCTACGTGACTATCTTTGCCCTCGTAAACCGTAAAACTACATGTATAGCCTGTGGCCCTGTCACAGAGCTTATACATCTTGACCCCGTATCTGGCACGCTTGCTGGGAATGTACTGTTTGAATGACAAGCAGCCAGAAAATTTAATCAGGGACTCATCAACGCAGACAACTTGATGGGGAGTAAACAAGTCTGCAAAACGTTGGTTGAAGTGGTTTACGAGGGGCCGAATTTTGTAGAGCTGATCGTATTAAGGGTCTCCACGAGGACGACAGAGTTCATTGTTGTTGAAGTGCATGAACCGCAAGATCTGCTCGTATCGTGCCCTGGTCATGGAGGCAGAGAACAAGGGCATATGGTGAATTGAGTCAGTGGACCAATATGACCGCAACTCACTCTTTTTAGTTATGCCCATGTTGAGGGAAACGCCCAGAAAGAGATTAAATTCGGAGACCGTTATTGGTCTCCAATCTCTGGCAAGGGAGGACTGGGGAATATTGGCGATGTGTTGACCAGCTTATAAATTGCTTTGGTCCACAATAGATCTATAGAGATCTATAGTGAAAAACAGTGAATAAAAATCAAGTGGCATAAAATCAACTGTTTCCACCTGAATTCCGGGTTGGCCAGTGAATGGGGGAAGTACGGGAGCTGCAGAAGTGGTGGGCTCCCAATTACAATTGGCAAATGCAGCAGGAAGGGCACTATGGGCACGACGGGCCTGTGTTTGTCTTCTTGGTGGCAGCGGGACACTACTTGTGCTTGCCACCTTGCCAGCTTGAACTGCACTTATGGGACTCGCCACGTCACCACGTGATACTGCAGTGCTGGATGTACGACCAGGGTGTACTAGGACGCTGGTGCTTGCTAGTTCACCAGAAGGAATAACGGCGCTAGTACTGCTCTGCTCCATACGAGAGCCCTGCGGTTCTTGCACATCAAGGACAGAAGAAGAAGTTTGGGGTCTGGTACGACTGACCTTGGCAGGGACCACAACTCCGTCGTCAGAGCTATCTGTCATGGACCGCTGTCGTCTACAGGATCGTATTCTGAGCCTGAATCTGACAGATGAGTGACTTCCTCTTTACTATCTGTCATGCTCAGAAACATGTAGGCCTCTTCACTAGTGTACCTTCGATTTGCCATTGTGGGCTCTAAATTTAGTGGTACACTAGTGAGACTCATAGGCAAAAAAGCTCCTGACTGTCAGCGACTGTATCAAAACGCTACCAAAAAACTGTTAGAGATCGCAGGGATCAGGCCTGACTCTGCGAACGCTGCAGTTATGTGTGCTTAGTGTTTTGTAAGTGTCAGTGATACTGCACTTGGGTGGACTGGGCTAAGCTGGGCCGAGGGGCAAAACGCAGGTGCTAGCAGGTATCTGGGCTGATCCCACTAACACTGCGTTTTTGGGAACTCTAAACTGCTGGGGACGCTAGTATAGATCTGATCGGATCAGATATTGATCCGTTCAGATACTATACCATTAAGGGAGGTGTATGCTGCGTGTGTGGGTGTTAGCGGTACTGGCGCTAACCTGACGCTGCCTGGGGCGACGCAGACCTTATCTGACCCTAAAAACTTAACTTATATCACTGCCGGACGATTAGGGGGTTAAACCTTTATAAGGTAATAAACCGCGGGTGCCCTAAAACTATAATAAACAAACTAACTAACCAGCATCACCCGTAACACTTATACGATGATCAATGGTGAAAGGGTTAACTAGGGGGCAATCAGGGGAGATGGAGGAGAGGAGAGATGACATCACTTCCTCCGCTTCTGTTTACATTACAGAAGCCGAGGAAGCATTTCATTAGCCAGGAGCGATCGCGAGGGGGGAGCCACAAATGAGTGGCCTCCCTCTCACCTTTGATCACCCCTGATGATAATTGGACTGCCACAGGCACTGGGGGGGGTCCGATCGGACCCCCCGCCTGCGGGCAGGCAAGGACGTACAGGTAAGTCCTTATGCCTGCCCGTGCCATTCTGCCAACGTATATCGTCGTGCGGCAGTCGGCAACTGGTTAAAGGCTTATATGCAAGTTATTGTCATAAAAAGTGTTAGGGGACCCGGGTCCAGCCCCAGGGGACATGTATCAATGCAAAAAAAAAGATATAAAAACTGCAGTTTTTTCAGGAGCAGTGATTTTAATAATGCTTAAAGTGAAACAATAAAAATTAAATACTCCTTTAAATATCGTGCCTGGGGGTTTCTATAGTATGCCTGTAAAGTGGCACAGTTTTTAGAACAGAGCCACAGCAAAATGACATTTCTAAAGGAAAAAATGTAATTTAATACTGATCGCGGCTGTAATGAATTGTCGGGTCCCTTCAATATAGATAAAACTCATTTAAAAAGAGGCATGGGTTCCCCCCCAGTCCATTGCCAGGCCCTTTGAGACTGGTATGAATTTTAAGGGGAACCCTGAACCAAAATTTAAAAAAAAATTGCGTGGGGGTCCCCCAAAAATCCATACTAGACCATTCAGGTCTGGTATGGATATTAAGGGGAACCTTGTGTCAATTTTTTTTTAAATGGCATGGGGTCCCCCTAAAATCTATACTAGTCCCTTCAGGTCTGGTATGGATTTTAAGGGGAACACTGCACCAAAATTTAAAAAAAAACGGTGTAGGGGTCCCCCCATAAATCCATACCAGACCCTTATCTGAGCATGCAACCTGGCAGGCCGCAGGAAAAGAGGGGGGGCGAGAAAGCGTACCAGGCCACATGCCCTCAACATGGGGAAAATGCTTTGGCTTAGCCCCCCAAAGCACCTTGTCCCCATGTTGATGGGGACAAGGGCCTCATCCCCATAACCCTTGCCCAGTTGTGGGGGGCTTATTGGAATTTAGCAAGGGGACCCCCAGATCCTGCCCTCCCATTGGTAACGGGTATTGTACACCTACCAATTCACAAAAAAGTGTCAAAAATGGTAAAAATGACAGGAGACACTTTGGGACAAGTCCTTTATTAAAAGATAAAAAAATAAAATGTAAATCCATCTCACACAGCCCGACGAACCAAAAAAAGAAAGGCTTCTGCACGCTGCGCGCTTCTCGCTTTGACAGCTGTTATATAGCTAAGGGTGGGGGCACTCTGTGACATAAACGGGTGACCCCGCCTTCCTCTGATGTCACGTGGTGTCAGAGGGGGCGGAGTCATCCATCTACATCACAGAGTGGCCCCGCCCTCAGCTATATAACAGCTGTCATCGAGAAGAAGCATGCAGTGTGCGGGAGCCTCCCATGGAGGTGGAAATGTTGAGTTTTTTTTTCTTTTTTCGGTTCGTCGGGTGGCGTGAGATGGATTTACATCACGGGATATTTTTATTTTTTTAATAAAGGACTTGTCCCAAAGTGTCTCCTGTCATTTTTACTATTTTTGACACTTTTTTGTGAATTGGTAGGGGTACCAATTCACATGGGGGGTGTGGAATCTGGGGGTCCCCTTGCTAAAGGCGCTTCCAGATTCCGATAAGCCCCCCACCCGCATCAACATGGGGACAAGGTGCTTTGGGGGGCTACTCCAAAGAATCCTCCCCATGTTGAGGGCATGTGGCCTGGTACAGTTCAGGAGGGTTCCCTATAAAATCCATACCAGGCCTGAAGGGTCTGGTATGGATTTTGGGGGGGACCCCTACATCATTTTCTTTTTTATTTGGCGCAGGGTTCCCTTTAATATCCACACCAGACCTGAAGGGCCTGGTATGAATTTTGGGGGGACCCCCACGCAATTTTGTTTTTAAATTTTGGTTTGGGGTTCCCCTTAATATTCATACCAGAACCAAAGGGCCTGGTTATGGACTGGGGGGGAACCCATGTCATTTTTTTTTCAATGATTTTCATCTACTGTATATTTCCGAGACCATTCATTCATTACAGCTGCGATCAGTTTTAAATGTCATTTTGCTGTGCTACTGTTCTAAACACGAGAAAACTTTTACAGGCATACTATAGACACCCGCCAGGGACAATATTTAAAGGAATATTTTATTTTTTTGTTTCACTTTAAGCATTATTAAAATCACTGCTCCCGAAAAAACGGCCGTTTTTAAAACTTTTTTTGCATTGATACATGTCCCCTGGGGCAGGACCTGGGTCCCCAAACACTTTTTATGACAATAACTTGCATATAAGCCTTTAAAATGAGCACTTTTGAATCGGGGGTGTTCTGCTCATCCCTAGTGGAGACACCTTTTTCCAATGATAACTCTTATGCCCCGTACACATGGTCGGACATTGATCGGACATTCCAACAACAAAATCCATGGATTTTTTCCGACGGATGTTGGCTCAAACTTGTCTTGCATACACACGGTCACACAAAGTTGTCAGAAAATCCGATCGTTCTGAACGTGGTGATGTAAAACACGTACGTCGGGTCTATAAACAGGGCAGTAGCCAATAGCTTTCGTCTCTTAATTTATTCTGAGCATGCGTGGCACTTTGTGCGTCGGATTTGTGTACACACAATCGGAATTTCTGACAACGGACTTTGTTGTTGGAAAATTTTATAGCCTGCTCTCAAACTTTGTGTGTCAGAAATTCCGATGGAAAATGTGTGATGGAGCCCACACACGGTCAGAATTTCCGACAACAAGGTCCTATCACACATTTACAGGGCATTACAGGAGTGAATTTCCCTTTCTAGTTGTAGATTTCCTCCCACTTCCCGTTGTCTCCCTCTGTTTGTAAGTAGGAGTCATTTGTATGTCAGATGTTTGTAACCCGGGGACCGCCTGGACACACATTACAGTCCCAAAATAAGCTAAATGCAATATTACCCAGTTATATACAAATGTAAAAAAATACTATTATCATTTAGACAGATAAACCTAAAAAAGCTATGTAATTCTATATCATATGCTGTAAGTGTATGAATAACAAGTATATACCAGAACATTTAAATTACCTTATGCTTACAAAAATATATATCCCCACTCAGACAAGTGCTATAGTGACAAAAGCAAAAATAAAACAGCACGACAAACTCATTAAACTGTTGCAATTGCCAAACAAAACATACAGTAGTCAAATGTCCAAAAACAAATACATGTGAACCAATCTATTTGATTATATAAACCAACAGTCCCAGGAAAGTGATGACAAAAGAGTTCACACTTAAATCAGTAGGTAATCCTCTTCCATAGGTGTCCCTGTTGTGATCTCCTCATGTTACAGTATTAATGACTTAATCCAGTAAGTTGGTCAGAAACAGGTCGAAATAGAAACTGAAAAATTACATTAAATATGCCTGGGGGATGCTCTGACCCTGCCTGTGAAGTGGCACACCTGTGTGATGTACAGTGCACAACTTACTCTAGCAACACAACTGGCATTTACAAAAAAAAAATGTTTTTAACTACTTGCCACCCATGCTATAGCCAAAAGACGATTACAGCGTGGGCCTCGATTGCCGGGATGTCCTCCCGTGCATGAACTGCCTGCACGTTCCTGCGGGTCGCGTGCAGCACTTTTTGTGATCACCGAGTCTATGAGACTCAGCTGATCACAGATCAGAGTAAGGGGCTGTTCCCAGCCCCTTACCATGTGATCAGCTGTCAGCCAATGACAGCTGATCATGTTATGTAAACAGAAGATCGGTAATTGGTATTTTTTTCTCCTCACGCTGTCAGCATGAGAGGAAAAAAAAGCAGATCACAGGCTTCTGTCAGAGGGACATCGGTCCCTCACACAGAGAGCCATGGCTGCCTCATCAGTGTCCACCAGTGCCATCTGCCAGTACCACCTTTCAGTAGTCACCAGTGCCATCTACCAGTGCCCACAGTGCCACCTACCAGTGACCACAGTGTCACCTACCTTTGCCCACCAGTGCCACCCATCAATGCCCACCAGTGCCTCATCATCAGTGCCACCGATCAGTGCTGCCTATCAGTGTCACCTACCAGTGTCTACCAGTGCCCATCAGTGGCACCTATTAGTGCCGCTTATCAGTACCACCTTTCAATGCCCACCAGTGCCTCATTATCAGTGCCACCAATCTGTGCTGCCTATCAGTGTCACCTACCAGTGCCTACCAGTGTCACCTTCAGTGCCACCTATCAGTGCCCTTCAGTGCTTCCCATCAGTGCCAATCATCAGTGCCAATCATCAGTGCCCATCAGTGCCACCCATCAGTGCCATCTCTCAGTGCCACCTATCAGTGCTGCCTCATCAGTGCTAATCAGTGCCACCTATCAGCGCCTATTAGTGCTGCCTTATTAGTGCCTATCTGTGCCGCCTATCAGTGCCCATCAGTACAGCCTATCAATGCCCATCAGTGCAGCCTCATCAGCACAAATTTTATAACAAACTATAAAACTTTTTTATTTTTTTTAATTTTCAGTCTTTTTTTAGTTTTTTAGTTTTTTTTAGCAAAAAATAAAAAACCCAGCAGTGAATAAATACCACCAAAAGAAAGCTCTATTTGTGTGAAAAAAATTATAAAAATTTAATTTGGTACAATGTTGCATGGCCGCGCTATTGTCATTCAAAGTGTGAGAGTGCTGAAAGCTGAAAATTGGTCTGGGCAGGAAGGGGGTTTAAGTGCCCAGTAGGCAAGTGGTTAAATTGCCGGCAAAATGGTGGCTCTAGGAATTTTTGTTCTGTTTGTAAACAAAGCAGCTGGGAATTTAAATAATCTTTACCAGGCCCAGGGGCATACCTTGAACTCAGTGGGCTCGTGTGCAAGATCAAAAGTGGGCCCTAGCCACAGAAAAAACAACAAATGCAGTGTGCGCCTCAGTGAAAAGTGAGTGTGGTTTAAATTGCGCTAAATATTGGGTGTGTCTTAAAGGGGGTGTGGTTAATAGTGTCTGAGATGATTACATTGTGCAGAATGTGGTAATGTTAAATAGGTAATGTACAGTGCCAAGTGTATGGTAGTGGGTAGTATGTGCAGGGAGAGTAGTACAGAGTGTAGGGCGGTGGGTAGTATGTGCAGGGAGAGTAGTGCAGTGTGTAAGGCGGTGGGTAGTATATGCAGGGAGAGTAGTGCAGTGTGTAATGCGGTGGGTAGTATGTGCAGGGAGAGGGGTAGGGTGTGTATGGCGGTGGGTAGTATATACCGGAGAGAAGTATGGAGTTTATGGTGGTGGGTAGTATATACAGGAGAGGAGTATGGAGTGTATGGCGGTGGGTAGTATGTGCAGGGAGAGGAGTGTGAAGTGTATGGTGGTGTGTAGTATGTGCAGGAGAGGAATGCAGAGTGTATGGTGGTCTGTAGTACATACAGGAGAGGGGTGTGGAGTGTATCGTGGTGGGTAGTATGTGCAGGAGAGGGTTACGGAGTGTATAGTGGTGAGTAGTATGTGCAGGAAAGGAGTGCGGAGTGTATAGCGGTGGGTAGTAGGTGCAGGGAGAGGGGTGTGGAGTGTATGGCGATGGGTAGTATATAGGGATTAGCTGAACACCCCCCCGGTTCGGTTCACAGCAGAAGATGTGAACAGGCAAAAAATTTGTTCGAACACGCGAACACCATTAATGTCTATGGGACACAAACATGAAAAATCAAAAGTGCTAATTTTAAAGGCTTATATGCAAGTTATTGCGATAAAAAGTGTTTGGGGCCAGGGTCCTGCCCCAGGAACATGTATCAATTTAAAAAAAAGTTTTAAAAACTGACGTTTTTTCGGGAGCAGTGATTTTATTAATGCTTAAAGTGAAACAATAAAAATGAAATATTCCTTTAAATGTAGTGGATGGTGGGGTGTGCTTGGTATGCCTGTAAAGTAGCACATCTTTCCCGTGTTTATAACAGTGCCACAGCAAAATGACATTTCTAAAGGAAAAGATGTCATTCAAAACTGCTTGCGGCTGTAATGTATTGTCGGATCCTAGCAATATAGATAAAAATACCAAAAGAAATGGCGTAGATGTCTCCCCCAAAGTCCATACCAGGCCCTTCAGGTCTGGTATGAATATTAAGGGGAACCCCGCACCCAAAATTAAAAAATAATAGTGTGGGGGTCCCCCGGGCCCCCAGGCACTATATACTCTGAACAGCAGTATATATACTATACGGCCTGCCCTATAAACTCTGCAGAAAATTGGGTATTAGGTGTTGGTGGTAACAGAACACTGTAAGCCTCACAGTTACTCTTGTTGGGCACAGGAACAGGCCCTGCTGTGAAATATTATATCAAGAATTGTAATTACATGCCCCGGTTAAACAGGGGCAGAAAAATTGGGGCTTGGGCAGTGGTGGTGCTGGTGCCACAACACTGTGAGCCCTCACATATACTCTTGTTGGGTGCAGGAATGGGCCCTGCTGTGAAATATTATATCAAAAATTGTAATTACATGCCCCTGTTAAACAGGGGCAGAAAAATTGGGCCTTGGGCGGTGGTGGTGGTGCCACAACACTGTAACCCCTCACAGATACTCTTGTTGGGTGCAGGAATGGGCCCTGCTGTGAAATATTATATCAAAAATTGTAATTACATGCCCCTGTTAAACGGGCAGAAAAATTGGGCCTTTGGTGGTGGTGGTGCCACAACACTGTAACCCCTCACAAATACTCTTGTTGGGCGCAGGAACGGGCCCTGTGTTGAAATATTATATCAAAAATTGTAATTACATGACCCTGTTAACCGCTTCAATACCCGGCCATAGTCAAATGACGTCCACAGATGGGATCTCCCATCCTGGGTGGGCGTCATATGACGGCCTCGGCTTTCCGCCGCTACTGCGGGCCCCCGGGGCGATCGGGTTACCGTTGTGTCCCTCAGGACACAGCCGTTCCCCGATGGGGGTATTGAAGCGGCGGCGGGCGGCGGAGCGTCGGTAACGGCAGTAACGGCGAATGCAGAGCGGCATTGGGAAGCATGTATTAGGCGGGTTCCGGCGGAAGAGGAGTGATCAGGGCGGTGATCGGGGCTGAGGCTTTTCCCCTGGATACAGCTCAGCCCCGATCACTGTAGCCAATGGCATGGCTCTGCATCACATGACTGGCTGTGTCCAATCACAGCCGGTCACTAATGTAAACAAACACACACAGTCAGACAGTAACTGCTGTAGCCGGGCTCTTCTCCTCACACACCGATCCAGTGTGAGGAGAAGAGATCAGCTAACAGTGAGTTACTAATTTCATGTACTACTGTGCCCAGATCGCCCCTCCTAAATAAAGAGTACCTGTCACCTCAGTACCTGTCACCTCAGAGTACCTGTCACCTCAAAAAGTACCTGTCATCTCAAAGTACCTGTCCATCAGGAGTATCCGCCACCTCATCACCTGCCACTAGAGTACCCGCCACCTCATCACCTGTCACCAGAGTACCCGCCACCTCATCACCTGCCACCAGGGTACCCGCCACCTCATCACCTGCCACCAGAGTACTTGCCACCAGAGTACCCGCCACCTCACCACCAGAGTACCTGCCACCAAAGTACCCGCCACCTCATCACCTGCCACCAGAGTACCCGCCACCTCATCACCTGCCACCAGAGTACCCGCCACCTCATCATCTGCCACCAGAGTACCCGCCACCTCATCACTTGCCACCAGAGTACATACAGCCAGTCAGCCACTATGTCCAGAAAGATGTACACCCCAGAAGAGGCATACCAGATACTGAGTCTGACCGATGAGAGCAACGGGGAGCTCTCACCGCTCAGTTCAGATTCTGGTTCTGATTCGGAATATGAGCCCCCTAAAGGCAGCACATCAGGATCCGAATCAGAGGAGCAAGTAGTCCATCCAAAAAGACGACGGTCTGAAAACCAGGCAGCTACCAGCAGTGCCAGCGGCGGTAGACCCCAGGAGGAGGGGCCCAGTACAAGCGCTGCTAGACCCCAGGAGGAAAGGCCCAGCACAAGTGGACGCCAAAGAAGTAGGGCCCAAACCCATCTTCCAGATTCCTTGGCAAACCCATTGTGGCTGCCTTCTACCACAGGGTCAGCCACGATCCCCCCTTTTACAGCACAGCCGGGTGTGCAGGTCAACACTGCAGGATTTTCACAAATGGACTTTTTAAATTTATTTTTCCCGAACTATTTGATTCAAGGCATCGTGGACCAAACTAATTTGTTTGCCCAACAATTTATTGCAACCAACCCCAGCTCCAGCTATGCCCGCCCTTTTGAGTGGAGACCGCTAACAGTAGTGGAGCTAAAATAGTTTTTAGGCCTAACCCTGAACATGGGGCTTACAAAAAAAAATCAAATTCATAAGTATTGGTCGACCAAACCCATCCACCATATGCCAATTTTTTCATTCGCCATGTCCAGGACCCGATACGAAATCATATTGCGCTTCTTGCATTGCAATGACAACTCACAGTGCCCCCCCCCGAAATCACTCAAACTTTGACAAATTATATAAAGTTCGCCCCCTAATTCATTTTTTTTCCCAGAAGTTTGCCGAAGTTTATGTCCCTGAAAAAAATATATCTGTGGACGAATTCCTGGTGCATTTCACAGGCCGGCTGGGAATCAAACAATATATCCCCAGTAAGATGGCGAGGTATGGCTTGAAGCTTAACAAGCTTTGTGAAAGTGCCACCGGTTATGTGTACGCATTCCGCGTGTACGAAGGGAAAGATTCCCAGCTCCAGCCCCCTGAGTGTCCCTCGTACATGGGAATAAGTGGGAAAATTGTTTGGGAGTTGGCATTCCCATTCCTCCAAAAGGGGTACCATATTTATATGGATAATTATTATACGAGTTTGCCCCTTCTCCACCACCTATATCTCAAACAAACTTTGGCCTGTGGTACAACTAAAAAAACCGAAAGGGCTTCCCACAGCGTCTTGTCACCACAAACATTCCAAGGGGGGAATCGACAAGCTTGAGGAAAGAAGAAGTGTTGGCTGTGAAGTGGAGGGATAGAAAAGACGTGTACGTCATGTCCACCATCCACGATGACACCTCGGTGGAACTTCACAGAAGACGCGGTACCGTTCGCAAGCCTACCTGTATCACTGAGTACAATAAATACATGGGGGGGTGGATTTAAACGATCAGTTGTTGCAGCCCTATCTTTCAACAAGCAAATCCTTATTCTGGTACAAAAAAGTCGCAATTTACTTTTTTCATTTGGCCCTTTTAAATTCTTTCATAATCTACCAAAAATCCACAGAAACACCCACCACCTTCTTAAAGTTTATTGAAGACATTGTCACTGCCCTGATTTACCAGCAAGTATCCCCCCAGAAAGCATTCGCTCCGATTCTGTCAGCAGACTACATGAGCGCCATTTCCCAGACCATATTCCACCAACAGGATCCGGAAGACGACGCCAAAAAAAATGTCGGGTGTGCACCAAAAGAGGAATTAGGAAAGATACCAGCTTCCATTGTACCGACTGTCCCTCCCAACCTGGCCTTTGCATCGGAGAATGCTTCAGGCGATATCACACTCTGGAAAATTATTAGTCCATATTTCTAATACTGCCATTTCCCCGTTTTTAATTTCTGTCCTGAATATTTCCCTTCCTCAACCAACCATATTATTGCCTTCCATGTGAACCGACCCTGGCCTGTTTCTCGACTATGCCTCTGCCTACCGTCTGCATTGTTTTTCCGCCATGTTTTTGCCTTTCACGTGAACTGACCCTGGACTGTATCGACTATGCCTCTGCCTACCGTCTATTTCTGCCTTTTACCTGCACTGACCTCGGCCTGTTGACCATGTTTTTGCCTGCCCCTTGGATTGATCTTTCACCCTGCTACACAGGGGTCTCACATATGTGAGGGGCTCCAGAATAGTGTTCGGAGTGCAGAAAACCAGTTTTTGGTTTTCTGTGTTCCCATAACAGGGTCTGGTTGCCCGGAGGCTTCAAAGCGATTTGGGTGGGAAAAGCCTCTACCCCTGTCCCCATTCTTTCCTGATCGATGCCCCAAGCTTGATGGTACTGCCTGCTCCCTGGACAAATACTCTGGCTGTGCTGACCATACCTCTGCCTGCTGCATGTACTAACTATGGACAGTATTCCTGCCTGCTGCATGGACGATCCTTTGATCCTTTTGCTGCTGCTGACCACATCCCTGCCTGCTATCTGGACTAATGCTTTGGCTGTGCTGACATCTCTACCTGTACTGACTATTCCTGCCTGCTGCCTCTTTTGCTGTCGCTGTCCACGTTCCTGCCTGCTGCCTGGACCGATGCTCTTCTCTGTGGACCACTGCACTACTAAAACTACAGGTAATCTTTTCTTTACCCTTTACTCAGCAGAATGTATTTTGGTTTGTAATTGATATGTACAGTACATGCTATGTGTTAGAAATATGAAGGGCCTTCAACAATGTGATAGGTTGGCAGGAATTTGTGTGTAATGTATGCTCCTAGAACAACTGACAGTGCTACTTGGATGTTGGGCCTCTGTATGTGGCCAGACTATGTAAAAGTCTCACACATGTGGTATTGCCATACTCAGGAGGAGTAGCAGAATGTATTTTGGGGTGTCATTTTTGCTATGTACATGCTATGTTTTGGAAATATCTTATGAATGGACAACTTTGTGTAAAAAAAATGCGTTTTTATTTTTTTTCCACAGTTTCCAAAAACTTCGGGAAAAAAATGAACCATTCAAAAGACTAATTATGCCTCATAGATTATACGTTGGGGTGTTAGCTTTCCAAAATGGGGTCATTTTGTGGGCGTTTCCATTGTCCTGGTGCTCCAGGGCCTTCAAAATTGTAATAGGTGGTTGACAAATGAGATGTGTAATTTATGCTCCTAGAATGCCTGGAGCTGCTACTTCAATGTTGGGCCTCTGTATGTGGCCAGGCTGTGTAAAAGTCTCACACATTTGGTATCGCCACACTCAGGAGGAGTAGCAGAATGTATTTTGGGGTGTCATTTTTGCTATGTACATGCTATGTGTTGGAAATATCTTATGAATGGACAACTTTGTGTAAAAAAAATGCGTTTTCATTTTTTTTCCACAGTTTCCAAAAACTTCGGGAAAAAAATGAACCATTCAAAAGACTAATTATGCCTCATAGATTATACGTTGGGGTGTTAGCTTTCCAAAATGGGGTCATTTTGTGGGCGTTTCCGTTGTCCTGGTGCTCCAGGGCCTTCAAAATTGTAATAGGTGGTTGAGAAATGAGATGTGTAATTTATGCTCCTAGAATGCCTGGAGCTGCTACTTCAATGTTGGGCCTCTGTATGTGGCCAGGCTGTGTAAAAGTCTCACACATTTGGTATCACCACACTCAGGAGGAGTAGCAGAATGTATTTTGGGGTGTCATTTTTGCTATGTACATGCTATGTGTTGGAAATATCTTATGAATGGACAACTTTGTGTAAAAAAAATGCGTTTTCATTTTTTTCCCACAGTTTCCAAAAACTTCGGGAAAAAAATGAACCATTCAAAAGACTAATTATGCCTCATAGATTATACGTTGAGGTGTTAGCTTTCCAAAATGGGGTCATTTTGTGGGCGTTTCCGTTGTCCTGGTGCTCCAGGGCCTTCAAAATTGTAATAGGTGGTTGAGAAATGAGATGTGTAATTTATGCTCGTAAAACGCCTGACGGTGCTAGTTGGATGTTAGACCTCTGTATGTGGCCAGGCTGTGTAAAAGTCTCACACACGTCTTATCACTATACTCAGGAGGAGTAGCAGAATGTATTTTGGGGTGTCATTGCAAGTATGCATGTGCTGTGTGAGAGAAATAACTTGTTATTATGACAATTTTGTGCAAAAAAAAAAAAAAAATTCCAAGAATTGTGGGAAAAAATTACAACTTCAAAAAGCTCACCATGCCTCTTGCTAAATACCTTGGAATGTCTGCTTTCCAAAAAGGGGTAATTTGGGGGGTATTTGTACTTTCCTGGCTTGTTAGGGCCTCAAGAAATGAGATAGGCCTTCAGTACATCAGGTGTGATCAGATGTGATCATTTTTCAATGATTTGCACCATAGCTTGTAGACTCTATAACTTTCACAGAGACCAAATAATATACACTAATTTGGGTTATTTTTACTAAAGATATATAGCAGTATACATTTTGGCCAAAATTTATGAAGAAAAATTACTTATTTGCAAAATTTTACAATAAAAACTAAAAAAAGGTGTTTTTTTTTCAAAAATTTCTCTCTTTTTTCACTTATATTGCAAAAAATAAAAAAAACAGCAGTGATTAAATACCACCGAAAGAAAGCTATGTTTGTGAGAAAAAAATGATAAAAATTTGGTTTGGGTACAGTGTAGCATGACTGAGTAATTGTCATTTAAAGTGTGAGAGCCCTGAAAGCTAAAATTTGGTCTGGGAAGGAAGGGTGTATAAAAGCCGTGTATTGAAGTGGTTAAACAGGGGCAGAAAAATTAGGCCTGGGGTGGTGGTGCCCTAAACCAAAAATATTGTTGGAAGCTGGCATCATCAAGATTGAGGAGGAATAGGAGAGTCAGCATAGGCAGTCTTCAAGGGATCCCACATCCATAGCAAATTCAATCAGTTACATCAGCATCAGGTGCTTGATAGCTGCTGATCCAAGACTGATTCATTTTTATGAATGTGAGCCGATTAACAGTGGACAGGCGCACTCTGTGATCGGTTACAAAGCCTCCAGTAGCACTGAATGTGCGTTCAGGAAGAACGCTGGATGCAGGACAGGCCAGTAGCTCAATTGCATATTGATAGGTAAGAAAGGGTTTCCCCGCTCACAGACTCAGGTGTGCAGCCTCCCCTTAGACAACCCCCCCGGGGGGTGACTTATAGTGATAGGAAAATTAGGATAGGGGTAAGTGGCGCTACCTCTATTGGGGTACCTGTTGTGATAAATTTGTGCTATAATGTGCAAATAAGAAAAACCACTCAACAAGGAAACCTTTAGTTGGTGAGTGTGCTCTTAAGAGCTTATAAACGAAATAAGCCGTGCTAGTGTGTATAACCAAAGGATGTTCATATATATAACTGAGGTGCCTTCCAAATAAGTACAATATATAATAAAGGCAAAAATTTAACACATACCCCCACCTATTGCATGAAAAGGAATCTATCCAGTAGAAATCCCCTCTGCAAGTGGTGTAGTGAAAAAATTATTAATCAATACATAAAGGGTGAAAACTCATAAAACCAAAAAACATAAGTTAAACCCCTCATCCATCCAACTCCAAATTAGTGATGATGAGCGGTGTATTAAATCTTAAATTAATTCACCATATGTTATAGCATGAATAGTTAGTGTAAATAAATAAAATAAAAATCTGAAAAATGTGAAAAAATCTGGAAACCCACATATGAAAAAATATAGTTCCAACAAAAAAAAATATATATATATAGTTCCAGCAAAAAAAAATATATGTATAGTGTTCCAGCAATATATTAGTGTTCCAACAGTGTTCTTATGATTAGTGACTTTCGTGAAAAAACAGCTGATATCCAGTGACTTGTGGTGCTCCCCCTCAAGGATCCCCACTCACCAACTCCCTGCACCCCTGCAGGGGTAATAGGCATGTAGTATCAGGCCGTGGAGTGCCGTCCTAGATTCCAGTAGGGCTGTTCCTGGGTGTTCCCGCTCCAGACATAAAACCCGTCCGTAAAATGGTCATCCACATAGGAAAGGAAACAGGGCTCCCGTAGTGCATTACGTTTTAAAATTACTTTATTAAAAAGTTAATTAACCCAAACCATCAGGCTAAATAGATAAAATAACTAAAAAGTCCAAACTCCTTATAAAAAGCAAGCCAAACAATCACACTGCGTATAGTGGCGTACACGGAGAGAGCTCGTGGATCCCAAAGCCATCAGCTGAGCGGCGTGCGCCTCAGCTGCGTTCCACACTCTCTCCCACTTTGGTGGGATGTCGCCACACTAGAAACATACATTACAGCAAAAATGACCCCAAGGAGGCTTAGATGGGATGTACACCCTAATGATAATATCAATGATACCAGCCTTATGGCTAATTGGTTCTCCGTTTTTAATAAATGTGAAGGAGAATTGCTCCAAAACATTGTTAAAAGGAGACAATTCAAGTTGAGGATGATAGAAACTAACATCACAGAAATCAGAAGCCTACTAGTTCCATTTGCCAATCAGAGGGACTATAAGGATAAAGAAAAAGAACTGCAAGATTATATTAAAAAATATGATGGTGAAGTTCAGGCAAAAAAACTGAAAAAATTCAGTCCTTGATTATAAAAATAACAGAGTCTATAAATGGCAATCCACTATGGGAGACCCCAATAATGACATGGAGGAGACCCTAATGGATGACCACCCGGAGGAAGTCATTGAAGCTAGACTACTGGGAATAGGGGAAAACACCCCGTTACCAGGGACACCAACATATCTGGTCTAGGCCTAGAACACCTAACCGGTATGAAGATACACCCACTTATAGGAGAGTGAGCTATCGGGAACCCTCAGATCAAAGAACATCTAATAGAAGTTACAATGTTCCCACTTACAACAGATTCTCCCCCTTAAGAAATCCATACTACTCGCATCCCCCTTATGGGAGAGAATATGATGAACAGAGGGATTTTCGCAGGGAAGGATATCGGGACAGGCCCCCAGGAAGATGGAAGACTCGCGTCCTCTACAGAACTCCAGGATGGAGAGCACAACGTGGAAATGGGGGAGGACACCCGAGAGGAGGACAGAGGAGAACAGGGGACCCCACTCCTATGGGGAGGCAAGAGCCCGGAGAGAGGATACACCCCAACAATGGGTGGGAACATATCCAGGAAAGAAACAGGGGCACAATGTCAAGTTACCCGGAAAGAAGAGGCAGACAAGAGGAAAGAGAGGAGGTAGGAAGAAAAAGAAGGAGGGTATACTAGGGAAAGGGATCTTTAACCTTAGTGACTCCACTTTTTCTGCTGAAGAACTCAGGGTGTTGGATTTGGTACTCAAGTTTGCCCCTGAAAAAACGTTAGATACATTCGAAGCCTTCATTGACCTCCAGAAGTTTATGAGGAAACTCAACCTCAAAAAACACTTTGCTCTGAATCAAGAAGTCAGTACTCGGGAGGTTCCTGAGTATATACAAACCAATTTAAAAAATAATTCCATTTATAACCCTAAAACACCAGGGAGTCAATGCTTGAATGCATTCAAGAAGATGGTGGAAGATGACTTAAGAAACCTAAGAAGGAAGGACAGAAAAGGGAAACACGTTTGGGATGCCATTAAGAAAATAGGGGAACGACATGAAGTAGTCATAAGACCAGCGGATAAGGGGGGAGGACTGGTCATCTTAGATAAGAAGGACTACCAGGAGGAAATGGAAAATCTCCTAAGAGTAGAGAATACTTACAAGAAATTAAAGAGTAACCCCAAGAAGAAGTATCAGAAGAAACTGAAGATCTTTATTGAGAAGGGGAGAAAAATGGGAATTTTAAATGCAAAAGAAGCTGAATACCTGTTCCCAAAATCTACTAAAACTCCAGTCATGTATTACACACCAAAAATACATAAAAGAATGCATAAACCACCAGGTAGGCCCATAATAAGTGGGATTAACTCCATATTTTCAAGACTAGGAGAATACCTGGACAAATACCTGAAGCCGTTAGTTCAACAAGGAAAATCTTACCTACGGGACAGCTCATTCAGGAACTCCAAGAATTTAAAGATGGTGACAACTGGATTCTGGCGACTATAGATGTTAATTCGTTGTACACCAGCATTGTCCAAAAAGATGGGATAGCAGGAGTAGAAAAAGCGTTGCATGAGAATACCGGGATGAAACAACAGCAAATCCTAGAGGGGCCTAAGATGGCCATGGAATGCAATTATTTTTGGTACAATAGCAACTACTATGCCCCCAGTGTAGCGAACCTGTTCTTGAACATGTGGGAAGAGGAACATATCTACGATCGAAAAATCCCTCAAATTAAGATGTATAGGCGCTACATTGATGACTTGATCATCCTATGGGATGGAACACTTTCGAGCAATTCCTTGAACAACTGAATGTTAACAAATATGGAATTACGTTTACAGGAAAATGGGACTCCCAGAAGATAGAGTATTTAGATTTAGAAATCTTCAAGTCAGGGACATCCCTATGTACCCGCACCTTTTTTAAAGACACAGACCGTAACGGGTACATACCCGCTTCCAGCTGCCACCATCCAAGGTGGAAGGGGAATATCCCAAAGGGCCAACTAATGCGGCTCCGCAGGAACTGTGACCTAACGGCGGATTTTGAAAAACAAGCAGATATGCTTATTCAGAGGTTTCAAGAAAAAGGGTATGCAGCCAACAATTTGGAAAAATTAAAACTGGAGATAATGAAAATGGACAGGAAGTCCCTATTTAACAACACAAAAAAGAGAAAGAAAGAACAAGGAGAGATTCTGTTTATCACAGGGTATAACAACCAATACAAAGATGTAGAACGTATTATCAACAGGTACTGGCCAATTCTACAAGAGGAAAGAGTACTATCAAAAATCCTACCCAGAAGACCAAAATTTGTGTACAGGAGAGCACCCAGCCTCCGATATTACTTAGTACACAATGCTATAGACCCTCCGAAACAAGTAAAAATCAGTACTAGTCTGAAGGGGTTCTACAAATGTCGTAGATGTCTACCATGTAGGGTCAGTAAACCACACCCTAGGAAGAAAGAAACATTCAAATCCACAGTAGATCATAAACAATATAAAATAAAAAAATTAATTACATGTCAGAGCACGCATGTAACGTACATTATAGAATGCCCTTGCCACCTCCAGTACGTGGGGAGAACCACCCGACCTCTAGCTGTCAGAATAAGGGAACACATCAATAACATTAGAAAAGGGTTCCCCAAAGACCACCTATCCAGACACTTTGATGAGGTACATCAGAGGGACCTCACAGGGCTCGTGTTCTATGGCATAGATCATGTTGAAGATCACTGGAGAGGGAGGAACAAACTTACACTTATTTCCCAAAACGAAACGGAGTGGATCTATCGTTTACAATCTCCAGCCCCGAAAGGGTTAAATCTGGATATAGACTTAAACTGTTTTATAGCCAACCCTTAGGTATGGGTAAAATAGGGTGCCCACCTACCTATATCCACGGGAGCTTGCAGATGGCCAGTGGGGTAATTACATAGAGGGATCTGAGGGCAAGGCCCCGTCCACCGCCCCCCCCCCCTTAAGTGCGGGAAAGGGATAAAATGCAGAAGGACAAGAAATAAGGGACTCCCCTCCCATATAAAACACTAGAATAGAGGTGATCTTCCTGAGGTGGAATAAATTAAGGGTCCCAGTATATACCTCACCCCCCCTTTGAAGGTGCTCTTTTTCCTGTATCTGAATATAATTTATTGTTTCTCCTGTGATTTGGATATATATTTTACATAGGACTCTGCTTATGATGTTACCCCCCGTTTCGGAAGATATATATATGGCCCCCCATTTTTTATGAACCCGGATAGGGCACATGGGGGACCCTGTATATAATATACTTATATGTATACACATGGTTTCTGAGGTCCTATTCCACTGAGATCTATCTCCTCAAAATATAAAAGTTCCCTACGTATATAATGGTGGTATATGGTAATACAAATTCCTTGGTCGAATGTATGAAGTTCATTATCTGGATTGGGGGATGGTAAAATTGTGAGGGTGGAGTGTAAGAGTATATCTATTATTATGGCCACCTTGCAAATATACCCTATATTAACCATGTTAATGACACAATAACTATTAAGTATATGGAGTAGTAATACATAAACTTCACCCATAGGGGTCCTACCCTATGTTTGCTCTATCGGTCTCCCCTATGACTTTGTAATTCAAGTCTATGGACTAAGGAAATGGTATCCCCAAATTAATAGTTTAAATTGGTTGATAAACCAACATTGGATGGATTAATCTTATTATTCTTGTGCAAGAGCGTATTGTGCAATATACATGTCTGCCCCCTATGATGGCAAGCGGGGATATAAGGTTTCATATTTTATATAATGCCTGGAACAACCCCTTAGCCACATTGACTCAACCCGTTAGGAAAGGATTCTTAATATATGCAACAAAAATCCGCCCATGGGAGGAGCAATGTCAGAACTCAGTATGCCCGCTTGCCTACATATAGTAGAGTATGAGGTACGCTAGCTACGCCTTTGACAACGTCGATGATGAAACGCGTAAGATGGAGCTACGCGGTTACGTCACACGCGGAAGTGGGAGAGAGTGTGGAACGCAGCTGAGGCACACGCCGCTCAGCTGATGGCATTGGGATCCACGAGCTCTCTCCATGTACGCCACTATACGCAGTGTGATTGTTTGGCTTGCTTTTTACAAGGAGTTTGGACTTTTTAGTTATTTTATCTATTTAGCCTGATGGTTTGGGTTAATTAACTTTTTAATAAAGTAATTTTAAAACGTAATACACTACGGGAGCCCTGTTTCCTTTCCTATGTGGATGACCATATTACGGACGGGTTTTATGTCTGGAGCGGGAACACCCAGGAACAGCGCTACTGGAATCTAGGACGCCACTCCACGGCCTGATACTACATGCCTATTACCCCTGCAGGGGTGCAGGGAGTTGGTGAGTAGGGATCCTTGAGGGGGAGCACCGCAAGTCACTGGATATCAGCTGTTTTTTCACGAAAGTCACTAATCATAAGAACACTGTTGGAACACTAATATATTGCTGGAACACTATACATATATTTTTTTTGCTGGAACTATATATATATATTTTTTTTTTTGGAACTATATTTTTTCATATGTGGGTTTCCAGATTTTTTCACATTTTTCAGATTTTTATTTTATTTATTTACACTAACTATTCATGCTATAACATATGGTGAATTAATTTAAGATTTAATACACCGCTCATCATCACTAATTTGGAGTTGGATGGATGAGGGGTTTAACTTATGTTTTTTGGTTTTATGAGTTTTCACCCTTTATGTATTGATTAATAATTCTTTCACTACACCACTTGCAGAAGGGATTTCTATTGGATAGATTCCTTTTCATGCAATAGGTGGGGGTATGTGTTATATTTTTGCCTTTATTATATATTGTACTTATTTGGAAGGCACCTCAGTTATATATACGAACATCCTTTGGTTATACACACTAGCACGGCTTATTTCGTTTATAAGCTCTTAAGAGCACACTCACCAACTAAAGGTTTCTTTGTTGAGTGGTTTTTCTTATTTGCACATTATAGCACAAATTTATCACAACAGGTACCCCAATAGAGGTAGCGCCACTTACCCCTATCCTAATTTTCCTATCAATTGCATATTGAGCAAGCTCTGACCAGTGGTCCATCCTCAAGACCCAGTAACCCAGTGGATGTTCTGGTGGAAAGGTCTCCAAGTCTGATCTTGCCCCTAGATATTCCTGCACCACGTAATTCAGATGCTGGCAATGGCTACTGGAACTAATCAGACCTTGACGCTGAGGACTGAAGAATTGTCTGAAGGGATCGGTCAGGCAGCCACCTTCTCCACCGCTCTTTCTGTGACTGAACGAAGCCCCAGCAACACGTTGTCCAGCACCAGGAAATTGTAACCTCCCAGGCTCTGGAAATGAATTGCACAAACCTTTCTGCAAGGCCTCCTGAAGATGTTTCATCCTCTGCTCCCTCTGCTAAGTCTGGATAAGTTCTGCAACCTTACCCTTGTAACGTGGATCAAGATGGGTTGAGAACCACAAATCCTAGGGTCATTTTGCAGGCTTTGCAGGATCAGAGAGGCCATGCAGTGTAAGTTTGCAGAGGCATTCGATCCTGAGTCCTCTGGGTCACTAAGGCTCACATGATCCTCAAACACCTCCTCCCAGCCACGTACAACTCCATGGGTTTCTAGGGACTGCAAACGATCCCTTGAAGACTGCTGCTGATCCTGAGTGTTATCCTCCACCTCCATGCTGACACAATCTTCTTCCTGTGTGATTGGCGGGCCTGCAGGAATACTAGTATCTGGATAAAGGGGGCCTTGAGAGGTAAGGAAGTCCTCCTCTTCTTCCCGCTGTTCTGCCTCAAGTGCCCTGTCCATTATTCCACGAAGCATGAGCTGCAACAGGAAGAAAAGAGGGACAGTATCACTGATGCATGCACTGTCACTGCTCACCATCCTCGTGGCCTCCTCAAATGGTGACAGGACAGTGCATGCATCCTTGATCAGTAGTAGGGATGAGCCGAACACCCCCCGGTTCGGTTCGCACCAGAACCTGCGAACGGCCCGAAAATTTGCACGAACGTTAGAACCCCATTGACGTCTATGGGACTCGAATGTTCAAAATCAAAAGTGCTCATTTTAAAGGCTAATTTTCATGGTATTGTCCTAAAAAGGGTTTGGGGACCCGGGTCCTGCCCCAGGGGACAGGTATCAATGCAAAAAAAACTTTTAAAAACGTCAGTTTTTTCGGGAGCAGTGATTTTAATGATGCTTAAAGTAAAAAAAAGTGAAATATTCCTTTAAATATCGAACCTGGGGGGTGTCTATAGTATGCCTGTAAAGTGCCGCGTGTTTCCCGTGCTTAAAACAGTCCCTTGCACAAAATGACATTTTTAAAGGAAAAAAAGTCATTTAAAACTGCTTGGGGCTTTAATGTAATGTCGGGTCCTGGAAATATGGATGAAAATCAGTGAGACAAACGGCATGAGTACCCTCAAGTCCATTGCCCGGCCCTTTGGATCCTGTATGGATATTAAGGGGAAGCCCGCACCCAAATTAAAAAAAGGAAAGGCGTGGTGCCCCCAGGCGCTATATACTCTGAACAGCAGTATACAGGCGGTGCAAACAAGACAGGGACTGTAGGTTTGTTGTTAAGTAGAATCTGTTTGTAACTTTGAACAGCTCCAGCCAAAAAAAAATCAGTTTTTAAGCTTTTTGGAAAACATAGGGAAGGGTTATCACCCCTGTGACATTTGTTTTTCTGTCTGTGCTCCTCTTCAGAAGATTTCACCTCACTTTTTGTTCCAATGACAAATGTTTTTTGAAAATTTGGGGTTTTTAGTGAAACAAGGATTGGTGATAAAGCATCAGTGGAAAGGAGAAACGTTTTTCCCATATTAACTCTTACAGGAGAGAATTTCCCTTCCTAGGGGTAGATTTCATCTCACTTCCTGTTGTCTCCTTCTGTTTGCAAGTAGGAGGCGTTTGTAAGTTGGATGTTTGAAAGTAGGGGCCTGCCCTATTGTGTTGTTGTGGCCTCAACACTGTAAGCCCTCACAGGGCCCTGCTGTGAAATATTAGATCAAGAATTGTAATTACATGCCCCTGTTGAACAGGGCCAGAAAAATTGAGCCTTTGGTGATGGTGGTGGGGGTGCTCGTGCCACAACACTGTAAGTCCTCACAGTTACTCTTGGTGGGCGCTGGAATGGGCCCTACTGTGAAATATTATATTAAGAATTGTAATTACATGCCCCTGTTAAACAGGGGCTGAAAAATTGGGCCTTTGGTGGTGGTGGTGGTGCTGGTGCCACAACACTGTAAGTCCTCACAGTTAATCTTGGTGGGCGCAGAAACGGGCCCTGCTGTGAAATATTAAATCAAGAATTATAATTACATGTCCCTGTTGAACAGGGGCTGAAAAATTGGGCCTTAGGCACTGGTGCTGGTGCCACAACACTGCAACCCCTCACAGATACTCTAGTTGGAGCACAGGAACTAGCCCTGCTGCAAAAGAATTGCATCAAAAATTGTAATTACATGCCCCTGTTAAACAGGGACTGAAAAATTGGGCTTTAGGCACTGGTGCTGTTGCCACAACACTGCAACCCCTCACAGATACTCTAGTTGGAACGCAGGAACGAGCCCTGCTGCAAAGTATTGCATCAAAAATTGTAATTACACGCCCCTGTTAAACAGGGGCTGAAAAATTGGGCCTTAGGCACTGGTGCTGGTGCCACAACACTGCAACCCCTCACAGATACTCTAGTTGGAGCGCAGGAACTAGCCCTGCTGCAAAGAATTGCATCAAAAATTGTAATTACACGCCCCTGTTGAACAGGGGCTGAAAAATTGGGCCTTAGGCACTGGTGCTGGTGCCACAACATTGCAACCCCTCACAGATACTCTAGTTGGAGCACAGGAACTAGCCCTGCTGCAAAGAATTGCATCAAAAATTGTAATTACACGCCCCTGTTAAACAGGGGCTTAAAAATTGGGCCTTAGGCACTGGTGGCGGCACCCAGAACCAAAAATGTTCTTACAAGCTATTAGCATGATCATTGAGGAGGAAGAGGATAATTACTCAGCATAACAGGATAGTCACTCAGCATCAGCATAGGCAGTCTTGAAGGGATCTGAGATTTCAAAAAAATTATTCGGTTACATCAGCATCAGCTGCTTGGTAGCTGGTGGTAATCCAAGACTGATTCATTTTTATGATGGTTTGTCGATCGACCGAGTCGGTGGACAGACGCACCCTATGATCGGTTACAAAGCCTCCAGCAACACTGAATGTGCGTTCCGAAAGAACGCTGGATGCAGGACAGGCCAGTAGCTCAATTGCATACTGTGCAAGCTCTGGCCAGTGATCCAAGGTGTCCAAGTCTTGCCCCTAGGTATTCCTGCACCATGTAAAACAGACGCTGGCGATGGTTGCTGGAACCGATCATACCTTGGGGCTGCAGACTTAAAAATTGTTTTGAACGCATCGATCAGACGGCCACCTTCTCCACCGCTTCTTCTTAGACTGACCGAAGCCTCAGCAACACGTTGTCCAGAAACAGGAGTTTGTAAACTCCTAGTCTCTGGGAATGCATTGCACAGACCTTTCTGCAAGGCCTCTCAAAGATGTTTCATCCTCTGCTCCCTCTGCGATGGCAAGATAAGGTCCGCAACCTTACCCTTGTAAGGTGGATCAAGGAGGGTTGCCAGCCAGTATTGGTCCTTCTCCTTGATACCAGGAATACGAGGATCCTTACACAGGCTTTGCAGGGTCAGGGAGGCCATGCAGTGTAGGTCTGCTGAGGCATTCGGTCCGGAGTCCTCTGGGTAACTAAGGACGACATGGTCTGCAGCCACTTCCTCCCAGCCACGTACCAGTCCATGTGTTTCTTGGGACTGATCCCTTTTAAGACTGCTGCTGATGCTGAGTGCCAGGCTCCACCTCCATACTGACACAATCCTCCTCCTCCTCCTTCTCATCCTCTTCCTGTGTGATTGGCGGGCACGCAATAACACTGTCTGGATAAAGGGGGCCTTGAGAGGTAAGGAAGTCCTCCTCTTCCTGCCTCTGTTCTACCTCAAGTGACAGGACAGTGCATGCATCCCTGATCATGGCCCACTGGCGTGGGGAAAAAAAAACAAGCTCCCCTGACCCTGTCCTGGTGCCATAGTCACACTGGTACTCATTGATGGCCCTCTGCTGCGTGTGCAGCTGCTGCAGCATGGCCAACTTTGAGTTCCACCTGGTGGGCATGTCACAGATTAGGCGCTTCTTGGGCAGGTTAAACTCCTTTTGGAGCTCTGCCAGCCGAGCACTGGCATTATATGACATGCGGAAATACACACAGACTTTCCTGGCCTGCCTCAGGACATCCTGTAAGCCCGGGTACCTGCCCAAGAACCGCTGCACCACCAAGTTAAGGACGTGAGCCCAACAGGGCACATGGGTCAGTTATCCCTGTCGGAGGGTGGAGAGGAGGTTGGTGCCATTGTTGCAAACCACCATTCCTGCCTTAAGTTGGTATGGTGTCAACCACCTCTGAACCTGCCCCTGCAGAGTTGATAGAACCTCTGCCCCAGTGTGGCTCCTGTCCCCCAAGCACACCAGCTCAAGCACCGCATGGCATCTTTTGGCCTGCGTACTTGTGTAGCCCCTTGAACGCCTACGGAGCACCGCTGGTTCCGAGGACAAAGCACAGGAAGAGGCCATGGAAGAAGAAGAAGAGGAGGGGGTGGAGGAGAGAGGTGTGTCACAATCATTAGTAGTGGCATTTTGGAGGCGTGATGGCGGAACAACCTCCAACACTACTGCACCTTGTCCTGCATCCTTCCCAGCTGCCAGCAGAGTGACCCAATGCGCCGTGAAACTTAGGTAACGTCCCTGTCCATGCCCGCTGGACCATGAGTCAGCGGTAATATGCACCTTACCGCTGACTGCCCTGTCCAGCGAGACCAAGACATTGCCTTCCACATGCCGGTAGAAAGCCAGAATCACCTTCCGTGAGAAAAAGTGGCGTTTGGGTACCTGCCACTGAGGAACCGCACATTCCACAAACTCACGGAAGGGGGCAGAGTCTACCAACTGAAAAGGTAGCAGTTGAAGTGCTAGCAATTTTGTCGGTGTACCGAAAGCAGATTGCCCACAAGTACTTGGCTGTGACACACCTAATTCTACACCTTCATTCCTCTCAGTGCAGGTCTCAGAGAGGACTGAAGGTATAGTGGGGTTGGAGATCTCAGCTGATGAGGAGCAAGGAGAGGTCCTCTGTGTTCTTTGGTGTGGGTCCTTTAGATACGCTTGCCAACGAACTGCATGGCAGGTCAACATATGTCTGGTCAAGCAAGTGGTGCCCAAGCAGGAGATGTTTTGGCCACGCGAGATACGCTTGAGACATATGTTGCAAATAGCAGCGGTGCGATCTGATGCACTCGTCTCAAAAAAGGCCCACACCAAAGAACTTTTAGAATAATGCGCAGAGACAGCAGCGCCCTGCACATGCGGAGCTTTGCAGTGTGATGGAGTCAGTGTGCTGCCCTTAGGCTGGCCCCTGGAGGGCATCCTGCCTCATTGGTGATGTGCCTCCTCCTCCTCTCTCCTATCAGGCACCCACATTGAGTCAGTGACCTCATCATCCCCTCCCTCCTCATCACTGGAGCAAACCTGGCAGTATGCTGCAGCAAGGGGAGCATGACTGCCAGATTGCTGTCCTTCTTGGGCACCCCCCCTGTCCGTGCTCACGTTTTTGCCTTCATCTAGCTCAGTATCATCATCAGAGGCTTCTAAACGCTGGGCATCCTCCTGGAGCATGTACGCAACACTGTGGTCAAACATTTCTAGGGACTTCTCAGGAGGACATGGTGGGGCTAGAGAAGGAGTCACTGATGACATTGAGCCGAGGGAAGAGGCCGCGTTGGCAGCTGCTTTGCCAGACAAAGTAAGCTGAGCATGGGTGAGAGAGGATGAGGAGGATGAGGACAGCTTGGTCATCCACTCGACCAAGTCTTCCGCATGTTGCGGCTCAACACGGCCAGCTGCCGAAAAAAAGGCCAATCGTGTCCCAAGGCCACGTGCTGATGAGGATGCACCGTCTCCCCGACCAGCACTGTTGCCTCTAGACACAGAGCCTGCTTGCCCTCTTTTATTGGCTGGTGACTGTCTGCCTCTCCTTGTTGGCCTTCCAGACATACTAATGGCCTGTAGCTGCATATATATATATACTGATACTGCAGCTAGCAAAATCAACTGCCTGCCTGTAGTATGAGAACATCACCAACCTTCTACAGGTAGCTTTAGCTGAACACTGTGCAGAGGTCACACTACACTAACGTGTAAATAATTTAGCTGCCTGCGGTAGTGATAGGATCAGGAAAACACCACCAACCTTCTACAGGTAGCTTTACCTGAACACTGTGCAGAGGTCGCACTACACTAACGTGTAAATAATTTAGCTGCCTGCGTTAGTGATAGGATCAGGAAAACACCACCAACCTTCTACAGGTAGCTTTAGCTGAACACTGTGCAGAGGTCGCACTACACTAACTTATAGCTTTAGCTGAACACTGTGAGGAGGATGCACTACACTAACTTGTAGCTTTAGCTGAACACTGTGCAGAGGTCACACTAAACTACTGAACACTGTGCAGAGGTCACACTAAACTAACTTGTAGCTTTAGCTGAACACTGTTCAGAGGACGTACTACACTAACTTGTAGCTTTAGCTGAACACTGTGAGGAGGATGTATTACACTTACTTGTAGCTTTAGCTGAACACTGTGCAGAGGTCACACTAAACTAACTTGTAGCTTTAGCTGAACACTGTGAGGAGGACACACTACACTAACTTGTAGCTTTAGCTGAACACTGTGAGGAGGACGCACTACACTAACTTGTAGCTTTAGCTGAACACTGTGAGGAGGACGCACTACATTAACTTGTAGCTTTAGCTGAACACTGTGCGGAGGTCGCACTACACTAACTCGTAGCTTTAGCTGAACACTGTTCAGAGGACGCACTACACTAACTTGTAGTTTTAGCTGAACACTGTGAGGAGGTCACACTAAACTAACTTGTAGCTTTAGCTGAACACTGTGAGGAGGATGCACTAAACTAACTTGTAGCTTTAGCTGAACACTGTGCACTACACTAACTTGTAGTTTTAGCTGAACACTGTGAGGAGGATGCACTACACTAACTTGTAGCTTTAGCTGAACACTGTGCAGAGGTCACACTAAACTAACTTGTAGCTTTAGCTGAACACTGTTCAGAGGAAGCACTACACTAACTTATAGCTTTAGCTGAACACTGTGAGGAGGACGCACTACACTAACTTGTAGCTTCAGCTGAATACTGTGCAGAGGTCACACTAAACTAACTTGTAGCTTTAGCTGAACACTGTTCAGAGGACGCACTACACTAACTTCTAGCTTTAGGTGAACACTGTGAGGAGGACTCACTACACTAACTTGTAGCTTTAGCTGGACACTGTGCAGAGGTCACACTAAACTACTGAACACTGTGCAGAGGTCACACTAAACTAACTTGTAGCTTTAGCTGAATACTGTTCAGAGGACGCATTACACTAACTTGTAGCTTTAGCTGAACACTGTGAGGAGGACGCACTATACTAACTTGTAGCTTTAGCTGAACACTGTTCAGAGGATGCACTACACTAACTTGTAGCTTTAGCTAAACACTGTGAGGAGGATGCACTACACTAACTTGTAGCTTTAGCTGAACACTGTGCAGAGGTCACACTAAACTAACTTGTAGCTTTAGCTGAACACTGTTCAGAGGACGCACTACACTAACTTCTAGCTTTAGGTGAACACTGTGAGGAGGACTCACTACACTAACTTGTAGCTTTAGCTGGACACTGTGCAGAGGTCACACTAAACTACTGAACACTGTGCAGAGGTCACACTAAACTAACTTGTAGCTTTAGCTGAATACTGTTCAGAGGACACATTACACTAACTTGTAGCTTTAGCTGAACACTGTGAGGAGGACGCACTACACTAACTTGTAGCTTTAGCTGAACACTGTGCAGAGGTCACACTAAACTAACTTGCAGCTTTAGCTGAACACTGTTCAGAGGACGCACTACACTAACTTCTAGCTTTAGCTGAACACTGTGAGGAGGACGCACTACACTAACTTGTAGCTTTAGCTGAACACTGTGCAGAGGTCACACTAAACTAACTTGTAGCTTTAGCTGAACACTGTTCAAAGGATGCACTACACTAACTTGTAGCTTTAGCTGAACACTGTGAGGAGGACGCACTGCATTATCTTGTAGCTTTAGCTGAACACTGTTCAGAGGACGCACTACACTAACTTTTAGCTTTAGCGGAACACTGTGCAGAGGTTGCACTACACTAACATGTAGCTTTAGCTGAACACTGTTCAGAGGACGCACTACACTAACTTGTAGTTTTAGCTGAACACTCTGAGGAGGTCACACTAAGCTAACTTGTAGCTTTAGCTGAACACTGTGCACTACAATAATTTGTAGCTTTAGCTGAACACTGTTCAGAGGACGCACTACACTAACTTGTAGTTTTAGCTGAACTCTGTGAGGAGGATGCACTACACTAACTTCTAGCTTTAGCTGAACACTGTGAGGAGGACGCACTACACTAACTTGTAGCTTTAGCTGAACACTGTGAGGTGGACGCACTACACTAACTTTGTAGCTTTAGCTGAACACTGTGCAGAGGTCACACTAAACTAACTTGTAGCTTTTTTTTTTTTTAACAGAAGGAATGTTTATTGAAGTATTTAAACATTATACACGAGATCTGTAATAATCACATTAGCAAATATCCACACAGCAAAACCAACAATGACTTTTTTGTTTCTCAGAGTTCATCAGTCATAATCAAATTTCCTTTCTTACAGCATATCCACCACAATCCTCTCCATACCCCCCCCACCCCCGCTAGAAGAATGCCCACATTGTGTTTAATAGGTATATCAACACCTGTATAGGATGTACCTGTCTGGCTTAGTTCTTATACCAATATAAATGAGAGGGGGGTGGAGAAGGGGGTGCAGACATGTACATGAAGAGGAATGAAGGAGGAAAATACTGAAAAAATGTGAAGAGAACGCGAAGAAGGGGAGGAGAGAACACAATCTATGCACCAGGTTGAACCTTTCTTAGACCCCAGGAGAGGCGCATGCCATGTTCCGCCACCATCCACATATCTCCAGCGTCCTTTATCTCCTAAGTTAATACCCTATGTATCCTGATCTATCCATCTACACTGTGATATGCCTAGCCTGCACCCAGGGCGCCCATATTTTTTTAAATTTTTGAGGACAGTTCCTGCCCATGTACGTGAGTTTATACACAGGCAAGACCTTGTTTATAAGCGCCCTCCATGTCGACAATTGAGGGGGAACTGACACCTTCCACTTCAAGAGTATCGCTTTTCTGGCATAATAGGACAAATAGTGAATTGTGTTTAGTCGTTTTAAGGTTGTCAGTGATACCCAGTAAAAATATCAGGGGGTCTCCCTCCAGATTGAGTCCTTCCACATTGTTCACATCAGCAATCACTGCCCGCCAGAATACCTGAATGAGGGGGCATTCCCACACCATATGTATGAAGGTGCCCACCGACCGCCTACATTTGGGGCACGTCTCTGTCACCGCCGGATATATTTTGGAAAGCCTAGCAGGAGTGTAGTATACTCTGTGTAAAAATTTTAGTTGGACAAAACGATCTCTGGCTGATATCATAAGCGGAATGCATTGCTGCAGACCCTCAGTCCAGTCCTCCTCCGTTAGGGCAGGTATATCTTTTTTCCAGGCCTCAAAGAGTTTAACTGTGTTAGCATCTTTCCTGCACGTGAGCCTCAGGTATATGGAGGATAATGTGCGATCTATCTCTTCTGCCATTAGGAGGGACTCGACCGAGTTGACAGCAATAACAATCCCATCCGGGAACTGAGCCCTCACAGCATGTTTAAGCTGAATATATCTAAAGTACATCCACTGCGGTAGATGAAATTGTCTCCTGAGCTCCGCTAGAGAAAGAAGCCTTCCCCCAGATACAATATGTTTTAATTTAGTTATCTGAAACCTAGCCCAGACTTGTGGGTCCGGAACAGATCTAAGATGTTGTAGGTTAGGATTTCCTCCAAAGCGGAGTGTGAGGGGACACAGCGCCTCCCTCTACTAAACAGTTGGTAACTTGTTTCCAGGCTAATAGTGTTGCTCTCATGGGAGCAGTCACTTGTGGGCTATACTTGGGACCGCGGTATATTAGGTTGGTGAGTTCTGAATAAGATCCCAACATGGCCGCCTCTAAATTCACAGCTGGATTTGACTTGTCCTGAGTGAACCACCATCTTACAGTAACCAATTGCGCAGCCCAATAGTATTTTTTAAAATTTGGCAAGGACAGTCCCCCCTCAGTAAGGGAGAGTTGGAGTTTTGATTTGGCCACCCGGGGAACCAACCCCGCCCAGATAAATGTAGAGATTATGTGATCTAGTTTAGCAAAAAAGGCATTGGGAATAGGAATCGGGGCTTGTCGGAACACATACATAAATTTATGGGAGAAAGGTCATTTTGATAAGGTTGACCCTGCCAACCGGGGTAAGGGGAAGATTCTTCCACACCCCGCATTTAAGTGATAGCTGTTGGAGGACAGGGTATAAATGATCTTCTAGGTATTTTTTGAGATCAGCTTGAACATGTATGCCTAGATATTTAAATCTAGTCGTTACTTGTAAAGGAATCTGAGGGGGTAATGTTTGTTTTCCCGGCACCAACGGGAAGAGGAGCGATTTATCCCAATTTACCCTTATCCCAGAAAAGTATCCAAATCTATCTACAATGGCTAAAGCTGCGGGTAGTGAGCGGTGTATATCTTGCAAGTATAGCAGCATATCATCCGCATATAGAGATACCTTCTCGACCAGGGGGGGAAAGGAGATGCCCCGAACCTCATCAGCGGACCGCAGAAGCTCTGCCAATGGCTCAATCGCAAGCACAAACAGAGCCGGAGGCAGAGGGCAGCCCTGCCTTGTTCCTCGGTGAAGTGGGAAGGCCGGTGAGAGTATACCACCTGTACGGACTCTAGCCGAGGGGGCCGAATATAGCATCCTCAGCCAGGCTATGAATCTGGGCCCGAAACCAAATTTTTGAAGAACGGCCCATAGATATTCCCACTCCACCGAGTCGAAGGCCTTCTCCGCGTCTAGCGAGGCAACCGCTGCCGTATCCTCCCCGACCGGAGCCCCCGCCAACACAGTGTATAACCTTCTCAGATTAATATCTGTGCCTTTCCCTGGCATGAAACCACTTTGGTCCCTGTGAACCAGGGCTAGAATAACTCTATTGAGACGATTGGCCAGCACCTTCAGGAGGATCTTCGCGTCCACATTAAGCAGCGAGATGGGTCTATATGAGGAACACAGCTCTGGGTCCTTACCAGGCTTGTGGATGACCACTATAACTGCTGCCAACATCGAGGTGGGGAGGGAAGAGGCCTCAAATGAGGCCTCCAGCACTTCCAACAGTCTACAGGCCAATGTATCTACATGGGCCTTATAGAACTCTGCCGGCAGACCATCGTCACCTGGCGTTTTTCCGGCCTGCATAGAGCCAATAGCCCGTTGTAGTTCCTTGAGAGTGAGCGGAGCATCCAGACTCCCACGGGTCTCCTCTGTTAGCACAGGAAGTTCGACTCCCTCCAGATAAGTTTGGAGTTCGTCTGTAGAATATCTGACCCTGGAGGAATATAGGTCCCTATAGAAGGAGGCAAAGCAGGCATTAATGCCTCCAGGATCAGAGATTATTTGCCCTTGAGAGTTTTTTATGTTAGCAATACCTGGCATGGCCGAGTGCTCTTTAGACAACCACGCCAGAAGTCGGCCCGTCCGCTCACCCTGTTCAAACACTCTTTGTGACTGGTGCAGAAGCAGTTTTTTGGCTGACATAGTCCTTAAAAGCATTACTTTTCGGAGGGCACACTGTAGATCCCTCCGCGTCACCTCATCTTTGGTACGCACGTAGGTTTGTTCAAGTTCAACCGCCCTCCCCTCCGCGACCACCAAGTCCTCTCCTGCCTGACGTCTAACCTGCCCTATCTTCCTCTGATAATAGCTGCGCACCTGTACTTTAAAAGCGTCCCAACCGGATGATGGGTCAGTGGCAGGGGGTTCACATTCCAGAGGTCAGCAATATGTTCCTCCGCCTCCGGGGCCACCCTCTCATCAGAGATCCAGAAGCGGGACAGGCGCCACAGACAGTTGGCGGGGGCCTGGTAAACGTTTAAGCGGAGCAGGATAGGAGTGTGATCAGAAATCCCCCTTGGTAGAATGGATATCTCTTGGACTTTTGGCAAAACCGATCCACTGACAAACACTAAGTCTATTCTGGACATAGCTGTGTAGGTGGCGGACTGGCATGTATACCTTCTCAGGAGGGGGTGTTTCCACTGCCAAACATCAGTGAATCCGAATGTGTCAGCCCATCGAGACAGCGGGGAATCACTGGCCCCTCCTGGCGTCAACTTATCTAATGCAGGGCATGGAGGCATATTAAAATCCCCTGCTATCACATTATTCACTGACATGCTAGCTAATCTTTGGGCAATTGTGTTCAAAATTGTTAAAGATGCCGGGGGGGATATACAATCCCACCACCGCCATAGGTGTGTTTGCAATAACAGCATTCATAATTACAAATTTTCCCCCAGGGTCCAGATGCAGATCAACCAAGCTAAATGACAGGGATTTGTGGATGAGCACACTCACCCCTCTGGCATAAGAGGAGTAAGTGGCATGATAATAGTGCCCCACCCACGGCTTTTTGAGCCCAAGAATTCTGCTCCCTGTTAGGTGGGTTTCCTGAAAAATACATATGTCAGGGCGGTGCGTTTTCAGGAAGTTGAACACCAGAGAGCGCTTTATCCGGGAATTAAGTCCCCGGACATTCCACGATATAATTGTTAGAGGGGCCATATTTGAAAGTAGAAATTAGTGTGCCCTGGCATGACCAGCCAACATAGTAGTGCACCTGGACCCCAGGAGACAATCCACATTCCCCCCACCACAACTCCTCCATATGGAAAACAGAGATTACACAGTCATCATCCATAGTGGCACAATTACCTCGTACACATTCCTTCATCAGAACTAAGAACATTTTTAACCCATTCCAACTCCCCCCCTCCCCCCTCCCCACACACCCTCCTAAACCGGGCTGTGCTAGTATCCCAAAACAGACCATTGTCAACGACTATCTGGGGTCATGAACAAAAGAAAAAAGAGAAAAAAGGAAAAAAAAAAAAAGGAAGGAACGGTCGCTCCGTTATAACAGGGAGCATGTAGTTACAACTCGTCTGGAGGAGATGCCTCCAGCAATGGGGAAAGAAAAAGAAGAAAAAATAGTAGGGACTCTGGAGTATTGTTTCGTGCGTAGCACAGAACCGTTAGGGAATTGAAGTGTAGCATGACTCAGTCTAACGAGAAGTAGGGTTAAAGTTATAGTAATATGATCATTGTATACTCCAGTTCTTCTTTTAAATACATCAATACCCATAAAGGCGAACTCCTGTCCCCATTAGGCAAGTTTAAAAAAGGGGGGGTGTGGGTCCTGCACATCTTGGCAAGATAGCAATGCACACAGGGGTATAGACTATCCCCTCCATTTCGTTCCAGAGAGCGTTAAGACTTCAGATGTTGTTAACAGACAAAATGGAGGTGGAGTATCGTCCGAAGGCTAATGGTGGGCAGAGGCTGAAGTAGTAAGACATCGGTATACAGTTAGTGCATGGGTGACACGGAACATGACTGTAAGCAGAAAGGGAAGCAGGACATTACTCACGGAGTTTAAACAGCAGGCATCTGCAGACACAGGGAACTCGCAGATCATCGAGGCGGGAGAGTATTCAGCCATTGTGATGCTTCTCCTGGCGAGGTAAAAAATCTCGTGGCCTCTCCATCCTACATCCTGAGGCGCGCCGGGAATAGCATGCTATACTTAATAGCCTTTGCCCGGAGAGCCCGCTTCACCTCATCAAAGGACCTCCTAAGCTTTTGTGTATCCACAGAGAAGTCCGGGAAGAACATTAGGCGGGTTGATTCGTGTCTGATTTCTTGCATCTTCCTGGCCTCTCTGAGGATTAGGTCACGATCACGAAAATTTAGCAGCCGGAATATGAACGTGCGCGGCGGGGATCCCGGTAGCCCTCGTTGGGGGGGCATCCTGTGTGCTCTCTCCACCGCGAAGAAGGACGAGAAGGCCGCCTGTGGGAAAAGCGTGCGGAGGAGTCTCTCCATGTAGAGAACCGGGTCTTGGCCTTCCGAACCTTCTGGAAGTCCCACCACACGGAGGTTGTTCCCGCGGTTCCGGTTCTCCGCGTCTTCGGATCTAGCTTCTAGGGTTCTGACTCTTACCTGCAGCGTATGCAGGGAGGCTGTGTGATCTCGGACCATGTCTTCCGTGTCGCCGAGCCGACTCTCCGTCTCTGTAACTCTCTGGCGTATCTTGTCAAAGTCCTGTCGGATCCGACCGACCTCCAGCTGGACCGTGTCTATCTTAGTGGTTAAATCCGACAGAGATGACTGACATCCAGTGATCGCCCGCATGAGGGCATCGAAGTTGCTCTGCTCCAAGAGCGCTGGGGGAGCAGTCTCCATCTGGGAAGCCATGCTGTGTCTGTCTGCCACGTGCATCGCCGCCTCTCCCTGAGACTTAGGGGATCTGGGAGCGTTCACCCTCTGCTGTGCCTTAGATTTGTGCCCCGTTCGTCTCATTCCCCAACAGAAGCAGTCAAGGGGTATATTAGCAGACCTCAGGGGTCTCAAAGCATATAAAACAGGATAAAATTCTCCCCCTGGAACCAGAGCTCCTCAACAGTGCGTCCTACACCGCCGCCATCTTGGCCACGCCCCCCCTAACTTGTAGCTTTAGCTGAACACTGTGAGGAGGACGCACTACACTAACTTGTAGCTTTAGCTGAACACTGTGCACTACACTAACTTGTAGCTTTAGCTGAACACTGTTCAGAGGACGCACTACACTAACTTGTAGTTTTAGCTGAACACTGTGAGGAGGACACACTACACTAACTTGTAGCTTTAGCTGAACACTGTGAGGAGGATGCACTACACTAACTTGTAGCTTTAGCTGAACACTGTGCAGAGGTCACACTAAACTAACTTGTAGCTTTAGCTGAACACTGTGAGGAGGACGCACTACCCTAACTGTAAATAGTCTAGCTGTCTGACTGTGGTACTAATAGGATCAAAAGAACATTAGCAATTTTCTTCAGGTAGCTGTAAATACTGTAACAACACAAGCCTGCCTGTCAGTAGGAAGATAACAGGAACGGATCTAGCTAAACTGAATACAGAGTATATATATATATATATATATATATATACAACACCTGGAATGCATATATATATATACACAATACACTGTAAGTGCAGCTAACTGACTGACTTTCCTGCCTAATCTATCTAACTTAAATCAATTGATACTGATCGTATGGCGTGCGGTATGGCATGTGCAATCCTCCTCCTCTGCTGACAGCTCCGTCCTACCCCTCCCCGACGCGTATTCGGCACAGGGGTTTCGTGCCTTCCTCTGGGGGATAACGTTATCCCCCAGAGGAAGGCACGAAACCCCTGTGCCGAATACGTGTCGGGGAGGGGTAGGACAGAGCTGTCAGCAGAGGAGGAGGATTGCACATGCCATACCGCACGCCATACGATCAGCTGCTTATTATTTTACCTGTACAGTCTGGTGCACTCTAGCACCCATCCAATGTGAGTACCCTCTTGGAGGGCTTATTCTTTAATAAATGTCCTGGCTATATTGCACTATGGAGTCCCTCTGTTTGTTTTTTCTATGATTTTGGATCTTGGTTTTACCTGAGAGGAGTGTTTTTGCACCATTGTAACCTGAGTGAGCCTAGCAGTTTCACCTGGGAGGAGTGTCTTTGCATCATTGTATCCTGAGTGAGCCTAGGAGTGGCCCCAATGCTTATTTTGACACCGTTTAATTACTGTGTCACAGGACTGAAGGTGAGCGCAAGCACATGTGGGGTGTCACGGGAGAGCACAGTTTTCACGTGTTGTGATTCATACACCCATCAGAAGAAGCATGATGTTTATTCATTTTATGGACACTATTTATTCACGTTTTTTGTGATTTGTATTTATTAATTGGGATAAACACTCATTTGTCACTGGAAAGTGTTTTGATATTTATATTTTAGCACGTTGCACTTTTATTAGTTACTACCACGATTGCACCTTTATATGCACTTGGTGGTTTATCATTTATAGTTATTTGCATTATATTTTACCTGTATGGTTTTATTTATCACATTACATGTGTTTTATATGTGAAAATATTTTTTATATATTTTATATGTGACACTATACTAGCGCGGGCACATTTACTATTTTTTATCTATCTACACGCAATGAAACGTGGTTCAGTGCTTGCAGCTTAAATAGTTTACTCCTTAGAGGCATTAGTCCATCTGTGGCTCGCAAGACACCTATATTTTGTTTAAATCAATTGATACTGTCTCTCTCTCTGTCTATCTCTCTGTCAAGCCGGAACATACTACACAGGGCCGCTCTGCTGGCAGCCTTATATAGTGTGGGGTGTGTTCTAAACCCCCTAAACCGTAATTGGCCAAAGCCACCCTGGCTTTGGCCAATTACAGCTCTCTCTACAGACGGCGCTGTGATTGGCCAAGCATGCGGGTCATAGTGTATGCTTGGCCAATCATCAGCCAGCAATGCACTGCGATGCCGCAGTGAATTATGGGCCGTGACACGCCACGCGAATTTGGCGCGAACGGCCCATATCGTTCGCAATTCGCCGAGCGATTGAACAGCCGATGTTCGAGTCGAACATGGGTTTGTCTCGAACATGAGGCTCATCCCTAATCAGTAGCCACTGGCGTTGCAATAAAAAGCCAAGCTCCCCAGACCCTGTCCAGGTGCCATACTCACACAGGTACTCATTGATGACCCTCTGCTGTGTGTGCAGCTGCTGCAGCATTGCCAACGTTGAGTTCCACCTCGTGGGCATGTCACAAATGAGGCGGTTCTTGGGCAGGTTGCATTCTCTTTGAATGTCAGCCAGCCGAGCACTGGTATTATATGACCAGCGGAAATTACCACAAACTTTCCTGGCCTGCCTCAGGAGATCCTGTAATCCAGGGTACCTGCTCAAGAACCGCTGCACCACCAAATGCAGGACGTGAGCCAAACAGGGAACATGGGTTAAGTGTCCCTGTCGGAGGGCGGAGAGGAGGTTGGTGCCATTGTCGCATACAACCATTCCTGGCTGAAACTGGCATGGTGTCAACCACCTCTGAGCCTGCCCCTGCAGAGCTGATAGAATCTCTGCCCCAGTGTGGCTCCTGTCCTCTAAGCTGACCAACTCAAGCACCGCATGGTATCTTTTTGCCTGAGTGCTTGCTTAGCCCCTTGAACACCTACGGAGCACTGCTGGTTCAGAGGAGAAATCTGCAGAGGAAGAGGCCATAGAGGAAGAAGAAGAGGAGGGGGTGGAGGAGAGAGCTGTGGCAGAATCACCACTAGCATTTTGGAGGCGTGGTGGCGGAACAAGCTCCAACAATACTGAACCCTGCCCTGCATCTTTCCCAGCTGCCAGCAGAGTTGCCCAGTGCGCCGTGAAAGAAAGGTAATGTCCCTGTCCATGCCTGCTGGACCATGAGTCAGCAGTAAAATTACACCTTACTGCTGACCGCCCTGTCCAATGAGGCCAAGACATTGCCTTCCACATGCTGGTAGAGAGCCAGAATGGCCTTCCATGAAAAGAAATGGCGTTTGGGAACCTGCCACTGAGGTACTGCACATTCCACAAATTCACGAAAGGGGGCAGAGTCTACCAGCTGAAAAGGCAGCAGTTGCAGTTCTAGCTATTTGGCCAGGCTAGCATTCAGACGGTGAGCATGTGGATGGCTGGGACCGAATTTCTTTTGACCGTTTAGCAACTGGGGTAAGGAAATTTGCCTGCTAAAATCCCATGTTGTTGTACCACTAGCAAGTTGGCCGCAAGTACTTGGGACACCTATTTCTATGCCTTCATTCCTCTCAGTGCAGGTTTCTGAGAGTACTGGAGGTATAGTGGGGTTGGAGATCCCAGCTGATGAGGAGCAAGGAGAGGTCCGCCTTGTTCTTTGATGTGGGTCTTTTAAGACTGCATGGGAGGTCGTCATATGTCTGGTCAAGCATGTGGTGCCCAAGCAGCTGCTGTTTTGGCCACTCTTGATATGCTTTAGACATATGTTGCAAACAGCAATGGTGTGATCTGCTGCACACGTGTCAAAAAAGGCCCACACCAAAGAACTTTTCAAAATATGTGGGGAGTCAGCAGCGCCCTGCACCTGCTTAGCTCAGATGTGTGATGCAACAGGGTGGCTGCCCTTAAGCTGCCCCCTGGAGGGCATCCTGCCTAGTTGGAGATGTGCCTCCTCCTCCTCCTCTCTTTTATCAGGCACCCAAGTAGAGTCAGTGACCTCATCATCCCCTCCCTCCTCATCACTGGAGTAAACTTGGCAATATGCTGCAGCTCAGGGAACATGACTGCCAGTTTCTTGACCTTCTTGGGCACCCCCTCGCTCTAGGCTCACGTTACTCCCTTCTTCAACCTGGGTACCATCATCGGAGCCCTCAAATCGCAGCGTGTCCTCCTGCAGCATGTACCCGACACTGTGGTCAAATAGATCGGGGGACTCCTCCGTGCATGATGGTGGGGCTAAGGAAGGAGTGACTGTTGACATGGAGCCAATGGAATAAGCCACTTTGGCAGCTGCATTGGCAGGCAAACTACTCTGAGCCTGGGTGACAGAGGATGAGGAGGATGAGGAGGGCTTTGTTATCCATTCCACCAACTCTTCTGCATGTTGTGGCTCAATAACATGGCCAGCTGAAGGAAGAAAGGACAAGCGTGCCCCACGGCCACTTGCTGAGGATGCACCGTGTCCACGACCAGCACTGTCAACTGTAGACACAGAGCCTGCTTGCCCTCTTTTAGTGGCTTGTGGGCGTCTGCCTCTCCTTGGTGGCCTTCCAGACATGCTGTAAATTTTGTTAAGCAAAACCACCCTACACTGTATTGTGTACTGTGTACACCACCAGAAAAGTAGTAGCAACTGCACTAGGGGTGCACGGTACTGTGTACACCAACAGGAGTGTAATAACAACTATGGGTGTACTGTATGTATTGTGTCATGTGTACACCACCAGAAAAGTAGTAGCAACTGCACATGGGGTGCACGGTACTGTGTACACAAACAGAAGTGTAATAACAACTATGGGTGCACTGTATATATTGTGTACACTACCAGAAAAGTAGTAGCACTAGCAACTGCACTACGGGTGCATGGTACTGTGTACACCAACAGAAGTGTAATAACAACTATGGGTGTACTGGATGTATTGTGTACTGTGTACACCACCAGAAAAGTAGTAGCAACTGCACTAGGGGTGCACGGTACTGTGTACACCAACAGGAGTGTAATAACAACTATGGGTGTACTGTATGTATTGTGTCATGTGTACACCACCAGAAAAGTAGTAGCAACTGCACATGGGGTGCACGGTACTGTGTACACAAACAGAAGTGTAATAACAACTATGGGTGCACTGTATATATTGTGTACACTACCAGAAAAGTAGTAGCACTAGCAACTGCACTACGGGTGCATGGTACTGTGTACACCAACAGAAGTGTAATAACAACTATGGGTGTACTGGATGTATTGTGTACTGTGTACACCACCAGAAAAGTAGTAGCAACTGCACTAAGGGTGCACCGTACTGTGTACACCAACAGAAGTGTAATAACTACTATGGGTGTACTGTATTGTGTACACCACCAGAAAAGTAGTAGCAACTGCACTAGGGGTGCACAATACTGTGTACACCAACAGAAGTGTAATAACAACTATGGGTATACTGTATGTATCGTGTACTGTATACGCCACCAGAAAAGTAGTAGCAACTGCACTAGGGGTGCACGGTACTGTGTACACCAACAGAAGTGTAATAACAACTATGGGTGCACTGTATGTATTGGGTACAGCACCAAGAAAGTAGTAGCAACTGCACTAGGGGTGCACAGTACTGTGTACACCAACAGAAGTGTAATGACAACTCTGGGTGTACTGTATTACACCACCAGAAAAGTAGTAGCAACTGCACTAGGGGTGAAGGGTATTGTGTACACCACCAGAGGTCTAATAGCAACTATGGATGCACTGTATGTATTGTGTACAGTGTACACCACCAGAAAAGTAGTAGCAACTGCACTAGGGGTGCACGGTACAGTGTACAGTGCACCAACAGAAGTGTAATAACAACTTTGGGTGTACTGTATTGTGTACACCACCAGGAAAGTATTAGCAACTGCACTAGGGGTGCACGGTACTGTGTACACCAACAGAAGTGTAATAACAATTCTGGGTGTACTGTATTATGTACACCACCAGAAAAGTAGTAGCAACTGCACTATGGGTGCACGGTACTGTGTACACCAACAGAAGTGTAATAACAACAATGGGTGTACTGTGTACACCATCAGAAAAGTAGTAGCAACTGCACTATGGGTGCACACCAACAGAAGTGTAATAACAACAATGGGTGTACTGTGTACACCATCAGAAAAGTAGTAGCAACTGCACTATTGGTGCACAGTACTGTGTACTGTGCACACTGCCTGAAGTATATTAAAAAAAGTACACCAGGAACGGCCTGCAGTCAGATATAGCTAAACTGGATACAGTGGATATATATATATATATATATATATATATATATATATATATATATATATATATATATATATGAATAACCTGCCTGCCTGAAGAATATTAGAAAAAGTACGAAGCCCTATGGCCGATACGGATATGAACAATTAGACTTACCATAAGACTTACAACATGAAATGGACCTGAAGTGTGCCCTGGTCTGATGATCGGTATACCAAAATAAGGGGGCATACCCTAGATTAGAAATGAATATTTTGTGAAGAGAAATTAATTTGAAAAATGCCCTGAAAAGGGGATGGGAGGGTGGGTACCGTGCACAGGAAACAGACAAAGACTACAGGCGAGCGGGGTGGTTAAATACCCCCCGGGCTCCTCCCATAAATTCAGGCCACCATACTGGCCTTCCTACTTATGGTCGAAGCCCTATGGCCGATACGGATATGAACAATTAGACTTACCATAAGACTTACAACATGAAATGGACCTGAAGTGTGTCCTGGTCTGATGGTCGGTATACCAAAATAAGGGGGCAAAAACATTCAGGTAGGGGTGTAGTTTTATTAGTTTTAGCTTTATTTATTGAGCAAGTTTGGTGAATGCTTGTGCCATTTCCACCTAAGGATTGGGGACGTACCAGGCGAGGTAGGCAGAGTTTCTCCTGCTAAGTCTCTTAATGACGTGGTCTGGGACCCATGCCGAAATGCTGCCAAGGCTGCCCCAATACTAAAGAGTGACCAGAGTACTGACTGGGGTCAAGGTTTAGGCTGCGTAGAAGAACCCCCAGGTGTTTGATAAACTGGCAGGCACTCAAGGGTTTGCCCGAAAAGGTAATAGGGGACTAGAGTTTGAGTGTTCCAGTAGGAGTGACAGTAGGCGGTCGAGTATGGTTACTGGACACCGGACGTTGTTTATTTTATAGAGATGAATGTCTATCCTGGAGCTTGATTGCTGGGTTTTAGACACTGCAAGGTGGAGGATGAGATGGTGTTTGTAGCGAGCCAACTACACAGAACTTGGCCTACGGGATTGCTGCGGGTGAACTCTCTGGGCCGCCAGAACCCGTAGTAGGCTAAGTAAATGGCTGCTTGTATGAGCAAACTGGGGAGAAGGCCAAATGGCGAACTAGTTAAGATAGTAGACATGTCCCAGAAGATGGCAGCCTGGAATGAACGTACAGTGGACATTAAACTGCTGTTGCCAAGATAATTACACCAGCCTGCGCAGGAAGGACATAACAGAGCAATGCGGACCTGGCTTTATCAAGAAGATCGCCTCGGACCAGTTGTCGGTGGTGAAAGCCACGGCCTGTCCTGTCCAGATAAGACCCTAGAGTTGAGCAGCTGCCATGACCGGGTATAGCTTGAAGAGGGAGGAAGTCCGGGTAAACCCGGGGTTTAGGAGTGTCTCTGAAGGCCATGTTCTTGTAAACCAATGGTGGCCAAAAATTGCAGCGAAGCCTGTGGAGGCTGTGGCATCTGTCACTACCTGGGGTGATAAGGGCGACATAGATGGTATAATCATTAATATACCGATCTACATAGTACGGAACCTTCCGACATTAATAGGTCCGCATTCCCAGGAAAGACTGGAGCTGCTTCTTAGTACACACCCGTGTATGGGTGAAGTCTTGGGGAACTGGCCTGATGCGGGTCAGCTTGTTAAGGGGGAGGCTGGCCTATGTGGAGTTGTTAGTTCGGAAGAGGTTATTGTAGACCTCGGTTCCAGATTGTTGAGCTTTAGAGACTGCAAGCTGAAGGACGTAATGGTGTTATCAGCGAGTCAAGTGGTGTCTACATAGTACCTGGCTGCCAGTGCCAGTAAAAGTGAATTTGTTAGGCCGTAGAAAACCACAGAGGTAGATGGCTGCTTGGATGACTAGACTGGGAAATTTCTGAGGTTTTTGACATTTCCCTAAAGAGGGCAGTTGTGATGGGCAAGCGTTTGCCGTTAGCTATGGGCTGATGCTTCTGGATGCCACGTAGAAGTGATCTTACTGTATGGGCCATAAACACAGACGACTTTCTGGGGTCCTGTAAGGACAGGAAATGCTGGCTAGCTATAGCCTGATAGTGTTATGGGAAGGAGCCAGCTGTTTGTGGCAATACGATACCTGGTGCGGAATGGAACCTGAACTCAACTGACCTAAGCGAGAAATGATACAGAAAAAGATAAATGGGTCGTATGAAGATGCCACTGGAGACAACTGGCCAATTAAGTGCCACTGAAGAATGATGTGTGACTGATTGTGTGCCACTGGGAATGTGTTTGTACTGATTGCAAGAAGTCATGCTAAGATGCGAGCCCTGCAATGATTGCAAGAGTTGTGCTTAAATACGTGCTTGCAACAATTGCAAGGGAGTTTGTGTCAATGGAGATGTATTTGCAGTGACTGCGAGAAGTCTGTATTACTGCATGTGCTTGCACGGACTGCAAGGAGTTATGCTTGGATGCGTGTTTGCAACGATTACAAGAAGTTATGTTTGGATGCGTGCTTGCAACGATTGCAAGAAGTTGTGACTGGATGCGTGCTTGCAATGATTGCAAGAAGTTATGCTTGCATGCATGCTTGCAATGTTTGCAAGAAGTTATGCTAAGATGCGTGTCTTGTAATGATTGTAAGAGTTGTGCTTAAATGTGTGCTTGCAAGGATTGAAAAGGAGTTTATGTCGCTGGAGATGTATTTGTGGAGACTGTGAGAAGTTCGTATTACTGCATGTGTTTGTAAAGACTGCAAGAGTTATGCTTGGATGTGTGCTTGCAATGATTGCAAAAAGTTGTAATTGGATGCGTGCTTGCAACAATTGCAAGAAGTTATGCTTGAATGCATGCCTGCAATGTTTGCAAGAAGTTTATGATTGGATGCGTGTTTGCAATGATTGCAAGAAAATGTGCTTGGGTGTGCTTGCAACGATTGCAAGAAGTTATGTTTGGGTGCGTACTTGCAATGATTGCAAGAAGTTGTGCTTGGATGTGTGCTTGCAATGATTTCAAGAAGTTATGTTTGGATGTGTGCTTGCAACAATTGCAAGAAGTTATGTTTCGATGTGTGCTTGCAACGAATGCAAGAAGTTTATGCTTGGATGCGTGCTTGCAACAATTGTGGGAAGTTGTGCTTGGATGTGTGCTTGCAACGATTGCAAGAAGTTATGTTTGGATGCGTACTTGCAACGATTGCAAGAAGTTGTGCTTGGATGTGTGCTTGCAACAATTGCAAGAAGTTATGCTTGAATGCATGCCTGCAATGTTTGCAAGAAGTTTATGATTGGATGCGTGTTTGCAATGATTGCAAGAAAATGTGCTTGGGTGCGCTTGCAACGATTGCAAGAAGTTATGTTTGGGTGCGTACTTGCAACGATTGCAAGAAGTTGTGCTTGGATGTGTGCTTGCAATGATTTCAAGAAGTTATGTTTGGATGTGTGCTTGCAACAATTGCAAGAAGTTATGTTTCGATGTGTGCTTGCAACGAATGCAAGAACTTTATGCTTGGATGCGTGCTTGCAATGATTGCGGGAAGTTGTGCTTGGATGCGTGCTTGTAATGATTGCAAGAAGCTGTGATTCGATGCGTGCTTGCAATGATTGCAAGAAGTTGTGCTTGAATGTGTATGAAATTTAATCCGATACGAATCAGTTGTATGAAATTAATCTGATACGAACCGATTGTAGAGTGTATGAAAATTAATCCAATATAAAATCGGACTGTGGAGAGTATGAATATGGATCCAATATGAATCGCTGTGCCACCGACGCGACTAGATTTGATTTGAACTGTAGCGTATATGAAATTAAACCGATACGAATCCTTCGTATGCTGTATACAATGAATCCTGATATGAATCGGTTTGTAAAGTGTATAAAATGAAACCAACATGAATTGGATTGTGTGACTATAAGGGGGGATAGTAGTGAGGCGAAGGTTTTAATGAATGAATCGGGACCATAACTGAACTTCGAGGAAAGACGGGTGTGGCTTTTTTTTTTTTTAACTTGACTCACCTGGAGGAAAATGACAGATGACAACTGGTGAAGAGATTGACTACCTGACTTGAAAAGTGACTTGTAACGTGTTTAAGCGACAGGTGCATGAAATTAAATAAAATGAGTGAAATGTTTATGCCATGATAGAGGCACGAATCGGTGTGCCGTGACTGCGCCAATGAGGCCAAGCCAACTGGGGCTTGCCGGGATGAATCGATGCCTGGCGGATGCCCTGAACTTGAATCGGGGCGTGGCATGTGACAACGAAATGAATGAAATGTTTGCCTTAGAGTGAAATGAATGAAAATGTTTCGCCATGACAGAGGCACGAATCGGTCATGCCGCGACTGTGACTAACAGCGAACTAAGCTCTGGTGCAGGTGTTGGATGAGGCCGAAACATTTTATTTATTTATACTACTTTTTTTTTTTTTTCGACTGCGACAAACGACAAGTCGGACTGTGGAGCACAAAATGAAAAGAGGCCAAGGCAACTGGGGCGCGCCGGGACGAATCGGTGCATCTCGGATGCTACTGGATTCGAATCGGGGAGCGGTACGTGACAGTGAAATGAGTGAAATGATGAAATGAATGAAATGATTTGTCATGGTAGAGGCACGTGCCATGACAGAGGCACGAATCGGTCATGCCGCGACTGCGACTGACAACGAACATTAATCCAAGCATCGGAACATGTGGCTCTGGCAGCCTCCGTCTGAGAGACGAAAATAAAAAAGTCAATCAATGCTCCCACCTCTTGGGCCACTCTGACCAAAATCATGGGGCCCAAGGAAATGTTATGGACCTATTTTTACTCACTCCATGTGGGCAGTGTGTGCCAGGGCACAGTAGGACCCCCTACCATGTGGACCCGTGTTCACTGCACACCCTGCACACATGGATGAGAAGAACAAGTGGGAGAAGCCTAGCCTACTTGTTGCCGCATGGGACGCGTGTGTGTGTTTGGCGCCAGAGGAGAAGAGAGGCCTCGTGATCGTGCTGAGAAGATCAGAGTGCGGCCATGTCTTCTTTTCCGCTGATACCGTCAACTATGGGACCTAAGATGTTCCCTACGAGTACCGCTGCGGGTGCTATGCTGACCGGAACCTTGCTGACAGATACCGGCATTCGTCTGAAACCGCAGGGGAGGTTTGTTCTCTACACAGTTGGAGATATTGAAGGGCTGGGCATGCTTTGCCACAAGTGTGAAGGACTGGCCATACATCTCCGTCCATTAGTTCGTTGTTTGCAGTGCGGAGAATATTTGTTCATAGTGGAGCAACCTACAATGTTGCCCCGTGCTTATAGGGTGGACTGGGCTACAGGTATTGCCACAGTGGAAGCTGCTACCATTGTTGTTGGAGAACAACAGGCCATGATTTTGTCTGTTGCCAACGAGGGTGTTCCTGAGGGAGATACCGCTGTCACTACTTCATCAGCGGACATCACTTTCATTTCCACATCTACTACACCTATCCCCGTTGCACCTGTCCAGAGGAAGGTGGGATATGTAAAGGCTTCCCGTGGCCGTGGTTGAGGCCTACCCCAGAGACTACCCGAACCGGAGCCGGAGAAACACATGGATCCGGGGAAGTCCACGTTAGGAACGGGTGAGAGATCAAAGGGGGACATATCTGGGACTCTTTGTAAATATTTGCCAGCAGAAGAGTTGAGAGATTCGGAGATAGATTCCATGTCAGATCTCTCCGGTGATGATGATTTGTTTGAGACAATGTCACAAGAACTATTATGGGCTCAGGGCGAAGATGTTGCTTCTGCCTTGACTTTATCAGAGTGGATAGCCATGGATTCTGGGAAGACATCACCTTGTGTGGAGCCGCACACTACTACCAAGGAAACATTGTCTAAAGTTGCTAATTTGCTTCCGACACCCGTTGGGTCTATGGTGAGCAAATCACTGAACTCTTGTGTGCCTCCTGGTTCTGGGAAAAATAGATCTTTGCCTAAACTTGCACGTTTACAGAGAGTGCTTAACAAACCTGTTGCCACAGAATATGGTCTGGAATTTCCCTATGTTACTCAGGAAATTATGCAGGAAATTGAGGCTAACCGGGAACTGTGGTACAGTGAAGCTGTTTGGGACTATTTGTCTGTGCCAAAACCTTTCCGGAAAATTGGATGTTCTGTTGCCATGGATGAACGCTTCAGTGGATGGGGGATCCCTGGCCATGAAAGTCAATGTGCCAGTGACTTGCTATGGACATGGCAGGTGCCTGCTGCTTCTTTTAGGAACCACTGACAGCACGAAGTAGCCTTTATATATACAGTATAAAAGTGGTTCAGGGACTGAACAGGCACAAGTTTGGACTAAACCATTGGCTCATCCCTAGCTTGGAGTGATCAGATTCAGAAAGCCACAAAAGAAGCCAATTCTGGAAGAATGCAAATCGTTGAAATGCAGTGTCCTGATTTGCTAAAGGAAGATAAAGGATAAGGATTATTTGTGATGGTGGTATGGCATTTTATTAGTTTTTATTAGGCTGAATTCATATAATTTTTACCTGGCTGCTGTCATCATGTTTAACATTTAAAGTACTTCTTAATTTATAGTGTATATACCTTATAATCCCTTTTTTTAGCTTATAGAAAAAGGTGGGTTCTTCTACCTTTTGCCATGGTCACCTCTCTCTGCAGCACTCTTTTTTTTTTGAGGGTGGCAACATCTAAATGCAGATTATTTTTTTGTTTGCTTTTTTTTTAAGACGCTTTTTATTATTATTTTCATTGTAACAAGTAAAATACACCAGAACAATAAAGCCTTATTACTATCAACAGGGTCTTTGTCCCAGGTAATATACTCTATATTGCATGTTTTTTACACACTGAAACCTTCAAATAGAATACAAAATCAGAGAACATTCAGATGGTATATACAGCAGTGGCAGCCCATAATGCAGGGCGTAGGCCTATCCATGGGACCAGCTCCCTAATCTACTGTACATGTGGGGCCCTGGACACATGGACTTCAATGAGGGTTTTTTTTTTTTTGAAGCACATGATTAGAGCCTGAGGCTTCAGAAAAGGGTGGACTCGGGGCACAGAGCACATTAATATTTGCTATTGTCCTACTGATTCTCCTCCTGGCCAATCAGGAAGCCCTGATCCTGTCTCAGGATACACTTCTTGTTCGGCTGGGAGGAGAATGTCTCCCTGTGTGCTGCAGACAATGTCTTTGAAGTCCAGCTGGGAGAAGCAGGCAGAGCAGAGCGGCCCCATCTCTTCCTTCCCCTTGCCTCCTAAGGTAAGGTATCTGATTGGCACATTCACGTCCATCCCCCACGGGGGGGGGGGGGCACCACCGTCCATCTCCCACATGGAGGGGTGATCGCAACCGCCCATCTCCCACATGCGGGGGGGGTGATCACCTACATCTGTCTCCCATGGGGGGGTGGTGTTAGTTTGTCGCAACCCCAAAATATTGAGCACCAGACGCTACTGATATACAGCATAGCCTGGAGCATACTTTAGTGCAGGTTCTTTATTCCACAGTAAACTCTCATTACTGTGAAAGGACTATTCAGCTTTGTTTGCATCCTAAGTGAAATGTTCTTAGTTCTCCTGTGATTCACCCCATGCAGGAACATGCGTATGCCACTCAAGACCTTTAACAACTATATAACAATTTCTGATTTCCTGTCTGTTCATCTATTTAAAGAAGTTATGTGATTGGTAGTTACTAGCAAGGAAAAGTTCAATTACTGTATAACGTGATTCATTTTTATATCATATCCACAGAAATGGAATTTCAGAGTATTTACCTAATCTCTATAAGAAGAAAAACTTTCAATGAAATTACCTCTGACAGAACTGTGCTCCTCATGAGGCTGAAAAGTAGGTAATGGGGGTTTTGGAAGAAACTGAAAATGTTTCCTAACTGCAGAGGTTGTGAACTTACATTTGCGAGGATGATGAAAATAAAAACATTTCCAGTAGGCTCATCAACAAATCTTTGCTACAATCGATTAAAGCATGTTTGGCAGGAAATCTGAAGTTAACATGATTTACGAGCCACCGAGCTGCTATAAGTCATATTCTTTGGACAGCTAGTTCATAATCCAGCATGTTATAATGCCATTAGGTTCCTCCAAAGAATTGTAGCTTACAAACAATCTCCCCCAAATGTAATTTCCTCAAAAATGTTACCTAGGATAGAAATAAAATGATATAGAAAACAGACCAGCACTTTAAAACCACAATTTGTACTTGAATGAATAAATGTAGATAATATATTTCACTCTTCTGAGTTACAGTCCTGCCTGGACACATTCTGAGTTTACCACGTTATCTCTGATTAAATGGATGAGAGTGAGAGTAGAAGTAAGCAACAAATCACATATATTACTTATTTACTTGACAGTAATGTTGGTTTAGCAGTGTTTGCACATATTTCCTCTTTTATTAAACCTAAGGCAGTTAACCTTGTGGCTGACTGCAAACTCCACTTCAGTAGCAAATACAAGTTAAAGGAAAATTATCTAAACACAATCACTAAAATTTCATATTAGCTTTAGCATGTTAATTGTTTTTGATTTTTTAATTATGCAATTTTTTTTAAAAGAATACCTGGTAATTCTGTACTAAAATCCTTGTTTGGGCACTTCCTCTTACACAATAACAACTAGAGTTCAATTTAGTTTTTTTGTGTTGGCACCCTGTCACACTTGCCCCTGATAAAGACTACAAAGTAGTGTAGTGTAGAAATAATGGACCCCTCCAGGTGTCTCTAAATGGGATCTAAATGGGACCAACACCACAACTTCGGATCCAACTCAGACAGCGCCTAGAGGAAAAGGAATATAGGCTGCACAGTAAATACTGCTAGTACACATTTATTGTTGAAAACACCACAAGGTACTTACATGATCCAGGACACAAAAAACATTCAAACTGCATGGAGCCTCGCCAACAGCCGGCATTGATGGGCGTGAACTAGAACCACCCAACTAGTTTTGGGTCACAGGGGGGTGTCTATAGTATGTCTATAAAGTGGCACAGTTTTCCCGTGTTTAGAACAGTACCACAGCAAAATTACATTTCTAAAGGAAAAAAGTCATTTAAAATGGCTGTAATGAATTGTCGGGTCTCGGCAATATAGAATATACTCATTGAAAAAAAAATCGGCATGGGTTCCCCCCAGTCCATTACCAGGCCCTATTAAGGGGAGCCCCAAACCAAAATTTAAAAAAAAATTGCATGGGGGTCCCCCCAAAATCCATGACAAGCCCTTTAGGTCTGGTATGGAAATTAAGTTGAACCCTGCACCAATTTTAAAAAAAATGGTGTAGGGTCCCCCCAAAAAATCCATACCAGACCCTCATCCGAGCAGGCAACATAGCAGCTTGTCCCCCCTCTTTTCCTGTGGCCTGCCAGGTTGCATGCTCGGATAAGGGTCTGGTATGGATTTTGGGGGGACCCCTATGCCATTTTTAAAAAAAATTTGGCACAGGGTTCTCCTTAAATACCATACCAGGACCTTCAGTCTGGTATGGATTTTGGGGGGGTCCCCTTCGCCATTTTTATTTTAAATTTGGTGCAGGGTTCCCCTTAATTTCCATACCAGACCTGAAGGGCCTGGTATGGATTTTGGGGGGACACCCACGCAATTTTTTTTTCATTTTTGGTTCGGGGTTCCCCTTAATATTCATTAGATTTGCAATAAATACATACATGATCAAAAGCTGTTGGGGAATTCTGAACAATGCTACTGTCAGGATACAGGCCTGGTTTTCAGAGTCTTGTTCCCTTCAGTTCCTCCAAAATTGCAGAGAGTTATTGAACAAGAATGTGTGGACGTGTGATTGCCAGGGCAGGCCCAAGACATTGTGCTGCCTGGGTCCAAGAATGAAATGCTGCCCTCCCCCCCAGAAAAAAAATCACGCCCACCAAAAGGCCCCCACATCCAGTATTTTATATCATGATAAATAAAACTAAAATTGAATTTATCAGGAAGTCAGATTTTGCACTAAACACAAGTGTGAACCTAGGTTAAGGGCTAGTGTAGTATATAGACAGGCTAGGGTAGTATATAGACAGGTTAGTGTAGCATATAGACAGGCTAGGGTATATAGACAGGCTAGTGTAGTATATAGACAGGCTGGGGTATATAGACCGGCTAGTGTGGTATATACAGACAGGCTAGGGTGTATACAGACAGGCTAGGGTATATACAGACAGGCTAGGGTGTATACAGACAGGCTAGGGTATATACACAGAAAGGCTAGGGTGTATACAGACAGGCTAGGGTATATACACACAAACAGGTTAGGGTATATGCACAGACAGGCTAGGGTATATACACAGACAGGCTAGGGTATATACACAGGCAGGCTGAGGTATATACAGACAGGCTAGGGTATATACACAGACAGGCTAGAGTATATACAGACAGGCTAGGGTATATACAGACAGGCTAGGGGATACCTGGCACCAGTCCTGCTCAGGAACTCATGTGAGAAATTTCCTCCCGACTCTATTATATGGGCGGAGCAAGGGAGGAGACTCATTCTCACACTCATCTCCAAGCTCTGGCTGTCAGTGAAGCACCGGGTGCAGACTTAGTGAGAGTCATGCAGTCTGTGAAACTCTCACTGAGTCTGCACTCAATGCGGATTGTGTAGGTACAGTAGCGGCAGAATTTTAGTTATCTAGTTCTAAGTGAGCATGTTATGGCTAATTCATGAGACTGTCTGCTAATTAGATTTATAGCATAATTGGTCAAAATGGTATACATATATCCTTGAACTATCAACAACCTGCTAAAAGCTATATCAATCAATGGTAAAGTCTACTCATGTACTCACTGGGATAACTCACAAAAAAATATTAAACAGGTGGTACTTGACACCATACAAAATATCAAAGTTATACCCATCCGCATCCCCTACCTGCTGGAGGAGCAAAGAATAAATAGGTAATCTATACCATACCCTATGGTCCTGCAAAAACTTACTTACCGTATATACTCGAGTATAAGTCGTTCCGAGTATAAGTCGAGGCCCTAATTTACTACAAAAAAAATGGGAAAAACTTATTGACCCGAGTATAAGACGAGGGTGAGAAATGCACAGCTACTGTAAGTGGAAAAGAGGGTCAACAATGCCCATTTGCAGCATCACTGTGCCCATTTGCATGCCTCACTGTGCCCATTTGCAGCCATAGGTCCCCTGAACTTCAAACTCGGTAGTTAAGGGTTCCTAGATGCCCCCTAGCTGCAGCCAAAATTTGGGGTCTCTGAACCCAAAGGGTCCTGAAATGACATTGCTGCAGATGGACACAGTTGACCGAATTTGGGGCCCTGTATCTCGGGGCCACTTAGTGCTAGGAACCCCAAATTTGGTGTGCAAACCCAGTGGAACTAGCACCATAAAATTTCCAAAGCTGGGGTTTCTAGCACCAAGTGGCCCCGAGATACAGGGCCCCAAAAATCAGTTCAGAAAATGTCAAGCACTTTTCTGCAGCAGAAAATGACATTTTCCGAATCGGTTTGGGGCCCAGTATCTCAGGGCCACTTAGTGCTAGGAACTTAAGCTTTGGACATTTTATGGTACCAGTTCCACTGGGTTTGCACACCAAATTTGGGGTTCCTAGCACCAAGTGGCCCTGAGATATGGGGCCCCAAAGTCGGTTCAGAAAATGTCAAGCACTTTTCTTCAGCAGAGAATGACATTTTCCGAACCGATTTTGGGGCCCCGTATCTCGGGGCCACTTAGTGCTAGGAACTTCATCTTTGGATATGTTTCCACTGTGTTTGCATACCAAATTTGGGGTTCCTAGCACCAAGTGGCCCTGAGATATGGGGCCCCAAAATCGGTTCGGAAAATGAAATTTTTTGCTGCAGAAAAGTGCTTGACTCGAGTATAAGTCGAGGGGGGCACATTCAGCACAAAAAATGTGCTGAAAAATTCGACTTATACTCGAGTATATACGGTAGTTTTTGGAACTCTATATCCTCCTTCATAGCTACTCTTACCGGAAACTTAAAAGAACTAACTCCCATCATTTCACTTTTGGGAATAAATCTCGATATATCCTACAAATATCATAACAATTGTAACACATACTCTAATAGCCGCAAGACTGACTATTTCCAGCAAGTGGAAATCCACAGATACTCCTAATCTAGCAAATGTCATCACCAGATTGAACACCCAAGCACAATAAAAACTTTTATTAGCATATAAAAACTACTCTATAACTATTTTCAAAAGAAAATGGCAAGCCTTGTTAAACAATCCGAGAGCTTCTAACTATCTTAAAAACTGTAGTATATGACTTTAATCAAAAGTTTGAGATACTAGTATATTATGTGTGATAGAACTTTCTTCCTTAATGGTGGCTGTATAAATGTTGGTGACCAGTCTCTGCCTACAATCAAGAACAATGACAATACCTTGTATTCGATCACTTGTTCTCTATTATATGTTTAAACAATGTAATACCCAATGGTACTATAAGTTACTAACATTTTCTGTGCTAACAATGTTGGAAAACGTCAACTGAAAACTTAATAAAAAAAATAAAGTTGAAAAAAAGAGAGATATCAACAATTTATCACTTTCCTCTTTGCAGTTGCCATGTATGTTGAACATATATATTGTATGTTCAGTCAATTTAGATATAAATTTCACTGCCCATGATACTTGCCTGGGTTCTTATACAACAGATGGTGGAGAATTCAGGCACCCAACTCTTTTTTATTTTCCAGATTAGATGACTTAGGCTGGCCATACATGCATTGAAATTCAGCTGGTTCAACAGGGACTGGTCGAATCTCGATCTATGTATGGGCACTGTGGTTTAACAAAAGTTGATCTACTGACCAACTTCTGTTCAACCACCCTGTTGGAAAATTTCAGCTCGATCAGTATTTCAGGCTATAGTCTGCAGCGCTGATCAGTGTATTCCGATGGCAGAAATGTCTCCCCATGCACTGTCAGAATACAATGACACAACCAGGAGGATTCCCACATTCACTCCAAATGCATGGATAGGGGAATTGAGCCACTGCTCAAAAAAAAAAAACAGACTCATAAATGGCCAGCTTTAGTTCTAAAGAATGGGACAGATACTTGCATCATAAGTACATCTAATTACCCATGTCTCTATCCTCCTGTTGACATATCAGGGAACAGTAGTAATTCAACAGCTCACAAAGAGCACTGTTCCCCCAAATGCAAGGGCTCCCGATCGATCGGCAAGAGGCTAGCATACAGTCCCCTCCAAAAGTCTCTTTCCCGGCTAGGTCTGTCACATTCATGATCTCTCTTGTGTGGTGATATAGGCAGCCTCCTGCTTGCTATAGATTTTTATAGTATACCTGAATGTCAGATTCAGCTGAACTAATGTAAATTACAGTGGGATTATTCTGTAACCATACTTGCTTCTAAAACATCCACTAAATTTCCCACCAGCCATACCAATTGGCTATTAGAGTACATAGATTGGGTATTGCTTTTTGTCAGAGCACTTACACACCTTGCTGTTAGGAGACATCATAGATGGGAAAAACTGTCTTGGGGTATTGATATCAATTATAATTGATTTGGTAGTAATAAAGTAAATGTAGATGTCTGAAATAGTGGACAGAAGAATCTGCAGTGAGTCACACAATCCTGTCTAGCGGGGCTAGCAGAAGGCTGAGAAGAGAATTAAGAGCTTAGCACACACAATAAAGGGGTGGATTTACTAAAGGCAAATAGATTGTGCACTTTGCAGTTGCTCGAGAGCTCGGTAAATGAGCAGAAGCTCTGCTGACTTCCATCATCCAATCATGTGCAAGCAAAAATGCTGTTTTTTTATTTTCCTTGCATTTGATTGGGTATTCTTTGCAAAGTGAAGATTTATCTAATTTACTAAGCTCTGGAGCAACTGCACGTTGAAAAGTGCATAGTTAATTTGCCTTTAGTAAATCAACCTCTAATCAACCCCTGTACACACAATCGGAAATTCCGCCAGCAAAAGTCTGATCTGAGCTTTTGGTCTAAAATTCCAACCGCGTGTATGCTCCATCGTACTTTTGCTGGCGGAATTCCCACCAGCAAAAGATTGAGAGCAGGTTCTCTATATTCCCCGTCGGAAAAAGTTCCTCTGGAAATTCCATTTGTCTGTATGCAATTTCGACGTGTAAAAAACCACACATGCTCAGAATCAAGTACGAAACTGAAGCGCTTGGTCTGGTAATACTAGCGTTCATAATGGAGACAGCACATTCGTCATGCTGTAAATTTTTGGATTTTTTAATGCAGCACATTCTTTTGTTCTTTCTAATGCTAGAATAAAGTTGTTTTGCTGCTGATATTCACACAGAGTTCTCACAAACGTATTTATTTATTATTTCTTGTGATCTCCTTAATAATATTTTTCGTTTTTAAAGCCAGATCTCCATAATAATGTTTAGAATTATTTTTTAGCGATTTTTTCCTATTTTTTATTTAAATCAAGATCTCCTTTTTTTTGATTATTTAAAAATTATTTTCTAGTGATCTCCATAATTTTTTTAATTTTTTTGTGTGTCAAGTTACCACAACAACCTCATTATCTTGTATTTTTAAACCTCAAAGAGGTTGGTGTCCCTTGTTAATCTGACATTGTATTTTTGAACTGTACCTGCCAACTCGCAAACAAACTGTCCTTTTTTAATAAAAACACATAGAGTCATAACAAAAGAAAGAGGGAAGGCAATGCTGGAGAAACTGCAGAAATTTGCGAAGCCTTTGTACCCCAGGGCAGACATCAACTATTTGAAAATGAATATTGGTAGCCTGAGGAGTCCATACAATAGGGAGCACAATTTGGTCCTGGACTCTGAGAGATCAGGAAAAGCAGCAGATGACATATATGTCCCCAGGCTGTGATACTACAACAGCCATCTTCTGCATCTTCTGTCAGACCAGACTGAACCCAGGCCATTACTTTCTTGTCTTCCTTCCACGCTTCCCTGCACACTGTGGCTTTGTTTGTCGAGTTGTGGGAGGAGGGGGAGGAGGTGTAGGAGCAGGAGGTGGAGGTGGAGGAGGAGGATGGACGGACTCAGAAAGGTGTGTATTTTCTGTCATTTGTCCACTCAACACCTTATTTAGGGTCTGTAAAATTATGTTCTCACATAAGAGGCATTGTCCCTTCTCCATTTCCTGCATTTTCGCTGCTAATATGCACCCATGGCCCTCTTGAACGCTGGGGGGTCTCTCAGGGTGGCATGAGCATCCCGAATGAGGGCAAGTGCTGCCTCCTCCATATTCCTTCCCTTCCTGGGCCTTTTGGGTGGAAGGCGGAGGGGAGGGACCTGGGATTGGGTCAGTCCACTGGGCCCGGCCACCTCCTGGCTGCCACTTCCCCCTGCCATCTCCTGGCTGCCACTTCCCCCTGCCACCTCCTGGCTGCCACATTCCAGACCCTCATCCTGGCTGAGGCTTTCCTGTGTATAAAAAAAGACATAGTTTTAGTTTTTGCTTCATCAATCACACACAATTTTCAGCTCATGACTGTTGCAAATTGAATGATAATAAATAGAAAAGACTATCATTCTGACCCCAGCATTTTTCATTCTTGTCCCAATCATTTTTGGCCACTACTCTCTATTGATATGTAGAACACTTTTTGTTCAATCATTAATTTCTTAGCAATAATAACATCTAGTTAATATCATTAATTTTAGGACAAGAAATATGTAGAAAAATACTATACCTGCTTCAAGCTGGGATCCTCCACTTCTTCCTGGTTGGAAGGCCAAGGTTGGTCCTCGGAAGCCTCAGCTGAGGTGGAAGGAAGTGTGGAAAGTAATGCCCTCACTTCAGTCTGGTCTTCCAGAAAACGCATTTGTTGTAGTACCACAGACTGGGTACATACACGTCCTCTGCTGCTGCTCCTGACCTCTGGGATGCCAGGACCTTATTACGCTCCTTCTTGTATGTGCTCCTCAAGCTACCAATTTTCCTGTCCAAAAAATCGCTGTCTGCTGTCTGTTTACACAAATTCCAGCAGTTTCTCCAGCGCTGCCTTCCTAGCTGGTCTGTTATGGTATAAATTATGTTTGACTTGTCACAAACTGGGCAGCTCCCTGTACCTATCTATAAACTGGCTCATAAACTCTGGCTTTTTGAACGGATTCATTATTTCTGCAAGACAAAAAAATAAGAGAAATAACCTAATGTCAGGCTAAACTCTCATAATCTTATGACAATATAGGCCTCAGTCTACAAGCAGTATAGACCACTGATGCCCCAAGTTAAAATGTTACCTTTGTTCGATTAGCACTTCCTCCACTCACAGATTGTGCGTCCGATGCATGCGCGTTACGTGTTACACTGCGCGCGCGTCACCCGCCCCTGACGGTCTTTCTAGAATATTCCCAGGCCCCTTCTCTTTCGGCGCAGTGGGAGAGGACATGGCGGAGACACAGCAGATGCGTAATTCCAGTAACGATGAGGAAAGCCTGGAGCCCGAAACGTCCTGATCCCGGAGGAGATTTAAGGCCTCAAATATGGCCTTTGTACAGATGGTGGAGATGGTGGACATCTTGAAGAGGGCCGACTATGATGGGAAGTATGGACCTTACCTAAACCCAAATGTGAGAAAGGCCAAGATTATGTCTAAAGTTGTGAGAAGTCTGCACAGGAATTTTGGGGTACGGCGATCCAAGGAGCAACTGAGGAAATGATTGTCAGACCTGAAATTGAGGGAGCAGGATCAGTACAGAGGGATCAAGAAACTTCTTCTAAAAAGTAAGTGGTTGTCCTGTGTTCCTATTATTATTATTACATGCATGCTGCTCCATGTGCTTTTCTTTACTGTTGTACAGTTTAAAATGCCAAATTTCAGGTTCGAGGGAACAGTAATCGGTCATAGTAAACATTGTTTGTTTGCCCACTAATAATAAGATGTTTTTTGCAGATGCAGGTTAACTACATTTGGTCATGCCTAGTTGTCTACATGTGTTTGTAACTAGAATGAAATGCAAACTTGATTCAGTGTAATGTACTCAGCAGCTGTTTAGACATCTAGATGCAGGAGCACTAGTGTGGGACACCAGAACAAACCTTTTAGGGTGTCCCACACAGGTGCTCCAGTGGATACTAGGGGTGTCTCCATGTATGAATATTGTCCAAAAAAGGTAAGTATTCCAGCTTTAGAAAAGGAAAAAAATGTCTTCAGCTTAGAACTCTGCCAAAACAGACAATTGTACCACACTTCCAAGCAATGTTTCATATTCCTATTTCTGGCCTCAAATACCTGTGTGCCAAGTATACCTTTTTTTTAATTCTGATAAGGGAGAAAAGACTCGGGATGTCTGAGGACACCAGGGACCCCCCACCTACTAAAGAAGGGGACCTCAGCACACAACCAGAGGATGTGGAGGAAGGAGAGGTGGTTGAAATAGTGACCACAACAGGTGAGTGTCTGAGACCACAGCTTCAGGTAATAGATGTATGCCTGCATATTTATAATACATGGTGTGTTTTTATCTTAGGTAATGTGCATGTTGTGGAAGAAGATTCACATTTCACAAGTGAAAGTGCACAAATGCTAATGCAGGACATAATGGTGTGTAGTCGGGATTTATGTCCCGTACACACGGTCGGACATTGATCGGACATTCCGACAACAAAATCCATGGATTTTTTCAGACGGATGTTGGCTCAAATTTGTTTTGCATACACACGGTCACACAAAGTTGTCGGAAAAACCGATCATTCTGAACGCGGTGACGTAAAACCCGTACGTCAGGACTATAAACGGGGCAGTAGCCAATGGCTTTCACCTCTTTATTTATTCTGAGGATGCGTGGCACTTTGTGTGTCGGATTTGTGTACACACGATCGGAAATTCCGACAACGGATTTTGTTGTCGGAAAATTTTATAGCCTGCTCTCAAACTTTGTGTGTCGGAAAATCCGATGGAAAATGTGTGATGGAGCCTACACACGGTCGGAATTTCCGACAACAAGGTCCTATCACACATTTTCCATCGGAAAATCCGACCGTGTGTACGGGGCATTAACCATCATCAAGCAAAAAACCAATGATGTTGAACAAAAACTGAAGAACATGATTGATGTATTAGGGAGAATCTAAATAACAACAAATTGACACCATTTTATAATTTTTGGGAGAAATTTCCTAAAGTTTTAATACACTTTAAAAGCCAAATTTTGAAGATGCACACAGTGTGTCAACATGTGCTATCTGCCATCATGGCATATCAATGTACGCATTTTGTGGGTGGACCCTCTTCTTTGCAACTCAAGTAGGTGAGAGGAAGGGATTGCACCCCCAAAACACGTCCTTTGATCCCCCATGATGGGAGCTAGCACATGTTGAGATTAGGCATGGGATCAGGAGGGAAATCCCCATTTTGAATTCCAATTTTTGTGCATCTTTAAAATTTGGCTTTTACAGGAGTGACATCACCCCACCTGATGAAGGCAATATCAACACAGTTTTGACATACTCATGTCTGATATTGCCTTCACTTTTTGTACGTTGAACTGTGTAAGTTTCAGAGTTGTGTATGTTATGGTTTGAAACATGCCTGTTATTGCAAAATATATAACTAAAAATGTCAAACTTAATTAAACAAAGATGTATTTTTGGTGGAAAAATGTTTTACAACGCACATGTGTATCTGCACAGAGTAAAAGTTTTTATACTCAACAATGTGTGGCTTCTTCTTTCAATGCTCAATACCAGTTTTTGTATTAAGTTGGTGTTTACAATGACAATGGGGGTTATTTAATACAGCAAAATCCACTTGGCACTAGAAGTGCACTAGGAGAACCTAGGAGACAGCTAAAAGAAACACAAGCAGTAAATCAAATTCAAGATGATTTCAGATCAAAATTATTTTTTATTTTATAAAAGAATCAAAAATTTGCTGGCATAGCAATGGCCCCTCCTACCCGTAAAAGAGTCCAGTTATTTTTGCTGCACATCACGGGCTCTTTGGGGGGGGCAAGCCAGGACGGCCAGCTTCCAGGGCCATCATTGTATTTATGTCCTGAATTGCAGCCTCAGGCCCAACTGAGGCCACATAATTTGCAGCATGTCTCCTTAAATAATTATGGAGAATACAGCAGGCTAGCACTATGTGATTCAATTTATACTTCGCCATGTTTATTGTCGTAAGGAATAGGTGGAACCGGCTAGCCATTATACCAAACGCATTCTCCGCGACTCTTCTGGCCCTGGCCAGCCGGTAATTAAAAACCCTCTTCTCCAGGGTGAGGGTCCTCTGGGGGAATGGCCTCATCGGATGTTCACCCAGACCAAATGCTTCATCTGCGACAAACACAAATGGGAGTCCTTCCACGTTCTCTTCTGGAGGTGGCAATCCCAAGCAACCACTCTGGAGACATCAGTACAACTCGGTCTGGGCAAAGACTCCACCATCTGACATCCAGCCATTCTTCCCCACGTCCACATATAAAAACTCATCTGTTGCCGACACCACTGCCATCAACACGATACTATGAAACCCCTTATAGTTAAAATAGTATGACCCCGAGTGGGGTGGTGGGACGATATGGACATGTTTCCCATCGATTGCCCCTCCGCAGTTGGGAAAATCCCAACGGTCGGCAAACTGGGAGGCCACAGTCTGCCATTCCTGTGGCGTTGAAGGAAACTGTGGAGTCAAACCAGAAAAAATAAAATTACCACTTTTGCACATAACATTGCAAGCAGATTAGACACAAACATTCTTAGCCAACATCAGTATAACATTTATTTGAAGGAGTATTTAAAGACAAAAAGATAAGGTACACTTATCAGATTCCTCACCCCCTCTGATGGCCCATTGTAAAAATGTTAGTGGGGTTCTAGATGAGTTTGGGACCCCAAAAAAAAGCCTCTGGCACTCTGCCTGAAATTAAGGGCAACAATAACATTTGTACACATTTTAGGGGGCATTTAGGGTAAAGCACTACTATGTAGCTGACAAAATACATTGTTAAGTGACTAGGCTAGGTGTGTATGGGCCCAGGATAGCATGCTGGGGAGGTTAGTGAAGGCAAATATGCATGAAGGACAAAAAAGGAGCATTAAAAGCTTAAAGCATGCATGAGGACAAAGGGGACATTCACAGCATATTACATTCATGGTAATTAGGGAATAATGAAAGAAATACAATACATTAGCAAACATTAAATACATAGAATGTGATGTTAAAGGAGAAAACTTACCTTAATATAGTCCTTCTGCAGGACCTGAATGATGACAGAACAGGTCTCTGGAATAATAATCCCCAGAGCCTGGGGGGAGATGCCTGTGGAGAACTTGAGGTCCTGCAGACTTCTGCCTGTCGCCAAGTACCGCAACATAGCGACTAGCCTCTGTTCAGGAGTGATGGCTTGCCGCATGCAGGTGTTCTGCTTCATAATATAAGCCAACAGACAGTGAAAAACGGGGTCCGTCATCTGGAGAAAATTCCTGAAATCATCAGGATTATTCTCCTGAATCTCCCGCAACAAAGGCATGTGAGAGAATTGGTCACGCTGGAGCAACCAATTCTTCTTTCATTAACTCCTCCCCACCCTGTTCATGGACTTGGCTTTGGTCAAAGCAAGAACTCAAACACCAAGCCCTCGCATAGCACGACTCTGTGACGAGTATGTAACTGCAACATGGCTTGAAAGTGGTCGGCTGGTCAGAACAAACTAACAGAAAGCACTGAAAAACAGAAAGGCCTGAGAAGAGCGAGCTGAAAATCAGAAACAAGTGGACAAGAGCACACTGAAAGACAAATATGTACTATAATAATACGCACTGAAACCCAGATGCAAACTGACTACACGCACTGAAGAACAGATACAAACCCATAAACACAAACTGAAGAGCAGTAACGATCGGAAAAGCACGAGGCTGAAAAGCGTGAATCGTCTCTCACCAAACTTCTACTAACACGAGATAAACACGAGATTAGCAGAAGGAGCCCAAAGGGTGGTGTGCTTCGTGTGGAACTTCCCTTTTTTAGTACCGTCGTACGCGTTGTACGTCACTGCGCTCTTGACAGTCGAAAGTTCAGAGAACGTTTGTGTGACCATGTGTATGCAAGCCAAGCTTGAGCAGAATTCTGTCGGAAAAACCATCCAAGGTTTTTCCGGCACAAATTCCGATCGTCTGTACACGGCATGAGTCTTCAAGAATGGACAATGCCAAAATAAGTTCTGTCTTGGTAGTCAAAGGTGAGAAATCTCTTCTATAGGGTTGAACCCCAGAGAGGTGTCAGGCTCTCCCTTTAAATTGCAGTGAAAGAATAGAAACCACTGGGGATATGCTACTATTTTGTGATCTGTATACTGGAGTAGATAAACTGGAGCTGACAGTCTGCTTACCCTCTTTACATATGTAACACACTGTAGTGGGAATATACTTCTTTGTGTATCTTCTAAAAAATTATCGTAATCTTTTTATTGCTGTCCTACAGAGCTTACAGAAAATTTTGTTGTTGAGTTAATCAACGTTATGGTAAGCAATATGTTTAAAAATGTAAGATAATGTTTTATTTGAATTGCTAAATTTTAGCATGGTGAAATAAACTAATACATTTTTATGGATGTCCTTAAGAGATCGGTACACCATGTTAAAGGTGAAAAATCCACTTGGTACTTATTTCATATGAGTTCATTAAACATCTTTTGGTATTCGGAAAAATGCACTTGAAGTGTAAAAGGTTCTAAAAAATGTTCTCAAAACATTCGAGTGATATTTTTCGTGACTTGTTTTTGTATCTAACCATTAGTTTCCAGGAGAGAAGCTGAATTGTTTTGCTAATCACGCTTTTTTTAAACTGATTAAACATTTGATTGATTTTTAAAACTCACTGATAGAAAGCTATGATTTTGTGACTGGAGTGGTTTCAAATAATTTCTTCTGTGGGACCTGGGCAATCTTTTATCTCCGCTGTATGATCTGTAAATTTGATGATACATGTTGGAATTGCTGCATGTTTTTCTGAGAGTTTTCCCTTTTTTGTGTAATGTATACATTTTAGATACTACTAGCCTATTTGGGTACCCTCCCCCCTTTCATGTTACAAACAGAGCAGTCTTACCCTTGATGCTGTGCTCAGTTACGTGCAGGAAAGAGAAAGGGGAAAAAAGGGATGAGCTGACAGAAATTCTAGTAGTGATACAAAATGCTGGGACAAGGTCAATCACTTCCCAGGGTGAATATGGCAAACTGCGCCCCTCCTACCTCTGGTGTGGGTAACAATTGTCTTCTGCATCTGGTATCTATGTTTCTAGCACTACAGTGCTGCTTCTGTCTGTCTGACAGTTGCAAGGTGCAACAAACAAAAATATGGTGGATGGTAGTGTTATGGAAATTTGGTTGTACGCAGAGCACACAGCCAAATCTCCTGTTTCTAATCATAATAACAATTTCGTCTAATGATATAAATGCATCTCACCTTTTGATCGTATGTCTTTCCTTCTGCCGTAGCTCATCCTCTGGTGTGTGCCTCATGCTTACAAATAGACACAACACATGGTTCTTACATTCTCATCTCAGCAAGACTGCCCCCACAGCTCTCAGTCTGCCTCCTTTATTCAAAAGACCACAAAAGCAATCACAAACAGGAAGCCCTGGCCCCAACAGCCAATAGCTTCCTTCACAGGATATGACCTCAGCCTGACAGGATATGACCTCACAGGATGTGAGTGACCATATAAGGATTTAACAACAGAACACAAAACAACCACCAATTACTACAGGACATGATACAATATACTAAATGACGATGACTAAATTTCCTCGTGCATGGGTTATTATCTGCAGGTGTATGTCATGGCACCCCAAACATGTTGATCAGGCATACCAGGGGTGACAAGAGCAAACCACCGCTAAACCGATAATGGAAAATGTTAAGGTAGGGGTAAGTGGCGCTGCCTATAATGGGCTATCTGTTGTGGCAGATGTGCTAAATATGTGATAAAAGGCACCCGCTCAACAGCAGGAAAAGCTTTGTGCATAAATAATGTCCCCACCTATTAGTGAAGGGGGTCTAATCTGTGAGATACCCCTCTACAATCTGTGTAGTAAACCAGTTAAATACAATATATAAAGGTGAAAGCTCATAGAGCCAACAAGCATATGTTTAGTACCCTCCAACCATCAATAGACGTGTCTGGTCATGGTAGGGGGTGTACTAGACAATCAATACTCCATGTGAGTGATTAGTGAAAAAATTGTTTGTAAAAATGTTATAAATCATACAGGTGTGAGCATCTAGTCCACATATAAAAGAAAAATCTATATATATAAATAAATAGTCCCGGCATAAAACTCCAGTTCCAAAAAATATATATAAATCAAATACAGTCCCAAAAAATATATATAGAGTGTATATAAAGTTCCAGCAAAGGAATAGATATATAGTGTTCCAGCAGTGATCCAACAGTGTTCTTATTAGTGACTTTCGTGTAGATAATCAACTAGTATCCAGTGACTTGCGGTGCTCCCCCTCAAGGATCCCCACTCACCAGCTCCCTGCACCCCTGCAGGGGTAGTAGGCATGTAGTATTAAGCCTTGATGTGGTCTCCTTGATTCCAGTAGGTTGGTTCCTGGGTACTCCCACTCCAGGCACAGAGCCAATCCGCAGTGTGGTCATCCACATAGGAAAAAGAAACAGGGCTCCCGTAGTGTATTACGTTTTTAAAAGAATTTATTAAAAATCTTATTGATTTCCCAACATCTCGGGCTCATATAGTAAATACACTAAAAACTAAAAAACAAAAAACAAAAACAGCCAGTCACACTGCGTATAGTGGTAAGCACAGAGAGAGCTCGTGGAGCCCAGAGCCAACAGCTGAGCGGCGTGCGCCTCAGCTGCGTTCCACACTCTCTTCCACTTCCGCGTGTGACGTAATCGCGTAGCTCCGCCTTACGCGTTTCCGCCTTTGACAACGTCGATGACGAAACGTGTAAGGCGGAGCTACGCGATTACGTCACACGCGGAAGTGGAAGAGAGTGTGGAACGCAGCTGAGGCGCATGCCGCTCAGCTGTTGGCTCTGGGCTCCACGTGCTCTCTCTGTGCTTACCACTATACGCAGTGTGACTGGCTGTTTTTGTTTTTTGGTTTTTAGTTTTTAGTGTATTTACTATATGAGCCCGAGATGTTGGGTAATCAAAAAGACTTTTAATAAATTCTTTTAAAAACGTAATACACTACGGGAGCCCTGTTTCTTTTTCCTATGTGGATGACCACACTGCGGATCGGCTCTGTGCCTGGAGTGGGAGTACCCAGGAACCAACCTACTGGAATCAAGGAGACCACATCAAGGCTTAATACTACATGCCTACTACCCCTGCAGGGGTGCAGGGAGCTGGTGAGTGGGGATCCTTGAGGGGGAGCACCGCAAGTCACTGGATACTAGTTGATTATCTACACGAAAGTCACTAATAAGAACACTGTTGGATCACTGCTGAAACACTATATATCTATTCTTTGCTGGAACTTTATATACACTCTATATATATTTTTTGGGACTGTATTTGATTTATATATATTTTTTGGAACTGGAGTTTTATGCCGGGACTATTTATTTATATATATATATTTTTCTTTTATATGTGGACTAGATGCTCACATCTGTATGATTTATAACATTTTTACAAACAATTTTTTCACTAATCACTCACATGGAGTATTGATTGTCTAGTACACCCCCTACCATGACCAGACACGTCTATTGATGGTTGGAGGGTACTAAACATATGCTTGTTGGCTCTATGAGCTTTCACCTTTATATATTGTATTTAACTGGTTTACTACACAGATTGTAGAGGGGTATCTCACAGATTAGACCCCCTTCACTAATAGGTGGGGACATTATTTATGCACAAAGCTTTTCCTGCTGTTGAGCGGGTGCCTTTTATCACATATTTAGCACATCTGCCACAACAGATAGCCCATTATAGGCAGCGCCACTTACCCCTACCTTAACATTTTCCATATCATTAGCCACCCTCTAGGAGGGTCGTTTAAGGGGAGGCTGCACACCTAAGTCCGTGAGCGCGGAAACCCTCCTTTATCCAGCTAAACCGATAATGTCTTTGCAGAGTGAACGCATCCCCACCAGACGTTTGTTCTGTGCATTGCACAGGGGCCCTTTGCTGGCGGACATGTCCTCTATCCGCAAACACCTCTCTCCAAACACAAGGAAGTTTTCCACTACCTAACAGGTCTCAACCAGCATCAGTCTGCCCCAGTCAGCTCTTTAGAATGGGCTGCGATTGAACAGACACTGGGAGACTCTTATGACAACACATTAATATAAAATTTTCCACAACAGTTCCCTCCTCTTGTCATATGATCCCACGTGTCCCTCAATGAATCCTGATCTTCTTCTTAGTCCATAAAAAGTAAAACATGGCTTGAGATGTAGACTTTGTTGGAGACGACGCGGTGAGCTGTAGTAGTCGCCGGTCGTTCTGGGATCCTCTGTGTGTTGTACGTGGGTCGGGCTTCGGGGCATCTCATCAGGGAAGATGTGGTCATCTGCTCAGGCTCTGGTCACGCGTCCAATCAGGCAACAGGAGCACCTCATCATGGCATATAGAAGGAATAGAAACAAAAACAACATGAGTATATATACCCCTACTTCCTTCACTATGATCCGCTGCAAAATAAAAATTAAATCCCCAACGATTAACAAAACCCTTAAAAAGGATTCCAACCTTCACTATCTATAGCTCTGGCTTTGCCTTGTAGGGATCTAAACCTTATCCATATGGGCCTGAACTTTGTCACTGCTATCCCCGATCCAGATATAACAATCTTTACTTATGAATTCCCAGAAACCCTTGGACTGTGGGAACTTCCTTGTAGCTTCAACAGTTACATGCAAGTGTTTCATGAGCTCAAGCCCCCACCGTGTACAAGCAATTCCCTTCCAGCTGTCCCTGCCATTCTTACCTTCTCTCGCGCCATCAGATCCTCACGATCGGCCACGACTTTAGATGCTGGGACGAGTTTCACCAGCACACATGAACCTCTTGCCTTAGGGGAAATGACCTTATAAGCTGTAGATCCGCATTATTACCAAACTACAAAGATTGGAGTATAGCCTCATGTAATGAAAGGTGAAGGGTCTTAAATACGTACCATCATCCAAATTAATATGAAGAAACCAAATGGAGTGGGAACAGGGGACAGTGGCTGATGTTGACCCCATAACATTCCCACCCTGAAGTAGCTGGACTATCTCAGTACTGATAGACAACAATACATAAATTATATAAAAGAAGTTTTATTACAAAACAGAAAATACATAGTATACTTATTAAAATTGAAAACAGAAGCTCGGGATTTCCCCAAGAGATATCTGTTATTATAACATATAGAATGGTCTGGGTCTCGACTAGTTTTGCGGGATTACCGTTTCTTCAGGAGGACCAATCTATGAATAGATAATATAATAAAAACACAAGCATAAAAAAGTACAATAATCGTAATACAGCGAAAAAAGGAAAAAATTATAATGTAGAGAACTAGCTTACCCTATAGCTAGGTGATCATGTGCGGCACCAGGCCGCCCCACTAAATTCCCCCCCCCCCCCCGGTGAACAAGGGAGATTGTGCGGAATTCCTCTAAATAGATAGAAAACATGAACAATTATAAAAGGGTGGAGGGCCTAATGAGTAGGCTGGTTTGAAGATACATGATAGTTGTCAGTTAACATAATACTAATAATAATAATAACATAATACCCTTATTATGTTAACTGACAACTATCATGTATCTTCAAACCAGCCTACTCATTAGGCCCTCCACCCTTTTATAATTGTTCATATTTTCTATCTATTTAGAGGAATTCCGCACAATCCCCCTTGTTCGCCGGGGGGGGGGGGATTTAGTGGGGCGGCCTGGTGCCGCACATGATCACCTAGCTATAGGGTAAGCTACTTCTCTACATTATAATTTGGTTATTTTTTCCTTTTTTCACTGTATTACGATTATTGTACTTTTTTATGCTTGTGTTTTTATTATATTATCTGTTTCATAGATTGGTCCTCCTGAAGAAGCGGTAATCGCGCAAAACTAGTCGAGACCCAGTCCATTCTATATGTTATAACAACAGATATCTCTTGGGGAAATCTCGAACTTCTGTTTTCAATTTTAATAAGTATACTATGTATTTTCTGTTTTGTAATAAAACTTCTTTTATATAATTTATGTATTGTTGTCTATCAGTACCGAGATAGTCCAGCTACTTCAGGGTGGGAATGTTATGGGGTCAACATCAGCCACTGTCCCCTGTTCCCACTCCATTTTGTTTTTTCCTATTAATTTGGATGATGGTACGTATTTAAGACCCTTCACCTTTCATTACATGAGGCTATACTCCAATCTTTGCATATTCATTGGGTGGATAACACACTCCTTTTCCCTTCTCTGAGTGCCTCTAACTCTTAACTCCTATCACCCATCTCTTAACAATTATCGATTACACTGTATATTGCCCCCTACATGGTTCAGATATGTGGACATTCTCAGCACTGATTAGGCAGGCTCTATGATTCTTATATAGCTAATATAGGCTCTTAATTATCAATGCAACCTATTATACTTCACTAGCTGGGTCAAGTCAGCTTAATTCACCAATTCTTACCAGAATTTGTGCAATAATGGACCGGAACCATTGGGATTCTTTGTGTTACCCACACTTAGAATTCTTAGCTGATGTGCACCCACCTGGTTACCTCTCTCCCTTGTTGAACATCACTGTATATGTCATATTACCGCTAACTGCGACTTTTCTACGTACGTTATACCAATATGACACTGCAGGGAGATACTTGTTAATTATTAAAAATGGATCCCAAAACTACTACCTTATGGATACCTTTAACCAACTTTTCTTATCTGGCATGGCCTCTTATTCGTGGGCTGTTACCCTTTTACCTCATTCACCCATAGTAATTCTACATACTCTACTAAGCAACAGTGCCTTTTATTAAGTCCACTGTTCACATACCTCACTTTTTCACTTTACCTCACTCTCCTCACATTACCTTCACCTTATCACCTCAATGTATCCTGAGTACATTGTTCGCTTTTTGAGACTCACACTGGCACCATGCACTTTCTGTCTCGGTGGCGGAGTCCACCTGTCATTTACTTTTGCGGGCCCCTTTTGGTGCCCGACTTTAATTCTTTTGCATTCTTCACTGTTCTTTTTCCCTCACCCCTTTCCTATCTTCTCACCTGCACTCCCACCACCCACCAATGGGAGGCCCAATCAGATTACCATACGTCTGTTGCAACTGCCTGGATTCTATGACTCATTCTACAATATGGGCCCTTTTCAGTAATGACAGTCCCTCTGTTCTTGAGCCATCCATGGGTGCCAATCTCTGCTTGTGTTTACCAACACAGTAATCATTTTTGTGGCATGTACACTGCCACCAATACCCTTAATTATTTCATTGTTTTGTTTTCCTTCTCAATACATGATGTATTATGTTCTTTTTTACAGTGTTCTAGCCATCCCTGGGCGCTCTGTGCGGTTCCTGGCTGCCTGTATTCTTCCCACAAGCGGCGGACTTGTGTTTCTCCTGGTAGGGGTGACTGCATTAGTTCATCCCCTTCTTGTTCTCATCGAGCCCAGGGCTCCCCGCCCACGGGCTCTTTGTGAATGCGCTTGCGCAGTAGCGTGGGTCGCGCACCTGCGCAGTGCGGAGAAACTGACCTGGTGACGCCAGACGCCAGCCGCCGGCGGCGTCGTGGGCGTCTCCTGGTTGGGGAGCTCACTTAACGGACCCTTCGGCCTCTGAGTGAGCATTGCGGATCTCTCCACTGGAGGTCCATATACGCGGGGCTGGATGGAAGGTACGCTGTCATCGACCCACCAGGGACACCTATGGGTACATTTTTACCTTGTTAAGTTCGGATGCTATCCTCTGTATGAAATTGTTTTATACTTGCTACCCCCCCATGGATATCACCTGGTATCTCATGTTATACCTTTTGGATACCTCTTTTTATAGACCCCCTTGCTACCTATGGGGATATCCACCCACATTGTTGGGCTCCCATACGTTTGTACCCTCCATAATGCCTATCTGGTGGACACAGTTGGCGTCCTTGTTCCCTACCGGCCATCCAGCTTCCGTGTTATTAGGAGCCCTCTTGTGGTCTGGTACCTCTACCACCCTTGATACACCTACAACCGTGAGTTACACCTTGTGGCGATATCTTGCCCAACACTAATTATTAGGGTGCTCACTAACCCCTTCCCCCCCTTTCCGTCCCCTGCCTCTTTTCCCTCCTCTCCCCTCTCCCCCCTTTTCGTTTTTCCTCCCTGTTCCCTCCCCCCCTTTTTCCTCTCTTTACCCCCCCTTGGTTTCTCCCCTTGCCCCCTCTTTTCCCTAGCTCCTGTCTCCTCCCCTTCCTTTTCTTCCCCTCTCCTCCCTTGGCCTCTTTCCCCCTTCCCACCTTACCCATCTTCCCCCCCCCCTCCCCCCCTCCCCCCTCTTTCCTTACTTCCTCCCTCCCTCCCTCCAGCCCCCGGTTTTTCCTCCCCTGTCCTTCCTTACCCACTCTTTCCTTCCCTCTTCCCTTCCCACCCCCCTTGTTTCCCCTTCCCCACTCTTATTATGTTAACTGACAACTATCATGTATCTTCAAACCAGCCTACTCATTAGGCCCTCCACCCTTTTATAATTGTTCATGTTTTCTATCTATTTAGAGGAATTCCGCACAATCCCCCTTGTTCGCCGGGGGGGGGGGGGGGGATTTAGTGGGGCGGCCTGGTGTCGCACATGATCACCTAGCTATAGGGTAAGCTAGTTCTCTACATTATAATTTGGTTATTTTTTCCTTTTTTCGCTGTATTACGATTATTGTACTTTTTTATGCTTGTGTTTTTATTATATTATCTGTTTCATAGATTGGTCCTCCTGAAGAAGCGGTAATCCCGCAAAACTAGTCGAGACCCAGACCATTCTATATGTTATAACAACAGATATCTCTTGGGGAAATCTTCTGTTTTCAATTTTAATAAGTATACTATGTATTTTCTGTTTTGTAATAAAACTTCTTTTATATAATTTTTGTATTGTTGTCTATCAGTACCAAGATAGTCCAGCTACTTCAGGGTGGGAATGTTATGGGGTCAACATCAGCCACTGTCCCCTGTTCCCATTACCAAACTACAGTTGAAGCACACTTATGGACTACCTAGTTATCCCGATACCAAAGCTGGCAAGAACCAGCGCTATTGTTAAAATTATAATTAATTTTACCCTCTAGAGATGTTCTGTTAAGTTCTATTGACAGGTGTCTGTTTGGATTTTACTAGTCTGTCAAAACTCCTCACACCAATATGAACGTCACATATAGCATGTACCGCCGTCATCGCTGGGGCACTAATACCCAACCATGTGTCCTATTCTCTTTCTTAGCTAGTTGGGATGCTCTTTCATCGTTACCCTTGCCAAAATTTATTAAACAAAAAATATAAATTAACGAAGATACTCCTCTACTCTTTGTGGTTGATCCACTTCTTGCAGTGGCTGGCATGGTCTCATCCCTCAAGCTTCTTTACAATGACCCAGTCACCAGGTTGGAAAGAATGTAAATTGGTTATTGTGTCAGGGTCCAGGAGGGACTCATGAACCCTGTGTTGGACCTTTTGAAAATCATGTTACAGGGATTGCACCTACCCCATCAGCTGAGAATGTAGGTGACAGCTAATGAGGAAAGTACAATTCTGTTTTTGGTTGACCTCCAAACAAACCTCATGAAAATAACCCAGACATCGGGACTGTGGTCACTGCATAACCTGTGCGTGGCTTACCATCTGGGGTGTAATACCTGGAACCAGTGACAAAAAGGTTCTTAGCATCTGGGATGGGAGCCTCTTTCACCAGACTGCTGCTTGCTGATTCAATTTCTATCAAAGAAAGACAGTCTTGGCACAAACTTCAGAATTAGAGCGGTTAGTATTGTTGGTTTGAAAATGTGTCATTCTCACCACTCTCATCCCCCCCTTTTCTTCCGCCTCATTACAAACTGGAGGAAGACATGTAGGGTTTAGAATGGTACAGAATGAAACAGTGAAATAGCCTATGATACTTTTACCTTCTTATACACCTGTACACACACTTCCAGAAACTCTTTGGACCTGAAAAGATACTTATAAACAAAAGTTATTACTCTATCCTTCAAAGAATGGTAAACAATACAACATTCGTGTACATTGGTAAATTGTCACTGACATTCCACAAAACCGATAATAACTAAACCCTCTGTAAATCTTACTTTCACTTTTTTTACTAAAATACAACAGCCGCGACACGCAAGAGGGCTGTCGCGGTAGGTTCAAACATCTTGTTACCACATACAAACAATGAGACAAACATTTAGATACAAATGTGGGGGAGATATTTCATAGTTCCTAAAAACGAAAATGAAAAAAATAAAAATGACCAGATGGAATGCTGCCTTCACTCTTTTAGCAATAGAAAAATTATACAAATTGAAAAGCACGAGAGCATTTCGAAATCTTTGCATGGACCAGCCACACAAAGTTAAAAAAAAACAGGCCTGTGTATTTTTAATCACACAAATGTGTACTACGCATCCATCAACTTACTCAACATTACAGATTTCTGAAGCCACAGCTGAACTACTTCCAAGGTATTTTTATTCTGGGGTCTCGTACCTCCAGACATCAAAAGTATCTTCCAAAGGTATACACCTTACTGTACCCTCTGACCATATCTGCCAATCTTTAAGGGGTCTCATGTCCGGAGCCCCAAACCAGATCTCATGTGAAGTACAGCTGTCTGACTGGTGTGGAGCCTCATTTTTTTCCTCCAACGCATAGACCAACATTACCCATGACATTTCGAATTGCTTATGACGGTCCCTTCGTCCAGGGCACCCTTGCACTAGTTTTCGGATCAGTACTGCTTAGTGACTATTTTTACAGTACTGGCACCCGGCGTTCTCTGATTTTTTTACACGGCCTCCCTGTGCTAGCGTACTAATCCTCACATTTACATGCTCTACAACCAGTTATCGGCAGCCCTATAAATGTGTTGTCAGACAAACTACAAAGCACCATGAAATCCTCCACTATTCAAAACAATATTATGGCTTCTATCTGTACCTAGATGTTACAACAATAACTTGGATGCCTCCTGTTTGCTCTCTACCCAAAATTGTATTACAGTATAAACCTTAATTTAAAAATAAAAATGATTTTGTCCTTCCAAACACAAGTCAAAAGACCCCAAGCCCCTCCCACCAACTTCCTGTTGCACACCTGAGTAGGAAGAGGGAGGGGGAGGGGAAGCCTCAAATAGCTTCATATTTTGTCTATCAAGACATTAGAAAAATCTATGGCTAACATCAACAAATAAAAACTTTTGTCCAGGAGTGGGTGGAATAAACCCCCATATTGCAAATGGGAGGGAATCCCCCTTGACTCACATATCCCCTGGGAAGTCAAACCACAAGTTTTGAGACAGAAATACCACACAACAGTGTAACAAAAGTCAAAAAATGAAAATCCTGCAAAAAGACGGCTGAAGGAGTTCAACCAAAGTCTTTCCCTTCCACTGCAAAGCACAAACAAAATGGCACCATTAACACATGAAATTTAGTTGTTGATCCCGCCAAAATCAAGATTTCTTCGCTAGAAATAAAAACTTATTTAAACCAACTGGAAATAAAACCTAAATGATTTTACTGGAACTGGTATTCAGTACAAAACCAGAGATATTTCGCTCGAGACTAAAATCAGCAGAAACAAAAAGGCAGTTGCAGCAATCGAAAATCGGTCCACGGCAAAATGGTGAATGAAACCTGGACTAAAGAAAAATGGCCGACATTAACAAATGACAAGACAAACCAGGATTTCTTCCTACAAAAACTGACTATACAATTGAGACACCAATTTTAACACTTATCCCTGGACAAACACTTTAGGCTATGTCAATTAGGGCCTATACTGAAATATAGGCATATTTAACTAAACAATATTGGGTGGCACAGTGGTGTAGTGGTTAGCACCCCCGCCCAGCAGCAAAAAGGGCAGCGGGCTTGAATTCCAATCATGACACCACCAGCCCGGTCTCTGCATGTCCTCCCTGCGCCAGCGTGGGTCTCCTCCGGGCACTCTGGTTTCCTCCCACACTCCAAAGACATACTGGCAGGCCAATTGGCCTCCGTCCAAAATTGGCCCTCGTAAATGCAAACCGGGGACCCCGGACTGCGGGCTCCCAGAGGGCAGGGACCGACATGAGCATGCGATGCACGTGTGGAGCCCTGCGCAAACTGATGGCGCTATATGGGTACCTTTAAACAAATATGAGCATCTCAATGAGACACAATGCACAGGGACAGGGACAACCGCAGATTCACACCCACACTTAGGAAGGACTGGTGTCTCCACCCAACCCCACCAACCATGCAATTATGTAATATATCCAAAACGCCAAAGTTACATAAAACATGAAATAAAACGTCTTAAACAATACACAATATTTGACTCTGAGAGTTAGAAAGTCATCAGAAACTCACCCCATGTTATTACCTAGAAACCTGAGACCCCCCCCCCCCGGGTGTAAACAGCTCCTATTGTGATGTCCCAACAATGCATGGGCACTTGGATATGCGACAGGCATTTCAACTTAAAACCAATATTCAATACAGAAAACGCAATAGTTTCCTTGAAAAGTATGTAAACAGTACAAAAATAGAATTCACAAAATGGTGCCTAGAAGCCAGATTGTAGCTTAAAGCACGTGGCTTTGCACACAGAAAGGAATACACAATGGAGCAGCTTCCCCTATAGGAGGGCCCACAGGTCTTCAAAATGGCCGCCGATGCACATGGTGGCCACAACAAAAGCCAGACCCCAACAAAATGGCGCAATTTCCTGCCAAAACTGACCAAAATGGATAAACATTTCAAAGTTCACACACAAAGGAAAAGAAAATGGCCGACCGTAGTCACATGGTAGACAACAAGAGAACAAAAGGAAGTAGCAGACAAAAAACATTTTCCTGCCAAAACCAGAAATTTCTCCCAAAAAAATTACACATTTGAGATACTAAATGAACGCTTAGACAAACATTTAAAAGTGTTAAAGTTACAAAAAAGCACAACTTAGGAACACATGGTAGATGAAATCTGGACCACAGCAAGATGGCCGATGACAAAAAGACCACATTCAAAAGCACAAGCACACGGCTGCCACATACCCTCTTCTCAAACTCAGTTCACATCAGCTTTCACAGGAACAAGACATTGAGAGATACAGACAGTGAATGCTTGTATGTCTGTTCAGAACATTATAGTTCTCTTCCCCCAGGGCGTAGCCCCTTTCAACACAAAAACAACAATGCCTGCCCCTTCACTAAACTCATGGCATCTTTACAAACAGGTTAAGCTACTTACAAAACTACTCAGCCACACACACACACACACACATTGCAGGCTGCAAATAATCCCAATTCATACATTTCTATTTCTCATATGCATTACAAACTTGTTACAAAGCATCAGTCACACACACACAGGCACACACACACACAGGCACACACCAGACATACGATCAAACTTCCAGCATTATTTCAAAAGACGAAAAATGTGTTCTTTTTGCGAAGCAGACCCTCCCCAGCACATCTTAATGATCCGATTCTGAAGGAGGTTCTGTTCACTCCTACCTGGCTTGCATTTTGTTATGGAAATTTGGTTGTACGCAGAGCACACAGCCAAATCTCCTGCTTCTAATCATAATAACAATTTCTTCTAATGATATAAATGCATCTCACCTTTTGATCGTATGTCTTTCCTTCTGCCGTAGCTCATCCTCTGGTGTGTGCCTCATGCTTACAAATAGACACAACACATGCTTCTTACATTCTCATCTCAGCAAGACTGCCCCCACAGTTCTCAGTCTGCCTCCTTTATTCAAAAGACCACAAAAGCAATCACAAACAGGAAGCCCTGGCCCCAACAGCCAATCGCTTCCTTCACAGGATATGACCTCAGCCTCACAGGATATGACCCCACAGGATGTGAGTGACCATATAAGGATTTAACAACAGAACATAAAACAACCACCAATTACTACAGGACATGATACAATATACTAAATGACGATGACTAAATTTCCTCGTGCATGGGATATTATCTGCAGGTGTATGTCATGACACCCCAAACATGTTGATCAGGCATACCAGGGGTGACAAGAGCAAACCACCGCTAAACTGATAATGTCTTTGCAGAGTGAACGCATCCCCACCAGACGATCGTTCTGTGCATTGCACAGGGGCCCTTTGCTGGCGGACATGTCCTCTCTCTGCAAACACCTCTCTCCAAACACAAGGAAGTTTTCCACTACCTAACAGGTCTCAACCAGCGTCAGTCTGCCCCAGTCAGCTCTTTAGAGTGGGCTGCGATTGAACAGACACTGGGAGACTCTTATGACAATACATTAATATAAAAATTTCCACAACAGTTGGCAGGCCCAATCTGGCGGTACCTGGTGTGGACCTCCTAAGTATGTCACTGGTCAGACAATGGACTTCACCACTGAAGACATCACTGCTCCTAATTTCTGGCTCCTTCTGTGCAGGAGGGAAGAGCTCAGGCAACAGAACAGGTCAGTAAAGGGTGAAGGTAGGCTCTCAGCTCGTTTGAATGTACCCTGTGGACTGCTGCCTTATAGCTCCCCACTGCGCCCAGGGAAGCTGCCCCTCCTCACCCCTCTACTTGGTCGCCACCCTGCCCCCAGATCAGACCCCTCAGTACAGACACCCCCAATACCGGCCCCCACAGTACAGACACCCCCTCCAGTGCAGAACTCTCAGTACAAACACCTCCCCCCCAGCCTAACCCTTCAGTACAGACACCTTTTTAGTGAAGATCTCCTTCTTCTATTTCCAGAGGTAGTGAGGGAAGTCCTCCCCTCGGCTGTGTCATGTTACCAGGAGCCTCCTCTTGGCTCCACACTGCCACTGTCAGACAGGCAGAAGCAGTGGTGCAATGCCTATGATACTAGCACTACAGCACCACTTCTGCCTGTCTGACTGTTGCAAAGTGCAACACAAAATGTCAGGTGGCTGCCCAGCACCCCCAGAGTGCCTTATAGCTCCCCACTGCGCCCAGGGAAGCTGCCCCTCCTCACCCCTCTACTTGGTCGCCACCCTGCCCCCAGATCAGACCCCTCAGTACAGACACCCCCAATACCGGCCCCCACAGTACAGACACCCCCTCCAGTGCAGAACTCTCAGTACAAACACCTCCCCCCCAGCCTAACCCTTCAGTACAGACACCTTTTTAGTGAAGATCTCCTTCTTCTATTTCCAGAGGTAGTGAGGGAAGTCCTCCCCTCGGCTGTGTCATGTTACCAGGAGCCTCCTCTTGGCTCCACACTGCCACTGTCAGACAGGCAGAAGCAGTGGTGCAATGCCTATGATACTAGCACTACAGCACCACTTCTGCCTGTCTGACTGTTGCAAAGTGCAACACAAAATGTCAGGTGGCTGCCCAGCACCCCCAGAGTGCCGGTACCCGGTGCAGACCATACCCCTCTAAGTAAACCACTGGTGCAGACAATCAACCTAACCACTGGAGACATCACTGCTTCTCTGTTCAGGCTCCTCATGTCAGGTAGGGCATCCCCCAAGCAGCAAGTCAGGTCAGTACAATATGGAAGGGGCGAGGGCAGGATCTCAGCTCAGTTGAATGAACTCTTTGGGTTGATATATCATGGCACCCCCAACACATAAAGACTCTGCACCCAGGGAAGCTGCTCCTCCTGCCACCCCCTCACAAAACCCCCTGCCCTGGTGAAACCATAATTGTATTTCAGTTATCATGTTGATGTTTGGACATTTAGTTGAAGTCTCGACAATACAATTCTGAGATAATGTTTTTTTGTTCTTTTAGAAGTGATACACTATGAACATTTTTGCCTGCAGTACTTGGTGTTGAGAGGAAGGGAGTAGGGAGATTACCTGCAGTTTGCTTAGTTTAAGTTTAATTGCTTTATAGGTTAGCACCTTTCCCCCTGTAGCTTAAAGAAGTACAGCAGTATATCATTTCTGAATTTTTTGGGGGGCACTCTCAGGGACTCCAATCTTCAGCTTTGGCTGCAGAGAGGAATCTCTGGGAGAATGGGAAGGGTGTCATTTCTTGGGACATTCCGCATGTAAGTGGCACTGTGCATTTGGCGGATTAATATGATTATGTACTATGATTTTTATGATTAATATGTGCCCAAGTATTTGGTGTCCACTCCAGTGGTTATAAAGAACTGCAAGAAAAAACTGAGCGTAAAATATAAAGTTAAAATGTAAACTAGCACCTATCAGGACTGAGTCTGTTACTGGTGTTTGAGGGAGACCTGGTGCTGATGTGTTAGTATCCTTTTCATTTACAGACATAGAAGAGGTTTTTGTATTGTAATTATAGAAAGAGAAATTAAGTTAGTTCATTTAACAAAAAGTGTGAACAATGATGAATGATCAGTCAAAAAATGAGATTTCATTCATTTAATGATTTGACTTGCAGGAGGATACAATTTTAATGTAGTGTAGATAAAGTATAAAGATACAATACTGTTTAAGAAATCGAATAATTAGAAGCCAAGATGGACATTATTCACACTGCATTCTTTCTGGAAGTTAATAATATTTTATAGACTTGTGCACAACGGGAAATTTCATTTAGTTTTGGTTCATTGTCATTCGTAAAATACATAATTTCGTTCTGTTATATTCATTATGTTACGTTAATTCATTTTTGGATAATTTGTTATTATTTGTAGAATGTCGATATTCATTATACTGAATCTCAAATCATGTTGAATTAATTTGGTATATCCGCTAAAATTTTGTTCGATATTTATATAAGTATATTAATTCGTGATAATGATTCGTAGTTTGGAAAGTCATTTTTTTATTGAATCTATTAACACACACAATGACAATATCTCTTCTACTCTGCTCAAATACAATACAACACCCTTCTCACTCAGTTCTCAGGAATGCACTTTGCCAGTAATCCAACCTCCAGCACAAAATTATTCAGCTGATTGGACTGTAAGATTTACTTTGAGTTGACCTTTTATTTCATTAGATCTTTAACGAATTACCAAATCATGTCGAATTCATTCGTTATATTCGCTATAATTTCTTTCGTATTAGTTGAAATTCGTTATTTTTTTATTTGGACATTCGCATGCATCCAAATGTCCAAAAAATGCAAAATTTGTCCGAATTTCGATTAGTTACGAAATGAATTGCACATGTCTAATATTTTACATTCAATGACTAAAGTATTATCTGCATGTGTGAGATGGGTACTCTGAGTACCCGTCCTGTTAAGGTATTTGCCCTTATTTGGGGAGAGACTTCTGCATTTGGGTATTGACTGGACAGAATTCCCACCTTTTTAAGAGACTTATTACTGAGCACCCAAGACATTGTAAGCACCTGATTAATAGCAGTTCTGAAAGATGTCTGTTCTTATGAAATGTGCATTAAGACACTATGTCGGAAATGTCTCTTCATTAAAAAAAAAATTGCGTGTTATCAAGTTCTGCTAAAGTAAAGCTTCTAAAATTCAATTCATACCACACTTTCCATGTCTGTAATGAGTTTGAATGAAGAGTGAGCGTGAGCATACCTACCAACTTTTTGAGGCGGGAATGAGGGACACCTATTTTCAAAATGATGTAGGCATAGGATACCTTCCCCCTGCGACGTCCCTTAAAGGATAGTTGTACAATTTGTTAAACCCATTAGTGCTTTTTTTTAACCACCAATATTGTTTGATATTGGCTTTTGAAATTTACAAATGCAGCAGTATAGAGATTGGATAAAAGGTTTAGCACTGGGAAACACTTTTTGAAAGATAAAAAGTGCATTTTAAAAACAATTATATAGATCAGATCAAAATGAGGGGCAAATGAGGAGAAAAGAGGGACAGAGCGGTGTTGTTCCAAATTAGGGACAGTCCCTTGAAATCAGGGACAGTTAGGAGCTATGAGAGTGAGTGTACGGTAGAAAGGGTGATTGATTTTATTGTGGGTTCTGGTTTAGAATAGGGCAGCTGGACTACAAATGGATAGTTATCACTGTGGCATGGGGTGCATGGGTTCCTCTTCTCCTAAAATATATCATAAACCTTGTGCCCTGCTATCTTAAGGGCCTTGGTATTGCAGTGGAATCCTGCAGGTAGACGTCCTGGAGCTACCAGTGTGAAGACAGGCCTCCTAAAGTACAGTAAATGTTTCTCTGATAGCACTGAAGTTGTGTGGAAGGGAGCCTTGATTGAAAGTAGAACTAAATACATTTTTTTTAACTTTGGGAGGGAGGGTTATGACCAGTTTTTTTTTCCATCTGTGTCATATTGAGGGGATTTTTCTTCACTTCTGGTCTTATAGCCACAACAGGAAGTGGGAGGAAATCCCTTCAAAATTAGTGAATTTCCTGGTTGTTACCAGCATTGCCCAATGGAAGCTTTTCCTTCTTTTCCAGTTCTGGTGACAGCTCAAAATGTGGGATTTTCTTTTACTTTCGTTCTTGCTGATAGCAGTCAGCAAATTGGGGGTGGAGTCAAAATATATGGGGCTCATACAACCTATGGTTCTGAAGATATGGGTCTCCTTGCGCAGCCTGTCAGACGCTACATACAGAACGGCCAGTTTAAATACAAGCTGGCACACTCTGTTTGCAGCAGACTGAGACAATGAGCTCACAGTGCCTTTCACTTCTTGTCAGAGGCACTGAGCTCAATGGACAGTTTGGAGCCTTGGACCAATGGTAAAGTACCTTTGGCCCAAGCTGTCCAATAAAAATGCTACAGTGGAGGCAAGCCTCTCACTGCAGTGTCATAGAAGGGGGCATGTGTCTAAAAGACACATGTTCCCTTCCAGCCCAGCCCTCTTAACTTGAAGGAAAAAAACATGGGTTTATGGGTATAAGATTTACCCACAATCCCATGTTTTTCTCACACAGTAAGGAGGGAGAATGAGAATCTGCTGCTGTTGAAAAGGCACTCTTAACCAAGCTAAATCATATATTATTATACTATATGTTATAACTAGGGATGAGCCGAACACCCCCTGGTTCGGTTCGCACCAGAACCTGTGAACGGACCGAAAATTCGCGCAAACTTTAGAACCCCATTGAAGTCTATGGGACTCGAACGCTCAAAATCAAAAGTGCTAATTTTAAAGGCATTTGCATGGTATTGTCCTAAAAAGGGTTTGAGGACCCGGGTCCTGCCCCAGGGGACATGTATCAATGCAAAAAAAGTTTTAAAAACGGACGTTTTTTCTGGAGCAGTGATTTTAATGATGCTTAAAGTGAAAAAAAAAGTGAAATATTCCTTTAAATATCGTACCTGGGGGGTGTCCATAGTATGCCTGTAAAGTGGCACGTGTTTCCCATGCTTAGAACAGTCCCTGCACAAAATGACATTTTTAAAGGAATAAAAGTAATTTAACCACTTGCTTACTGGGCACTTAAACCCCCCTCCTATCCAGAACAATTTTCAGCTTTCAGCTCTGATGCAATTTGAATGACAATTGCGCGGTCATACAACACTGTACCCAAATGAAATTTTTATCATTTATTTCCCCACAAATAGAGCTTTCTTTTGGTGGTATTTGATCACCTCTGCGGTTTTTATATTTTGTTAAAAAAATGTAAAAAGACTGAATTAAAAAAATATATATATATATATATTTTGTTATAAAAAATGTAAAACAGGTAATTTTTCTCCTTTATTGATGTACGCTGATGAAGCAGCACTGATGGGCACCGATAGGTGGCTGTGATGGGCACTGATGGGTGGCATTGATGGGCACTGATGGGAGGCAATAATGGGCACTGATCAGTTACACTGATAGGCAGCACTGCTAGGTGGCACTGATTGGCACTACTGGTGGGCATTGATAGCTGGCACTTGTGGGCATTGATAGGCGGCACTTGTGGGCATTGATAGGTGGCACTTGTGGGCACTGATAGGTGGCACTGTGGGCACTGTTAGGTGGCAATGGCAGGTGGCACAGATGAGGCAGTTGTGCCTCTTCCACTTCGGGACCGATGTCCCTTGCAGCTGAGCCGGTGATCGGCTTTTTTTCTACTCACGCTATCAGCGTGAGTAGAAAAAAAAACAATTACCGATCTTTTGTTTACATTATGTGATCAGCTGTCATTGGCTGACAGCTAATCACATGGTAAGGGGCCAGGGGTCTCAGTGACTTGGTGATCACAGCGCGCTCGGCGCGCACCCTGCAGGCCATAGCGAGGATGTCAAGTGGTTAAAACTGCTTGCAGCTTTAATGTAATGTCGGGTCCCAGCAATATGGATGAAAATCAGTGAGACAAACGGCATGGGTACCCCCCCCAGTCCATTACCAGGCCCTTTGGGTCTTGTATGGATATTAAGGGGAACCCCACACCCAAATTAAAAAAAGGAAAGGCTTGAGGGCCCCCAGGCCCTATATACTCTGAACAGCAGTATACAGGTGGTGCAAACAAGACAGGGACTGTAGGTTTGTTGTTAAGTAGAATCTGTTTGTAATTTTGAACTGGTACATTTTTAAAGTGTAGCTCCAGCCAAAAAATCTATTTTAAGCTTTTTGGATAACATTGGGAAGGGTTATCACCCCTGTGACATTTGTTTTGCTGTCTGTGCACCTCTTCAGAAGATTTCACCTCACTTTCCCTCCCAATGGCAAATGTTTTTTGACAATTTGGGGTTTTTAGTGAAACAAGGATTGTTGATAAAGCATCAGTGGAGAGGAGACACATTTTTCCCATATTAACTCTTACAGGGGAGAATTTCCCTTCCTAGGGGTAGATTTCATTTCACTTCCTGTTGTCTCCTTCCGTTTGCAAATAGGAGTCGTTTGTAAGTTGGATGTTTGAAAGTAGGGGCCTGCCCTATATACTCTGCAGAAATTGGGGCCTTAGGTGTTGGTGTTGCCACAACACTGTAAGCCCTCACAGTTACTCTTGGTGGGCGCAGGAACGGGCCCTGCTGTGAAATATTAGATCAATAATTGTAATTACATGCACCTGTTGAACAGGGGCAGAAAAATTGGGCCTTTGGTGATGGTGGTGGTGGTGGTGTTGCCACAATACTGTAAGTCCTCACAGTTACTCTTGGTGGGCGCAGAAATGGGCCCTGCTGTGAAATATTAGATCAAGAATTGTAATTACATGCACCTGTTGAACAGGGGCAGAAAAATTGGGCCTTTGGTGGTGGTGGTGGTGGAGTTGCCACAACACTGTAAGTCATCACAGTTACTCTTGGTGGGCGCTGGAACCGACCCTGCTGTGAAATATTAGATCAAGAATTGTAATTACATGCACCTTTTGAACAAGGGCAGAAAAATTGGGCCTTTGGTGGTGGTGGTGGTGGTGGAGGTGGTGCTGGTGCCACAACACTGTAAGTCCTCACAGTTACTGTTGGTGGGCGCAGACACGGGCCCTGCTGTGAAATATTAGATCAAGAATTGTAATTACATGTTCCTGTTGAACAGGGGCAGAAAAATTGGGCCTTAGGCACTGGTGCCACAACACTGCAACCCCTCACAGATACTCTAGTTGGAGTGCAGGAACGAGCCCTGCTGCAAAGTATTGCATCAAAAATTGTAATTACACTCCCCTGTTAAACAGGGGCTGAAAAATTGCGCCTAAGGCACTGGTGCTGGTGCCACAACACTGCAACCGCTCAAAAATACTCTAGTTGAGCACAGCAACAAACCCTCCTTGCAAAATATTGCATCAAAAATTGTAATTTCAAGCCCCTGTTAAACAGGGGCTGAAAAATTGGGCCTTAGCCACTGGTGGTGGTGCCCAGAACCAAAAATATTCTTACAAGCTATCAGCATGATCATTGAGGAGGAAGAGGATAGTCACTCAGCATAACAGGATAGTCACTCAACATCAGCATAGGCAGTCTTGAAGGGATCTGACATTTCAAAAAAAATATTCGGTTACATCAGCAGGTGGTAGCTGGTGGTGATCCAAGACTGATTCACTTTTATGAAGGTCAGTCGATCGACCGAGTCGGTGGACAGGCGCACCATGTGATTGGTTACAAAGCCTCCAGCAACAATGAATGTGCATTCCGAAAGAACGCTGGATGCAGGACAGGCCAGTAGCTCAATTGCATACTGTGCAAACTCTGGCCAGTGATCCATCCTCAAGACCCAGTAACTCAGAGGATTTTCGGTGGGAAAGGTGTCCAAGTCAGATCTTGCCCCTAGGTATTCCTGCACCATGTAAAACAGACGCTGGTGATGGTTGCTGTAACTGATCATACCTTGGGGCTGCGGACTAAAAAATTGTCTGAACGCATAGGTCAGACAGCCACCTTCTCCACCGCACCTTCTTTGACTGACTGAAGCCTCAGCAACACGTTGTCAAGAAATAGGAGTTTGTAACCTCCCAGTCTCTGGGAACGCGTTGCACAGACCTTTCTGCAAGGCCTCCCGAAGATATTTCATCCTCTGCTCCCTCTGCGATGGCAAGATAAGGTCCGCAACATTACCCTTGTAACGTGAATCATGGAGGGTTGCCAGCCAGTAATGATCCTTCTCCTTGATACCATGAATACGAGGATCCTTCCGCAGGCTTTGCAGGATCAGGGAGGCCATGCAGCGTAGGTTTGCTGAGGCATTCGGTCCGGAGTTCTCTGGGTCACTAAGGATGACGTGATCCGCAGCCACCTTCTCCCAGCCATGTACAAGTCCATGGGCTTCTTAGGACTGTAAATGATCCCTTATAGACTGCTGCTGATGCTGAGTGCCAGGCTCCACCTCCATGCTGACACGATCCTCCTCCTCCTCCTCCCCCTCATCCTCTTCCTGTGTGATCGGCGGGCATGCAGGAACACTGTATGGATAAAGGGGGCCTTGAGAGGTAAGGAAGTCCTCCTCTTCCTGCCTCTGTTCTGCCTCAAGTGCCCTGTCCATTATTCCACGCAGCGTGTGCTCCAACAGGTGGACAAGGGGGACAGTGTCACTGATGCATGCACTGTCACCTCTCACCATCCTCGTGGCCTTCTCAAATAGTTACAGGACAGTGCATGCATCCCATGGCCCACTGGCGTGGGGTAGAAAAAACAAGCTCCCCTGACCCTGTCCTTGTGCCATAATCACACAGGTACTCATTGATGGCCCTCTGCTGCGTGTGCAGCCGCTGCAGCATGGCCAACGTTGAGTTCCACCTGGTGGGCATGTCACAGATTAGGCGGTTTTTGGCAGGGTAAATTCCTTTTGGAGGCCAGCCAGCCGAGCACTGGCATTATATGACCGGCGGAAATGCACACAGATTTTCCTGGCCTGCCTCAGGACATCCTGTAAGCCCGGTGTGATAGACTCACCCGGGATAGAGGCTTTTGGAGGGGACTGAATGCAAGCCTCTTGCCGACCGATTATGGGCCCTGGCATTTGGGGGAATGGTGCTTTTTGTGAGCTGTATGCCTGGGGACACTTGAGGTGGTATTACTGTGGATTCGGGTCCTTGTCCCCCAGGACACACAGACTCTGGGGACCCTGTGTATGCCATATGGGAAATGGTGACTTGGAGGGTATGTCTTGGATTGCTTAAAATGGGACAGTAATATTTATCCCCAATATCTCCCAGGATATATATGTAAAGACTATTATTGGTTTGTTTGATTCTGAACTCAACATGTTAATTGAGTGAGCTGATCATATTGGCCTCCAGGACTGGCTAGGAGGCGAACAGTCTACTCCTACTATAGTTTTTTGATGACTAGGCTGAGGAGGGGGGGGAGAACACGGTTTGTATTGTTAAATGTAATTAGCTCCTGCTATTGTGAAAATACTACCGTGTGAAGCTCGGTGACCACAAGTCTGTTCTAAAAGGTCATGTCTCTTAGTCACCTAGGCTAGATAAAGGATTAGATAATTAGCTCATGTTAATTAGGTTAGGTTTTAGTCATCCTGCTGTATATATTTGTGTGAGATCTCAAATAAAAAAAACAGTCCATGTTAGCAGTGAAACAAGTGTCCCCTTGTTTTGTACTTATGAGCGGTTGGAATATCGGATATCTGTATCCAGACTGGGAGGAAGTGGTATACTGATGGAAGCACTCAAGTGGAGTGTGGGACGTTCCGTTACACCTGGGTAGCTGCCCAAGAACCGCTGCACCACCAAGTTAAGGACGTGAGCCAAACAGGGCACATGGGTCAGTTGTCCCTGTCGGAGGGCGGAGAGGAGGTTGGTGCCATTGTCACAAACCACCATTCCTGGCTGAAGCTGGCGTGGCGTCAACCACCTCTGAACCTGCCCCTGCAGAGCTGACAGAATCTCTGCCCCAGTGTGGCTCCTGTCCCCCAAGCACACCAGCTCAAGCACCGCATGGCATCTTTTGGCCTGCGTACTTGCGTAGCCCCTTGAACGTCTACGGAGTACTTCTGGTTCCGAGGACAAAGCACAGGAAGAGGCCATGGAGGAAGAAGAAGAGGAGGGGATGGAGGAGAGAGGTGTGTCAGAATCACCAATAGTAGCATTTTGGAGGCGTGGTGGCGGAACAACCTCCAACACTACTGCACCTTGTCCTGCATCCTTTCCAGCTGCCAGAAGAGTCACCCAATGCACCGTGAAAGATAGGTAACGTCCCTGTTCATGCCTGCTGGACCATGAGTCAGCGGTAATATGCACCTTACCACTGACCGCCCTGTCGAGCGAGGCCAAGACATTGCCTTCCACATGCCGGTAGAGAGCCGAAATCACCTTCCGTGAAAAAAAAGTGGCGTTTGGGAACCTGCCACTGAGGAACCGCACATTCCACAAACTCACAGAAGGGGGCAGAGTCTACCAACTGAAAAGGCAGCAGTTGAAGTGCTAGCAAGTTTGCCAAGCTAGCATTCAACTGCTGGGCATGTGGATGGCTGGGAGCGAACTTCTTTCTGCGGTGCAGCAGCTGGGGCAGGGAAATTTGCCTGGTACAATCTGACGTCGGTGTACCGATAGCAGATTGCCCGCAAGTACTTGGCTTTGACACACCTAATTCTACACCTTCATTCCTCTCAGTGCAGGTCTCAGAGAGAACTGAAGGTATAGTGGGGATGAAGATCCCAGCTGATGAGGAGCAAGGAGAAGTCCTCTTTGTTCTTTGGTGTGGGTCTTTTAGATACGCTTGCCAAAGAACTGCATGGCAGGTCAACATATGTCCGGTCAAGCATGTGGTGCCCAAACGGGAGATGTTTTGGCCACGCGAGATACGCTTGAGACATATGTTGCAAATAGCAGAGGTGCAATCTGATGCACTCGTCTCAAAAAAGGCCCACACCAATGAACTTTTGGAATAATGCGCAGAGACAGCAGTGCCCTGCACATGCGAAGCTCTGCGGTGTGATGCAGTCAGTGTGCTGCCCTTAGGCTGGCCCCTGGAGGGCATTCTGCCTCGTTGGTGATGTGCCTCCTCCTCCTCTCTCCTATCAGGCACCCACGTTGAGTCAGTGACCTCATCATCCCCTCCCTCCTCATCACTGGAGCAAACCTGACAGTATGCTGCAGCAGGGGGAACATGACTGCCAGATTGCTGTCCTTCTTGGGCACCCCCTCTGTCCGGGCTCACGTTACTGCCTTCATCTAGCTCAGTACCATCATCAGAGCCTTCAAAACGCTGGGCATCCTCCTGGAGCATGTACCCAACACTGTGGTCAAACAGTTCGAGGGACTCCTCAATAGGACATGGTGGGGCTATGTTGAAAAAGGGGCGCGGATTGCTAACCATCCAAGCACGCATGCCCAGAAAACGCGTACACTGCTGATGACGTCATCCCCCTGCAGCCAGAGGTCTCGTGTGCTCCAAGCCTCGTTCTGAGGCCGCTCCTCTGTGTATGAAGCCGGCTTATTATACTGGAAGAGCTGTCTACACCACCACGGCAGAGACTGTCTACAGGCACAGGACCGGAAGCGCCATCCTTGACATATACTATCATGCTTGTTTTAACTACTTAAATGTGAGTCTACTTTTGTTTTATTAAAAGTAATTTTATTCATAAAAACGACTGCACCCATAGGCGCCTCTCCACTTGTTGTCCTGAGTTAAATATATGAGTGTCACAGCAAAGGGTCTGAATACTTAGGACCATGTGATATTTTAGTTTTTCTTTTTTAATAAATCTTCAAAAATGTCAACAATTCTGTGTTTTTCTGTCAGTACGGGTGCTGTGTGTACATTAATGAGGAAAAAAATTGAACTTAAATGATTTTAGCAAATGGCTGCAATATAACAAAGAGTGAAAAATTTAAGGGGGTCTGAATACTTTCCGTCCCCACTGTATACACAATACACTGTAACTGCAGCTAACTGACTCGACCTGCCTACTCTATCTAACTTAAATCAAATGACACAATGTCTCTCTATCTCTGTCTCCACGCCAGAACACACTACACAGGGTCGACGTGCAAGCGGCCTTATATAGTGTGGGGCGTGTACTAAACCCCCTGACCAATAATTGGCCAAAGCCAATGTACACACAGCGCTGTGATTGGCTAAGCATGTGGGTCATAGTGCATGCTTGGCCAATCATCAGCCAGCAATGCACTGCGATGCCGCAGTGAATTATGGGCCGTGACACGCCACTTAAATTTGGCGCGAACGGACCATATCGTTCGTAATTCGACGAACGACCGAACACACGATGTTCGAGTCGAACATGGGTTCGACTCAAACGCAAAGCTCATCCCTAATTGTGAGATATCATGGCATACCTACCAATGTCGTCTCAGACCGCGGATCCCAGTTTGTTTCCCAATTCTGGAGAGCATTCTGCAAGAAACTAGGAGTAACAATCTCACTCTCTACCTCACATCACCCTCAAACAGATGGTCAAACCGAACACATGAACCAGACCCTAGAAACCTATCTTCAACATTATGTCAATGTCTTACACTCCAACTAGTCTGAGTATTTGCCTTTGGCTGAGTTCGCCATTAATTCCCGTTGGTACAGTGCTCTTCATACCACACCATTCTACGCAGCCCTAGGCTATCACCCTCAGACTTTTCCCCCTACTTCAGCCTGCTTCTGGTGTACCAGCAGTAGATCTGCGGGTAAAAAATATTCCGCTACATTGGAAAAAGATTTGCTTATTACTACGGAAGTCAGCAGGCAAGTATGCGCTTTTCTCCAACAAATGAAGACTCCATATACCTCCATATGTGATGGGAGACAGAGTTTGGCTATCAACCAAATACGTGAGACTGAAACAACCTTTTACCAATTTGGGCCCTCAATTCATTGGTGCTTACAGAATTATTGCTCGAGTCGGGCCAGTCTCCTATCGGTTGAAATTGCCCTCCTCTCTCCGGATTCACCCTGTATTTCACGTTTCCTTCCTCAAAAAGGCAATTTTCAATCGCTACCCCAGAACGCAACAGCTACCTCCTCCTGTTCTTGTTAATGGACAAAATGAGTTTGAGGTTTCTAAGATTTTTGATTCTAGAAGCCAGGGTCGTGGCCTACGGTATCTGGTTTATTGGAAGGGATATCCCGTCACAGACCGTTCCTGGGTCCCAGCCAAAGATTTGTATGCTCCTGCTCTTATTCGAGACTTCTATGCCTCCTTTCCCACTAAACCCTGCTAGGCCCCCGGAGGGGTCCACTGGGGAGGGGGCCCTGTCATGTACCTGGGTGTATTTGAACTGGGATGTTCCTGGTCCCACAGCTGCAGTCTTACTTGTTGTGCCACAGAGGAGCTCTGGAGTTATGGCTGTTCTCTTAGTTTGATGCATTACCTTGGACTCACTATCCTCAACTGCTGCCACCTGTGGACAATCTACAATCAAAGCAGCCCTTAAATAGCAGCACTTCCTATCTCTCAGTGCCCGTTTGTTTGGACTAGCTTCCTGGGTTTTTTGACTGCTTTTTGACTCTGAATACCGTGTTTGAACTTCTGCCTGAATTCCTGACTACTCTCTAGCCTGCTGATTTTGTACTTCACTGCCAGCTCATGTATGACCTTCGCTTACCTGACCAATCCCTGGATTTCCATTGTGCACTGCTTTGCCTGATCTGTTGCCATCCTGATCTGCCTGACTAAGTTTTCACCTGAATCCTCAGCACACAAGCTCCACTTCAGACATTACCTATCATAGGTACCTTACAATATCACTAAACAGAGGAAACGATGCCCTGCCTGAGAACTGACCATGTCCACCTTTGCCTGTGTACACATACACTGCTGGCCCCCTTACAGTGCCATGGGAACGTCTGCCTCTCCTTGCTGTCCTCCCAGACATGATGGGGGAGTGGGGGGTGCTTAATAACAAAATGTAATAAAGATGTGTAAATGTGTACGTTGATGCACTTTAATCAATAGAAAGTGGTGTTTGGTGCACTTTTATTTGAGTATTCACTACACAGACACACTTCACTGCAGTAACGCACGGAACTATATGGCGTTAAACTTGCAGTAAAGCAATTAAATATATGGTGTTAAACTTGCAGTAACACAATGAAATATACAGTGTTAAACTTGCAGTAACGCAATGAAATATACAGCCTTAAACTTGCAGTAACGCAATGAAATATACAGCGTTAAACTTGCAGTAATACACAGAAGTATACAGCGTTAAACTTGCAGTAATGCACAGAACTATATGGCATTAAACTTGCAGTAACGCCATGAAAAATACGGTGTTAAGCCTGCAGTAATGCACAGAACTATACAACGTTAAACTTGCAGTAAAGCAATTAAATATATGGCGTTAAACTTGCAGTAATGCAATGAAATATACAGCGTTAAACTTGCAGTAACACACAGAACTATATGGCGTTAAACTTGCAGTAACGCAATGAAATATATGGCGCTAAACTTAGATAAATGCAATGAAATATACAGCTTTAAATTTGCAGTAACGCAATGAAATATACAGCGTCAAACTTGCAGTAATGCACAGAACTGTATGGCGTTAAACTTGCAGTTACGCAATGAAATATACGACTTAAAACTTGCAGTAACGCACAGAACTATACGCTGCTGGCCCCCTTACAGTGCCATGGGAACGTCTGCCTCTTCTTGCTGTCCTCCCAGACATGATGGTGGAGTGGGGGGTGCTTATTAACAAAATGTAATAAAGATGTGTAAATGTGTACGTTCATGCTCTTTAATCAATGGAAAGTGGTGTTTGGTAAACTTTTATTGCGTCAAACATGCAGTAACACACCGAACTATATGGAGTTAAACTTGCAGTAACGCAATTATATATATGGCGTTAAACTTGCAGTAACACAATGAAATATACAGCGTTAGACTTGCAGTAACGCACAGAACTATACAGCGTTAAACTTGCAGTAATGCACAGAACTATATGGCGTTAAACTTGCAGTAATGCACAGAACTATATGGCGTTAAACTTGCAGTAACACCATGAAAAATACGGTGTTAAGCCTGCAGTAATGCACAGAACTATAAAACGTTAAACTTGCAGTAAAGCAATTCAATATATGGCGTTAAACTTGCAGTAATGCAATGAAATATACAGCGGTAAACTTGCAGTAACACACAGAACTATATGGCGTTAAACTTGCAGTAACACAATTAAATATATGGTGCTAAACTTGCAGTAATGCAATGAAATATACAGCTTTAAATTTGCAGTAACGCAATGAAATATACGACTTTAAACTTGCAGTAACGCACAGATCTATACGCTGCTGGCCCCCTTACAGTGCCATGGGAACGTCTGCCTCTTCTTGCTGTCCTCCCAGACATGATGGGGGAGTGGGGGGTGCTTATTAACAAAATGTAATAAAGATGTGTAAATGTGTACATTGATGCACTTTAATCAATGGAAAGTGGTGTTTGGTACACTTTTATTGTGTCAAACATGCAGTAACGCACCAAACTATATGGCGTTAAACTTGCAGTAATGCAATTAAATATATGGCGTTAAACTTGCAGTAACACAATGAAATATACAGCGTTAAACTTGCAGTAACGCAATGAAATATACAGCGTTAGACTTGCAGTAACGCAATAAAATATACAGCGTTAAACTTGCAGTAATGCACAGAAATATATGGCGTTAAACTTGCAGTAATGCACAGAACTATATGGTGTTAAACTTGCAGTAACGCCATGAAAATTACGGTGTTAACCCTGCAGTAACACACAGAACTATACAGCGTTAAACTTGCATTAAAGCAATTAAGTATATGGTGTTAAACTTGCAGTTACGCAATGAAATATACGACTTTAAACTTGCAGTAACGCACAGAAATATACGGCATTAAACTTTCAGTAACGCACAGCACTATATGGCATTAAACTTGCAGTAACGAACAGCACTATATAGCGTTAAGCTTGCAGTAACACAATAAAATATACTGTGTTAAACGGTCACTACACTCACACTGACTGAACTATGCCTACATTCACACTAATGTAAAGATAAATGGTCACACTAAATGAATAAATGAATGAATGAATGAATGAATGAGTGAATTTTAGAGCGCTACCTATGCAAACTGAATCGTCTCAGGGTGCTTTTTGCCACCGAGGTCCATCTGCGGTATAGCGCGGTCCTTGCCCCATGGAGTCCTGACACGCTTACAAACACATACACATACAACATACACATATTTGGCCAATTTTTCGACAGGATATAATTAAACTACCAGCATGTCTTTGGAGTGTGGGAGGAAACCGGAGGAAACCCACGCAGGCACAGGGAGAACATGCAAACTCCAGGCAGATGGTGTTGTGGTCGGGATTTGAACCAGCGACCCTATTGCTGCTAGGTGAAAGTGCTAACCACTACAACACTGTGCAGCACCACTACACTCACAATGAAAGGAACTATCCCTACATTTACTCTAATGTAAAGATGAATGGTTGCACTACACTCACAATGACTGAACTATCCCTACATTCACACTAATATAAAGATGAATGGTCGCGCTACACTCACACTGAACTATCCCTAGATGCACACTAAACTGATATTCTACACTGACAATAGAATCAGAATAGACACTATAGCACACAAACTGTCTAATAGCACTGAACAGAGCCCTATTCTATATCTATCCACGCCGCTGTCACACTACAAATGGCCGCGATGGAAAGAATACTTTTATAGTGTGGGGTGGGATTAAGAGCAATGATGTATAGTATGGTCCCTCGCGCTAAATTGAGTAAACAGGCTGTGTGAATATCCCCGTGATTAACTGAAATAACGAATGATGAAAAAATGATAATAAATAATACTATGTTGAATATGTGTGGATGGTGATGATGTCTCTATGGACTGCAGCAAAATCGAAAGTGTTCACTTACACTCAGCAATACAATAATAATAAAGTGATTTCGCGCTTCAAAATCTATCACCTCAAAGTATAATACATACAATTTATAGATGAATAGAATGTGTTCTATAAGTGTAACATCATAAAAGTGCTCAAAATTGAAATAAATAGGTGATCATCAAAAGTGCTGTTGTGCATCAATATTATAAATAAAAATGAAAATAAAAATAAAAAGTTTATATTGTGCATCAATATTTCAAAAGAGTTTATATTGTGCTTTTCCACTGGGATCATATAATGGAGAAGGGAGGTGACAATGATTGTAAAATATGGTGATCCAGTGACACCGGGCTCTCTGGACTCTCACCTTAGATAAAATAAGTATGGGCATCAAAACAGGTTCTTTGTTCTTTGTAGTATAATGCCATTCAGGTAGGGCTTCCCTGGTGGTGTAGCGGTTCTTCTGGTTATAAGCACCTATCAGATATGTGAACAAAGAGGGGTTGCCCACCTGGGCTCCACCAGTCCGGTGGTATGAACAGGAAAGGGAGAGAAAAATGCCTCCAATGGTGTAGTATGTTGATTAAAATGACTATTTATTAAAAATATGGGTGGTCTCTTACATTATAGATAGTTAAAAACAGCATAAACAGTCATACCACCGGACTGGTGGAGCCAAGGTGGGCAACCCCTCTTTGTTCCCATATCTGATAGGTGCTTGTAACCAGAAAAACCGCTACACCACCAGGGAAGCCCTACCTGAATGGCATTATACTACAAAGAACAAAGAACCTGTTTTGATGCCCATACTTATTTTATCTAAGGTGAGAGTCCAGAGAGCCCGGTGTCACCGGATCACCATATTTTACAATCATTGTCACCTCCCTTCTCCATTATATGATCCCAGTGGAAAAGCACAATATAAACTCTTTTGAAATATTGATGCACAATATAAACTTTTTATTTTTATTTTCATTTTTATTTTTAATATTGATGCACAACAGCACTTTTGATGATCACCTATTTATTTCAATTTTGAGCACTTTTATGATGTTACACTTATAGAACACATTCTATTCATCTATAAATTGTATGTATTATACTTTGAGGTGATAGATTTTGAAGCGCGAAATCACTTTATTATTATTAAGAGCAATGAGCCATGATTGGATACAGTCATCATGACAGCATCCAATCATGGCTCTGACAGTGCTCTTTGCTCTGAATGGGTGAAGCTTTCATTGTTTCAGCCAATCAGGGCTTTCAATGCACTGTGCGGCGGCGCAGTGCATTGTGGTCGTTCGGTGGGCCAAACAAACATTCGAATGACCCTATAATTCGATTGTTCGGAGAACGTCCGAACAGCCAAAGTTTGGTTCAAACTCATGTTAGGGCCAAACCGTTCGCCCATGCCTACCAGCTAATCACAATTTTAAAGGTCTTTGCAGTGCATTATCATTTTAATGAATTTGACAGAACACTGCCATGTTCATTTGGCCAGAGTTCAAGCTAAAGAAGCTGGGTTCACCTGGAATCCACGGTTGACCTGAACCTGAACCATATCCCAAATGATATGGTATATAGCTAGATAGATGGATTTCCTCTACACTGATAACAGTATTCTTTTAATACTCTCTATATGGTATATTATGAGGGTCAACCATTTAAGAGTATCTAATTATAATAGCTGTCTATAATAGATTTTTTTTTTCTTTTTTTTATGCTACTTCAGCGTTTACATTAAGAGGACTTAAATCACCATTTATGGCTCTTTTTTTTTTCCCGTCTCATTATCATCACATCATAGTAGCAGAAACATGACTTTCTTATTTTTTATTCATTTTAAGAAATCTTTATTTATACTTTACACAATTTAAAAAATCCCTCAACTAACACTAAGCCCAATAAGCAGCTTAAATTCCCATGCCCCAGCCTCCAACCCACCCCCCCCCCAACCTGCAGTCATGCTTCCGATAAAGCATGCATTCGTTATATGAACTTCTCGGCAAATCTCCCTGTTTTTTTAAAGGATAACCACTTCGCCCACTTTGCTCCATCCAGATCCTCTTCTATCTCTAGCCTAGTATCTTCAACCTCACCTGACTCTAAGATATAAGTTTCATTAACCCTTATTAACCAATCTCAAATGCTTGGGCCCTCCACCTCTTGCCATTTTTTTGGTATTAAACTTTTAGCCGCATTTAGAAGTACTGGAGTTAAAGATACAGTATACTTGCTAATATGACCTTCAGTCCCATGGAAAAAACACACCCAAGGAGCCTCCTTTATCTCAGTACCCATTATCTCCTGTACTATCTTTAGCACCTCCTGCCAGAATTTTGTAATAATTGGGCACTCCCACCAGAGGTGGGCCATTGTTCCCCTGATGGAGCACCCCCTCCAACAGTTTCCAGAAATTTCCGGTTGCATCTTATTTATTCTATCTGGTGTCATGTACCATCTGGCAAGGCATTTGAAATTTGATTCTATCATTCTCGTATCTACTGCTGATTTATGTGTTGCGTTTAGAATGGCCTCCCAAGTCACTCCGCTGGATATAGATCCCAACTCGGATTCCCATTTATTGAAATATAATGGTTTCGCTACTTCACCCTCATCCCGCACTATTTTATATAATTCTTTTGTTTTCTTTATAACTCTATTCTTCAAAAACAATTTCTCCAAAGACCTGAGGTTCTTCTTATCTCTAATAGGACCGGGGAGGCTTTTAATAAAGAGCGCAAGCTGGTTATATCGCCATGTGTCTATTTTCATTAGGGTCCTTGAGTAGGATTAACTCCTGAAAAGTGACAATTTTAAAGTTTTTCATAATATCCATCAATTGTGTATCATTATTTTTTATCCAATTCGCTCCCACTTCCCTCAAGCCTGGCGGAAAAAACTCATTTTCTTTTAAATAAATAAATGGTGAATTAAACTCCCAAGCATTTTGTTTATGTAACTGATCCCAAATCTTTAAAATGTAACGTGTTATGTTATGTGCATTAGGGCCTAGCTTCCTAAAGTGTGGGGGATGCCAAATTAATTATTATGTGTAATTTTGCATTGCTCATATCTTTTTCTAATTTTACCCATCTTTTATTTATCGGTTCCTTTCCCCATTCTAACACCCGTGATAATACTATCGCTCTGTGATATTTTTTAAAGTCTGGAAGAGCCAGACCACCCTGTGCTTTATCCCTACTCAGGACCTTGTAGGCAATCCGTGGCTTCTTATTTTTCCATATAAATCTAGTAAGAATATTGTTCAGAACCCTGAAAAAGGTCTGCGCTAACAGGATTGGGAGTAGCTGCATTTTATACAGGATCTTCGGGGCCAGGGTCATTTTAACAGTATTTACTCGTCTGAACCAAGAGATCGGAAGATGCATACTTTTTCTCGTTTTCTGCTTGATCTCGTCGAGGAGAGGAATGAAGTTTAAGAGGTACAATTTCCTTAAGGAATTTGCTAATGTAACTCCCAGATAACATATTTTTTTGCTCCATGGAAAATGGAAATTTTCCTTGAGTTTAGTTGCTTCTCGTCCATCAATATTAATGTTTAAAACAACTGATTTACTAAGGTTGACCTTATAATTTGATAGCTCCCCATATCTCCTCATAGTAGCCAGAAGATTGGGGAGTGAAATCCTTGGTTTAACGATGTAAAACAATACATCATCGGCGAACGCCGAGAGCTTGTGTACATCTCCCTCCACCACGCATCTGCATATATCCGTATTCTTTTGAATCGAGGCTAGTAAGGGTTCCAGGGTTAGAACAAATAGAAGGGGGGACAGGGGGCAGCCCTGCCTGGTCCCGTTTTCCATCCTGAACTCCGCCGATGGTGTACCATTCACCCTGACAAATGCAGAGGGAGATTTATACAATGCTTTAATCCAGTTCAGCATGATATCACCCAAACTGACTGCCCTCAACGTCCTCAACATGAACCCCCAGTCTACTCTGTCGAAGGCTTTCTCTGCATCAATCGACAGAAGCAGATCGGGGTTCCCCCTTGTTTTCATCGCATCCATGACCAGGAGTGACCTAACTACGTTGTTCCTCCCCTCTCTCCCTGGTATAAAATCCGTCTGATCTGGGTGAATCCAGTACGACATTTTATCCTTTAATCTACTGGCTAATACCTTGGCGTATAATTTAATATCTGCGTTAAGCAAAGCTATCGGCCTATAGATCGAACACAGCGAGCTATCTTTCCCTTACTTTGATATTAGAGTTACTGATGCCGTCAGTGCCCCCTCACAAAACTCTTCCTGACCCCCTATCCTATTCCAAATCTGACAAAGCTTGGGGATCAGGGACTCCTTAAATTTTCTGTAGAAATAGGAAGTAAAACCATCTGGCCCTGGACTCTTTCCAGAGGGAGATGCTTTCAAGGCCCTCTCGATCTCTTCAATAGTGATCGGACCATCTAATTCTTTTGCATCGCTGTCCGAGAGGCTTGGTAAACCTGCCTCCCTTATAAACTCATCCATTTTTTCCTCTCTTTCCAGGGTACCTACCCCGCCTTGCCTAACCTTGTAGAGGGATGCAAAGTAACTCTGAAATTCTTCAGCTATGTCTCTGGAAGTATGTTTTAGTACCCCCTTTTTATTTTAAAACCTATCTATAAAGTTGGTACCGCCTTTCCTTTTCAATACTGTTGCCAGATGCTTCCCCACCTTGTTACTCCATCTAAATCTATCTTTTAGGTTTTTATTTAGAATACGCTTAGAATCTATCTCCATTAAATCTTTTAGTTCTTCTCTTTTTATAATTAGTTGATGCAGGAGTGAGTTGTGGCTACCATTAGCTGCCTTATGTGACTGTTCGAGATGGTAAATTTCTTCTATAAGTTCTGTTTTCTTTTTTGTACTTTCTTTTTTCTCATTGGCCCCTATTGAAATCAGAATGCCCCTTATATACGCTTTTAGCGCCTCCCACAGGACTGATCCAGAAATTTCACCGGTGTGGTTTATCGAGAAAAACCCATCGATTTCTTCCTGTATCTTGCTACTGACACTGCGATTCTCAATGAGCTTTTCATCCAAATGCCATGAAAATGGGGACTGGGGTGTGGTCAAACAGCGTGGTGACTCCAATCTTCGTAGCCTTGACATGATCTAGTAATCTATGATCTACCATAAAATAATCGAGCCTTGAATAAGACCCGTGGACTGAAGAAAAGAAAGTATAGTCCCTGTCCTTCGCGTGTTGTACTTTCCATGCGTCAATCATATGGCAGCTATGCAATTTCTGTCCTATTTTTTTAAGAGTTCCTACCCACTCCCTGTGAACTAGATGTACTATCCAAAGTTGGATCTAAGCAAAAATTGAGATCTCCTGCCAAAATCACCTCCCCTGCCCTGAAATCCAACAACTTGTTCAGGACCTGAAACAGGAATTTGACTGGGTTTCTATTAGGGCAATAAACATTTGCCAGAGTAAAAACCCTTTCTTCCACCCTCACCTTCAAGAAGAGATAGCGGCCCTCCATATCTGCGCTCCTCTCCAAGAGCGCAAACTTGGTCCTTTTTGAGAGCCCACTTGCCACCCCTTTGGCCCTCTTGATAGGGGAGTCACTATAGGACCAATTGGGGAAGCAATTGGAAAATAATCTGACATGTGTGTCCTGTGAGAGGTGGGACTCCTGAAGAAACACAATGTCTGCATTAAATTGCTCTAATTCTCTTAACACCTTGTGTCTCTTAAGAGGGGAGTTCAGCCCTTTAACATTATATGTGAGACAAGTGAACTCTGTCATTTAAACTTTAAATAGAACTGCATTGTAATGGCGCTCTTTGAACCCCTATATGGAGCCTCTGCAGGACCAGATCCTCCCCCCTCCCCCCAAACCCCCCTCCGACACCCACCCCAACCCCTAGCCCCCTTCCCCCACTCCCTGCCAGCCAATCCCTGGCTACACGTCCGCAGCAGAGAGGTACCATTGATCTCTGTCTACGACCAGCCAAATCATTGGGGTGCGACTCTGACAGTGCGTTGCCACGGTCACCCTGTTCCCCCCCCACTAGATAGAGAAAAGGGGGGGGACCAAGGCGAGCCGGCGGCCCGAGGCCCGCCAATCCCCCCACACGGGGCACCACCCCTCCCCCCAAACCCTCCCCCCCAATATATCAAAATCACTGATTCAATTGCATCATCCAATGTCTCTAAAGTCCTGACCGCAATCAGGAACATCTTCCTACTAATTAGACATAACTGGGACCGGATGTCAAGCTCGCTACAAAAATCTTGTAAGTTCTCTATGTGTTTCAATCTGACTGTTCTGCCCGCTTTCACTACATTCAATGAAGTGGGGAAACCCCAACTGTATTTCATATTTGCCTTCTTCAGTTCTTCCAGCAGGGGTCTTAGCTGGCATCTCCTGGCTAGGGTCCCCACCGAAATATCGGAAAAGATCTGAATCTCTGCCCCATCAAATTTTACAAGCTGAACTTTTCTAAGATTGCTCCAAATTCTTGCTTTATCCTCATAATGATGGAACCTAATAATCATGCCTCTAGGTGAATCTTCACTGACGCTTGGGGGTTTCCTCAACCTATGGACCCTATCAATCTTCAGTTCTTCATTTGGGCCTCTATCTAAGATGGGATTGAAGATAGCTTTCATTTTGGTAGGCAGGTCTTCGCCATGTTGTTCTGGTAAGGCACGCAGTCTTAAGTTTTGTCTGCGACTTTGGTTTTCTTGTTCTTCTAATTTGTAGAGAATGTCTCGTTGGGTTAATTGCATATTCCTTACTTGTTGTTTTAATTCGACTATTTCTCGGTTCTGTTTCTCAGAGACCTCCACTATTTCTACTTGCTTCAGCAAATGGCCCATGTCAGTTCTAACATTAAGGATTTCTGTTTTGATTACAGTTTCCAATTTGGCAAACATTTCCAGTAATTCGATTTTTGTTGGAAGTGCTTCCATGGTACTATCTTCCACCATGCAGGAGGCTTTCCTTTCCTCCCCGGATGTTCCGCCTTGAGCGCCTTGATCCTTCCCTGATTCTTTCTTCTTATCCTTCCCACTTTGCTGTTTACTTTCTTGAGCTGGATTCTTTGGGCTTCCCAGATTTGCCTCCTTCAGATACTTCTGGTTGGAGCTAGAATTTAGGCTCTCTCTCGGCTGCTTCACTTCCGCTCCTCTTTGAGGGCGCCCACCCATTTTCAACACCACTCACGCACCTCTTCTCTCTCTCCCCACTTACTAAATTTGCTTGCTTCTCTATATGCTTGTCTCTATTTGCTTGTCCCCACTGTACTCCGTGGCACCCCACCGATCCTTATTGCGTGTTTTAACACAGGGCCCTGCAATCCCCAGCAAACTGTTATTCACTCTAAAACCTTTGGCGGACCATTATTTAAGCTCTAAAAAAAGTTTTCCTTTTAAGAAGTGACAAAACTTGACGTTAATTATAGCAGAGCCTTCTCCATGAACCTTTTAGGGCATTTGATCTATGCAAGAACCAACCAGCACTTCGCACATATTTGCGCTGGTATTTGTGGATAATACATATCTTCTTATAAGCCTGCTCACATTAAACAGTTCACAAAACGTTACCTCTAAGACCAGTACTGTCTTTCCAGGGGTTATAACCGAGACCTCGCTGATGATACAGCTCTCATCTGCTTCGCAGATTGGAGTCCAACTGAGGCTTTTCATCCAACCATCCACTCAGCATAGCCCAGGTATGGGCAGAGGATTGTGAGATTGTCCTCCCGCAGGCCGCTGCAGTTCGTTTTGCTTATCGAGCTGCAGTGAGGATGATATGCTGACCGGCCTATCGGCCATCTGGATAAAACCCAGGAGTGTCAAAGAGGCATGCAAGACAGGTGGGGGGACGACCCGGGAAAGGCTGTGGAGGGCGGCTCACACCCAGCACACGTCAGTATGGCAGGTGGGGGTCAGGAAGGAGAGCCCGCTCGGCACACACAGCGTCCCAGGCAACCCGGGATCCACGCTGGGAACCGAGACAGCTGACCTACTTACGGCTCCGGTGGGGTCGACAGCTCTCTGTCTCGCGTGTAGTTGCATCCAGAGATACTCCGCCGCCCGTTTCCATGGCGCCGCCGCCAGGCCCCTCCCCCAAATCAGTGTGCGTCACATCACGCACCGGCTCTCTCAAGACTCTCTGCCACGTCCCTATAATAGGATTTAAACTCTAGATAGCATTAAACAGATGTTCCACAGAAAACCATGTATATATATGTAGTGCCCACCTATTTAGGTGAGTGCTAGAATAGAGAGTTAGGTGTAGAATTAGGCCAAATTACCAGTGTTTTACCCTGCGGTGTAAGCTGGTGGGTTTGATTGGCATGGGAAGTTGATTAGAGTAGAGGAGGGTGTGACCCTCTGCCCTCTGCTTGTGATAGTTTCCTCTATTTTCTATGTTTTGACTTGGAGGATGGGAGGAATACAAGAATAGGGTGACAGGTAGTTTCTGGAAGACCCCTCTGGACCAATCATTAATTTGTTTGGGCAGAGGCTGGACTTCTATATAAGGCTTGGTCACATGCTTTTGGTGCTCTCCCCTGCGGGGGAGAGAGAGTCATGCAGGTGGAGAATGAGAGATGCAGATGGAGGAGAGACTGCAGGAGATTCTTTTTCAAGGATGTTGCTAATACTGACAAGCATAAGGACTGGGAGAGGATCCTCTATGTGCTTCATGGATGGTCGCTCAGTAACACACGTGAGTGTAACCCAGGGGAACAGTGCTTCTAAAAGACTTTATAGGGATTAGTGTGCGGGTTCAGGAGAACAGGGCTGGGCCTTAGAGAAATAATACCCTGGAGGAATCCAAAAGTCATCTCTTGGACTTTATTCAGAATATCGTTCACAGAGTTAAACTAGAAGTGCTGTACAGTCAGGAAATAGTGACTAACTGGAAGGAGAAGAGATGCATTACACTATGTGGGACTGGTGCAAGATGGAAGTTTTATTCACAAAGGCTTCATATATTCTGGGAAGAATGTTGTATTTCTCATTGCCTAAACATTGGAAGTTATTCAGAGTGGCTTTTCAATGCAATGCAGCATTAAACACCAGAAACGCAATAAAGATGTATAAAGTTTAACTGTTCATGGACTGTCTGCGTGTCATATCTCTGAGGGAAAGGGGGTAATGGAACACACTTCAGGGAAGGACAAACTTTTAGCCACTCCTACGGGAGTAGGGCGCTTCATTCATATATATAAAGACCAACATCTGTAGTGTATATCAATGTTCAAGCATGCTTTAACATTCAGCAAATATCTGTATTCTAGAATGAGGAACATCAGCAGGCAGTATGTGATGGTTGACTATATAAAGTAAGGCTGTCAAAAACTGGGTTTGGTAATATGTGCATTTGATGACAAAATGCATAAAAAGCGTTTTCCTTCATGAAAATCATGTTCTGAAATGATCAGTAGATCTAGAGAGAAAGGCAACTAAAGGTGTATGCAAATCGTCACTTTTTCTATAAAGCTCAAGCTTGTCTCCTTTGCACTTCTCAGGCCTCCCTATTGGTCAATGGGCACACCCATTACATTAGATGACTAGGGTGGCTTGGAAGGGTAAGGAAATGCTCAAATAAAAAATAAAAAAGTTGAAATTTAAATGTAACATCTTTATCTCTGGGTCCATTTATTGTTTTGACATGCAGTTTTCACAGGTAATGTCTGCTTAGGCATTTTCATCAAATGCTCAGCTTGATTTTATTTTTTCTTGACAGGTTTACTTCAAAAGAGAAAGCACCACCAAATGTATGAGACATCTGTCTGTTAAGGGGCTTGTGTTTTGCAAATTAAAGAATAAAAAATGACAGACACAGTTATAAGATAGGGAAGCAGGGTAGAACAAACAGGATAATTTGTATGCAGTTTTTCATGACCAGGGTGTAAAATATACATTGTGCTGATATACAAAAAAAATAGATTTTCTGGAATGTGTCGTAAAGTGACAAATAGCATAAAAAAACTAAAATCAATTCAGGTACCGCTGTGGCTTTTATGTCCTAAATAACATTGTGATTGGAAGCAAGTGAAAAAATGCAAAATGAAATTAAAATAATAAAGAAACATAATAAACATGATTTTAAAAAAGGAGTTAAGATCTAAGCAGGTTAAACCTAACTTGTCCATGTATATCGAGCCTTGTTCAAGGTATTACTGGGAACTAGGGATGAGCGAATGTGCTTGGGTTCGATTTGCAGGCGTTGAACTCATCATAAATTCTGGAAACCCATTAAAGAGTGCAAATCCAAAATATCAATTTTCAAGGCTAATAGGCATGGAATGGTTGAAGGACATGGGGAAATTAAAACTGTCACCGGGGACATGTACTGATGCAAAAAAACTATTTAAAGAAGTAACATTCAGGACTCTCTATTTTATGCAACTTCAAGGACAACATTGGAAAACACCAATCCTTCAAATGCGTTATCGTGATAGAATTTTAACCACTTCAGCCCCGGAAGATTTTACCCCCTTCCTGACCAGAGCACTTTTTACAATTTGGCACTGTCTGCTAATTGCGCGGTCATGCAATGTTGTACCCAAACGAAATTTGTGTCCTTTTCTTCCCACAAATAGAGCTTTCTTTTGATGGTATTTGATCACCTCTGCGGTTTTTATTTTTTGCGCTATAAACGAAAAAAGACTGAAAATTTTGAAAAAAAATGATATTTTCAACTTTTGTTATAAAAAAATCCAATAAACTCAATTTTAGTCATACATTTAGGCCAAAATGTATTAGGCCACATGTCTTTGGTAAAAAAAAAGTCAATAAGCGTATATTTATTGGTTTGCGCAAAAGTTATAGAGTCTACAAACTAGGGTACATTTTCTGGAATTTACAGTTTTTAGTTTATGACTAGACATGTGCAGGATGAAAAAAATTGTTTCGTTTCGATTCGTTATTTAACTAAATTTGTTTAGTTAAATTCGTTGCATTCATTACATTCGTTTTCGGGGTTCATTTAGTTTCGTATTCAAATTTGAAAAATTTGCCCGTATTCGAAAAAATCCGACCGCATTCGAAAAAAAACTATCAAATTCGAAAAAATTCTACCGCATTCGAAAAAATTTGACCGAATTTCAAAAAGTAAACTATATATAACCATTTTGCAAAATTCGAAATTAGTATAGAATGAAAGTGAATTTGAATAGAATAGAAAATAATAGAAAAGAATAGCACAGAAAAACAATAGAACAGAATAGAAAAAAATATAATGTATTCTATTCTAATCTTTTCTATTCAAATTCATTCTGTGCCGAATTCCAATTTCGGAAAATGGTTTTTTATATATATATATATATATATATATATATATATATATATATATATATATATATATATATATGTATATATATATATGTATATATATATATATATATTTTTTTTTTATTTTTTTTTTCTATTCTGCTCTATTGTTTTTTTTCTATTCTAGTCTTTTCTATTAGAATTTGTTTTCATTCTATTTCTATATAACCATTTTCCAAAATTCGAATTTCGCATAGAATGAATTCAAATTCCTATAGAAAAGTTTAGAATAGAATAGAAAAGAATAGCTTTTTTTCTCAGAGAATAGGTGCAGGAACTCAATCATGCCCACAACACACACATACCTGCCAAATGGCATCAAATAGTAGCTCTGTCCTCTGCATACAACCCCCTCCTTTCACTGTCCTCATCTTCTCCTCCCTCCTTAAAAGCTTCACCAACTGTCATATGTCTTACCTTTGTTGCAATATTAACCTGAAAAAACTATCCGGCTGTAGTACCTCCCAGCATACTATACTATTCTACAGTCACATGCAAGGGAGATCATGCAGTAGGAGCATCAACAACTGGTCACTAGGGATGAGCCGAACACCCCCCCGGTTCGGTTCGCACCAGAACCTTCGAACGGACCGAAAATTTGCACGAACGTTAGAACCCCATTGACGTCTATGGGACTCGAACGTTCAAAATCAAAAGTGCTCATTTTAAAGGCTAATTTGCATGGTATTGTCCTAAAAAGGGTTTGGGGACCCGGCTCCTGCCCCAGGGGACATGTATCAATGCAAAAAAAACTTTTAAAAACGGCCGTTTTTTCGGGAGCAGTGATTTAAATGATGCTTAAAGTAAAAAAAAAAAAAGTGAAATATTCCTTTAAATATCGTACCTGGGGGGTGTCTATAGTATGCCTGTAAAGTGGCACGTGTTTCCCGTGCTTAGAACACTCCCTGCACAAAATGTCATTTTTAAAGGAAAAAAAGTCATTTAAAACTGCTTGCGGCTTATGGATGAAAATCAGTGAGACAAAGGGCATGGATACCCCCTAGTCCATTACCAGGCCCTTTGGGTCTTGTATGGATATTAGGGGAACCCCACACACAAATTAAAAAAGGAAACAGCAGTATACAGGCTCTGTACTCTGAACAGTAGTGTACAGGCGGTGCAAACAAGACAGGGACTGTAGGCTTGTTGTTAAGTAGAATCTGTTTGTAATTTTGAACTGGTACATTTTTAACGTGTTTAGCTCCAGCCAAAAAAATCTATTTTAAGCTTTTTGGAAAACATAGGGAAGGGTTATCACCCCTGTGACATTTGTTTTGCTGTCTGTGCTCCTCTTCAGAAGATTTCACCTCACTTTTTGTCCCAATGACAAATGTTTTTTGAAAATTTGGTGTTTTTTGTGAAACAAGGATTGGTGATAAAGCATCAGTGGAAAGGAGAAATGTTTTTCCCATATTAACTCTTACAGGAGAGAATTTCCCTTCCTAGGGGTAGATTTCATCTCACTTCCTGTTGTCTCCTTCAGTTTGCAAGTAGGAGTCGTTTGTAAGTTGGATGTTTGAAAGTAGGGGCCTGCCCTATATACTCAGCAGAAATTTGGGCCTTAGGTGTTGTTGTGACCACAACACTGTAGGCCCTCACAGGGCCCTGCTGTGAAATATTAGATCAAGAATTGTAATTATATGCCCCTGTTGAACAGGGGCAGAAAAATTGGGCCTTTGGTGGTTGTGGTGGTGCTGGTGCCACAAGACTGTAAGTCCTCACTCTCTCTTGGTGGGCGCAGAAACGGGTCCCTGCTGTGAAATATTAGATCAAGAATTGTAATTACATGCCCCTGTTGAACAGGGGCTGAAAAATTGGGCCTTAGGCACTGGTGCTGGTGCCACAAAACTGCAACCCCTCACAGATACTCTAGTTGGAATGCAGGAATGAGCCCTGCTGCAAAGTATTGCATCAAAAATTGTAATTACACGCCCCTGTTAAACAGGGGCTGAAAAATTGGGCCTTAGGCACTGGTGCTGGTGCCACAACACTGCAACCCCTCACAGATACTCTAGTTGGAACGCAGGAACGAGCCCTGCTGCAAAGTATTGCATCAAACATTGTAATTACACGCCCCTGTTATACAGGGGCTGAAAAATTGGGCCTTAGGCACTGGTGCTGGTGCCACAACACTGCAATCCCTCACAGATACTCTATTTGGAATGCAGGAATGAGCCCTGCTGCAAAGTATTGCATCAAAAATTGTAATTACACGCCCCTGTTAAATAGGGGCTGAAAAATTGGGCCTTAGGCACTGGTGGCGGCGCCCAGAACCAAAAATGTTCTTACAGCGTGATCATTGAGAAGGAAGAGGATAATTACTCAGTATAGTAACTCAGCATCAGCATAGGCAGTCTTTGATGGGATCTGAGATTTCAAAAAAAAATATTCGGTTACATCAGCATCAGGTGCTTGGTAGCTGGTGGTGATCCAAGACTGATTCATTTTTTATGAAGGTCAGTCGATCGACCGAGTCGGTGGACAGACGCACCCTGTGATCGGATACAAAGCCTCCAACAGCACTGAATGTGCATTCCAAAAGAACGCTGGATGCAGGACAGGGCAGTAGCTCAATTGCATACTGTGCAAGCTCTGGCCAGTGATCCATCCTCAAGACCCAGTAACCTAGAGGATTTTCGGTGGGAAAGGTGTCCAAGTCAGACCTTGCCCCTAGGTATTCCTGCACCATGTAAAACAGATGCTGGCGATGGTTGCTGGAATCGATCATACCTTGGGGCTGCGGACTAAAAAATTGTCTGAATGCATCGGTCAGACAGCCACCTTCTCCACCGCTCCTTCTTTGACTGACCGAAGCCTCAGCAACACGTTGTCTAGAAACAGGCGTTTGTAACCTCCCAGTCTCTGGGAACGCGTTGCACAGACCTTTCTGCAAGGCCTCCCGAAGATGTTTCATCCTCTGCTCCCTCTGCCACGGCAAGATAAGGTCCACAACCTTACCCTTGTAACGTGGATCAAGGAGGGTTGCCAGCCAGTACTGGTCCTTCTCCTTGATACCATGAGTACGAGGATCCTTACGCAGGCTTTGCAGGATCAGGGAGGCCATGCAGCGTAGGTTTGCTGAGGCATTCGGTCCAGAGTCCTCTGGGTCACTAAGGATGACATGGTCCGCAGCCACCTCCTTCCAGCCACGTACAAGTCCATGTGTTTCTTGGGACTAATCCCTTAAAGACTGCTGCTGATGCTGAATGCCAGGCTCCACCTCCATACTGACACAATCCTCCTCCTCCTCATCATTGTCTGGATGAAGGGGGCCTTGAGAGCTAAGGAAGTCCTCCTCTTCCTGCCTCTGTTCTGCCTCAAGTGCCCTGTCCATTATTCCACGCAGCATGTGCTCCAACAGGTGGACAAGGGGGACAGTGTCACTGATGCATGCACTGTCACTGCTCACCATCCTCGTGGCCTCCTCAAATGGTGACAGGACAGTGCATGCATCCCTGATCATGGCCCACTGGCGTGGGGAAAAAAAAAAAAAACAAGCTCCCCTGACACTGTCCTGGTGCCATAGTCGCACAGGTACTCATTGATGGCCCTCTGCTGCATGTGCAGCCGCTGCAGCATGGCCAACATTGAGTTTCACCTGGTGGGCATGTAGCAGATTAGGCGGTTCTTTGGCAGGTTAAACTCCTTTTGGAGGTCTGCCAGCCGAGCACTGGCATTATATGACGGGGGAAATGCACACAGACTTTCCTGGCCTGCCTCAGGACATCCTGTAAGTCCGGGTACCTGCCCAAGAACCGCTGCACCACCAAGTTAAGGACGTGAGCCAAACAGGGCACATGGGTCATTTGTCCCTGTCAGAGGGCAGAGAGGAGGTTGGTGCCATTGTCGCAAACCACCATTCTTGCCTTAAGTTGGCGTGGCATCAACCACCTCTGAACCTGCCCCTGCAGAGCTGACAGAACCTCTGCCACAGTTTGGCTCCTGTCCCCCAAGCACACCAGCTCAAGCACCGCATGGCATCTTTTGGCCTGCATACTTGCTATGGAGCACCGCTGGTTCCGAGAACCAAGCACAGGAAGAGGCCATGGAGGAAGAAGAAGAGGAGGGGGTGGAGGAGAGAGGTGTGTCACAATCATTAGTAGTAGCATTTTGGAGGCGTTATGGTAGAACAACCCCCAACATTACTGCACCTTGTTCTGCATCCTTCCTAGCTGCCAGCAGAGTCACCCAATGCGCGGTGAAACTTAGGTAATGTCCATGTCCATGCCTGCTGGACAATGAGTCAGCGGTAATATGCACCTTACCGCTGACCGCCCTGTCCAGCGTGGCCAAGACATTGCCTTCCACATGCCGGTAGAGAGCCGGAATCGCCTTCCGTGAGAAAAAGTGGCGTTTGGGTACCTGCCACTGAGGAACCGCACATTCCACAAACTCACGGAAGGGGGCAGAGTCTACCAACTGAAAAGGTAGCAGTTGAAGTGCTAGCAATTTTGCCAAGCTAGCATTCAACTGCTGGGCATGTGGATGGCTGGGAGCGAACTTCTTTCTGCGGTGCAGCAGCTGGGGCAGGGAAATTTGCCTGGTACAATCTGACGTCGGTGTACCGATAGCAGATTGCCCGCAAGTACTTGGCTGTGACACACCTAATTCTACACCTTCATTCCTCTCAGTGCAGGTCTCAGAGAGGACTGAAGGTATAGTGGGGTTGGAGATCTCTGCTGATGAGGAGCAAGGAGAGGTCCTCTTTGTTCTTTGGTGTGGGTCTTTTAGATACGCGGTCAAATATCCTGGCCTCAATGAGTATATTAGCTTCAAATCTTTTCTTTAGAATAACATTTATGTGTATATATACAAATATTCTTATTATCTAGCTAGTCTATTCTTTGACTGTCTCCTCACTGGCTGGTCGATCTTATGCCCATCGGGCCCTGCTGGTTCGGTGTTCCATCTGCCCTCACTCCTTGCCCCCATCCTGTACCCACTTCTGGTTAATTTTATATCTGTATGTTGAAATAATTAATACAGTAGTCACTATATGTAGTTGCATACTGTATGTACGATAATTCCTATCACCTGTTTTTATTGAATACATAATTAAAATATCTGGATGAACTTTCTTGCTAACAGTCCCTTTGTTATATGCATTGACTTTCAGATCATCTACAATAACCGGTGTTACCAAAAAGACTCATTGTGGAGGTTCCAAAGTTTAGCCAAGATATTGGTGGAACCTTATTCATAGGATGCATTTTTTCTAACCTAATGCGTATTCGGTAAGCTCTACTCACTCTATCCAACATATTTCACTATGTCCTTCAAATCTGAAATTCACTGATATATTTATGTGTATCAATGTCATTTTTCCCATAACTTTTTTTTTTTTTCCCCTCTCTTGAATCTATTTTACAGTCCTTTTGATTGCATTCATGCGATTTTTTTTTTTTACATGAACTGACTGCGCTGTGAATCTCCCTTGTGCAACATTGAGTGCCTTGGTTTTGCATATAATTAGGGTATGTAATTGAGGCTTAGGTCCCCTTTGTTAAATAAAATTAAAAGAATTTTTAATACTTATATGCTATACTTCTCTTTTTAGGCGCCCTTTAATTCCCCTGTAGCCAAATACTGGGCTGAGTGCAACTTCCATTCTCAGTGTCTCGGTGGTGTCCCCCTTGCGTTTTGGAGCCCGCATGGTATGTTTTAGGTGTGTGGGGGGGTGGGAAGACCGTGGGATATGGGGGGGGCGGCAATTTGACCACTATGCGATGCGATTGGTTTGCCTCCAACATTACAAGATTATGTTGATCCAATAATGCATTTTTTCTTTATTATAGTGGTTTTACTCGCTGCAGTACATCTCTACATTCCCCTGATGAAGCCAATGTTTTGGCGAAACTAGTTGGGAACATAAGACTATGATCACCCCTCAACATCTTTGGTGACGGTCATTTATTTGCACTGTATTTCTGTTTTTGTTTTTGCTTTGTATATTTTTTGTACTCCTTCATGTAAACATTTTAGATGTTTTTAATATCATTAAATTAAATGATTTTTTATAAAATATCATTCTAGTAATTTTGAATTTTGGTGGCACCGCAATAATCCCATCATCCCCTTTTTCCCCCATTTTTTGAGATCTTCGACTCGGGATGAGGTGCCGTATCTGGTAGGACACACCACCCACCATCCAATTACCTATACCAGGTGTTCCAACACACCACATAACGGGTGGTCTGTCCTTTTTAGCTACAAACCAAATAACAACACCATTGAGATAATCGAGTATAATTGTTTCCTCTCTCTTCTAGTGGGGACATCTATTCTTATAAACTAAATTACTAATGATTTTTTTGTGTGTCCCTATTTAAATTTGAAAAGTGTAATATTATTAAAGTGTATGCAATTTTGTATTTTCTACTATTCCCTAACCAGCAGTGGGGCAGGATGGCGGATTTTTGTGGTGAGGCCTTCACGGACCTGATGACAAAGATCCGGTCATCCAAAACAGAGGCCAACGTTTCTGATGATGAACTCGATCGTGCATTCATGAGATTGCAACGTCTTCTCGAAAAAAAGGTACGCACATATTGGCATAAAGCCTACTTTGAAAAGTACTCTCTAAATGGTATAGTACCCTGGGGTTTGAGAATCCAGATCTTCCCCAATCTTAGGAAGATCACTGATTCTCTTAAACAATCGTGGGAGCAAAACCTTCAATCTTGCTCCTTTGAAATGATTTCACTACTATGCAAACAATATGAACTTGAACTTGGTCCTTAATTTATATACAAAAATGCCCCATCATTACGTGATCACCTAGCCCCAGGAGTTTTAAATCCCCCCATCCATTCTGATAATAAGTTATTTTCTTTTCTTAGTGGCTTTTATGCCTGTGGGCGTTGCATAGCCTGCAAGCATTCCAAAGTCAACATCAAAAAGCAAAGAAAGTTTTTGACCTCAGTAACCAATAAAGAGTATTCTATCCAACAGTTGATTACATGTAATACTCTAGGTGTGGTCTACATGTTGATATGCGATTGTGGTTTGCAATATATTGGGAGGACCTCAAGACCTTTACATGTTCGCATAGGAGAACATGTTAATATTATCAAAAAAGATTTAAAGACCCAAAATGTATCGAGCCATTTCAAATTATTCCATTGCCAGGATCCCCGGGGTCTCAGATTTTGGGGTATTGAGAGGGTCACTAAACATTGAAGGGGGTGAAATTTTACATGTCAACTTAGTCGTAGGGAATCATACCAGATACATGAGATTAAAGTTTTAAAACCTGCCAGATTAAATGTTGACTTTGAAATTAATTGTTTTATATTAGATTGTTAATATGTTTTAGTTTTAATTGATAGTTTACTGTAAAGGATGGCCGTGGATTTAGTCATGTGATTTTATATTAGAAATGGTTTTCATTATCAAGTAATGCATGTAATTTCACATTGATTAATGTCCGTTTTTATGGCAAGAAGGATTTCTTCTCGTTCAGATGGAAGGAAATCAGTGCCCATCAGTGCAGCCTCATCAGTGCAGTCTCAGTGCCCATCAATGCAGCCTCACCAGTGCCCATCAATGCAGCCTGATGTGGGGGGTCAGCTGTGTCAGGGTCTCTCACCTCAGCGATGGCAGCTCAGCAGGTCCTTGCACAGCCTCCTGAGGGGGGTGATGCTCCTGGGGTCAAGCTGTTGCAAACCAGCATCTAGCCCAACAACCTGAGTCAGTCACGTGCGTCACGACTCCCTGGTGTGCCCTGCCTCTGCCTGTCTCCAAGACTCCGGGAGTTTCCTCTGCACTGCTCTCAGTTCTCCACCCCCTCCCATTCTGCACAATTCACCACAGTCTGTTCAATCCCTCTTACCCCCAGTCTGCACCCCCCCATCTTCCCAATTCCCCCTACCCCTAAACTGCACAATCCCCCCTCCCCTAGCCTGCACAATCTCCCCTCCCCCTATTCTGCACAATCCTGCCTCCCCCAGCCTGCACAATTACCCCCCCAGTCTGCACAATTACTCCCTCCCCCTAGTCTGCACAATCCCCCCTCCCCCTAGTCTGCACAATCCTGCCTCACCCCAGTCTGCACAATTACCTTCCCCAGTCTGCACATTTACCCCCGTTCTACACAATTACCCCCTCCCCTAGTTAACACAATCCCCCCCTTCTCCCAGGTCTGCACAATTTCCCCCCTCCCCCCAGTCTGCACAATTACCCCCCAGTCTGTACAATCCCCCTCCCCTAGTCTGCACAATTACCCCCCGGGCCTCCTCTAGTCTGCACAATTTCCCCTCCCCCAGTCTGCACAATCCCCCCTTCCCCCAGTCTGCAAATTACCCCCCAGTTTGCACAATCCCCCCTTCCCCCAGTCTGCACAATCCCCCCTTCCCCCAGTCTGCGCAATTACCCCCCGTTTGCACAATCCCTCTCCTTCCCCCAGTCTGCACAATTCCCCCCCCAGTTTGCACAATCCCCCCCTTCCCCCAGTCTGCATGATTCCCCCACCCTAGTTTGCACAGGGGGGAGTAAGAAATGAGAGAGAAAAGTAGGGGCAAAGCAAAAAGAGGTCAGGGGAGAGAGGGGGTTGTGCAGAGTGCAGACAGCTCACATACAAATTAAGCTTCCCCCTCAGGCTGGTCTCCACAGGTAGGCTGAGCACAGTGCATTCAGAAGGCTGGAGTGTGGGCGGGGCATGGGCAGGAATAAATGGGAGGAGGAATATCAGATTGGACAGGCGGCCGAGTGGGGGAGGAGCTAGAAAGACAGTGGTGACGGGACGGGCGACAAGCAGATACAGCCCAACTCACGGGAAAGCTAGATTTCACTGCTTCTACTGCCATGACTGCTGCAGGTGGCAGAAGCGGCCTGGGGGCAAATGCAGCCCGCCCCTGGTCATTACCAACTTAGGATGACATCGCTGGTGGGCGGAAGAGCAGACACAGTCTGGGCCAGTGTGTGTGTGTGACACACACAAGGAGAGGGAGGAGGGAAGGGAGCATTCTGGCACTTCGGAGCCCCCACCTCTGCAGCGCCGGAGTGTGCTGCACCAGCGCACCTGCCCATGATTGGCCCTGGCTATCCCACATCTGTTAGCTATTTTGCTATGCACATATTATGTACGAATGATATTGCAAACACTGTTTAAAAAAGCCATCGTTTTTATTGCAATCTGATTCCATTTTAGGGAAATTCGCAACTCCATTTGTACTGGTGGAAATTGCCATTGAAAAAAGGGGATTGAGGGGAAATTCATAAGTTTAGTTTTGTTCACAGAACAAGTAGTAAAAGAAAATCTTATAATGGGCTCACTTTTGGAGATTTCCACTAGATACATTTTGTGTTTCTGTAAAAAATTCTCTTAATGGTACACAGACAAAAAAAAAATAACCTGGCAAGAGTTTTAACCCTTCCCTACCTTGCCTTTAGTGGCTTATGTACAAACCACTATTATTATTATAGAATCAAAAATAGGATAGAGCAGCATGTAATATTGCGAAAGTTACATCAGTAATAACTTTGCACATGAAGGGCAACTCTAATGCTAACCCTCTGGCAGCACATTCTCACCTTCTTTTTGCTTCCCCACCTCTCTGTTCATTAGTAGCTGTAGCACCCTCTAATGTGTGCTATTAGAAGTGTAGTACAGGTAAAACATAGTCTGGCTCTAGGATAAACCCGAGCCATTGAATCTGAGTCAGGGTTATTAGAGGCCAGGACTTTATGACTCATCCTGGCAGCTCTATGTTGCACACCCCATTTCTAGAATGCTGGAGAATGTGCCATAAAATAGTGAGAGGTGGCTAGAAGGGATTGCCTTGAATATTTATGGGCCCATAAATAGACTTGGGCCATGCCAGCAAGGGGAGTCGGGTGGAAGATGGAGAAGCAGTGCTGAGGGAGCCTGTCGGTGGCCCTTGAGGGACTCCTGCCGGGGGAGGTTTACCACTGGCTGGAGCTCGGAAGTCTGGCCTGGAAGGATCCCACCACAGGAGGCAGTTGGAGGGATTCCAGCTGGAGAGGCAGCAGAGAGCAAGGAGAGACAGTGAGTAGATGCATGGTGCAGGGACAGACAAGGGGAGAGACCGACAGTTTTCATCAGTGCGGCTGGCAGCAGCCAAGTGGGCTAGCATTTTCTGCAAGTGGTGGAGCTGGGATCAGTGGTTACAGGGAAGCAGAAGGAGATGTATTATGCTGTTTTACTCCATGTGTGCTACTTTTCAAGGGACTGAGAGTTCCTGCCTGTAATGGGCTGTTGCTGAACTGACAAAAGCCTGTCAGTTCCCTCAGGAGTGAACCAGCAAAAACAGTGCAAAGAGCAACAAAGTGTATGCACGTGGAAGGAAGAAGAGGAGTATGTAAGAAAGGAGGAAGTGTCCCTGTAGTTTATTGTTGTCACACTGGGCATCCCATAATCTCTTACCCCATCCAAAAACAAGCCAAAGACTGATTTACTGCATCCAGATGAAAGGAGGAAATGCTGTGTGACTGGCTGTGCAGCAGTGGGGAACCCTGACTTCAGCATGGGGATAGTGCAAAATAGCTGATAAAAGTAAATAGACCATTGTCCATGATCTCCACAACATACTTAAAATGGATCTTCACTGCATCTGAGTACCACAAACTGAAAACGTTTTAAGTTATTTTTATTATTCAAAGAAAGCTCCCCTCTCCACCAATGTCTCCATGCTTTATTTTGTTAAGAAATCATTTTGAAAAACATCCCCTAGCATTTCTGGCCAAGGACATCTTGAGTAAGGGCAAATGATTCTTGTAGCATTTACTTCCTGGAATCCATCTCCCCCTAGCTCAAGCATGCATGCAGAAGAGTGTGCCTAGCTGAGAAAACCTCCCCTCCCCTACTGAAGACTCCTGGGATGTATTGTCTAGGCAAGAAACTAGGAAGTAATGGCAGAAATGTAAAAAAAAAAAACGTTTAAAACAAATAAACATGAAATATATGATTTGGAACATGAAACATGAAATATATGATTTGGAACAGCAGCATAAAATAGCAACAGACAGGGAACTGTTACTAAAACTCAGCTGTAAAAGGGAGGCTATGAGAGATCTAATAGAACAGGAAACACGAACAGCATATAATTTAACTAAGAAAGAATGGTACCTAAGTGGGAATAAGTCAGGGAAAAAATTGGTGAAGGTATTTAAAAAAAGAAAACAGAAAATAAAGACAAGTACAGGGGAACTGAGATATAGAACCGTAGAAATAGCTAAGATCTTCCAAGATTACTATGGGGGGCTATATTCAATAAATAAGAAGGATACAACAGAAGAGGCTGAATGAAAATACGGGAAAATAAAAACCTTTTTAAAGGACACCGGTTTAAATAAAATATCAGAAGATAAACTCAGTGATTTAGAGGCCCCCGTAACAGAAGGAGATAAAAAAATGTTAAAAGAAACACCGGCTGGTAAAAGTCCTGAACCTGATGGCTTGACAATATTATAATATAAAAAATTTAAGGATTTATTAATCCCTAAAATGTCCTCCTATATGAATGGGATCGGGGCAAAATGGGAGATGCGGAAGGAGGCGCTGGAAGTCACTATTGCCATCATCCTGAAAGAGGGTAAAGATAGCACACTCTGTTCTAGTTACAGACCTATATCACTCCTAAATACGGACACCAAACTATTTGCAAAGTTACTTGCTGGGAGGATAAAAACAATAATGAATGGCATAGTACACCCAGATCAGGTAGGTTTTATACCAGGAAGAGAGGGGAGGGATAATGGTATTAGAACACTCTTGGCAGTACAGAAAATCAAAGACAGTAGAGCCCCAGGACTACTCCTGTCAAAAGACGCTGAAAAAGCTTTTGACAGGGTAGACTGGGGCTTTATGCAGAGTATGTTGGAGGAGATAGGATTAGGAGCGAACATGACTAGAAGGATAAAAGCATTATATACCCAACCTACAGCGAGGGTGAAGGTAAATGGGACACTCTCAGGGCCGTTCGAAATGTACAACGGCACTAGCCCGGGGTGCCCATTATCCCGTTTATTGTTTGTGCTGGCACCTGAACCCCTCTTAACAAAGATAAGGCAGAACCCGGATTTCAGGAGGATAAAAGTTGGGGAGGAGGTCCACAAATTTGCAGCCTATGCGGATAATATTTTATTTTATAAAACTTGTCCCAGGATACCCCTCCCAAATCTCATGAAATCCCTAAAAGAGTACGGCGAGATATCTAATTTTAAGATAAACCCGGCTAAGTCAGAAACATTAGACATCAATAAAGTAAAAACTGGGGCGCATACTTATCAAAAGGATTTTCAATTTGTGTGGGGGAAAAAAGAACTGAAGTATTTAGGAGTTATAACAACAACAGAGAGACATTATATATAAGTAAATTTTTTACCACTACTTAATGACATCAAAGAAGAACTGAATAGAATCACTATAAGACAGTTATCTTGGGGGGAAGAATTAATATATTTAAAATGGTAATCTTACCCAAAATTACGTACAAGATGCAAATGCTCCTAATCCCACTCCCACAGGCTTATTTTAAAACAATAAATGTTTTTAAGGTTTATTTAGAGAGGGAAAAAAACATGTATAAGTTTTACACAGTTGTGTAAAGATAAGGCGAGGGGGGGATGGGGGGCACCGGACCTTAGAAACTATTATGAAGCAATCATACTGTCACAAATAATAGAATGGGCAAAAAATAATAAGGAAAAGCGATGGGTCAAAATGGAAAGCACAATCAGCAAAGTCACAATGTGGAAGATAATATGGATCCCAGCACAATATAGAAAATTCAGCACAGACATACACAGTATCACTTGTAATGCACAAAAAATATGGGATAATCTTCACAAAAGGGAGAAATGGGATTACAATTCACCTTTAAAACCACTGAAGGAAACAGAATACTTTACACCGGGGATAGAGACATTGTTTGGTAAGTGGATAATACAAGAGGACGTACAACTAAAGGATGTAATGGAGCAAGGTAAAATGTACAGTTATCAGGAATTAAAAAACAAAGGGGAACTGATGGTAATAGATGCATGGTGGTATAGCCAATTGAAACATTTTATAGAGACACTGCCTCAGCCCATTAGATCGGCTGAAAACTTACGGCCCCTGGAGAAACTGTGTGTGGATAAAGAAGGGAAGAGGGTGATCTCTAGGATTTATAGAGTGCTGATTGAAATGAAAGGGTCGGAGATACCGCCATACATCAAGAAGTGGGAAAAGGAACTAGGTATACAGCCTTAAGACTTAGAAATCAGGCAACTACTGAGGCGGGTACATGCTACGTCGGTAAATTGCAATATGATAGAGCTAAACTCTAAGTGTTTGACGAGATGGTATATAACTTCTGATAAAGCACACATATGCCAAAGTGAAACATCGCAATTTTGCTGGCGGGGGTGCAAGGAGATAGGGACTATGGCACACATTTGGTGGCTCTGCCCTGAAATTCAAAAATATTGGGGGGAGATTAGGCAAATAATCAAGGAGATAAGCAACATAGAGGTCCCAGACGATCCATGGGGGTGTTTATTCCATGGGATTAGAATGCCAACCAGGAAATACATGAGAACGTTACTCCCACAGCTCTTAAACGCAGCTAAAAGCATTATACCTAGATATTGGCAAGAACCAGGAAGGCCTACGGTGAAGTATTGGTTTAACAAAATAAATGAAATTCAAAGCTTAGAATACTTAAGGTTCAGTGATAAGGCGGGAAAGGAGGAGTTTGAAGAGAAATTGAGGGAATGGGCAGATTATAAGCTTTCAATAAGGTTTGCTGAAGTGATGGGAGCATAAAGTAAAAATTAGAAGACGCCCCAAAGTAGCTAGATAGGTTAATGGAGATTAAGAAGAGGTGAAAAGTCGAGGACAGAACTGGTATGAGAAAGGGCGAGAAGGAGGTCGGGGAGATGGGGTGAGGTGGGCGGAGTGGGAAGGGCATCTAGGAATGTATTTATGAATGTGTTTTAACTGCTTGTATCAGCTGAGGTGGTATCTCACTAAATGTAAAGTGTTGCTTGATACAGATAAAATGAATAAAGAAAAATAAATAAATAAATAAAAAACCATGATATATTTTCCTATCTGTTTACTAATGCTAGCAGCATAAGAGTTAAAAATAATGTTGATCAAGAAAGTGAAGTTCCACTTTAAGTAGGCCATACATTGATCCAATCTCAGCTGGGTCAGCAGCGACCGGCAAAGATTTTATCCATATATGGGCAAGTTGATTGTACTTAATTGGATCCATCAATCAACTTTAGTACAACCAGCCTGACAGATTTTTGACATGGGATTACTGCTAGTGGCTATAGCTGCTAGCAGTAATCATTGTGTTCTGTCAGCCAAGAAGGTCTTCCCCGTCCTCAAAAACCCGCCCCCTCCCCACCACCCACAGAACATAATTGCATCGCACAAGGCATTCCCTCATCAACACTTATGCCGCATACAGACGATTGAAATTTCCGACAATCTAACCGTGGATTTATTTCCAACAGATGTTGGCTGAAACTTGTCTTGCATACGCACGGTCACACAAATGTTTTTGTAAATTCCGATTGGCAAGACGGGACTAGAAAAAGGAAGTTCAATAGCCAGTGTGGCTCTTCTGCTTGATTCCGAGCATGCGTGGAATTTTGTGCGTCGGAATTGTGTACACACGATCAGAATTTCTGACAACGGATTTTGTTGTTGGAAAATTTGAGATCCAGCTCTCAAATTTTTGTTGTCGGAAATTCCGACAGAAAATGTCCGATGGAGCCTACACACGGTCGGAATTTCCGACAACAAGCTCACATCGAACATTTTTTGTTGGAAATTCCAATCGTGTGTACGCGGCATTACTGTGTTGATAGGAAAATTTTTGCAGGAAAGAAAATTGAATCATCTATGGCCTGCCTGATATCCCACCAAACTTAAAGTGGTTGTAACCCTAAAGAAAACAAAACAAAAAAAAAGATCCTGTTCCCTTATAGCAGATTAAACAGCACACTGCTTGTGCTGTCTAATCTGCCCTTTTCTAAGCTGTAAAAAACCTGGTAGATTCTGCCTGTTCCTATGCCCCCCTCTGCGCGCTGACCACGGTAATCATGGCTGTTGATCCATGATTACCGTTGACAGTTTACATGCCTCCGTCATACGCTGCTCTCCTCTCTCCCTCTCACCCCCTCCCTCCCTGCCTCCTGTCAGCTCCTGTGTGTGTGTGAGCTGTCTCCGCCCCCCCCCCCCTCCTGTCGCTGTTAGTAGCTGGCAGTAAAGTGAAATAAATATTACTGCCAGCCCCTCTTTTAATTAGCCACAACACACGGTGTACATGTTTGTGTAAAGCAATGCCTGTAATTACCTTATCTCCGATCTGTTCTGGCCGGTCACGTGACCTCCGGCCACTCTCCTCCTTTGATCTAAGGGCTACAGCGGGACGGGCTGAGTGGCCAGTACAGCAATTACATGACCTCCACGGCTGACATCAGAGGGGCATCTAGCTGGCAACTGTGCTGCTAAAAACATTTATTGAAATATATTTTATATACTGTATATGTGACAACATAATATATATATTTTTTTTTTTTTTGTTTGTTCTTGAGATCTACTCATTGTTGTCATTCACTCAGGCTGCTGCCCTGTGATTGCTTCACTCTTCTATCCTCCCACCCAAAAATACAAAAATGTATTTCCTGCATTTCACTATACTTTCACAATAAAAATCTCAATTTTCAACAAGAAAACATTGGCCATAATGGCAAAAATCAACATACACACACAAAAAGCCCTTCAAAAATCGAATATTTACTTTTGCATTTTTTGTTTGATTCTTAAAGAGGAGGTCCAGCCCTCTCACAAAAAAATTTAAGTCAGCAGCTACAAATACTGTAGCTGCTGAATTTTAATATTAGGACCCTTACCTGTCCTGGAATACAGTGATGTCGGCACCCCTGCTCAGTGGGGGCCCATTCATTAGGAGCGCAGAGACGCTGCCCCCCTAATCTATGCGTTTGGCCCCTAATCTACATGCAGGGTGACAGACGCATGGATTTCAATCGGGGTTTTTAGTTTTTGAAGCACATGATTGGAGCCTGAGGCTCTAATTGGCTTCAAAAAAGGGTGGGCTCGGGGAGCAGAGCACTGTGCCTTGAGCCCACCTAGTTGTATGACAATAGCAAATTTATATTTGTTATTGTCTTCCTGATTCTCCTCCCGGGCCAATCAGAAAGCAACTGCCCTGGCTTTTACCTGGAGCAAGGAGCAGTATCAGCCTCTGATTGCCTCCATCCGTCTCCAGCCGGGAGGACTGATCGCTGCTGTCCGTCTCCTGCAGGGAGGGCACTGATCGCCGCTGTCCATGCCCCTGGGGGGGCAGGTTTGTTTGCCGCCCCCCCCAAAAAATATTAAGCACCAGCAGCTGCCACTCCCCCAGCCGATGTTTCCATAGGCTCTATGGTGCTGCTGCCACTATTGCCTGCAAGGGAAACTGTGCGGCTTCACAATGGGTTCCTTACTGTGCATGCGCGAAGCACGCTGTGCTTTGTGAATGGCCCGGCAGTGGAGGAAGGAGGGCCGAACTTCCGGGGCACTTCACCGCATCTCGCTGCAGCCGTGTCCCTGTTCCCTCCTCCCCCCAAAGGTGCCAAACGTGGCACTGAAGGGGGGAGGAAGAAGATAAGCGGAGCTTCCCCTTTTGGGTGGAGCTCCGCCCAAAGTTGGTGGAGCAGGTTTTGGGCTCAAAACTCACAAGTCACAAGTGAAACTTATATTTTTATTATTGACTCATTTTGTAACAATTTACATACTTTTGGACATATGGCTTTATGTGTTTAAAAGTAGTAGAGCAATAAAAGACAAGCAAACAGTTTTACATTAGTAACTTAAGGAACAACAGAAGCCAATATGCATTGCTATTAAAAATAAGTACGTTAGACTATATATCAGCATTGTCACACCATTACAAGAGATGGAGGGAAAACAGGTGTGTAGACACTACAACCTTCCCACATAGCAGTTCCTCCCTTGACCTCAAGGATGCTGATACCTCCAATGTACCAGAATAGGGAAAGTGATGGTCAGCACTCAGGATGACATCCAAATAATAGTATTCCTTTATTGAAAAGACATGTACAACACTGTAAAAACAGCCTACGGGTTTTGGATGTTAGTCTTTAGTCATGGCTAAGGACTAATGTCGGAAAAGTTTAGGCAGTTTTTACAGCGTTGTACATGTCTTTTCAATAAAGGAATACTATTTTTTAGATGTCATCCTGAGTGCCGACCTCCCTTTCCTGTTTCCATTACAAGGGAAATTTGAACAAGAGCCTTCATGGCAGAATCACTAGCTATCATTTTATTCAAAACTGTAGCTAATTTCTTTTGAAATTGCACATATATGAGATTTAAGTAAATGGGTCGGGATCTACTTGGATTGCAGTCTTTTTCTGGGTCACTGACTTTTGATCAATAGGATCAGCATAGGAGCCAGGCAACTATCATCCTCGCAAGGAGAGTTCAGCAATGGCACCCTCTATGATTCAATAGGAAAAGGTTTTTACATTACCATGTATTTTACTGGCTGTCCCAGTTACTGAAGTCAAGTAGCAGACAAGCATAGGTTAATGTTAATAAAATCAAAACAAGCAAAATAAAATACAAATATTGAAAATGTCAAAATTATATTCCATTCTTACTGTTGACTGTATAAATGTACCAGAAGAGAACACAATATAGTAGAAATGTCATTTCCCAAGGGGTAAAAATAATAATATTTTTTTATGGATACCACTGCCCTTAGGATCCTTGAAACTCAACCACTGATCTCACTTGGAGCACTTCGCTCCCATCCTTGACACACTGTGGTTTGCTATTCTATTCTCCCAAGGTTTAAGTGTTTATTACATATTTCTCCCTAGTACGAAAGGCACCTGCTGAGAACAGAGAAATCAGAGGCTTCGGGAAATAAAAGAACTTCCTAATCTACATTAGCACTCTTCAGCCCTGCATACATAAAAGCAAAATAAGGCAGCAGAAATGTGCATCTCTGAAGTATATTAAATCATTTGCAATTAAAAGATCTTCTGTCATCCAGACTTCCATACCTGTAAAAGAAGAAATCATTTACTAGTTTAAAACAGTATTTCCAGAATGATCTGCATTCCTTTAATCTTATAATGAACACCAGTAGAAAAGGCAAAAAGGAATTAACAAAAGCCAGTGAAGCAGCATTGCAGCCAAACAGCTACACTATATTGTCAAAAGTATTGGGGTGCCTGCTTTTACACACACATGAACTTTAATGGCATCCCAGTCACTGGGCCAATACACACTATTAGATTTTCTGCAGATTTTTGTCTTCAGATTTACCAAAACCATATAATATGAGGTCAAACCTTAAGAGTTTCAATTTGTATGCAATCAGGCAGGCCTTTGCACTACATGGTTTTGGTCAAGAATGATCTGCATTCCTTTAATCTATTAATGAACACCAGTAGAAGAGGCAAAAAGGAATTAACAAAAGCCAGTGAAGCAGCATTGCAGCCAAACAGCTACACTATATAGCCAAAAGTATTGGGGCGCCTGCTTTTACACACACATGAACTTTAATGGCATCCCAGTCACTAGGCCCATACACACTATTAGATTTTCTGCATATTTTTGTCTTCGGATTTACCAAAACCATATAATATGAGGTCAAACCTTAATGGCGCGTACACACGATCGGACTTTCTGGCATACTTAGTTCGGCACACTTTCTGATGGACTTTGTCCACCAGGTGCGCCGGACTTTAAAACAGACGGACTTGCCCACACACGACCGGACTTTCTGGCGGGCTAAGTCCACCCGTCTTTCCGACGGACTTTCGCCGGAGTTATGGCGGACTTGGGCCCCCCCACCCCAAAGCACCTTGTCACCATGTTGATGAAGACAAGGGTCTCTTCCCGACAACCCTGGCCGTTGATTGTCGGGTTCTGGGGGCGAGGGGCTTATCGGAATGCGGGAGCCCCCTATAATAAGAGAGCCCCCAGATCCCGGTCCCCCACCCTATGTGAATGAGTATGGGGTACATGGTACCCCTACCCATTCACCTAGGGAAAGTGTCAATAATAAAAACACACTACACGGGTTTTTAAAATAATTTATTAAACAGCTCGGGGGGGTCTTCTTCCGGCTTCGGGGGTCCCTCCGGTTCCTCTTCTCCTGGCGTCCAGTTGGTTCTTCTCCACCCCCTTCCGGCCTCTTCTCCCGGTGTTCCAGTTCTTCGGCCGGCTCCTCCGCTGTCTTCAGGCCGCTCTCTTGCCAGCGGAGGTCCGGAATTCTGGGCTTCTTGTCTTCTTCCCTCTTCTCTTCTCCAGATGTTGACATGACGGTCTCTCCGGCTGGACTGCTCTCTGAGGGCTCCGTTGTGACTTATATAGGCGGAGACCCCGCCCCCTTATGATGTCACAGTCCCTGGGCATGCTGGGACTATGATGTTTTAGGGGGCGTGGTCACCGAGTGATGTTGACCACGCCCACTCATGTTCGACTCGAACGTCGGTTGTTCGCCAGTTCGCCGAACAGGAAACAATTTGGGGTGTTCGCGGCAAATTCAAAAGCCACGGAACACCCTTTAAAAGTCTATGGGAGAAATCAAAAGTCATAAAAATAGTTTGGGGACCTGGGTCCTGCCCCAGGTGACATGTATCAATGCAAAAAGAAGTTTTAACAACGGCCGCTTTTTCGGGAGCAGTGATTTTAATAATGCTTAAAGTGAAACAATAAAAGTGTAATATTCCTTTAAATTTCATACCTGGGGGTGTCTATAGTGTGCCTGTAAAGGGGCGCATGTTTCCAGTGTTTAGAACAGCCTGACAGCAAAATGACATTTCAAAGGAAAACAATTCATTTAAAGCTACTCGTGGCTATAATGAATTGTGGGTCCGACAATACACATAAAAGTTTATTGATAAAAACGGCATGGGATTTCCCCACAGGGGAAACCCGAACCAAAATTTAAAAAAAAAATGTCGTGGGGGTCCCCCTAAATTCCATACCAGGCCCTTCAGGTCTGGTATGGATATTAAGGGGAACCCCGTGCCAAATTTTTTTTTAAAAATGGCGTGGGGTCCCCCCAAAAATCCATACTTATCCAAGCATGCAACCTAGCAGGCCGCAGGAAAAGAGGGGGGATGAGAGAGCGCCCCCCTCCTGAACTGTACCAGGCCACATACCCTCAACAACACGGGGAAAGCCACAGGGAAGTCCTGTGAATTCCGGGGTGGCCCCGCCCTCCATTATATAAGAGGTGTCAGAAGAAGCGAAGTGTCACACGGCTGAAGACTCCCACTGAGGCGGATCGTGTGGATGGAGCGGAGAAGAAGTCTGGAGGAAGATGCGGGACAAGAAGAGCGGAGGAAGAAGAAGATGGAGAAGAAGAAGATGAAGAAGAAGATGGAGGAAGAAGAAGAACACCGAAAGAACACCAGAAGAAAGAAGATGGAAGAAGAAGCCAAAAGAAGAAGAAATGAATAAAGGACTTGTCAAAAACCCTCTCTTGTGCTTTTTAAACTTTTTGACACTTTTTTGTGAAATGGTAGGGGTACATTTGTGCCCCATTATCAATTCTCACAGGTGGGGGGGCGGGATCTGGGGGTCCCCTTGTTAAAGGGGGCTTCCAGATTCCGATAAGCCCCCCGCCCGCAGACCCCCACAACCATCTGCCAAGGGTTATGGGGATGAGGCCCTTCTCCCCATCAACATGGGGACAAGGTGCTTTGGGGGGGCTACCTCAAAGCACCCTCCCAATGTTGAGGGCATGTGGCCTGGTACGGTTCAGGAGGGGGGGCGCTCTCTCATCCCCCCTCTTTTCCTGCTCTTTTGCTGTTGCGTGCTCGGATAAGGATCTGGTATGGATTTTTGAGGGGACCCCACACCATTTTTTTGGTGCGGGGTTCCCCTTAAGGGCCTGGTATGGAATTTAGGAGGACCCCCATGCATTTTTTTAAAAAATTTTGGTTCGTGGTTCCCCTGTAGGGAAATCCCATGCAGTTTTTAACAATGAACTTTTATGTGTAGTGTCGGACCAACGATTCATTAATAGCCACGAGTAGTTTTAAATGACTTTTTTTCCTTTGAAATGTCATTTTGCTGTTAGACTTTTCTAAACACAGGAAACATGCGCCCCTTTACAGGCATACTATAGACACCCCCCAGGTACGAAAATTAAAGGAATATTACACTTTTATTGTTTCACTTTAAGCATTATTAAAATCACTGCTCCCGAAAAAACGTCCGTTTTTAAAAATTCTTTTTGCATTGATACATGTCCCTTGGGGCAGGACCCAGGTCCCCAAACACTTTTTATGACAATTACTTGCATATAAGCCTTTAAAATGAGCACTTTTGATTATTTATGTTCTTGTCCCACAGACTTTAACAGTGTTCGTGTGTTCGAACAAATTTTTTGCCTGCTCGCAAGTTCTGCTGCAAACCGGTGTTCGGCTCATCCCTAGTAAAGGCAGGTGTCCCAGTGCTTTTGGCAATATAGTGTATGTTCAGAATCCGTCAAGCACTAAATCATATCTCTTATGACAGGTTCTATTTAAGGAATTTCAGGGCTAAAAATAAAAATCACAATGGTTCTGGCCCTTCGTTTTCTGTTTCACGCTGCTTCTGTTGTCTAATGCACTTTTTATAAAATGTACGCACCTTTAGCTATATAGTTAACATTTAGTAACATGTTTGAATTTGCTATCCCTATCTTAAGCCTATAGGACTATCAACTCAATTTTCCGCACATTTGCTGTTTGTTAAAGTGCACTTGCCAGGAAATAAACAATTGAGCTGCCATTGTTGTCCATATTCTGATTTGCCATTTCCCTGGGACACAGTTGTGGCTTGCAAAGGTCACAAACCAGCAGCAAGCAGGCAGGAAAGGAAAGGTCGAAGAAAATTCCTTATCTCGAATTTTACTCCAGGTTGGTGATTCAAAAAGTGTGAAAGGATAATTGCACATTTTTGTAGATACTTTTTAAATGTCCTCCGAGCAACCTGCCCCAAGCCTTAAACTCATCTGTCTTCTAGGTGGCATGTTACACTGCTTCTTTATGGAAAATCTCCTGCCTGGGGTCCTGGGCTATGTGGAAGATCTCTCCATTCATTCCCCAACTTTTTCAATGAAGTTCTTCTGGAGGTCTACTGTATGTCTATATTCTGTGTGCATAAAAGCATATGTATAGCACCCTCCTAGTTAGGTTGCTAGGGGAATTTCGTTTTTGGCTCACTCTGTAGACAGAGAAGTTGGATCGCTTGCTTTGGTCTGTTGTGGCTCCACAGTCTGTGGGATTGATTGTTTTCCCCGGCTTTGTTGAAAAACTTCCAGATCTTGGGGTTTAAAAATTAAAATCCCCAGTTTTAATATATTTTATACTCTCTGCCCAATCCCTGGGGACCTGTGCCCAGTAACGGGGGAGAAGAGGGGTAAATAGGCTGAAGCTTGAACAGACAAGGTCTTTGGTGCTTGGCCGTCCTCCCTGCCAAGGATGGACTGCTGATGCTCCAGTCCTCCTGGACTGGCTGCTGGACTACTCCATGCTATGGACATAGCTTGCAAACAGGATCTCCCTTCCAGGACTGTGAGTAGAGCCTGAACACTGTGCGGTAGTTATCCTTGATCCCCAGCTGTAAATGTGTGACTGTTCCAGCTAAATTAAATTGTCCAAACTTTCTTGTGGTCGTCAGCTTCAAGAGTCTGGACTGTTCCAGTCTGCTGTTTCTTAAGGCCATTAACTTGTGGTTGTAAGCTGCAAGAAATAGACTGATCCAGTCTTTTGCAATTGTACTAAAATTCATTTTTCATAGTCTTCAGCTGTGAAACGAATGACTGTGATTTTCCGACGGAAAATGTGCGATCGGAGCTTGTTGTCGGAAATCCCGACCGTGTGTGGGCTCCATTGGACTTTTTCCATTGGATTTTCCGACACACAAAGTTTAAGAGCAGGCTATAAATTTTTCCGACAACAAAATCCGATTACGTCAATTCCGACCGTGTGTGGACAATTCTGACGCACAAAGTGCCACGCATGCTCAGAAGAAATTCCGAGACGGAACTGCTCGGTCTGGTAAAATTAGCATTCATAATGGATATAGCACTTTCGTCACGGTGCAATGTTTGAAATTGTTGAATGCAGCGCACTCTCTTCTTCTTTATAATGCTCGAAGAATGAAGTAGTTTTGCTACTCATATTCACACAGACTTCTCACAAACTTCTTTCTTTATTATTTATCGTGATTTCATCACTATATTTTGATTTGTCACATCTGACTTAAAAATTTCAAACTTTTTTGGGGGGGGGGCTTTTTTTTTTTAAAGCCTGATCTTTTTTTTTTTTTTTTCTATTTTTTTGTTTTTTTTAACTCCAGAATATTTTTGGGTGTGTTTTGTGTGTCAAGTTACCACAACACGATTCTTATCTTGTATTATTTAATCTCAAGGAGGTTGGTTGTTGTTGGTGTATTAATTTCACATTGTATTTTTGAAATGTACCTGCCTCCTCACAAACAAACTGTCCTTTTTGAAGGAAAACAAACATAGGCGAGTATAATAAATCAAACCAAAAATGTATTAAGGGCTCATAACCAAGGAAAGAGGGAGGCAATGCTGGAGAAACTGCAGAAATTGGTGAAGCCTTTGGCCCCCAGGGCACACATCAACTATTTTAGTGCAAAATTGGTGGCCTGACGAGTCCATATCTAAGGGAGTTCAGTCTGGTCCAGAAGTTCAAGAGATCATGAACAGCAGCAGATGACATGTATGTCCCCAGGCTGTGGTCATACAAGATATATAGAAAACCCAAAAGAGGGTAAAAGCTGCGCTCAGAAACCAAAAACGAAGTAGTGAAGGTAAATGACGAAAAAAACAGAAAACAGAAGCTGCCAGCACTCAAGAGTCCAGTATCTAACTCCAAACATACAGTATAAACATATAAGGTGCAGCGCTAAAAATATGTGGAATGTTTAGGATCTTTTGAGAAAACAGGATCCTATCAAGTGAATTAACATAAATTTGCAGTGAACAAAATATCAAACAATGAAATCAACATATGTTGCAAATACATGTGAAAAAGAAGAGGAATCTGAAAAAAAGTCCATGCAGGAATATTCAATCCATAGGTAGATACAAAAAAGCACCCATCCGTGAGAGATGTAAAGAATAAACGCCAATAGGTTATCCACCCTGAAGTGAGTATGTAGATTCTGCTTACCGGACGGCGATAACTGCTATTACGGCAGTCTCGCCCAGCATAGGGATTAGGGTCTCCCAAAACCAAGGACACAATACAGGAACAACGGCGGCGACAACGGACCTAAACATTTATGAAGCCAGCAGGCGCCCCTGCCTTCTTCCTCTGCACCTCCTCTGAGAACGTCCGGGGGTGTGTGTATCTTCCAGAGTTCTTTCCGCTAGAGCATGTAATGCCATTACAGGCATTAGAAACTTTTTTCAGATTCCTCTTCTTTTTCACATGTATTTGCAACATATGTTGATTTCATTGTTTGATATTTTGTTCACTGCAAATTTATGTTAATTCACTTTATAGGATCCCGTGGTCATACATGAGCCTGCATCTTTTGTCAGACCAGACTGAACCCAGGTCATCACTCTCTGGTCTTCCTTCCACGCTTCCTTCCATGCTATGTCTGTGGTAGTGGAGTTGTGGCAGGAGGAGGAGGATGGTCCAACTCACACAGGTGGGTATTGGGTGTGATTTCGCCCCTCACCCCCTTAGTTAAGGCTTTATAAAGAAGGTCCTCACACATGAGGCGTTGGCCCTCCTGCATGTCCTTCAGTTTTGTGGCAGCCATGCAGGCAAAGGCCTCTTCAGGAGTGGGGAAGGCTCTGAGGGACGCAGAAGCCTCCTGAATCAGTCTGAGTGCTGAATCCTGCATGTTACTCTCCTTCCAGGGTCTTTTGTTTGGAAGGCGGAGGGGAGGGACCTGCGATTCTGTCGGGCTCCTACTGGGCCCAGCCTTCTCCTGGCTGCCACTTAGCCCCGCCTCCTCCTGTCTGCCACTAACTCCTGCCTCCTCCTGGCTGCCACATTCCACAGCCTCCTCCTGTGTGCCACATTCCACAACCTTGGGGGGGACCACCTGCTTCACCAACTCCAGCAGTTTCTCCAGCGCTGCCTGCCTCTTTTCTTTATTATTATATTGGGGGTGTTTGACCTGCCACAGAAAGGGCAGCTCCCTGTACTTGTCTATGAACGGGGGGAGGAAGTTGTGGTCATTGAAGCCATCCATTTTATCCGCAAAACACAACACAAGACAAACCCTAATGTCAGGCTAAAGTCTCCTAATCTTGTTACAATATAGGCCTCAATCTAGAAGCAGTATAGGCCCAATTTTAAATCTTACCTTCGTTATCACAATCGGCGCCTCCCATACTCCTTCCTCCGCTCACAGATCATAGGTACTATGCACGCGTGTTACGCTTTATTTACACTGCGCATGCGTGAAACTCCGCCTGCCCCTGACGTTATTTCTAGTCTATTCCCCGCCCCTTTTTGTTCGGCGCAGTGGGGAAGAGCACATGGCGGAGACAGAGCAGGTGTGTGCTAATTACACCACGAGGAGGAGGAGGAAAGCCCGGAGCCAGAAGCGTCCAGATCCCAGAGGATCTAAGGCCTCAAATATGTCCTTTGGGGAGATGTTGGAGATGGTGGACATCCTGAAGAGGACCGAATATGACGGAAAGTATGGACCTTACCCCAACCCCAATGTCAGAAAGGCCAAGATCATGGCGAAAGTTGTCAAGAGTCTGCAGAAGAATTTTGGAGTACGATGATCCAAGGATCAACTCAGGAAGCGGTGGTCAGACCTCAAATTAAGGGCGCACGAGCAGTACAGAAGGATCAGGAGAGTGCTACAAAAAAGTAAGTAGTTGTCCTGTGTTCCTATTCTTTATTTTTCTAACGTTCGTGCTGCTCCATGTGCTTTTCTTAACTGTTGTACAGTTTAAAATGGCAACTTTGATGTTCATGGGCACATTATTCATTCGTATGAAACATTGTTCATTCCACATAAAAAACACTATGTTTTGGACATATGCTTTTGAATACATTTTTGCTAGCCTACTTCTCTTCAAATAATTTTGTTGTCTAGATGGGTTGTTAACTAGAATGAAATGCAAACTAGATTCTGTGTAAGGAGAGGACACTCAGCAGCTGTTTACACATCTGGATACAGGAGCACTAGTGTGGGACACAAGAACACCCTTTTTATTATGGGGTCCCACACAGGTGCTCCAGTGTATACTATAGGGGTGTCTCCATCTGTGAAGCTTGTCCAAAAAAGGTAAGTATTCAAGCTTGACAAAGTGAAAAAATATTTCTTCATCTTGCAACTCTGCCAAAAGAGACAATTGTACCCCACTTCCAAGCAATGTTTCATATTCCTATTTCTGTCATAAAATATCTGTGTGCTAAGTATACCTATTTTTTTTTACATAGGGGAGAAAAGACTCGGAGGACACCACTCATCCGAGGAGACCACAGACCCCCCACCTCATGAGGAAGTGGAAATCCACCAAAGCCAACAGGAGGAGGAGGAGGAAGGAGACGTGGTGAAAATAGTCTCCACAACAGGTGAGTGTCTGCGACCACAGGCTCAGGTAAGAGATGGATGCCGCCATATTTATAATACATGGAGGGGTTTTTTTCTATATTTTTAGGTGATCTTGATGTTGTTGATGAAGGACATTTCACCAGTGAGAGTGCCCAGATCCTGATCGGGGAGATCATGGGGTGTAATAGGGACTTGGAAAACATCCAGAAAAACATCAATGATGTTATAAACAAAATGAAGAACATCATTGATGTTTTAGGGAGAGTTTAAAACCCCTCGAAATCCCTAATGTAGTTGGCTTTATTTCCAAAAAAATTGTGGCACCTTTTTTTTACATGGCGTCAAAAAGCCAAATTTTGAAGATGCACACAGTGTGTCAACATGTGCTATCTGCCATCACGGGAGATCAATGTAGGCGTTTTGGGGGTGCAACCCCTTCCTCAATAATAAAGTAGCTGAGAGGAAGGGGTTGCACCCCCAAAACACGTCCCTTGATCCACCGTGATGGCAGCTAGCACATGTTAACATTCGACAACTTGTATGCATCTTCAAAATTTGGCTTTTCCAGGGGTGACTTCACCCCATCTGAACGCAATATCAAACACAGTTTATAAATACTCATGTCTGATATTGCCTTCAATTTCTAACAAAGTTGAACTTTGTATGTTCCAGATTTGTGTATTTCTTGTTGGTTTTAAACATGCTTGTTTTATCTTAAAAGGACATTTCTACTTTTATTAATGTGATCCCAAAAATTGTTATACAACAAACATGTTGGTTTGTTTTAAAAACCTTTGATAAATGCACATGTGATTGTGCTTGTATTAAAAAGATTGATAATCAAGAATGTGTGGATTCTTCTTTCAATGCTCCCCAAATTGTTGGTTAGTAAAATTGTTGGTTTCTGTGACAATGGGGGTTGTTTCCTAAGGGCAAATCCACTTTGCACTACAAGTGCCATTTCAGTGCAGTCTCAAGTGCACTTGTTGTGCAAAGTGTCTTTGCCTTTAGTAAATAACACCCAACAGTGCTTTCTAATGTTACACAATCACGCCATTTTCAGGACTCTCCAAATGTATGTCAGGGTCAGCTAAAAGAAAGACAAGCAGTAAATGTCAGCAAATATTTTAGTTGTTCAAATTTTTTTTTCTTTAAAAAATGTCTCAGACATTGTCTGGCAAAAGTTGTGGAGAACACAGCATGCCAGGATGATATGATTGAGTTTATACTCCGCCATGTGTATGGGTGTAAGAAATAGGCGGAACCGGCTGGCCATTATTCCAAACATGTTATCCACCACTCTTCTGGCTCTGGCCAGCCGGTAATTAAAAACCCTCTGGTTCGGGGTGAGGGTCCTCATAGGGAATGGCTGCATAAGATGGTCCCCCAGCGCAAACGCTTCATCCGCAACGAAGACGAATGAGAGTCCTTCCGCATTGTCTTCTGGAGGTGGCAAGTCCAAGCTGCCATTCTGGAGACGCCTGTAGAACTCCGTCTGGGCGATGACTCCACCATCTGACATCCGGCCATTCTTCCCCACGTCCACATACAGGAACTCGTAAGTAGCGGACACCACCGCCAACATCACAATACTATTGAAGTAGTTACAATAGTATGACCCCGAGTTGGGTGGTGGGACGATGTGGTCCCACCGCTGGGCAAAGTGGGAGGCCACAGTCTGCCATTCCTGTGGGTTGGAAGGAAACTGTGGAGTCAAAGAAGAAAATAAAATTAATCATTTTTCACATAAACATGGAAAGCAGATTAGACACAAACATTCTTGGGCAACATCAGTATTACATTTATTTTAAGGATTATTTAAAGACAAAGGTATAAGGTCCACCTATCAGATTCCTATCAGATTCCCCCCCCCCCCCATGGGACATTTTGTTAATTTTACGGGGGGAAATGTTTTGGACAGGTAACCCTCTCCACTTCATTGAGACATGAATGCCTAAATAATGTGTATTACTTTGGCCAGCCCCTCCTTACTTACACTATTGGCAGCCCACTAGACAGGTAAGAAGTGTCATAATACAAAGATATAAATACACACTGTACACATTTGAGCACATTTTTACATTCTGCTATTACCTATCAAGATAATAATAGGATCCAAAAACTTCAAACAGTACCATTTGAAAGTATTCAGGCAGGCCCTTGCACTACATGCTTTGGGGAATTCATCCATAAATATGACCACAAAAGTGGTGGGTATAGTGTGTATGGGTTTGGCAAAGTCAGCAGAGGATTGGTATCAGCTGAGTTAGCAATTGGGGGGAGGGGGGTTCCAAATGATTTTGTGACCCAAAAAAAAACACCTCTGGCACTCTGCCAGAATTTAAAGCACAAATCACAATTTTACATATTTTAGGGGGTGTTTAGGGTAAAGCACTACTATGGAGCTGACAAAATACATTGGTAAGTGACTAGACAAGGTGAATATAGGCCAGGAGAGCATGCTGGGGAGGTAAGTGAAGGCAAATATGTATGAAGGACAAAAATAAAAATTTCCTAAAAATCCAACATGCATGAGGACAAAGGGGACATTCACAGCATATTACAATCATGGTAATTAGGGAATGAGGAAAGAAACACAATACATTATCAAACATTAAATACAATAAAATGTGCTGTTAAAGGATAAAAATCTTACCCTAATATACTCCTTCTGCAAGACCTGGATGATGGCAGAACAGGTCTCCGGGATAATGATCCCCAGAGCCTGGGGGGAGATGCCTGTCAAGAACTTGAGGTCCTGCAGGCTTCTCCCCGTCGCCAAGTACCGCAGGGAGGAGACGATCCTCTGCTCCGGAGTGATGGCTTAACTCATGCAGGTATCCTGCCTGCTGATATAGGGGATCAGCAAAGCCAACAAACAATGAAATACGGGGTCCGTCATCCAGAGAAAGTTCCTGAAATCATCAGGATTATTCTCACGGATCTCACGGAGCAAAGGCATGTGACAGAACTGGTCACGCTGGAGCAACCAACTCTTGGTCCATGAACTCCTCCCCACCCTGTTCATGGACTGGACTTGTGTCAAGGTAAAGACCCCAACACCAAGCCCCTGCACAGCACGAACTCTACGAGGAGTACGTATACGCAACATGGCTAGAAAACGGTCGGCTGTTTAGAACGAAGTAACAGAACGCACTGAAGAACAGCAAGGCCTGTGAAGAGCGACCTGAAAATCAGTAACGAATGAACACAAACACAATGACAAGTCAATTGTACTCGCTGCATCCACTGAAGACAAGATACAAACCCACAAGCACAAACTGAACAGCAGAAAACGATCTGAAAGCCACGAGTCTGAAAAAGCATGAATCGTCTCTCACCTAACTTTTACTAACACGAGATTAGCAAAAGCAGCCCTAAGGGTGCCGCGCTTGGTTCTGAACTGCCCTTTTATAGTTTTGTCGTACGTGGTGTACGTGACTGCGTTCTTGGCGATCGGAAATTCCGACAACTGTGTGCGACCGTTTGTATGCAAAACAAGTTTGAGCCAACATCCGTCGGAAAAAATCCATGGATTTTGTTGTCGGAATGTCCAATCAATGTCCGATTGTGTGTATGGGGCATTATAGAAAGTGTCCTCAGTCTAAATTTGCACTCAAGCACTTTGGAGCATCCTATTTATTTCCTTTTGTTCTCCTTCTGTTACAAGTTCTACAGCAATAAAATTTAAAAGGGCATCTCCTCAGATTACAGAGCTGAAGTGAATGAACTGTTGCTGTGTGTCCGGCTGGCTCTGTACCATCTGGGGAAGAATCTATTCTAAATATACTAAATACAGCGGCCTTTTCAGAGACGAGCACTACATATGTAAAGGGGCATATATTGATCCATTGTCCTGTAATTTGAGATCATTTTGATACTATTTTGAGACCATTTACACTTTATTGACAGGTACATTTGACTCCTTCTTCTTTAACTTGCTTCAAGCTGCTTCTGCAAGCCCATTGACTTGTATGGGGAGAGAAGCAGTTCTGAAACCAATAAAAGCCCATCAGCACATCCCTGTATGTGTTTTAATGAGTTTACAATTGTTCATAAACATTCACAACAAATGTATTAAAGCTGAAATCTAGGCAGCTATAAAACACCCAGATCCTTCACCATTGATTCCCCCAGTTGTACTCCCCCTAGTATGTATGATGTATGCAAATTCTTAGCACCCACATGCATAACTTTACATTTATCAACATTAAACCTAATTTGCCACATAGTTTCCCAATTAAACAGTGAATGGAGGTCAGCTTGTAAGTTGGAGACATCCTCTAAGGACATTATTCCACTGCATAGCTTGGTATTTTCTGCAAAGACTGAAATTGTACTTTTAATCCCTGACCCTATATTATTCATAAATATATAAAAAAAAGTATCAAAACTGAACTTTGGGGTACACCACTAATAACCTTAGACCATTCAGAGTAAGAATCATTAACCACTATTCTGTCTTTTAGCCAGTTTTCTATCCATTTACAAACTGATTTTTCCAGGACTGTAGACTTAACCTTACACATTAGCTGTGTGGGGGGAACTGTGTCAAACTCTTTTGCAAAATCCAAGGTTTTAGTTATCTCCTCATTAAAAGAAATCAGATCAACTTCTGCACAGCTTCCCCAGATTTTGCACTCTCCAGATTTAGTATATCAACCCCTTTATTTCTCTCCATTTGTGTTTTAGGTTCAATGTTGATGTAATTAGCAAAATATTTGCCAAAGTATAGGGAATACTTTGACTCTGTTAATTGTAATTAACATATTGTGGACCTATATCTTTCCTATGCTACACTTTTTGAATTGTTTTAAAAATGATATATATACTGTATATATATATATATATATATATATATATATATATATATATATATATGAGATCCTTTCCTTTTCTATGCTATCTAGCATGCATTTGCTATTTTTTTGCAATTTATTTATATATTGTATATACAATTATTTATAGATATACAGTGGGGACGGAAAGTATTCAGGCCCCCTTACATTTTTCACTCTTTGTTATATTCCAACCATTTGCTAAAATCATTTAAGTTCATTTTTTTCCCTCATTAATGTACACACAGCAGCCCATATTGACAGAAAAACACAGAATTGTTGACATTTTTGCAGATTTATTAAAAAAGAAAAACTGAAATATCACATGGTCCTAAGTATTCAGACCCTTTGCTGTGACACTCATATATTCAACTCAGGTGCTGTCCATTTCTTCTGATCATCCTTGAGATGGTTCTACACCTTCATTTGAGTCTAGCTGTGTTTGATTATACTGATTGGACTTGATTAGGAAAGCCACACACATGTCTATATAAGACCTTACAGCTCACAGTGCATGTCAGAGCAAATGAGAATCATGAGGTCAAAGGAACTGCCTGAAGAGCTCAGAGACAGAATTGTGGCAAGGCACAGATCTGGCCAAGGTTACAAAAAAATTCTGCTGCACTTAAGGTTCCTAAGAGCACAGTGGCCTCCATAATCCTTAAATGGAAGACGTTTGGGATGACCAGAACCCTTCCTAGAGCTGGCCGTCCGGCCAAACTGAGCTATCGGGGGAGAAGAGCATTGGTGAGAGAGGTAAGGAAGAACCCAAAGATAACTGTGGCTGAGCTCCAGAGATGCAGTCGGGAGATGGAAGAAAGTTGTAGAAAGTCAACCATCAATACAGCCCTCCACCAGTCAGGGCTTTATGGCAGAGTGGCCCGACGGAAGCCTCTCCTCAGTGCAAGACACATGAAAGTAATAATATTATGCAGCGCTAAGGACGACCAATAAATGAAAACACTAAAATTATTAAAAATTAATAAAACATAATATCGTAATTAATATCGTGAAAAATTACCATAATTATTTATGACCACTATAGGATATGTGTATAATTAGATACTCAAATTTATAGTGTCAAATAAACCAAAAAAACCACATAAAAAGTCCCATCACAAAAAGTGCGATTAAAAAAATTATATATATATAAAGTTCATAAACATAAAAAAGAAGAAGAACTAATCCAAAATCCGTGATAAAGGAAATCCAATCTCCCAAAAAGTGAATACACCCAAGTGGATATGAGGCTCCTTACCGACTCAAAAGACCAACAAAGGTCTATCCAGGCATATGGGAGATTACAGGTTTCCCAATAACCTATACCAGCATCTGGGTCTGTGGCTGAAGCTGTATGGCTCCGGAAATAAAAGCAAGAAAGGCTCCCATAGTGTAATCGTTCCAATCAATAAATTTTAATGAATAAAAAGATGCACTTACAAGCAGTTCCAGTAAACGAGTGTCAGAGTAATCACAAAGATACAGCGTCTCTGCAAGCTTCCCGCTGTGCATGCACTTCCCATCCAGTTCAGCAAAGAGGAACAGCGTAGTGACGTCAGCGTCATAGGCCACACCCATGCACGCTGGTCTTTTGAGTCGGTAAGGAGCCTCATATCCACTTGGGTGTATTCACTTTTTGGGAGATTGGATTTCCTTTATCACGGATTTTGGATTAGTTCTTCTTCTTTTTTATGTTTATGAACTTTATATATATATAATTTTTTTAATCGCACTTTTTGTGATGGGACTTTTTATGTGTTTTTTTTGGTTTATTTGACACTATCAATTTGAGTATCTCATTATACACATATCCTATAGTGGTCATAAATAATTATGGTAATTTTTCACGACATTAATTACGATATTATGTTTTATTAATTTTTAATAATTTTAGTGTTTTCATTTATTGGTCGTCCTTAGCGCTGCATAATATTATTACTATTATCTAGAGTATGTGTCTGACTCTTTTATGCTGGCTGCTTTGGTAATTTGGGTTAAAACCTTGTTTTTTATTAATGTGTTTTTAGTCTGTAAGGGTTAATCCTTCATAGCTACCAATCAACTATTGGGTTTCTAGCGCAGCGTTAACCCTTTTTTGGGTTTTTTTACATGTTTTGAATTTCAAGACACATGAAAGCCTGCATGGAGTTTGCTAAAAAAACACCTGAAGGACTCCAAGATGGTGAGAAATAAGATTCTTTGGTCTGATGAGACCAAGATAGAACTTTTTGGCCTTAATTCTAAGCGGTATGTATGGAGAAAACCAGGCACTGCTCATCACCTGTCCAATACAATCCCAACAGCGAAGCATGGTGGTGGCAGCATCATGCTGTGATGGTGTTTTTTTTCAGCTGCAGGGACAGGACGACTGGTTGCAATCGAGAGAAAGATGAATGCGGCCAAGTACAGGGATATCCTGGAGGAAAACCTTCTCCAGAGTGCTCAGGACCTCAGACTAGGCCGAAGGTTTACCTTCCAACAAGACAATGACCCTAAGCACACAGCTAAAATAACGAAGGAGTGGCTTCACAACAACTCCGTGACTGTTCTTGAATGGCCCAGCCAGAGCCCTGACTTAAACCCAATTTATCATCTCTGGAGAGACCTAAAAATGTGTCTGTCCACCAACTTTTACCATCCAACCTGACAGAACTGGAGAGGATCTGCAAGGAGGAATGGCAGAGGATCCCCAAATCCAGGTGTGAAAAACTTGTTGCATCTTTCCCAAAAAGACTCATGGCTGTATTAGATCAAACGGGTGCTTCTACTAAATACTGAGCAAAGGGTCTGAATACTTAGGACCATGTGATATTTCAGTTTTTCTTTTTTAATAAATCTGCAAAAATGTCAACAATTCTGTGTTTTTCTGTCAATATGGGGTGCTGTGTGTACATTAATGAGGAGAAAAATGAACTTAAATGATTTTAGCAAATGCTTGCAATATAACAAAGAGTGAAAAATTTAAGGGGGTCTGAATACTTTCCGTCCCCACTGTATATGTATGTAAGCGAATAACATTTTTCTTTACAATTTCCACTTTTTCATTTAATTGTAAAGATGTTGGTAAAAAGGTGGAGAGATATCTGTGTAAATGAGCAATACTGACAGAATATCAGCCTGGACCATCTTTTCTGTCACTCTTACATGCAAAGGCTAAGAAAAAAAAAACAGAAAAAAACAGTCATTGCTGCTGCACATCATCCATATCTACAACAAGCAGGGAGACCTTGCATGCCACCATGACTGTGACATTAATGACCTACACTCTGAAGCCCTGTAAAGACCTACATTTAATTAGATAAAAGTAGTAGACAGGTGCACATATTTCTCACCTCTCCCTGAAGCGTACATCTCCCCAATTCTTTGCAAAGTAAGACTGGCAGTTTCAATTTAACGTTTAGTTAGATAAGACTGGTTGGGACCAGTAGATTAAAGAAGGGATTTTTTAGTCCATTTGGATTTAGTTTAGCACTGATGGAATCCATAAGCAGCCTTATAGATGAGGCAATGCTGACACAGGCACAGGTCATTCTTGATGAATTAGAAATTCCAAGGCTGTAGGCCAGTTTTGCATTTAAAGGGGATGCTTTATGTTTTCACTTTTTTTTCACAAATAATTCTATCAGCGTGAATTACTGTTACAAAAAATATGTTTCTATATAAAGTTTATAATTCTTTATGTACCAGCGACTAGCATTTTTGTTTATAGGACTGACATTCCAATGCAGTGGAAATTTGTATAGTACAGGGGTATTGAATTAAAATTCATGGAGGTCAAGACAGTAAAATATTTTAACTGCTGAGATCCAAATGTTTTGTAGGATAATTCAGATCCTTCACATCACAGCCCCCTTCTCTGTGGCTGGGGAACATGCGCAAAATGGCATGCATTCCTGACCCAGAGAAAATTGTGCTGCACTTTAGCAGATGCGTGGGGATGCCATTAATTCTTAATAGTATCGTCACACATCGGCACCATGTGGCTTGGTAGGGTGCAATTTTAAAAAAAAGGCAACAAAGAAGTTAAAGCTATGGCACTTTTCAAGTGTTTAGTAGAAACATTCAGGTCTCACCTTGTAGTGAAAGATTAAAAACATTACAATTTGGAGGGAGATGGGTGGAGCCTAACGGAGCAGACATGCATTGTTAGAGCTCTGCACCGCTGAGGAGAGAAGAGAAGGACAAAGCGGAGCCTGCAGGCTCAAAAGGTATCCATTTGAACCTTTTTGCCCCAGGGAACAAACTGTGAAAGTTTGGGCAGGAAATATGGTACTGGGAGGAAACCGTGGCAGAAATAAAAATCACCTCACAAAGAGCTCACAGGCACTCACTGCAACTAAAGCAGCTCCAGTCACCTCACAAGATACAGCATCAGGGCCCTCTCACAGACAGAAAATGTCACAGTAAGACTCTCCATTTGAGTCAGATACAGAACAAATCCTCTCACAAACTTCTCCACAAGCCTCCTCAGCATCCCCAGTAATATTATTACAATTTATGTAATTATTACAAGAAAAGATGCTTCATAAGGCTTTAAAACAAACCTCAGACCAAATAACAAAAAGCCTAACCAAAGAAATAAGAGAGCTGGGAAACCGCACCGCAACCTTAGAAATAAAAATGGATGAAATTGAAATTACAACCCAAGTAAATATAACAGAATTGGAACAATTAAAAGAAGAGAATTTAATACTTCAAACTAAGCTCGAAGATTACGAAAATAGAGCCAGACGTTCAAACTTGCGCATAAGGGGAATACCTGAAACTGTGACAGACCTGCAATCTACTATTACTGCTCTATTACAAGAACTAAAGCCAGATATCCCTATTGAACGTTTAGAACTGGACAGAGTACACAGAGCCCTCACAGCCAAAAAAAAAGATGGACCCCTACGTGATATAATCACAAAATTTCATTATTACAGAACGAAAGAACAAATACTAATTGCTGCAAGAGAAAAAAAGGAACTTAATTTTCAAGGACACAATTATCAAATTTTTGATGACCTATCCCAACTTACTATTACTAAAAGACGATCCATGAAACCCCAACTAATGGAAATGCAACGCCACAACATTATGTATCAATGGGGCTTCCCCTTTTCAGTCAGATTTAACTACAAAGGTACAATTTACAGAAGCAGATCAGCAGATGAACTACAACAAACCCTTTTAAAATTAAATCTGACAGAACCCACAAGCAGCAACTCTCCCACACGCAGAAGAATGACATCATCTTCACCTTCAGGCAGCACTCAGAAAATTTCAGAACAAAATGGGAACCATCATTCTCACAAAAGAGGCCGTTATGCCACATCATCCATGGACCAAGAAGATTCAATGGACTGACATCCTAATTCCTGATATCTCTTCATTTATTATACTAAGAGATGGTTCTCCATAAAAAACCTGTATTTATAACTGAATGTAACTGCATTCTGATAGTCACACACTGTGTGGGATCATGTTACATTCCAGTTATATTTCTTATTACTTCTGATTCATATAGTCTTAGAATATATAAGTGAAATAAGGAAATTCTTGTTCAGTTATATATTATCAGGTAATAACAATAGATTTATTACTTTTTAGGACAAATATGTTCAATAATCCAGAAGTAATGGAAGCTTTTTCTTGCTTTTCCTAACTAGTTCCTAGAATTATGTTTTTGTTTATTCTAATCTGAAGCAATACAACCTCAATTTTATGAGTTAACATATCTAAACAGTTACATATGAATAAAATATGTAATTGTTTACTCTAAAAGGGTTAAAATCCCAAAATAATTCAAACTATCTTCATCAATACCAAAGTTATTAACAGTACCTTTCTAACTGAATTATTTAGCCTAGGGCAAGACTAACCATATACAACCACCCTGGAATAAATAATTTCAACAAAAACTATATTCTGCACTCCAATTAATGAAACATCATTTTGATGTCTTTTGACATAGCACTTCTCTCCTGTAAGCGGAAGATCCGTGTACCCCCATTAGCCCTCCTCATTCTCCCAACCATATTATGTGGGAGTGTGACGAAGGCACTTATTCCCCTGAGAGAGATATTTACTCTCTTTCATGGGTAAATTGTGATTACTTGCAAAAAATAATTTATACAATGTATCAACTAATCTCATATGTTTTTTGTTTACTCTTTACTCCAGAATTCACTGGTTTCTTTTCTATCTATTCATCTCTTCAGTTCACACAGGTTGATCTGCGCAGTCAGCTCTGCATAACAAAAAGTAAGTCAAAACTATTTGATCTGTTGCCATGGCACCACTGAATATACTTTCCCTGAATGTTCAGGGAATAAATGTCCCTCAAAAAAGAACCAAAGCCTTCCGTACTTTCCATAACAAGAAGGCTCACATAGTATGCCTCCAAGAAACACACTTCACCAAAGATTCTACTCCAAAATATATTTCTCCTTTTTATCAACAAATTTACACGGCTTCTGCCTGTACCAAGCAAAGGAGAACTCTAATTGCATTTCACCGATCCACACCATTCACCTTATCATCAGAAATTAAAGACCCAGAAGGTAGATACCTGATACTCATGGGTTATATAATGGATACAGCAATCACGGTGATTTCCTACTACGCTCCTAACAAACAACCTACACCATTCCTCTCACACATATTACAAGTGATTAATACACACAAAATAGGAACAGTGATAATGTGTGGGGATTCTAACCAGGTCCTCCTCCCATTTCTAGATAAATCACCTTTTACACCATCTAAAATAACTTCTAGATTACCTTTTCCTCAACTTCTTTCCAAATACAATCTGGTAGATTCGTGGAGAGAAAGTAACCCAATGAAAAAGAAATTCACTTATTTCTCGCACCCTCATCAAACCTTCACCAGAATAGATCATATTTTTCTAACAATAGGAATGGTACCAGAAATTATTGCATCAGATATAATTCCGATTCCGTGGTCTGACCATAATGCAGTATACACTACTATAGCCTCAGCCATACCAAAAGCGCATGACCCAACGTGGTACTTACCGGACATAATGCTCAAACACCCACTACATCAGATGGCCATTGAACAAGCTTTAAAGGAATACATATCAATTAATAATACAACAGACATCTCCCCAATAACACTGTGGGAAGCTCATAAGCCTGTCTTGCGTGGTACAATACAAAGACAAATGGCACTATTTAAACGGGAACGCAAAAATCTAGCAAAAAAACTAGAACTCAATTTTAATGCAGCCTACACATCATTTCAAGATAATCCATCTCAGAGTACAAAATCTCATCTGGAAAAATCTGGATTGGAATACGATCTATTTCTCACTGAGTCAGTTGATAAATCCCTCAAACGCTCCAAACACAATTTCTACATGAATACAAACAAACCAGGTACATATTTGGCTCGGGCATTAAATTCAACTAACAAATCTTTCAAACCAATACGTTTGAAATTATCAAAAAATGTTTACACTTGTAATCCAGTTAAAATAGTCCATAAATTTCACTCACATCTCGCAACTTTATACAAGACAAACAATGAATTTAATCCTACAGAGGCTGAATCCTTCTTCTCAAAAATAACCTTACCTGAGTTATCTCAGAATCAAAAAAGCAGTTTGGATAAGCCTATAACTATAGATGAAGTTGCTAACGCCATAAAAGACCTAAAACTTAACAAAAGACCAGGCCCAGACGGCTACTCGGCTTTATACTATAAAACATTCTCAGAAATACTCTCTCCCATTCTCACTGAAACTTTTAACAAACTTCTAGATGGACATTCTTTTCGGCAAGAAACACTAATGGCAATTGTTTGTATGATCCCAAAACCCCTTTCTGATGATACTTCCTGTGTGAATTATCGGCCTATCTCTCTGTTAAACCTTGATATTAAATTATTAGCAAAAATAATAGCAAAACGCCTCAATAGCATTATAGGAAAATTAATACATAGAGATCAAGTAGGCTTCATGCCAAATAGACAGGCAGGCGATAATGTACGCAGGGCAGTGTTATTGGCACATATTGCTAAAAAACGGAAAATTCCTTTATGTTTTCTATCTCTCGATATTAAGAGGGCATTTGACACAGTATCCTGGCAATATATGCAATATTCATTACAAAAATGGGGTTTTGGACCCCACTTTTTAACATGGATCAAAGCATTATATAATAAACCCAAAGCCTATATAAAATATGCTGGATACAAATCTGATGCCTTTAATATCGAAAGAGGTACCCGACAGGGTTGCCCATTATCTCCCTTATTATTTGCCATTATACTCGAACCCATGGCCCAATACATCAGAACAAACCAAACTATAACTGGCATTGAAGTAGGAGGTATTACACACAAATTATGTATATTTGCAGACGATATATTACTTTTTCTATCATCACCACAGGTCTCTGGTCCTAACTTAATACCAGCTCTTGATGGATTTGCAGCCCTATCCGGCCTTATGATTAATCCTAAGAAATGCCTAGTGCTTAATATTTCACTCACAAACATGGAATTGATCCCGGCTAGGGCTGCACTCCCATTCACATGGGCAGAAAAATCAATCCCATATCTTGGAATTCATTTAACAGCATCTCATTCTGACTTATTCTCAACCAATTATCCTCCTGTATTAAGACAGATCACAAATCTAATAAAACAATGGTCGCAACTTCCTTTATCCTGGATAGGGAAGATTAATGCAATCAAAATGACTATTCTACCCAAATTGCTTTATCTATTCAGAGTCCTCCCTATTCCAATTCCTTCCTATTTTTTGAGAATAGTACTAAAAAGAGCAACTTCGTTTATATGGGGCTCTTCTAAACCACGTATACCTATACACACACTACATCTTCCCAAAAATAAAGGGGGCCTGGGATACCCTAACTTTACTAACTACTACAGAGCAGAACATTTGGCCAGTCTGCCCAAATACCATGCAAAACAGGAAATCCCATTATGGGTATTTATAGAGGCTTCAGAAAATGACCCTCTATTAATATCAAATTTATTATGGCTTGATCCTAAAGACCGCTTTAAAATTCATAATCCCATAACTAAACACTTCTTATCTCTCTGGGATAAACTAAAAACCAAATATCAGTTACAATCTCCACACAATCCTCTCCTTTCTTTTATCAGAAATCCGGCCTTTTATCCGGCATGGATCTACCCAAATTCTTTTAAAGCTTGGACAACATCAGGCATTCAGACACTAAATGACTTCATAGCATCTAAATCATTCCTTTCATTCCCATCGCTTAGAGAAAAATATGATCTACCAAACTCTGAGATATTTAGATATCTCCAAATCAAAAATTTCTATACACCATTCCTAAAGGGGGATACACCATTATCCCAATTATCCATTTTTGAATCAATCTGTACAAAAGATCCATTTGCTAAAGGTACAATTTCATCATTTTATAATCAATTATATGGAGTAGCAAATCTTAATAGACCCTCTTACGTTCAGAGGTGGGAGGAGGACCTGGGACGAACTTTAGAAGACACGGACTGGTCTAACATATGGCTCACATCTAAGTCATCTTCACCCAACATCTTAGCACTGGAGACAAATTATAAAGTCCTAACTCGCTGGTACCTTGTACCCGCTAGAGTGGCAAAATATTCACCTAATACCTCAGCTCTTTGTTTTCGAGGATGCCCAGAAATAGGCACATATTTACACATATGGTGGACGTGCCCAGTAATCCAACCCTTCTGGAAGGAAGTCTTCGTGATTGCATCTAAAATATTTAAAAAAATAATACAACCAGATCCATATTTAACTTTACTTAATCTAAAACCGGAATGGTTAACACTCTCTCAATTCAAACTTATGATCCAACTAATAACGGCTGCAAAACAAACAGTGGCCAAGGCATGGAAATCTCCTACATTGGTACTAGCAGAAACAATTCACAGAATGAATAATACAATGTCCCATGCTAAGATGGTAGCCATCGATCAAAATCAAATTCCAAAATTTGAAAAACTTTGGCACCCTTGGATAAAACAACAGTTCCTGTCAAACTTCAATGACTCTGTCCTGTTGCCATGGTAACAGATTAAATGACTTACAGAGACACCCATTCTAAGGCTTCAAAGAGAACTAAAAAGAATAATAAACTGACGAGCGGGACAACCTTGTGGACCATACCTCTACCTTTCAACCCTTTTTCTTCTTTCTCTTTCCTTTTCTCCACCTTACGATTAAAGCTCATTATCAGAATTTATTTGACCTATATACACTCTACTTGTAAACAATATGTATAGTAGGTATAAATCATTTAAATACCTACAAAAGTAACTAAGGAAATGCTATATATCTTTAATTTAGGTTTACGTGAACCCAATGTTTAATATTTGAAATTTCATGATATTTACCTATATAAACCCTACTGTAAAACAATGAGCTTACTTTATAGATCCTTGTAAACTTACTTTATGCATCTTTATAATATTGTATACTCAATAAACATCTTTTGACAAGGAAAAACATTACAATTTTATTGAAGTATGCATGTTAAAATAATGATAAGAAAATTGTCATTGTTTTTGTTGTCATTATTTTAACATACTTCATATACTTCAATAAAATTGTAATGTTTTTAATCTTTTATCTACAAGATGTAACTTGAATATTTCTACTAAATACCTGAAACATCCCCTAGCTTTAATTTGTTGATGGATTATTGTGTAAATTGGGATGTAGGTGCAGATCTAAGTTTCCATCAACTACCCATACACACAATTGTACTTAAAAAGGGGTTGGACATTTTTCCTCTGTGTTTCTCTGGAGTAGAGCAGCACATTAAAATGAATGAGCTGCCCTACATGTGACGTGCACATTCAAACACGCATGCACAGATCTGAACCAAGCCTCATATCACAATCCTCTTCTTAAATCAGCATCTTCAGTCTCCCCTTTACATCACAGTAACTCCCCTTCCCATCAAAATCCCCCCTTCACATTACTGTCCTCAGCTTACACCCATTAATGTATTCAGCCCCCCCATTGCTGTCCATAGCCCCCCGTTACTGTTCTCAGCACTCCCCATTACTGTCCTCAACTCCCCCCCATTACTGTTCTCAGTCCCCCTTCACATTGCCCCCCTTCCTGCCCTACCTTATACAGACAGAGACAACAGTGGGAGGCACAGCAGGCCTAGACAGAGGGGGGGAGCTGCAAGCTGGAGATTGGTTGCTAGAACCGCCCTGCATCCTAGAAACCAATCACCTGCTTGTTAACTCGGGCAGCCCCCACCCTCTGTTCAGAGCTGTCCTGCTTTTATTGTTAGCTCTGTGAGAATTATAGCAACAGCGGTGATGGCTGATAGGCAGAAGGGATGCTAGGTTGCGGGAACGAGCGGGCCAGATGGGACATTGACTTGGTCTAGATCTAGACCACAGCTAGCCATTTAGTGATGCCTGGTATAATATGCTTATTTTGCTCAGTGCAATGTTAGCAAATAGGGTGAACCTGTGCTCACATGCCTTAGTATCCAAAGTACATTAACATTAAAATAGAAAAACAGGATTGTGGCCAGCACATGATTTGTTGATTGACATGAACACACTCACCTTATTTGCCATGCTCAGTGAATAGTTATTCGCTGTGTGCAGTGTGCAGTCATTGCTACTTTAGTAAATAAACCAACTATCAGTTGACAAAACAACGCACTCCCTGTGTGACTAAGGTCAGCTCAACTACTTTTAAGCAGTTAGGCAAAGTCATTGTGATAGGCAATCTACACTGCTTTCATAAATCTGCACATTTAATATAATAATGAAAGAAATAGGAATACACGTGAAAGCATCAAAGAGCCTGTGTATTTGTTCAAACACTAAAAAATCTTTATTGAAGATAATTAAGCTTTGTTTACCCTTGTTTACAGAAAACATGTATTATACTAGCATTTATTCATTGATTTTTCATTTTCTGATCATTAAGGTTACATAATGTTTTTTTGGTCACATAATAGTTGGGTGCACTTGAAAAAGTAAACTAGATATATTAGAAATGTACTGTAAGTTTGATATTATATTTGCGAAAGGAATGTTAACCCAATAAACAAGACATTATTTTAAACAATAATCATACAATTAAAAAATATCATTGATAAAATAAAGATTTGCTTCAATGTTTCTTCTTTATTTTTTTAATAATTTCATATTTATCTAATGTACATATGTGGAATCAATTCAAACTCTCGAATTCAAACTCTCAAATTCTTTAACACCCACAGTTATTTTTTCTTAAGGTTTCTTTGCATTGAATAACCATATCCAATATAACCCTTAATCTGTATTGCCCCTTATCTGTGACCACCGGCCATACCCCCTGGAGGTAAGTTATCGAGCTACTCTGGGTTTACATGCTAATGTCACTACATGGCACTATTCTATGCAGCATTTAGAAAAAGCAACATTTGCTTAAGAATGAAGAGCTGAGAACTTCACGAGACCAACAATAAAACACCTATAGTATATGTATAGAGAAAATTTTAAAAAATAATGCTGCTGTGGGGTTGCTTCAGGGGAAACTTTCAGTTTTTCTCTTTAAACATGATATATATATTTTTATTCTGTTTTATGGTTATTTCCTTTCACTAGCCGAAGAGAGCACATATAAGCTAATTCAAGAGATTTTTCTACTGCATTTATTGAATTTGTCTAAAATCATTACCCTAATATATCTTTTACACTATATTGATTAATTGAGTATTGATTGTGAAATCAAAACAGGCAGAATTGCAGTGGCGGATGGTGGCAGTGACAGCTGGTGGTATATATCTTTTTGGGGGGCAGCAAACAATGCATGCACCAACCCCCTCCCCCCCCGGTCAGTTGGTCACCAGCCCCGCACTTACCTCGTCTATCAGGCAGTGCTTCCTCCGGGCGACGGGCAATCAGGATGACAATCGCAAATATGAATTCGCTATTGTCACACAACATGGTGGGCTCGGGGCGCAGTGCTCCCTGAGTCCAACTTTTTTTTTAAGCCTATTAGGCCTCTTGCAAACTGCAGTTTGAAAATGCTCAGTACAGCTTATTTTTTTACTGAGCTAAAATACAGCACATTAATTGTAATGTGCCTATGCACACAAGCGTGTAAACAAGCGCTGTGTATTCTTCAGTAAAAAAAAAATGATAAATATGCATTTTTGGTCAGTAATTTACACCTTATGCGCGCTAATGCACACAGATTAGTCCATTGACATTATCAATCCAGAAACAAGCTTTTGTGCATGCGCGAAAGTGTGCGCGAAACATGCTCGGACGTATATGCGCTGAAAACTACATTAAAAAAAACTCTGAAAAGGTAGATGCCCAAACATGAGTTTCATGTGCAAGAGGCCTCAGAGCCTTTGGCTCTAATAACGTGCTTCAAAGAAGAAAAAAAAAAACATTGAAATCCATGCGTCCGATTAGGGTGCCCTGCATTATGGGCAGCCACTGCAGAATTGCAGAATTAAATTAGTTTCATTTTGATGCTACAAATCTCCCTTAAAAAAAAAAAAAAAGAAAAAGAAAAGGAAAATAAACCATATTGAGAGTATACCAGTTTTATAAACTTTCCTCAATTTTTCATACATACATAGAAGGCATTCTTGGACTAGATGAAGTGGAGAGGACAGTCAGTGATGTCATGGCCTCCAACTTGTCCAATAAAAGAGCACCTTTTATTAATTGAGAGGAATATAAGGCATTTTATAAATGGCCGAGGTGCCTAGCGAGCAACCCCCTGTGGTCACTGTGCAGTGGGTAAGTCGCTTGCACAGAACCCAAGCAGGACCTAGGAGATAACAACAATCACTGTAGTTGCACTGACTACTACAATGATTTCCTGCTTCCCCAATGGGCCACCAGGTAAACATACACATACCTACATTGTGCTAAGCTGGAACAATGTGAATATGCAATACAAATCATTGCTGGAATTCAGCTTTAACTATTGAAAGCCTTTATTTCTCAATAATCTGTATTTTTTTTTTGTTCCCAACAAAATGACTCATGTGCACTCATTAAAAAAACAGAAATGTTTTTATGTAACCATAAGCTATAAAGTAAAAATTTGTAACATGCATGCTGTAAATTCCAGTGATTCATGTGGGCTTTGGGATATATAGAAATTAACTAAAATCTGAGAATCCTCATCCTTGTTAAAAACAAAATTCTCATTGTATAGGATCCATAGTTAAAAAAAAGGTCTGAAACAGCCATTTATGGGACTTTATAAATATGATTAAAAAAAAATGGGTACTGAAAAAAAAAACAATTAAGTGCCTGTAAAACTAAACCTTTTTTTTTTCAAGCCGAGTAGGAGGTGGGGGGAGATTTCCCTTAACATCCTGTCCCAGAGAAGCAACAGGAAGTGAAAGGAAATCTTCCCATCTTTAATGTCACTGGTACAAGTGCCATTAAACTAGTGTTTATTGGAAGATTTCTCCTTACCTTATGTTCTGATGGCAACTATAAGATTTTGGAATTCCCCTCACTTTTTCACACTGTGAAAGGGTCATCGGTGGAAATAGATGGACGAATCTTCCCAGCAGGGACACAGACAGAAACAAAAACTTGACACCCGAAATTAAGAAAAAAGCTTTTGCTCTTTATTTAATACATGTTAAAAATATATTCTAAAGTACATTTCACATCATATTTCTAATATATATTGTGCATAGAATGTACAATCTCATGGCTTGTATACAGTATATGGACTATTATAATATGTAGCACCCTCTAGTGTGCTACTAGTGTCAGAGTAGGTAAAACATAGTCTGACTCACAGCTAAGTTTAATTCCTGAAATCTGGGTCAGTTTTTACTAGAGTTCAGGAGAGGATGACTCGAGCAGGCAGCTCTCTGGTGCCTCCCCCTGGTTCTGCAAAGTTTGAGAACATTCTGGAAGCTGGAGGGCAGAAGCTAGGAGGGTTGTTCTGCATATTTAGGGGAGCTTAGCCAATCCCCAGGTGGTGGGCCTGACAGGGGACTAAGCGAGACCTTAAATATGAATGAGTCATGCCAGCAAGGGACTCGGGTGGAAGATGGAGATGGAGTGCTTGGAGACTGTCAGTGACCCTTGAGGCAAACCCCCTAGTCTAGGGGGGGTGCTCTGCTTCGGGCCGGGGCTCAGGTGCTGGCCTGGGAGGGTCCTGGAAGATCTCTCTGGAAGATAGCGTTGTGCTTAAATCTTCCCTAACCTTGCCCTGGGAGATCTCTGGAGCAGTCAGTCGGGTAGATTGGTGAAGAGAGTCAGTCGGATAGACTGGTGAAGAGAGTCAGTTGGATAGACTCGTGAAGAAGCAGTTAGGTGGGCTGGTGGAGAAGCAGCCAGGTGGGCTAGTATTTCCAGCATTGGTAGAGCTGGGCCAGTGTCTACAGGGGAGTTGAAGGTGCTCCAGGATGCAGTTCACAACGCATTGTGCTGCTTTCTAAAGGGACTGAGAGTTGCTAGTCAATAAGGGGCTGTTGTTTTTCTAGCAGAGACTGTTAGCTACCAAAAGAGGAATTGATCAGAGCTGTACAGACTGAGGAAGAGGAATTAATCAGAGTTGTACAGAGCAAAGGAGAAGAATCAGCTGGAGTTGTACATAGGGAGGAAGTTGCCCCTGGTTTTGTTGCTATCAAGTTGGGCATCCCATAATTCCTATTCCCCATCCAAGTTATTACCCCTTAATAAATCATTAAAACAAAGCTCAAAGACAGTTTGTTTTCTCTGGAGAAAGTGTAGAAGTTTCTTGTGGCCTGGCTGTGCAGAAGTGGGGAATCCTGGCATCTGCAACCCCTATGGGGTGCTACAAATATATAGACAAGCATTGAAATCTGGTTATTAAACAGAATGCCAGGTTTTCAAAAGCATTACCAAATGATTTACCTGGTACAGTTGAAAAACATTGCAAGGGGTGCTGTTACCAGAGGAAGTGTGAACATAGATGTCCAAAACACATCAATCCCAAAACCAAAGTTCAGCAAGGATCATAGTGTGATGACAGGTTTATTACCGCATTTTGGTGATCTCTGTGGTTCCCCCTTACCCAGTACTACCCATTTTTATCCCTCTGTTATAATGTTGAACATGTATCAAGATTTCCAGACAGGAAGCGAAGAAGCATCGGTGCAATGAAATCTACTATGAAAGGCTGGTGGGTTGTTATGACTGTGGCAAAGTAACTGAATCAGCTGAATTATTATTCATTTGCAATTTTTATTGTTTGGAGCATATGCTTGGCTTTTTTGTGAAAAAAAAAAACAATATTTTTACCTCAACGCCTGTGACATTTCTGTGGATATGTGCCCTGTTTACAGAGATAAACCTCATTTGCCCATAGATTATATGGAATTTCTATGGAAATGTGTTCCATATAGATACAAAATGCACATTTCAGCCTGGCGCTTATGACATTTCTATGGAAATCTATCTTGCATGGAGAAAAATAGCTCATTTTCCAACACTATGGATCTTTTTTCCCAAATATGTGTAGAAAAATGTATTCTCTTTCTGTCTGAAATACTGCATGTATTGTCAGTCCTGCTACCTAGAGAGATATTGTGCAGAATAAAGTGTATTTTCTTTCAGCGCATATGATATTTCTTGGGTTCTGTTTACAAAGATGGATGACCTAGTCTCATGATAATTTTCTTTTCAAAATATTCAGTTCACAAACCTAAATATCAGTAAGGTTTTGAATAGTTATTTTGTCATATTTTGGAATTTTTAGTTGACATTTGGGGCAGTTAAAATAGATCTAAAATCTTAACAAGATGGCATTTCTTGAAAGTAAAATACAGATTTTACCTTTTTATTTAGCTTTTTATGTATATCAGTGCTGCTGAGTCTTTTAAAGAGTAACTCTTAAGAAAAAAGCATTCCCTTCTGGCTGATCTATGTACACTATATTACCAAAAGTATTGGGGTGCCTGCCTTCACAGACACATGAACTTTAATGGCATCCCAGTCTTAGTCCGTAGAGTTCAATATTGCGCTGGCCCACAGCTATAACAGCTTCAATTCTTCTAGGTCCACAAGGCAGAGGCGTAACTAGAATCTTCAGGGCACCGGTGCAAGAAACCATGAAGGGCCCCCACCAGGGGTGTTGCTGGGTCTATAAAAGATCTCAGGCTAGAGTCCATAACAGCGAAGTAAAGAAAGTCATCCACTTGGGCGGGCATACACATGTATAAAATATACATGTGTGTGTATGTATATATATATATATATAGATATATATATATATATATATATATATATATATATATATATATATATATATATATATATATAGATATATATATATATATATATATATATATATATATATATATATATATATTATCATTACATATCTAAGTGTGGATCCGCCACTTACATCAGGGTCCCAGAGCTCCCCCTCATTACATCAGGGACCCCAGGGAGCCTCCCCTTACATTAGGGTCCCCAGAGAGCCTCCCCCTACATCAGGGTCCCCAGCGAGCCTCCCCCTACATCAGGGTCACCAGAGAGCCTCCCTACTTACATTAGGGGCCCCAGAGCCCCCCTCATTACATCAGGGTCCCCAGGGAGCCTCCCCTTACATTGGGGTCCCCAGAGAGCCTCCCTACTTACATCAGGGTCCCCAGAGAGCCTCCCCTTACATAGTTACATAGTTACATAGTTAGTTGGGTGGAAAAAAGACACAAGTCCATCCAGTTCAACCATAAAAAATAAATAAATAAATAAAATAAAACATATCATACAATCCTATATACACAATCCTATACCCACAGTTGATCCAGAGGAAGGCGGAAAAAACCCAGAAAAGCAGGATCCAATTTTCTACAGCAAGGGAAAAAAAGAAAATTGGGTCACATTTTTGAGAAAAAGGTTAAGGCTTAGTGGGATATCACCTCTTTCGAGCAATATTTATCAGTTAAACTCATCCCTAGACGTCTCAGGTGGGATTTACCACCTAATGACGGTCTGGTGGATGAGGAATCTATGAAGGAATGGAGTGATTTTTTTCACCAAAAAGAGTTTTGAGTTACTTCTGCTTTTGCGTAAACAAACAAAAATTTAAATTTTAAATTCACAAATTAGGGATATTACCAACTGTTTGGAACCCCAAAAAGATAGCGAGTTTCTCAGATTATCAGTGGATCTAAAGAATAAACTCACTAAAGTATCTAGAGATCCAAACTAAGAAAAATAAGAAATAAAATTAAAAAAAAATAAAAATAAGAAATTTACATAGTTACATAGTTGGGTGGAAAAAAGACACATCCAGTTCAACCATAAAAAATAAATAAATAAATAAATAAAATAAAACATATCATACAATCCTATATACACAATCCTATACCCACAGTTGATCCAGAGGAAGGCGAAAAAAAAACAGAAAAGCAGGATCCAATTTGCTACAGCAGGGGAAAAAATTTCTTCCTGATCCCAGAGAGGCAATCGGTTTTTCCCTGGTTCAACTTTACCTATAAATGTTAGTACCCAGTTATATTATGTAAATTTAGTTAAGAATTCAGGCCTTTCTTAAAGCAATCTACTGAGCTGCCAGAACCACCTCTGGAAGGAGTCTATTACAAATCTCTTTTCATCTAAACGTAAAGGGTGCCCCCTTGTCCTCAGTGATAACTGTAAAGAATAACTCAACACCAAGTTCACTATATGGACCCCTTATATATTTGTACATGTTGATCATATCCCCCTTAATCTCCTCCTCTCCAGAGTGAATAAATTCAGTTCCTCTAATCTTTTCTCATAGCTGAGCTCCTCCATGCCTCTTATCAGTTTGGTTGCTCTTCCCTGCACTTTCTCCAGTTCCCCGTTATCCTTTTTGAGAACTGGTGCCCAAAACTGAACTGCATATTCCAGGTGAGGTCTTACTAATGATTTGTACAGGGGCAAAATTATATCGCTCTTTCTGGAGTCCATACCTCTATTAATACAAGAAAGGACTTTGCTTGCTTTGGAAACCGCAGCTTGGCATTGCATGCTATTATTGAGCTTATGATCTACCAAAACCCCCAGATCCTTCTACACCATCTCCACTCTGTGAAGGCCAGTCAAGTCTCTCCACCCCAAACTCACTCATCTATGTCTTTATGGACCCTGCTATGTGCACTGGTCCAAATAATTTGGTGGAGGGGGGATTATGGTGTGGGGTTGAGCTTGGCCCCTTAGTTCCAGTGAAGGGAACTCTTAAGGCATCAGCATACCAAGACATTTTGGACAATTTCATGCTCCCAAATTTGTGGGAACAGTTCCTGTTCCAACATGACTGTGCACCAGTGAACAAAGCAAGGTCCATAAAGACATGGACAAGCAAGTTTGGGGTGGAGGAACTTGACTGGCCTGCCAGAGTCCTGACCTCAAACCAATAGAACACCTTTGGGATGAATAAGAGCGGAGACTGTGAGCCAGGCCTTCTCATCCGACATCAGTGCCTGACCTCACAAATCCGCTTCAGGAAGAATGGTCAAAAATTCCCATAGACACACTCCTAAACCTTGTCGACAATGAGACATTCCAAAGGAAAGTAACAGTTCCAGGAGGAAAAAAAAAAGGCAATTCCATAGTGCAATCTCATAAATCTCATAATTCCTGGGCCATATACATGTGAGAGTCCAATCGTCCTGATCCTTATATTCAAATGATGCTGCAATGATTGTAAAATAGCTATATTTATAAACACGCTTATTGACAAGACACAACAAATAAACAAACAACACAACATACCATACATAAATAAAAAAAACATTGTTCCCCTGGGAAATAACTAGGGGCAGAAAAAATAAACCTAGGCTTGAATATGAGCTTCCAGCTCATTATTCCTAAACAGCTCTCTTTCAAAAAAAAAAAAAAAAGAAAACGAAATCTCTGTGAGAGCAGGAATTGAAGGAAAAAAAATACGTGGAGAAAAAATGAAGGACGGGAGAGCTAGTTAGCCCCTCCTCAACTGCCTTTTGCTTGTACTAATAAGGACATCTCTATTTTGCTGAAAGTAATACCACATCAAGCAGAGGCATTGTTTTGCAGGGGGTGCAAATGTTGCTCATTCTTGTCCATCCATGAGGCTGCTGTTTTAGGATTATCAAAAAACATTGTTTCCCCCTTAACCACAAAAAGTGACATTAATAAGATAATGTTGAATAATGGCTAAGGAAATAAGAGTACTATCCTGGAATGTGAGGGGGTTGAAGGATCCAGTAAAAAAAAAAAAAAAGCAATTTTTTTCTGCATTAACTGTCAATTGTCTGCCTGCAGGGGACTCACCTTACCCAGGATACTATGGGGGTCATTTATTATAGTGCTGCGGCGCTAATTAGCACTAATTACCAAGAATTAGCGCTAATTAGCACTAATCGTGTTAATTAGCGCTAAAAAGGTATTCGCTATAGTGCTGGTAAAAAAAATACTCCCAAAATTGAATTTACTATAGGTCCCTGAAAACAAATAGCACCCAAACCCTTATGCCCCGTACACACGATCGGACATTGATCGGACATTCCGACAACAAAATCCATGGATTTTTTCCGACGGATCTTGGCTCAAACTTGTTTTGCGTACACACGGTCGCACAAAGTTGTCGGAATTTCCGAACGATAAGAACGCGGTGACGTACACCACGTATGACGAGACTAGAAAAGGCTAGTTCAGAACCAAGCGCGGCACCCTTTGGGCTCCTTTTGCTAATCTCGTGTTAGTAAAAGTTTGGTGAGAGACGATTCGCGCTTTTTAAGACTCGTGGTTTTCAGATAGTTTTCTGCTGTTCAGTTTGTGCTTGTGGGTTTGTATCTGCTCTTCAGTGCGTGCAGCAAGCTAAGCGTGACTCAGTCATTGTGTTCTTGTTCGTTCGTTACTGTTTTTCAGGTCGCTCTTCACAGGCCTTGCTGTTCTTCAGTGCGTTCTGTTACTTCGTTCTGAGCAGCCGACTGTTTTCTAGCCATGTTGTGTATACTTACTCCTCGTAGAGTTCGTGCTGTGCGGGGGCTTGGTGTTGGGGTCCTGACCTTGACACAAGTCCAGTCCATGAACAGGGTGGGGAGGAGTTCATGGACCAAGAATTGGTTGCTTCAGCGTGACCAGTTCTGTCATATGCCTTTGGTCTGTGAGATCCGTGAGAATAATCCTGATGATTTCAGGAACTTTCTCTGGATGACGGACCCCGTATTTCACCGTTTGTTGGCTTTGCTGACCCCCTATATCAACAGGCAGGATACCTGCATGAGGCAAGCCATCATTCCAGAGCAGAGGCTCGTCGCCACCCTGCGGTACTTGGCGACAGAGAGAAGCCTGCAGGATCTCAAGTTCTCGACAGGCATCTCCCCCCAGGCTCTGGGGATCATTATCCCAGAGACCTGTTCTGCCATCATCCAGGTCCTGCAGAAGGAGTATATTATGGTAAGATTTTTATCCTTTAATATCACATTTTATTGTATATAATGTTTGCTAATATTTTGTATTTCTTTCCTTATTCCCTAATTACCATGAGTGTAATATGCTGTGAATGTCCCCTTTGTCCTCATGCATGCTGGATTTTTATGTAATTATTTTTTTGTCCTTCATACATATTTGCCTTCACTTACTTCCCCAGCATGCTCTCCTGGCCCTATATTCACCTCATGTAGTCACTTAACAATGTATTTTGTCAGCTCCATAGTAGTGCTTTACCCCAAACACCCCCTAAAATGTTTTTAAATGTGATTTGTGCTTTAAATTCAGACAGAGTGCCAGAGGCTTTTTTTGGGGTTCCCCAAATCATTTGGAACCCTCCCTCCCCCCAACGGCTAAGTCAGCTGATAACAATTCTCTATCTATCCTCAATCATCTATCTGCTGACTTTGCCAAGCCCATACACACTATACCCATCTCTTTAGTGGTCAGATTTATGGATGAGTTCCCCAAAGCATGTAGTGCAAGGGCCTGCCTGAATACTTTCAAATGGTACTGTTTAAAGTTTTTGTATGATATTATTATCTTGATAGGTAATAGCAGAATTTCCAAATGTGCTCAAATGTGTACAATGTGTATTTATATCTTTGTCTTATGACACTTCTTACCTGTCCAGTGGGCTGTCAATAGTGTAACTAAGGAGGGGCTGGCCAAAGTAATAACCATTATTTAGGCATTCATCTCTCAATGAAGTGGAGAGGGTTACCTGTTCAAGAGCCCCCCCTATAATGTTAGAAATGGCCCATGAGAGGGGGGGAGGGGGAATATGATAGGTGTACCTTATACTTTGGTCTTTAAAAACTCCCTTCAAAAAATGTTATCTTGATGTTGGCCAAGAATGTTTGTGTGTAATCTGCTTTCCCTGTTTATGTGCAAAATGACTAATTTTTTTTTGTTTTCACTCCACAGTTTCCTTCCACGCCACAGGAATGGCAGACTGTGGCCTCCCACTTTGCCCAGCGGTGGGACTTTCCTAACTGCGGAGGGGCAATTGATGGGAAACACGTCCACATCGTCCCACCACCCAACTCAGGGTCGTACTATTACAACTACAAGGGATTCAATAGTATTGTGATGTTGGCGGTGGTGTCGGCTACTTATGAGTTCCTGTATGTGGACGTGGGGAAGAATGGCCGGATGTCCGATGGTGGAGTCATCGCTCAGACCGAGTTCTACAGGCGCCTCCAGAATGGCAGCTTGGACTTGCCACCTCCAGAAGACAATGTGGAAGGACTCCCATTGATCTTCGTTGCGGATGAAGCATTTGCGCTGGGGGACCATCTTATGCGGCCATTCCCGATGAGGACCCTCATCCCCAGAGGGTTTTTAATTACCGGCTGGCCAGAGCCAGAAGAGTGGTGGAGAACACATTTGGAATCATGGCCAGCCTGTTCCGTCTATTTCTTACACCCATACATATGGCGGAGTACAAACTGAATAACATTATCCTGGCGTGCTGTGTTCTACACAACTTTTTACGGCAACATTCTGCCAACTATGCTGGCTCACTTGGGCCTGAGGCCGGAATTCCAAATGAACCAACCCTGACGGCGCTTGAAAGTGGCCGTCCTGGTTTGCCCCCCCTGAGTGCCCGTGATGTCTGGCTAAGATACCTTGAATTCTTTGCAGGTAGGGGGCTATCAATATGCCAGACAATGTCTAAAACCTTTTTCAAATAAAAAAAATAAATAATCAAATCTTTGGTGACATTTACTGCTTGTGTTTGTTTTAGCTGACCCTGAGAGAAATGTGGTGAGTCCTGAAAATGGCGTGATTGTGTAACATTACAAAGCACTGTTGGGTGTTTTTTACTAAAGGCAAAGACACTTTGCGCTACAAGTGCACTTGAAACTGCACTTGTAGTGCAAAGTGGATTTGCCCATAGGAAATAACACCCATTGTCACAGAAAACAGCAATTAGAGCACCACAAATGTGTTGTAGCGTTGAGACAATAATCCACACATTCTTGATTAACAATCTTTTTAATACCAGCACAATCACATATGTATTTAGAAAAGTTTTTTAAAACAAACCAACATGTTTGTTGTAGAATAATTTTTGGTGTCACATTAGAAAAAGTAGAAATGTCCATTTTAGATAAAACAGGCATGTTTAAAACCAACAAGAAAGACACAAATCTTGAACTTGCAAAGTTCACATTTGGTAGAACTTGAAGGCAATATCAGACTTGAGTATTTACAAACTGTGTTTGATATTGCGTTCAGATAGGGTGAAGTCACCCCAGGAAAAGCCAAATTTTGAAGATGCACACAAATAGCCGAATGTCAACATGTGCTATCTGCCATCATGGGGGATCAAGGGACGTGTTTTGGGGGTTCAACCCCTTCCTCTCAGCTACTTTATTATTGAGGAAGGGGTTGCACCCCCAAAACGCGTCCATTGATCTCCCATGATGGCAGATAGCACATGTTGACACACTGCGTGCATCTTCAAAATTTGGCTTTTTTCCAATTTGTCAAAAAATGTAAAAAAATTGTAGCACACCAAAAACAAAGGGATTTGGAGGGGTTTTAAACTCTCCCTAAAACATCAATGATGTTTTTATTTTTTTGAAGAACATCATTGATGTTTTTGTCAGGGATCTACCAGCACCAGACCGGGGCACTTGCATTCGCCTATGCGCCGGCGCGCTTCTGTTCAGACACGGCATCAAGCTGCTGTGCATCAGCGCGGCGCTAGGGCGCGCGCGGGTGCGTGCGCGCGTTCGCGCATGTGCGCGCACGGGCGCGCGCGTTCACGTTAGCGCCGGTTTGGCACCATTTAGCACATAAAAGTTCCCCTGTTCCATGAGAACATCGCTGCTTCGTCTCAGCTCTGTGAACCTGTTTGAACCTGTATCCTGATTGTCTGCTACCTGATTTGACCCGGCTTGTTTGACCATCCGACCTGCTCCAACCCCGATCCGGCCTGTCTGACTACTCTTCTGTCTGTATCTACTACCGCTGCCGACCCTTGCCTGTTCACCGACTCTGCCTTGCCTGCTGTTATTACCTGTGCCAGCTACCTGCCGACCCGGACTGTCTGACTCTGCTTGTGCCTGCCGTTCACTTGCTGTTGCACCTTCAGCTTCAGCTTCAGTGATCTCTCCCTCCAGTGTGTCAAGCCTGCTGCCGTTCCAGTCTCCTCTCACCTGCAACCCAGCCATCCAGTGTGTCAAGCCTGCTGCCGTTCCAGTCTCCTCTCACCTGCAACCCAGCCATCCAGTGTGTCAAGTCTACTGCTGTTCCAGTCTCCACTCACCTGCAGCCCTGTCATCCCAGGAGGGATCTCTGCCTCCACATCAGAGACTATACAGGCACTCCTACCCCACTGCGCTCAGGAGACCACTGTCCCCACTCCAGTGGCTCCTGAACCAGCATTGTATGAGAGGTCTTCTCCTACAGTCAGGCTCTCCTACCAGGTACCTTACAGTTTTTCTTGATGTTTTCCAAGTCCCTATTACACCCCATGATCTACCCGATCAGGATCTGTGCACTTTCCGAGGTGAAAGGATCTGGATCCACAACATCACGATCACCTAAAAAGATAGAAACCAAAAAAAAAAACATGTATTATAAATATGCCGGCATCCATCTCTTAGCTGAGTCTGTGGTCGCAGACACTCACCTGTTGTGGTGCCAATTTCCACCACGTCTTCCTCCTCCTGCTCTGTTTGTCTTGGGTGGATTTCCCCTTCTTCCAGAGTTGGGGGGTCTCTGGTCTCCTCAGATGAGGGGTGTCCTCCAAGTCTTTGCTCCCCTATGTAAAAAAAAAATGGTATACTTAGCACACAGATATTTGATGTCAGAACTATAAATATGAAACATTGTTTGGAAATGGGGTACAATTTTTTTTGTGGGCAGAGTTCCAAGATGTAGCATTTTTCTTGTCCTTTGTCAAGCTTGAATACTTTACCTGTCTTGTACAAGCTTCACAGATGGAGACACCCCTATAGTATACACTGGAGCACCTGTGTGGGCCCCCTAATAAAAAGGGTGTTCTTGTGTCCCACACTAGTGCTCCAGCGTCCAGATGTGAAAACTGCTGCTGAGTGTCCTCTCCTTACACAGAATCTAGTTTGCATTTCACTCTAGTTACAAACCCATCTACACAACCAAATTAGTTTCAGACAAGTAGGCCCTAAAACATGTGGGCAAATGCATATGGCCAAAACAATGGTGTTATCTAGGCCGAACGAACAATGTTTGATACGAACGAATAATGTGCCCATGAACATGAAAGTTGCCATTTTAAACTGGACAACAGTTAAGAAAAGCACAGGGAAGTCTCAGCCAGGAGGTGGCCGGGCCAAGCAGGCTGCCTGATATCCAGGTCCCTCCCCTACACCTTCAAATACAAAGTGCCAGGAAGAGGAGTAACCTGGAGGAGGCAGCCATAGGCCTCTTTTGGAAGGCTACAGAGGCCCTGAGAACCCCCCACACTGTGGAGGAGGACTTTGCTGACATAACTGCCTGCAAAATGATGCAGATGGAGGAGGGCCAACGACTCCTGTGTGAGTTCCTAATTTTGGAAGCTCTCAATAAGGGTTGAGGTGCCAAATAACATGTGCTACCCACATTTGTGACCTCACACATGGTCCTCCTCCTCCTCCTCCAGGTCCTACTCCTCCTGCCACATCTCCAACACCAGAGCCACAGGCGGGAAGGAAGCATGGGAAGAAGACCAGAGAGTGATAGCCCTGGGTTCAGTCTGGTCTGGCAAAATATGCAGGCTCTTGTAGTACCACAGCCTGGGGACACAGATGTCATCTGCTGCTTTATGGATCTCTGGGACTTCTGGACCAGACTGCACTCCCTTAGATAAGGACTCCTCAGGCCACCAATTTTGCTGGAAAATAATTGATGTGTGCCCTGGGGGTCAAAGGCTTCGCCAATTTCTGCTGTTTCTCCAGCGTTGCCTCCCTCTTTGTTTGGTTCTGAGCCCTTAATAAAGGAATTTTTGTTTCAATTATACTCGCCTATGTGTGTTTTCCTTCACACAGGACAGTTTGTTTGTGAGGAGGCAGGTACATTTCTAAAATACAATGTGAAATTAACAAGAGACACCAACACCAAACAATCTCCTTGAGATTAAAAAATACAAGATAATAATGGTGTTGTGGTAACTTGACACACAAAACACACACAAAAATATCATGGAGTAAAACACAAAATAAAAAAATTTAAAAACAGCCTTGAAAAAAAAACAGTTATTTAAAAACAACCAAAAAGAAATTTGGTCAGATGTGACAAATCAAAATATATTGAGGGAATCCCGATAAATAATAAAGAAATAAGTTTGTGAGCAGTCTGTGTGAATATGAGCAGCAAAACTACTTCATTCTTCTCACATTATAAAGATGAACAGAGTGCGCTGTATTAAACTATTTAAAGCATTGCAGCGTGACGAAAGTGCTGTATCCATTCCGAACGCTAATTTTACCAGACCGAGCTGTTCCCTCTCAGAATTTCTTCTGAGCATGCGTGGCACTTTGTGCGTCGGAACTGGCCACACACGGTCGGGATTGACGCGATCGGATTTTGTTGTCGGAAAATTTTATAGCCTGCTCTCAAACTTTGTGTGTCAGAAAATCCGATGGAAAAAGTCCGATGGAGCCCACATACGGTCGGAATGTCCGACAACACGCTCCGATCGCACATTTTCCATCAAAATATGCGACTGTGTGTACGGGCATTACTCTGCTGAAACCTGGAGTAGTGCACATGGAAATAATGTTTAGAGCATGATATAATTGCCTAAATGGTACGGAAATATGCGGTATATTGTTTAAAGATAATCTGCTGTTAAACTGTGTGAAAAAGTAATTTCTACACTGAAATATCTTTAAAAGCCTAAGAAGAGATACATTCCCTGTCTCTGTACAACTAGGTGCCAACACAACTGAGCATGCTCAGACTTGCAAATAGCTCTCATTTTAGCTCCAATGTCTTTTTTACAGGGCGCTATAGTAAATACCAGAATGATCGTTGTGTTAAAGAGCGTTTATTGGGAGTGAAAATCTGCACTATTATAGTCCAATGCAAGTTTTAGCCATTGATTCTAATGGTACAATTGTAACTTCCCAAAATAAATCCTTTTAATGTTGAGATGAAGTGTATCTTTCTCTGAAATACATTTTCCTTGCAACATTGTTGCGTCTACTTTGGTAAAATATATTTTTCTCTGTCACTTTCACTTGTTAGAGTCGGTTCACACAGGGGCAACACGACTTGCAGGCCGACTCTGTGAGGCGACCTGCACAAGACTTCAGCGGTGACTTGCAAAACGACTTCTGTATAGAAGTCAATGCAAGTCGCCTGAAGACGCCTCAAAAGTAGTACAGGAGCCTTTTTCTAAGTCGGAGTGACTTGAGTTGTTCCTATTAGAACAGTTCCATAGTACAGAATGGAACGCGACTTGTCAGGCGGCTAAGTTGCCTGACAAGTCACCCCTGTGTGAACCGGAGCTTACTCTCCATTTCACAACAATCTTTACCCAGACTCACACAGGTGTCTTTACAAACCACAAAAAATACCATTGTACAATTTTTTGTGCTTTTTATTATTTCCAAATAATCAAAATTTGAGCCCAACAAATGTGATATGTGTACCAACATCAGAAATGAAAATGTAATTCCCCAAAAATATGAGGGTAATATCATTATTCTACACTCGCCCTCAAAGAACCATCAAATATCACAGAATAAATCAAGAAGAATAACTCTTGACTTGAGTAATGTAATTCCATCACCTGTATGTCCAAAGAAATGCAGTATTTATGTGTATTTATGTGTAGGAGGCTTTCACATGTGGCAGCTCTGTGGCTTTGAGGTTAGAATTTCTGCTTAGCATCCCTGAGTGTCTGAGTTCAAATCCCAAATGTGCTGCTTCATGTAGAGACGTTGTCTCATCTCCCAGGTCCTAAAACTATGTCTAAATGTCGTATTTATTTGTAGGAGGGTTCCACCACCATTGTAAATCTTGCCAGATACACTTTCTAACCAAAAGTATTGTGACACCTGTCTTTACACACACATGAACTTTAATGGCAGCCCAATCTTAAGCCTCGTACACACAATCAGATTTTCCGCAGACAAAGCATCAGACTTTTGTCTGAAGGGCGTGTGCCATGAACTTGTCTTGCATGCAAACGTTACACAATTGTCGTCCAACAAACATGAACGTAGTGACATACTAGACGTATGATGAGCTGATAAAGAGGAAGTTCATGTGCTTTTCATTTCGTGCTTTTCAGTTTGTTTCTGAATGGCCGTTCGTCAACCAGCCATGTTGCAGAATCAGAGGAGAGAACGTGCTACTATTGGCCATGGAGTTATTGCTTTGACCCAAGTCCAGTCCAGGAACAGGAGAAGGATTTCTTGGACCTAAAATTGGTTGCTTAATCGTGACCAATTATGTCATATGCCTTTGCTGTGGGAGCTCCAGGAGAATAATCCGGATGATTTTTGGAATTATCTCCAGATGATGGACCCCTGCTTTCACCAACTCTTGGCATTGTTGACCCCCTATATTAACCACTTCCCGCCCGCCCTATAGCGGATTGATGTCTGGGAAGTGGTTCAGTTATCCTGACTGGGCATCATATGACGTCCAGCAGGATAAGATGCCACCGCACGCCCATGGGGGCACGCATCATGGTGATCGGTGGATCGGTGTGTCAGTCTGACACACCGCTACACCGATCTTGGTAAAGAGCCTCCGGCGGAGGCTCTTTACCACGTGATCAGCCGTGTCCAATCACGGCAGATCACGCTATCAATAGGAAGAGCCATTGATCGGCTCTTCCTCACTCGCGTCTGACAGACGCGAGTAGAGGAGAGCCGATCGGCGGCTCTCCTGACAGGGGGGGTCTGCGCTGATTGTTTATCAGCGCAGCCCCCCCTCAGATCACCACACTGGACCACCAGGGATCGCCACTAGGACCACCAGGGAAGGGGCAACATGTGGATGGCCAGGTATGTACCCCATGGCCATCCACATGTGCCCAGTGTGCCCAATCTGTGCCAATTAGTGCCCACAAATGGGCACTGATTGGCACCATTATGTTGCAGTGATGCCCAGCAATGCCACTCTTAGGGGCATCACTGCAAACAACCAGTGTCATCAGTGCCACCCATCAGTGTCCATTGGTGCCACCTGTCAGTGCCCACCTATCAGTGCCCATCCATGCCCATCTGTGACAACTATCAGTGCCACCCATAAGTAACCATCAATGCCACCTATGAGTGCCCATCAGTGCCGCCTATGAGTGCCCATCGGTGCCACCTATGAGTGCCCATCAGTGCTGCATTCCAGTGCCCATCAGTGCTACCTATCAGTGCCCATCAGTGCCGCCTATCAGTGCCCATCATCAGTGCCCGTCAGTGCCACCTCATCAGTGCCACCTCATTGGTGCCACCTCATCGGTGCCCATCAGTGCCGCTGTATCAGTGCCCTTCAGTGCAGCCATATCAGTGCATCTTTGAGATTAAAAACTACAGGATAATAGTTTTGTGGTAACTTGGCCAAAAAGAAAAAAAAACAAGCATAATAATATTATTCTTGATATCACTAGGAAACCAAAGAATTTTCAGAATATGTTTTCCATAACTCCATCAGTATCACCAGCAAAACAGCTTCATTATTATCCCATTAAAGAAGAAGAGAATGTGCGCTGCATTTCGCCAATTGATAATTTGCCACGTCACAAATGTTAATTCTCCATTACGAATGCTAGTTTATAAGACCGACCACTTCTGGCTCGTCCTTGCTTCCGAGCATGCGTGTTTGTACTTTGGACTTTTGTGTGACAAACTTGTGTACACACGATAGAAAAATCTGACAACAGACCATTGTCCACCGAAAATTTATTAGCCTGCTAACCAACATTTGTCGGCGGAAAGTTGGCCAACAATTGTCTCATGGATCGTCTTAACGGTCAGATTTTAGGCGAACAGTCTGTCATCACACAATTCCTGGCCAAAAATCTGATTGTGAGTACAAGGCTTTAGTCTTTGCAGCTAGAACAGCTTCTGGGAAGACTAGGAAGGCTGTCCACAAGGTTTAGTGTGTCTATGGGAATGTTTGACAATTCTTCCAGAAGTGCATTTGTGAGGCCAGGCACTGATGTTAGATGAGAAGGCCTGGCTCGCAGTTTCTGCTCTAATTCAGCTTTTAAAAGTATTCTATTGGTTTCAGGTCAGGACTCTGTGCAGGCCAGTCAAGTTCCTCCACCCCTGCTGATGTAAATCAGTAAGGACTATGGAAATATAAATGAAAGCTCCTTTCTATTAAAATATGTAAGACTTGTTTCACACTTGGGCGACTTTTCCAGCAAATTTGGACCTCCGAGTTGCATGACAAGTTGTACCCCATGATTCTCAATGATAACCATTCATATCTGTGCTACTTCAAGTTGCAACAACTTCAAAATAGTCTCTGTACTACTTTAGTGTGACTTTCATGTGACTTGAGGTACATAGGGGGCAATATTACACAGGCATTCCCAGAAGTTGGGGCCAAGTTGCAGCAGCAAAGTGGCAGCAAAATAGTGTGACGTTCAGGTCGCAGCAGTGTGAATGAGATTCATGGATAATACCTTTGAATTAGGCACTATTCTCACTTGTGCATCCTGCAAGTGAGTCAAATTCATCCCTGCACTACTTTGGTTTGACTTTGATGCGTCTTGAGGTCCATATACCGCAAGATTACCCAGGCATTGGTCGCACAAGTGCAAATGAAGCCTAATTCAAAAGTGTTATCAATGAATCTCATTAGGTTCCTTTCACACTTGGACGAATTTTCATACAACTTGAGGTCCATAAGGCCCCTTTCACACTTGTGCGACCTGAAAGTCCCGCGATTTTGCAACACTTTTTGCTGCAAATTTGATGTGATTTGAAGCAATGCCAGTGTAATCTTGAGGTCTATGGACGCAGGAGTCGCAGGATAAGTGGCACAAGTGTAAAAGAGGCCTTAAGGCCGGTTCACACTGCTGTGCTGTCCGACATCGGATGTGATTTGCCCCGCACTGCAAATCACATGCAATGTCTGTGTGATGCAAACTCAGACATACAGATTGTATGGTTGAATGTGCATCGCATTCAGACCAAACTCACACAGGACTCTTTTTGTGGTCCTCAGCAGAATTGGATCGCATGGGTGTTGTCTGAATTTCCAGTTCACTCTGCGATATGCAAACTGATTTGGGGGTGTCATTAGCTTTCTACTGACACTCCCAGCAGTTTGTATATGGCAGTGTGACCTGCCTGCGAGTTGTATGTGATGTGGGAACCCACACTGAATTTGCAGAGTTCACGCATCTCTCCAGTGTGAACTGGCCCTGACCCTAGGTTCACACCTTTGCATTTTTAGTGTGTTTTGCAGTTTCCAGAAACACTCTACAGTCCATTTAACATGGTTTCCTATCGTACTAGTTCACATCTATGTGTTTTGTTTTTGGAAATGGTCGGGGACTTTTTTCACGTGACTTGCGGGTAAAAGATTTCAATAGAACCGTACCAGAAATGCAACTGTTGCATTTGTGATGGGATTTTTTAATGTGTTTTGCGGTTCTTATTTTAACACTATAGCTGGTTGCTAACTGGGGGGCCAGGAAGCTAGCTGCCACGTCCTTAACAACCAATGAGTCATCAGCTGTCAGCGACTTCCCCACTGAAAGTAAAAAAAAATGGCAGCAAAAAAAAAAAAATTGCAAAAAAACTGCATGGCCCCCCCTCTCCCTCTCCCCCCAGGTCTATACCAGGCACTTCGGGTCTAGTATGGATTCAGAGAGGGACCCCCCCCACGCCAAAAAAAAAAGGCATGGAGTTCCTCCCCAGGTCTATACCAGGCCCTTCAGGTCAGTATGGACCCCCCCATGCCAAGAGTAAAAAAAATGGCTTGGGGGTCCCCCCAAAATCCATACCAGAGCCTTTTCTGAGCATGCAAAAAGGAAGGGGACGAGAGAGCCCCTCCTCCTGAACTGTACCAGGCAACATGCCCTCAACATGGGGAGGGTGCTTTGGGGTCCACATTCCATATATAACTATGGGGCATGGCCACCTCCTTGTGACATCACTGACCCATCATGCCCTGGGTGGTGAAGTCATAAGGGGCGAGGTCTCAGTGTGACGTCATTCGCCCCATTGCAACATCGGAGGAGGTTCGCTTTTGAATGTTGAATGCAAAAAAAGACCGGAGGACGAAGCGGGGGAACAAAAAGCCAGAGGAAGATGGGAAAGACCGGAGGAAGAAGCAGAGAAAGATGGAGGAAGAAGCGGGGGAAGTAGAAGCTGGAGAAAGAAGGAAAAAACCGAAGTAAGACTGGACGAAGAAGTGGGGGAAAAAGAAGACATTTTTAATAAAGGAATTGTCAAAAATTGTCTTTTGTCACATTTCACTGCTTTTTTTGGTGAATGGGGAGGGGTACAATGTACCCGATACCCATTCACATGGGAGGGGCCGGGAATCGTCAAGGGTTGTGGGGGGCAAGGGTTGTGAGGATGAGGCCCTTGTCCCCATCAACATGGAGACAAAAGATTTTTTGAAGATCTTTTTTATTGTATTTCCGAACAGACAGACAAAGAAAAACAAAAGATAAACAAATAGCATACATAACTATCAACCATTGATTGCTTAACAATTCTCTGTCAGGTTAACATGTTGTTAGACTGTTTATGTCTCTATGTATACTTACTTGGCTTACTTGGAGTCAACTATTACCTGTTCAGGCATAATTTCCTCTGTTTACATATTTAGGCACATATGAATGCATGTTTACGTGTACCCTTATTTGGTATCTTCTTCTCTCTGCCTTCAAGTCGTAGTAGGCTCAGCAAGCCAAGCATGCCAAATTTTGTCATATTTCAGGGGGCATCCTCTATTTATATATGTATCTTTGTATAGTGGAAGGCTCTCATTTATGAGACGTTTCTATTGAGCCAAAGAGGGCATCGTAGGCTTTTTCCAGTGCATAGTAATGTTCTTACGGGCATAAAAGAGCAGCAGCAGAAAACATGTGTATTATCTCCCAGGGAGGTGCTACACCTCCAGCAAGCCGCAAGCAATTTTAAATGACATTTTTTGCTTCAGAAATATCATTTTGCTGCGGTACAGTAATAAACATGGGAAAGATGCGCTACTTTACAGGCATACTATGGACACCCCCAGGCACGATATTTACAGGAATTTTTATTGTTTCACTTTAAGCATTATTAAAATCACTGCTCATGGAAAAAAGGACGTTTAAAAAAAAAACATTTTTTTCCAACTGATACATGTCCCCTGGGACACTTTTTATGGCAAAGAACTTGCATATAAGCCTTCAAGAACTTTGGATTTTGCAGGTTCTTGCCCCATTAACTTCCACTATTCCTGCATATGTGATCTGCCAGGCATGTTCGCTGCTTTCCATTTGCATTTGCGCACAGTTTCTGAGAGCTGAAGTCTTAATTGGCCTTAATTGGGCGCTATGTTTTGGGACTGCAAGATCATTTATTGGCGCTGTAGTAAATGACCCTCACATCTCTATTACAGAACAGGGAATACCCTATTCAGTATCATTCTGTATTCTCTGCATTTGCCAGAATGGTTAGTGTGCTGATATCCTCTAGGATGCAGTTTACCTGAAGGCGGAGCTTGATAGATATATTTTACTGGTATGCACTATATTCAATATGTCATATATAGTGGGTTCAGTGTCCATTCCTCCACCATATAATTCAGAAATACTGTGAAAGATTGGTACATTTATTGCGGAGCATCCTGGCATCCCCTTATTATTAATGGGGGATTTTAATAATGTATGTAATCCAAGCATAGATCATCACCCTGCGGGTACTGGGTCGGAAACTCCATTCTCTAGGCAACTACAGGAAGTGGGGTTGTATGATTTGTGGCAGTTGTTTAACCCTACAATAATGGCTTACTCATGCTGCTCCTCTACTTATATTCAGGATTGACCTGGCTCTCGGCACGGAGCTAATGCTCCCATTAGTAACAGATATATAATATTTGGCGAGAGGTATTTCAGATCACTCGCCAATTATATTGTCCTTGTATAAAATGAAACCACGTATTAAGCTTAATTGGCAGATAAATGCTTCCTTATTATGGGTACTACTGCAGGGAAATTCCATTCATCGAGCCCTCACTGATTTTTTTTCCTATAATGACCTGTCGGCTCCCTCCTAGGTGGTATGGGATACCATGAAGGCTTTATTGAGAGAGCTATTGATACAAGCCATCAGCACCTTTAAAAAATCTAGTGCCGAATGGGAGACAACCCTTGCAGCGGATGTGCAACAAAAAGAATTTCCATACATTCAGGATCCTAGTCCCCAAAATCACTCTGCATGGAAAGATATACAGGTATTCTATAGTTACATACTTACATAGTTAGCCAGGTTGAAAATAAACATAAGTCCATCAAGTTCAACCAAAATAAATAAATAAATAAAATCCCATATACACAATCCTTCACCTACAGTTGATCCAGAGGAAGGCAAAAACCCCAGCAAAGCATGCTCCAATTTACTACAGCAGGGGAAAAAATTCCTTCATGTTCCCCCGAGAGGCAATCGGATTTTCCCTGGATATCGGATAAAAAAGAACAGCTATGGATAAACCTAAATAAAGCACAATTCTTTAAAAGATGTAGATATTTTGAGGAAGGAGAGAGAAATGAGCAAATGCTGGCAGTGACTGCTAAATCCCAGACTCAAGCCACCTTTGTTTCTTCAATCCTTATGCCAATGGGTAATATTTTTCATAAACAAGAGGATATTGTATCATCTTTTTGCGCTTTTTATAAGGATTTGTACCAAAGTTTAAAGGAGCTTAGAGATTTCTTGACGCCCTGAAGATACCTTCTATCTCTAGTGGGGATAGAGAAAGTCCAGACCCCTAACATTAGAAGTGATAGCTATGGCAGTATCAGAATCTCCCAATGGGAAGGCACCGGGTATTGGCGGTTTACCATCAGAAATATATAAAATATATGGCAATGTATTATTACCTAAGTTGCTGATGATGCTCAACCAGGCGTGTACATTGCTTGAGCTTCCAGAATCCATGAAATACGCTAATATTATAGTAATACCTAAACCAGATAAACACCATACATTACCTGTGTCTTATCAGCCGATATCATTGGTGACCTCTGACCTCAAGATCCTGGCTAGGGTCTTGGCTACCAGACTAAGCAGTGTTATACAAAAGATAATTCACCTGGACCAGTCAGGCTTTATCCCTAAAAGGTCTACAGAAATGAATTTGAGAATGTTTATTTAAATCTGCAAATCCCATCAGATAACGTGGGGAATAGGGGGGTACTGTCCCGCGACGCTGCCAAGGCATTTGACAGTGTCAAATAGACATATTTGTGGGAGGTTCTAGAGATGTATGGATTTTTTAGGGTAGATTTGTGTGATGGCTTAAGCTTCTGTATTCTTCCTCACGGCATGTTTACAAATCAATGGATTTATCTCAGACTTTTTACTTTGTCTAGAGGTACTAGGCAGGGGTGCCCACTTTCTCCATTGCTGTTTGCATTGGTTATCGAATCACTAGCGATAGCCATCAGACAGTGAAATACTATTAAGGGGTTTATAGGACAAACTTTGCCTATAAGCGGGTGATGCGTTATTGTTTTTGGGAGCTATGGATCAATCTTTGACCTCTGTTATGACATTGATATAAATCTTTGGCTCGTTCTCGGGCTTTGCCATAAACTGGGATAGGTCTGTGCCCCTCCCGATAGATGAACCCGCCCCAGTCCTACCGCAGAGTGCCTATCAGATAAAGGTAGTGGCCTCTTTTAAATACTTAGGCATCTGGGTGCATTATAAAATAGAGGTATATTTAAACTATAATTTGACCCCTATATTAAACAAGTTTAGGATGAAGAGTAAGATTTGGATCAAAATACCTCTGTCTGTGGTGAGACGAGCAAATGTAATAAAATGTTTTAGACCCCTCAGTTATTATGTTTTGCATAATGCACCATTGTGGATACCCCTTAAGTGGTTTAAAAAGATAGATTCAGTATTTCGTACTTTAATATGGAAAGGTCAAATCCCCAGAATTAGTCTGATACTACAGCTCCCTAAAGAGGGGGTTGGCAGTACCTAATGCTAAATTGTACTTCTTAGCAGCTCAAATGCAACAAGTTGCAGGATGGGGATTGATAAACGGGGCAGATCCTGTTAAATCTATGCTTTTGAGTAGATCTTCTCACTACAATTTAATAACTCAAATAGAATCCGGCTTTTTCGTATATGCTACTCAAAGCCCTACTCTAGTACTCATTCACAAAGTTTGGCAGGAAGTGAGGCGTATTATGCAATATGGGAACATATCAACATACTCATTAATATGGGGAAATACAAACTATCCAGAACTATGTAAATTAGAGGGGTTTGGATCTTGGTTATCAGACCAGGCAGTGATTGTGATTGTTTGCCAGAGGTAACAGTGTATCATTACCGCTCACTAAGTGTTTGCTAGAGTTTACAGCACATGACTTCTGCTTGTTGATTGGTTTCTAGAGATTACTGTACAGCAATACTGCTCACTGGTTACTAGAGGTTACTTCACATTATTACTGCTCACTTATTGGTTGCTAAAGGTTATAGCAAATAATCTCCTCACTGCCTGCACACCATGAACTGGGGAGGTGAGGGTACCCCATCAATAAACAGAGAAACTCCTAGGGATCCTAGAACTCCCAGGACCAGTGGCAATGCTGGGGGAAGGGGGGGGGGTTGATCAGTGGCAATGCTGGGGGGTTGAAGGGATCAGTGGCAGGGGTGGGGGGATGGGATTAGTTTGGAGGCAGTACACTGTAGCAAATTCTGAATCATGTAGAGCAAAGCTGGAAATCTTTGGCAAGTATATAGTGGGGGATTCTACACTGACCACCAATGTAATGGGGAATTTACAATGACCACCAATGTGAGGGAGGATTTGATGCCACCCACTAATATAAAGAGTGATTTCTACACTGACACCAATGTAATGGGAGCATTTACACCAACCACCAATGTAAGGGGGAATATACAATGACCCCCAAATTAGGGTGAATTTACACTGACAACCATTGTTGAGGAGATTTGCACTGACCACCAATGTAAGGTGACACTTCTACACCGACCACCAATGTTGGGGGGGGTTTAGGGGGGAATTTACAACGGCCACCAATGTAAAGGGGGATTTACACTGACCACCATTGTAAGGGCAAATCGTCATTACATTAATGGGATTTATACTGACCACTAAGGTAATGGGAGCATTCACAGTAAACACAAATGCAAGGGGTGCTTCACACTGGCCACTAGTGTGAATAAAAAGGATCGTACACCAAGCCCCACTGCAATGAGAAGATTTACACTGACCACCAATGTAGCTGAGACATTTAGCCTGCCTTCACATTTGTGTGTCGGGAACGCATGCAAAATCGCTTTCCTGACACCACAGAAACGTGCTGCCCTTTAGCAGATACACAGCAGTGCCATTAATTGTTAATGACACCCTCAGGCATCTGCTGAGAAGTGTGTATTCACATGCACCACAATTCATGGTGCTGTGGCACCATGTTATTTTGAAAAAGGGTTCCACCTCCAATTTGCTTACCTTTGCAGAACAGGCTGAACTTAGGCTTAATGAGCACAGTTTTAAGCAGGACTTTAAAGCTTGATCTTTACCTCCCCAGTGGGCAGCATTCACTAAAAGTGATGGTAGATATGACCTCAAGGGGGACATGATATACATATTATTGTCTCCTCTATTTACATATCAATGCAACCAGTCTGCTGCTATTTAAATATTAATGCTGCCGTTATGTACATATCAATGCTGGTTATTTACATGTAAACACAGGGTCTGCAGGTGAGTCATTTATACATGGCAATAGGGCAGAGCTGGGCAGCATTAGTAACAGAACTTCACACTGAGATATAGGGATACAGCACAAGACTAAAACTTCAAGGGACAAGGGAATTTAAACTGTGATAGTTGGCAAATACAAGGCAGCTGCTTTGGGCCCCACAACAATAATGGGGCCCAGGGCAGCTGCCCCTTTTGCCCTGCCTTAAAGACAGCCCTGGTCTTGTGACAGCATTTTTCATGATGCTGCCCATGTATTCCCTGTTCTGCTGATGGCATAGTCTACTCAAAACTTTTAGGTCACCTACTTTGTGCCCATACAACTAGAATCTAATTTTGATTCTCTCCCTGTGTTTGTTTTCTGGCTTTATCAGAGTGGTTTTGTCTCTGTGAAACTATTTCTGGGTTTGACGGCTCAGCTCTGATTACTTCTCTGTAAACATGTCTTTGGATTCTAGCTCTATGAGTACGGATCTAATCAATTTTGGTATTGATTGAATTCTGTGTATATGACCTAAATCCTGTTAGTGTGATGTAAAGGCTAGACATAGATATTAAGTGTGGTTGTAAAATTTGGCCACGCTTTATGATTGTTCTGCAAAGTGATCATTGCATAGACAAGTGCATGGACCTTCCTGCAAATGGATCCAAATATAGGTTTGCAAGCCATGGAACTCTCCACTACAGAAGGAGGCAACACAGTTTGGTCAGATAGGAAATATAAATCCAGCCTGATCTTGTATATCACATTAGATAAACACACATGAATTGTAACAACCACATTGATGATCTTACACTTGTTATGTAACCACCACTTCCCTCACAGATTTAAACTCACCTGATCTAGTGAGATTTTGGTTGTGCAAACACATTGTTGCCACACAGCCAGGCCGGGACTGGGCAGTTTGGATTGAGCAGCCCATGACATGTTAACCGGCCCCTTCACCGATCTCCACCCTGATGGATCACCGGAAGAGGGGAGGAGAGAACCTGACAGATGTGTGGGGGGTGGGGGCGAGGGGGGAACCTGGCAGAGGTGTGCGGGGGTGGAGAGCACAGGGAGGAAACTTGGAGAACATGGGGTGGGGCAGGGGCACAGGGGAGAGGCAGAGAACACAGGGAGGAAGAGGAGAGCACAGGGGGAAAGCAGAGAGCATGGGGGGATGTGGAGAGCACAGGGGGAAGCGGAGAGCATGGGGGGGAAGTGGAAAGCACAGGGGGGCAGCGGAGAGCATGGAGGGATGTGGGGAGTACAGGGGGGGCGGCGGAGAGCATGGGGGGGAGGTGGAGAGCACAGGGGGGCAACAGAGAGCATGGGGGGATATGGAGAGCACAGGGGGGTGGCAGAGAGCATGGGGGAAGGTGGAGAATACAGAGGGATGGCAGAGAGCATGAGGGGATGTGGAGAGCACAGGGGGGCGGCAGAGAGCATGGGGGATGTAGAGAGCACAGGGGGAGCGGCGGTAAGCATGGGGTATGTGGAGAGCACAGGGGGGTGGTGGAGAGCATGGGGCGATGTGGAGAGCAGGGGGGTGGTGGAGAGCAAGGGGGAATATGGAGAGCACAGGGGGGCGGCAGAGAGCATGGGGGGAGGTGGAGAGCACAGGGGGATAGCGGAGAGCATGGGGGAGGTGGAGAGCACTGGGGAGGCTGGAGAGCATGGGGGGGCGGAGAGCACAAGGGGGCAAAGAGTATGGGTGGATGGGAGAGCACAGGTGGGGCAGCAGAAAGAAGCAGGATAGGAGGAGCAGTGGGGGCGGCTGCATTTAGAAGAATCATTCTCCATCTTCCTCCTGTAGTCTTGGAATGCCTGCCTCTCCTCTCCCTCTCGCAGTTATTCAGAGACTGCAGGAGGAAGATGGAGAGAATGATTCTTCTATATGCAGCCTCCCCCACTGCTCCACCTATCCAGGTTACAGGGGGGGCCACACTCACGTTCTCTCTCATCCGGCTCCAAGGTGTCTGCAGCAGGTGTCTGCTCTAGCCCCCCCCCCTTCGTAGTCACACCCCCGGAACCGACAACTGACCTATACGGGCGCCCTCCATCCATGTCTCCATGCTTTATGTTGCTGAGAAAAACACCCCCTAGCATTTCTAGCTGTGATCAGCTTGCGTAAGAGCAGATTTTGCTGGCAACTTTTCTCCTGCCAGTTAATGCCAGTGACAGGAAAAGGTTGATGCATGCACACCGGACGTTTTTTCTCCTGAACGATTTAATTTGACAGGTAGTAACCGATAGTCCGTTTTGCTGCATTTACATGCTGCGTTCAGCGTCGTTTTGTCGCTTTTGCGTTTAAAAGCCTTTTTTTTATTATTATTTATATTTTTAAATAGCCAAAAATGAAAAACGCCTGTAAACGAAATGCGGCTAAATGCGAGTCACCGCATTTACACGTGTTTACAAGCTGTTACAGGCATTTGGCGTTTCCAATGCCTCTGAACAGCTGTCCTGAATGCATTTTTTTGCGTTTCAAAAAATGATTCTAAACTCAACTGCCTAGAAACGACTATAAATGACCCTGTGTACATGTACTGATAAGATAACATAGGCATACCTCCCAACTGTCCCTGATTTCAAAGGACTGTCCCTGATTTGGAGCAATGTCCCTCTGTCCCTCATTCCTCCTAATTTGTCCCTAATTATGGTCTGATCTATATAGTTGTATATAAAATGCACTTTTTATCTTTCAAAAAGTGTTTCCCAGTGCTAAACCTTTCAACCAATTTCTAAATTGCTGCATTTGTACATTTTAAAAGCCAATTGAAAGGAAAAGTAGTGGTAAAAAAAAGCACTTGTGGATTTAATTAACCTTTTTTTGGGGGTTAATTGTCCTTTAAGGGGGTGTGGCAGGGGGGCATGTCCTATGCCTACATACATTTGCTAGTAGGTGTCGCTCATTCCCATCTCAATATCAGTGTACATGACGCCTCAAAAATATGGCTGGGGTGCTCGGCTTGGAACTGGAACCTGGAGCTGGCTGAGACCTGAGTGCCTGCTACAGTGTATTCAGGCAGTGCTGGCAGGGAGTGGGTCTGATGGTGGCAGTAATTGAGCATGTGATGTCATGGTGCAAGGGAGCTGAGCGGAGCTGGTGGAGCTGAGCGTGCCGGTCGACGAGAGCAAGGCAAGCCGGGAGCGGGACTGTCAGTGCTGTTTGGACTGGAGTGGACTGAAGGGACAACCTGCATGGAGAGACTGTCACTGGGACATATTGTGTCAGTGAGTAGGGATGAGCTCGATGTTCGAGTAAAACGTAAGTTCGCCCATGTGCCGAACAGTGAATATTATGGGCCGTTTGCGGCTAATTCGAGCGACATGGAATGCCCCAAAATGCACTGCAAGATCACAGTGCATTGATGTCTGATGATTGGCCAAAGCATGCACCTGACCTGCATGCTTCGGCCAATCACAGCACGCTCTGCTGCGAGAGCCATAATTGGCCAAAGGCAGGATGTCTTTGGCCAATCATGGCTCAGGGGGACTAAGTCCACGCCCCACACTATAAAAGGCTGCTTAATTAGCGTCCGTGTATAGTGTGTGACTGTGGACAGAGATAGATTGAGCTAGAATTAGGCAGGCAGGTTAGTTAGTGACAGTGAATTAAATATATATATATATATATATATATACATGCATATATATATATATATATATATATATATATATATATATATACAGTGGAGACGGAAAGTATTCAGACCCCCTTAAATTTTTCACTCTTTATTATATTGCAAGCATTTGCTAAAATCATTTAAGTTCATTTTTTTCCTCATTAATGTACACACAGCACCCCATATTGAGAGAAAAACACAAAATTGTTGACATTTTTGCAGATTTATTAAAAAAGAAAAACTGAAATATCACATGGTCCTAAGTATTCAGACCCTTTGCTCAGTATTTAGTAGAAGAACCTTTTGATCTAATACAGCCATGAGTCTTTTTGGGAAAGATGCAACAAGTTTTTTACACCTGGATTTGGAGATCCTCTGCCATTCCTCCTTGTAGATCCTCTCCAGTTCTGTTAGGTTGGATGGTAAACGTTGGTGGACAGAACTTCCGGGGCGTAACTTCCGCTGACACAGGCGGATGTGATCAGCGGGAGCTCCGAGATCAGCCTTCTGAGCCTCCGTCAGGATCCTGTGTAGTCCCTGCTACCGAGACTTTTAACCCCGCAAACGGACACACCTGGCGGCAGCATGAGCAGCAAACAGACGGCGGCGGATCGCCTTAAGGAATTCGCACGATCCGACAAGCAAGACGGCGGGTGAAGCCCTCCACAGACACGGAGCGGTGGAACATCAGCTCTGGAGATCCAGAAGCCTAGCACGCCCCAGCCGCAGCCTGAGAAGGCAGAGAAGCGGGAGAAGCCGCCTAAGCTGACACTGGAGCAGATGAATGCTCAGTTAATGGAGGCCATCCACTCAAGCAATGCAGCGCTGACAGGTAAAATGGATGAAATTAAAAATGACATAGGACTGATCAGACATGACATGCAGAGTATGAGAGATAGGATGGCAGAAGTGGAAAATAGGATATCTATATTGGAAGATGCAGCTATGCCCAAAAAAATATTATCAGCAGAGAAGCAGATTGCTACATGGCAACAAAAGACAGACGATTTTGAGAATCGCATGCGCCACAACAATTTAAGAATAGTGGGTTTACCGGAGAAAGCGGAGGGGATTAACCCTGGGGACTTTATAGAAAAATGGTTGAAAAATGTATTTCCAGATATGGAGTTCTCAACAGCATTTGCAGTGGAAAGAGCACACAGGGTGCCTGCAGCAATACCAAAGCCAGGGCTCCCTCCTAGACCTTTGCTGGCGCGACTATTGAATTGCAGAGACAGAGATGCGATTTTGAGGAAAGCAAGACAAAAGGGAGAGATTCACTTTGAGAATAGTAAAGTGTCAATATTCCCGGACTCCTCCCTAGAATTACAAAAGCAAAGAGCCACTTTTTATGAGGTAAAACGGAGAGGCAGGAATTGGATATTCTATGGCGTACCCAGCACGGTTGAGAGTGGAGGAAGGAGGAAAGACTATGTATTTCAGTACAGCGGAACAAGCAAAAGACTGGATGCGGACTGTCAAACCATTACCTCACTGAAAGAAGGGAAAATTGGGGCTGGGGGAAACCCCCCAAAAAAGTATAGACGCTAAGGGGGGTCTATGATTGTAATTTTGATCATGGGAGGGAGGAGAGGGAGGGGTAGGAGGCGCTGTGTTTTTTGTTTGTTTTTTGGATATATGAAGAGTTTTTTTTTTTTTTTGAATGGAAGGGGTTTTTTTTTTTTTTCTTTTTCTCTCCCCCTCATTCCTCGTCTTTGGTGGGTGGAGGGATATTTGATTTGCAGTGTTTTTTTTTTTTTTTAGAGGGGAAAAGGGAGAAGGGAATGGGGAAGGAACATTTTATTTATTTATTTATTTATTTATTTTGTTTGCTTGAGTTTTGATTTTTTGGGAGCACGGTGTATAAATGAAATGAAAGGATAAGTGAACACAGGAGTGGAGTGAGAAGGAGGGGGAAGGAGGAGGGGGGAGAGGAGGTAGGCACATTAAAGATTAAGCAGAGATTAAAGAACACATTAAGGAATAAAAGTATGAACACAAATATATACAACACAGAAAGAGGGAGGGTGGGGGGGACAGTGGGGGGAGGGGGGAATAGGTTATGATTAGGGGGGTGTAGGGGGGGAGAGGTGGAGGGACAAGAGTAACACAAGAGAGGGATTAAAAGGGAAGATGGATGGCACGCGAGGATATAAAGTAAAACATAAGAGATATAGGGAAGTAAATAGTAGTGGGTAGGAGGGGTATAGGGAATAATCACATAAATGGGATGCGATAAGGGAGAGCAAATGAATGGAGGATGTGGTGTTTTTGTTTTTTTGTTTTTTTTGTTTTTTTGTGCAGCTTCTTCTTCCTCCCCCTGATCTCAAACTCCTCCTAAAAGAAGAATAGGAGGGGGGGGGTCGAGGAGTAGATAGGCTGAAATCGATACGAATTACCTATATAAGGGCAAAATGCACTATGTTGGTAATGCCCTAAAAAAATTTTATTGGGTGAATGGGGATGAATGGATGAATGAATGGGGTAGGAGGGAGGGGTATGTAGGTAAGGGGAAGGTCACGGGGGAAAGAATGAGAAGTAGGAACTCTGGTGAAAAGGAGGGTAAAATAAAACAAAATAAATAATAAATATGAGTAATAAGAGTAATCAATATACTTTTTTGTCATGGAACGTTAGAGGTATGGGTACGCAATTAAAACGAACGCAGGTGTTTACAGAAATTAGTAAGGTGCAAGCCAAAATAATTTGCATGCAAGAAACACATATGACTAAAGAAAGACTGGATTAGTTAAAAAAACCTTGGATACAGTGGGCGAGCCATTCATGTCACACAACATATTCAAGAGGGGTTTCCCTGATGGTGCACCGAGCGGTGACATGGGAGTGCATCAGGGTAAGGAGGGACCCGGAGGGGAGATATGTCTTTGTCTTTGCCCTGATGCACTCACAGCCATTTGTAATTATGGGAATATATAATCCTCCACCTGCTATGATGGCAGTATTGAAGGAAGCAATGTTATTCATGTCAGAGTATCCAGAGGCATATGTTGTGTGCATGGGAGATTGCAATATGTGTTTAAACCCAAAGGTGGATAGGTTTGGGAGGAATACTCCAAGAGAAACAATAGGGTTCAGGATGCTGGAAAAATTTATAAAAGAAGTTGGATGGACTGATCTCTGGAGGTTTAGAAACCCAGGAACTAGGGCTTATTCATGGCATGCACCAGGAAGAGGTTGCATGTCTAGAATAGACCTGGCTATGGGGAATGAGAAGTTGCTCCCAATACTACAAGCTGTCACTTATAGGCCTAAGGGAGTGTCTGACCACTCTGGGTTGACCTTTGAGCTAAAAATAGGGCATAGAGGAAGATGCCCGGGCTATAGGATTCAGTCTCAATGGTTAACCCAGATTGGTTCAAATGACAGAATACCAGAGCAACTGGAAATGTATTTGGAGGCTCATGGAGATAGGAAAATGGGGGGCATGGCGTGGGATAGCTTTAAGGCATATATAAGAGGTATAACAAGATCCACAATAACATATATAAAGTGAGCCAATAGACAGGAAGAAGAGGAATTGGAGCAGGAGTGTGCACAAGCAGAAACTGAGTTTATAACTAAACCTTCAAACATAAATCAGATAAGATGGGCGGGAGTAGCGCGCCAGTATAAGAACCAACTAATAATTAATGCTAAACGTAAGAAGTTCCAGCAAAATCAAAAACATTTTGAGCAAGGTCACCAAGCTAATAGGATACTGAACTTTTTAATAAAACAACAGACTCCATCTTTGGCGATTTCCGAAGTGAGAAATGAGAAAGGGGAGATGGTAAACACACTAGAGGAGATACTCATTAGCTTTCAAAAATATTATATCAGTATGTATACATCAACATTGTCCCGTACAGGAGAGGAGATAGAGGAATATTTGGGTGATTTAAACTTCCTCAAATTAACAGAAGAACAAAAGGGGGTGCTGGAGAGGGATATAGAGGAAGGTGAAGTAAGAGAAGCCATCTTCTCTCTGGGGAAGGGTAAATCTCCAGGACCGGATGGCATACCACTGGAATTGTACCAGCGATATGCGGAGATTATGGTACCGGCCCTAACCAAGATGTATAGAGAGATATTCCTTCAGGGAGAAATGTCACCCACTATGTATGAGGCAACAGTTATATTGATACCTAAACCTGATAAAGTTAGAACTGAATGTGCGTCATATAGACCAATATCATTATTGAACATAGATTACAAAATCTTGGCAAAAATACTCGCCAAACGGCTTAATGAAGTAATCTTGTCCATTGTGACAGATGATTAAACGGGATTTATGCCAGGGAAGTCTACATCAATCAATATTAGAAGAACCCAATTTATGGTACAGATGAGGGAGTTTGTTCCGGAGTCAAGTGCCTTGGCCTCGCTGGATACGGCCAGGGCATTTGATTCCGTAGAATGGGAATTCTTACAGACAGTATTGAAAAAAAATGGATTTGGGGAAAAATTTTGAAAATGGGTAAAAATAATTTACAAACAACCATGTTCAAGCCTACTAATAAATGGGACACTATCGGCTACAATAAAATTATATAGGGGAATGAGACAGGGGTGCCCATTGTCCCCCCAGCTATTTGCCTTGGTAATTGAAGCACTGGCAAATAGATTTAGGCAATCAAAAAAGTATAAAGGGATTAAAGTGGGGGAAAAAGTAGAACATATAGGTTTATATGCCGATGATATCATACTATACATGGGGGACGGGTATACCTCATTGCAGGAGGCGATGAAAATAATAGAAACATACGGGATATTTTCAGGACTCAAAATAAATTGGCAGAAATCTGCACTGATGCTGCTTGGAACAGGGAATGTAATGAGAGCCCAGACCCCATTAAAAATAGTCGAAGTATTTAAATACTTAGGAATAAATATTACGTTAGATCCTGAGGAAGCCCTGAAAGTTAATATAATCCCCCTGGAAGAATTTGTTAAGAGAAAACTGGCAATATGGATAAAATTACCAATATCAATGGCGGGTAGAATCCAGCTGATTAAATCTATTATATTGCCTAAGTGCCTGTATCTTTTTGCACACTCCCCGGTAAAAATACCAAAACAGATACCGTATTTATCGGCGTATAACACGCAGCGGCGTATAACACGCACCCCAATTTAGGAGGGAATTTTAAGGAAAAAAAACTTTTAGGAGGGAAGTTGAAGGGAAAAAAACTTACATTTAAATGCCCATCATTGCAGCCTTCTCAGTGCAGCCTTGCCCCAGTGCAGCCTTGTCAGTGCAGCCTTCCCCAGTGCATCCTTGTCAGTGCAGCCATGTCAGTGCAGCCTTGTCAGTGCAGCCTTGTCAGTGCAGCCATGTCAGTGCAGCCTTGTCAGTGCAGCCATGTCAGTGCAGCCTTTCCCAGTGCAGCCTTGTCAGTGCAGCCTTCCCCAGTGCAGCCTTCCCCAGTGCAGCCTTGCCCAGTGCAGCCTTCCCCAGTGCATCCTTCGATCCCCTGTCTTCAAAATCACCGACCGCGATTTGAAAATGGCACCGCCGGCGCCGAAATATAGGTTCGGATAGCTCCGCTCGGGACTACGAGTGGAGCCGAAAGTGAACGAGAGCCGCCGGAAAGAGCCGAGGACCGGCTCTGTGTATTTCGGCGCCGGCGGCGCCATTTTCAAATCGCGGTCGGCGATTTTGAATTTGTGCAGCTCGGGATCGCATGGGATTGGCGTATAACACGCACCTGTGACTTTCCCCTGATTTTAAGGGGAAAAAAGTGCGTGTTATACGCCGATAAATACGGTATTTAAAGACCAGAACTCACAGATAACCAGATTCATTTGGGCATATGGTAGAAGCAAGTTAAAACTTAAAAAGCTACAAAGACCTAAAAATGCAGCAGGGTTGGCCCTGCCAGATTTATATTTATATTATCTGGCTGGGCAACTGAAGCATCTGAGATCCTGGGTAGGACAGGTGAAAAAAACAAGAATTGAGGAGTACTTACTAAGTAGGATGCAAGTAGAAGACCTCATGGTAGGACTAGAGATAAAAGATCTGAGGAGGGTGGGAGTAAGAATTCCCCTGCTAAAATTAGCCAGAGCAGTCTGGGGGGAGGCAAGGAGGCTAACGGGCTTCTTTGATATCCCACCAGAGACCGCTTTGTGGAATAATCCAGCATTTGAGCATCTGGAAAAATTTGAGGGTAGTAAATTCTGGAAACAGAAAGAGGTGATAAGCATTGGACAGGTGTATGAAAGAAACATAATAGTACCATACGAAAAGTTATGTAAACTATATCATTTATCAAGTAAACAGTTTTTTAGATACCTTCAGCTTAGACAAGTGCTACAAATACAGTTTAGAGGAAAGGAATTAAAAATATCTAAATATCCTCTTATAGGCATTTTGAGATCACAGGGACCAAAGGGGTTAGTAGCCATGCTCTATTCACATCTGTTGCAGAGTAAAATAGGGGGGAACCAATGGAAATAAGGAGTAAATGGCAAGTAGCTATACCAGACATGAGTGACCAGGAATGGAACAAAGTATGCTCCTCCCATTTGAAAGTATCCCCATCAATGAATAACAGGATAATTCAGTTAAATATTGTATATCAGACTTATTTGGCCCCGAATAGGTTGTATAAAATGGGGAGAATGAGTGAATCAAAGTGCACAAGATGTGGGCAGGAAGGGGCGGACTTCCTGCACATAATGTGGCACTGTGTCAACATAGAAAGATACTGGCAACAGGTGATCAGGAAAATAGGAAAAGTGCTAAATGAACTAATTATGGCCACAATTGAACTCTGTTTGTTGGGAATAAGAAGGGAGAAGAGAGGTAGTAGTAAATATAATAGGATGTTCCTGCAGGAAGTATTATTTCTCGCAAGAAAACAAATAGTAGAGAAATGGATTCAGCCGAACCCACCGACAGTGACCCAGTGGGTGAGAGCAGTAAATCAGGTTTTACCATATGAAAGAATAATGTATGAACCAAGGGGTAATCTGCAGAGATATGAGAATATATGGGCAAAGTGGAATAGATCATGTGTTACATTGGATGTAGGAATACCTGAAAATGAAGTATAGAGTGACCATGGAGAGAGTGGAGGAGAGAGAATGGTGTGATTGATAGGAGAGAATGTAAATGTAAATGAAATATATGCAGAAATGTATAAGGAAATAATATTGATAAATTATGTGGATTAATTTGTAAAAAATTTGTAATAAAGAGGATTGAAAAAAAAAACGTTGGTGGACAGCCATTTTTAGGTCTCTCCAGAGATGCTCAATTGGGTTTAAGTCAGGGCTCTGGCTGGGCCATTCAAGAACAGTCACAGAGTTGTTGTGAAGCCACTCCTTCGTTATTTTAGCTATGTGCTTAGGGTCATTGTCTTGTTGGAAGGTAAACCTTCGGCCCAGTCTGAGGTTCTGAGCACTCTGGAGAAGGTTTTCCTCCAGGATATCCCTGTACTTGGCCGCATTCATCTTTCTCTCGATTGCAAGCAGTCGTCCTGTCCCTGCAGCTGAAAAAAACACCATCACAGCATGATGCTGCCACCACCATGCTTCGCTGTTGGGACTGTATTGGACAGGTGATGAGCAGTGCCTGGTTTTCTCCACACATACCGCTTAGAATTAAGGCCAAAAAGTTCTATCTTGGTCTCATCAGACCAAAGAATCTTATTTCTCACCATCTTGGAGTCCTTTAAGTGTTTTTTAGCAAACTCCATGCAGGCTTTCATGTGTCTTGCACTGAGGAGAGGCTTCCGTCGGGCCACTCTGCTATAAAGCCCTGACTGGTGGAGGGCTGCAGTGATGGTTGACTTTCTACAACTTTCTCCCATCTCCTGACTGCATCTCTGGAGCTCAGCCACAGTGATCTTTGGGTTCTTCTTTACCTCTCTCACCAAGGCTCTTCTCCCCCGATAGCTTAGTTTGGCCGGATGGCCAGCTCTAGGAAGGGTTCTAGTCATCCCAAATGTCTCCCATTTAAGGATTATGGAGGCCACTGTGCTCTTAGGAACCTTAAGTGCAGCAGAAATTTTTTTGTAACCTTGGCCAGATCTGTGCCTTGCCACAATTCTCTCTCTGAGCTCTTCAGGCAGTTCCTTTGACCTCATGATTCTCATTTGCTCTGACATGCACTGTGAGCTGTAAAGTCTTATATAGACAGGTGTGTGGCTTTCCTAATCAAGTCCAATCAATATAATCAAACACAGCTGGACTCAAATGAAGGTGTAGAACCATCTCAAGGATGATCAGAAGGAATGGACAGCGCCTGAGTTAAATATATGATTGTCACAGCAAAGGGTCTGAATACTTAGGACCATGTGATATTTCAGTTTTTCTTTTTTAATAAATCTTCAAAATGTCAACAATCCTGTGTTTTTCTGTCAATATGGGGTGCTGTGTGTACATTAATGAGGAAAATAAATTAACTTAAATGATTTTAGCAAATGGCTGCAATATAACATAGAGTGAAAAATTTAAGGGGGTCTGAATACTTTCCGTCCTCTGCATTTAATGCAAGCTAGATATTCAGTGTAGACTCTATAATCAGTCAGTGCAGGCTGTGTAGTATATATAACACAGTGTATAGAAGTGGTTAACCACTTCAGGCAAATCACCATACCCATACTTCAGTATTTTGGTGCTAAATACTGTTTTCATGGCAGCAGCTAGCTGCCATAACCCCTGGTATTTTCAGGAATGGCGTGCGTTTCTCTTTGCGATAAAAGTCGTCTCCCCCGCTTACCGAAGCCGTCGGTAGCGGCAGAGAGGATCGCATCTGCTCCCCTCACTGCCATGATGCAGAGTGAGGGGAAGATGGCCCCTGCTCGGCTCCATAGCATTGGAGGGTGGAGGTGACGTCAAACGTCACTTCCGCCCAATGCTCTTAACCACTTCAATACCGGGCACTTTCGCCCCTTCCTGCCCAGGACAATTTTTAGCTTTTTTTTTTTTAGCACTGATGAGGCGGCAATGATGAGATGGCACTGATAAGGGGGCACTGATGAGGAGGCACTGATTGGGTAGAATTGATTGGCACCGATAGACGGTACTGATATGCAGCACTGATGGGCACCGATAGGCGGCACTGATATGCAGCACTGATGGGCACTGATATGCGGCACTGATAGGTGGCACTGATGGGCACTGACAGGTGGCATTTATGGGCACTGACCGGCGGCACTGATGGGCACTGACCGGCAGCACAGATGGGCACTGATAAGTGGCACTGATGGACATTAACCACTTCCCGCCCGGTCTATAGCAGAATGACGGCGGTGGTTCAGTTATCCTGACGTGGCGTCATATGACGTTCTGCAGGATAACAGCCGCCGCTCGCCCGTGGGGGCGCGCCTCGCTGTGATCGGTGGTGTGGTGTGTCAGACACACTGCTAAACTGATCTCGGTAAAGAGCCTCCAGCGGAGGCTCTTTACCACGTGATCAGTCGTGTCCAATCACAGCTGATCACGATGTAAACAGGAAAAGCCGTTGATTGGCTTTTCTTGACTCGCATCTAAACAATCAGTGCACACTCCCCCTGTCAGGAGATCCGCCGATCAGCTCCCCTAACAGGGGGAGGGTGCGCTGATTGTTTATCAGCGCAGCCCCCCCCCGGATGCCCACACTGGACCACCAGGGAAGCTGCCAGGACCACCAGGGAAGCACCTAACATGTGGATGGCCTGGTACATCCCCCATGGCCATCCACATGTGAAAATTGATTCCCAATATATGCCAATCAGTGCCCACAAATGGGCACTGACTGGCACCTCTGTGGCACAAAAAAAACAGTGATGCCCAGCAATGCCACCCATCAGTGTCATCAGTGCCACCCATCAGTGTCCATCAGTGCCACCTATCAGTGCCCATCCATGCCCATCAGTGCCCACCTATCAGTCCCCATCAGTGCACATCTGTGCCATACCACGATCGGAGATGCGGTGTTTCAGACTGACATGTTGCACTAGTGATCGCCGCGCTGCGCGCCCCCCCCCCCCCCCGCGGGAGCACCCTGGCATGTTGTCCTGCTGGACGTCATATGACGCCCAGTCAGGATAATGGAACCACTTCCTGGCTGTCATTTTGCTATAGGCCGGGCGGAAAGTGGTTAAAGGAGTTTTTTTTTTTTTAATTACATTTTTTTTATTGCATTTTAGTTTAAAAAAATAATAATATAATAAATAAATAGTCTTTTTGACCCCAGATCTCATATTTAGGAGGTCCTGTCATGCTTTTTTTCTGTTACAAGGGATGTGTACATCCCTTGTAATAGGAATAAAAGTGACCTGAATTTTTTTTTTTTAAGGACAGTGTCAAAAGGTATTGTCGCGATCGTTAGAGCGAGAGCAATAATTCTAGTCCTAGACCTCCTCTGTAACTCAAAACTGGTAACCTGTAAAAAATTTAAAACGTCGCATATGGAGATCTTTAAGGGTAAAAGTCTGTCTCCATTCCATGAGAGGGCGCAATTTTTAAGCGTGACATTTTGGGTATCAATTTACTCGGCATAGGATTATCTTTTACAACATAAAAGAAATTGGGCTAACTTTACTGTTGTCTTATTTTTTTATTCAAAAAGATGTTTTTTTTTTCTTTAAAAAGTGCGCTTGTAAGATGGCTGCGCAAATACGGTGTGGCAGAAAGTATTGCAACAACCGCCATTTTATTCTCTAGGGTGTTAGAAAAATATATATATATATATAATGTTTAGGGGTTTGAAGTAATTTTCTAGCAAAAAAAAGTATTTTAACTTGTAAACACAGAGTCTGAAAAATAGGCTCCGTCCTTAATTGGTTAAGGTGAACCCCAAGCCAAAATATAAAAAGAAATGGCGTGGGGGTCCCCCCAAAATCCATACCAGGCCCTTCAGGTCTGCTATGGATTTTAAAGGGAACCCAGTGCCAAAATTTAAAAACAGTGGCGTGGGGGCCCCCCAAAATCCATACCAGACCCTCAACTGAGCAAGCCGCCATGGCAGGCCAGGAAAGGGGCCTTCCCAGAAGAGTTGAAGCTGTTATAGCTGCAAAGGGTGGACCAACTCAATATTGAACCCTTACGCACTAAGACTGGAATGCAATTAAAGTTCATGTGCGTGTAACGGCAGGGGTCCCAATACATTTGGTAATATAGTGTAAGTAAGTAGCTCAGGGACAGGAACCGGGAGGGCAAGAAATTAGAATGGGCAGGCACACACACATGCAACTGACTCTCACAATGACACTGGAAGCAGTGTGACACCTCACCGATAGGGATGAGCCGAACACCCCCCAGTTCGGTTCACACCAGAACATGCGAACAGACAACAGACAAAAAATTTGTGCAAACATGCAAACACCGTTAAAGTCTATGGGACACGAACATGAAAAATCAGGTCTGGTATGGATTTTAAGGGGAACCCAGTGCCAATTTTTTTTAGAAAAATGGCGTGGGGGTCCCCCCCAAAATCCATAATAGGCCCTTATCCAAACAAGCAGCCATGGCAGGTCAGGGGGGGGACGAGCGAGCGCCCCCCCCTGGACCATACCAGGTTGCATGCCCTCAACATGGGGAGGGTGCTTTGGGGTCCCCCCAAAGCACCTTGTCCCCATGTTGATGGTGACAAGGGCCTCATCCCCACAACCCTTGCCCAGTGGTTGTGGGGGCCTGCTAGAAAATTACTTCAAACCCCTAAACATTACATAACGTAGGGTTCAATATTGAGTTGGTCCACCCTTTGTAGCTATAACAGCTTCAACTCTTCTGGGATGGCTGTCCACAAGGTTTAGGTGTGTGTGTCTATGGGAATGTTTCATGATTCTTCCAGAAGCGCATTTGTGAGATCAGGCACTGATGTGGACAAGAAGGCCTGGCTCTCAGGCTCTGCTCCAATTCATTCCAAAGGTGTTCTATCAGGTTGAGGTCAGGACTCTTCATGGACCTTTGCTTTGAATGAAAAAAATCCCAGTTTTTCTGCCTTTATTTTGGCAGTATCCAGTGTCTGTCACATGACTTCAACCCCTCTCCCCTTTAAATCTAAGAACAGCCAGTGGGCGTGGTTACTGAATCACCTTCATTCATGAGAAAATGAAGAAAAATTAGAAAATGAAGAAATAAAAAAAGAACCATTCACGCCGGACACAGGAGGGCTGGGAGCTCCAGTGCACATACGCAGTATAGCTGTGCTGGGCTTTTAATCAAGACTACCACAGGAGAGGGGAGCTGGACACAGAGGGAACTGTCAGTGTAGCTGACAGCAGTCTACAATGAACACTATACATTAATGCCACATGATACCACATTGTAGTGTGAGTGTAATGCATGACAAGCTGGAAACTCAACATGATTCCGCCTTGTAGTGTGAGTGTAATGCATGACAAGCAGAGAACTCCACGTGATCAAACATTGTAGTATGAGTGTAATGCATGACAAGCAGAGAACTTCACATAATCCAACATTGTAGTGTGAGTGTAATGCATGACAAGCAGAGAACTCCACATAATCCAACATTGTAGTGTGAGTGCAATGCATGACAAACAGAGAACTCCACATAATCCAACATTGTAGTGTGAGTGTAATGCATGACAAGCAGAGAACTCCACATGATCCAACATTGTAGTGTGAGTGTAATACATGACGAGCAGAGAACTCCACATGATCCAACATTGTAGTGTGTAACACACAGGCTGCAGTTTAATGCACTGGATTTCTCCTTGCAGTGTGTGTCATGTGTTGGTGTATACATGTGCAGTGGGCATTCCAGCCTTGCAATGACTACTCTCTCTCTCTCTCTCTCTCTCTCTCTCTCAGCTCTAAGCCAAAATGTGGCTTGGAAGAGATGAGCTGCTGCACAATCTGCAGAAGGCTGGGAGAGATGGGGATGATGCTGGGCGATGCTGGGCAGGACAGGGTTGGGTTTACTGAAAGCTAGGCTGGATTTCTCACACAGTGACTCACAACCTTTTTAGGAAGTACCTGAGAGCTGCCAAATTCAGCTTATTTATTTTATTTATTTCAGGTACTTATATAGCGCCGTCCATTTATGCAGAGCTTTACATATACATTGTACATTCACATCTGTCCCTACCCTCAAGGAGCTTACAATCTAAGGTCCCTAACTCACATTCATACATACTAAGGACAATTTAGACAGGATCCAATTAACCTACCGGTATGTCTTTGGAGCTTATCATGCAAACGGTTGTCGGTGAATAGGAAGCAGCTGAATGTCTGGCTAAGATTAGACTTTCTAAGCTACACAATCAGCAAACCTGAAAATAAATATAATCAAAGTTAAACATATTTAACATACTAATCATGGGCAAATTTTCAATCCTGACTGGAATTCCACTTTAACTTTCACTGCAGTGACCATCAATGCAAGGTGTTACCTTTCTTTGCCATGACCACAAATGCAGGGGAAAGGCGAGGGGTTAACTTTCACTGCCACTGACCACCAATGTAGGCGATGTTTATAGCGTTCACTGACACCAGCAATGGGAGCTATTGTAGCGGATACTGACACCAATGTTGGGGGTAATTATTGCACTCACTGACACCAGTGTTATGGGTTACTATTCTGTCCACTGTCACCAAGATTGAGGATTATTTTTGCATTCACTGACACCAATGCTTGGGGTTATTATTGCATCCACTGACACCAATGTTGGGGAGTTAATAATGTGTCCACTGACACCAATGTTGGGGGTTACCATTGTGCTCACTGACACCAATGTTTGATGTTATTATTGCACTCACCAACACCGATGTTTGGGGTTATTATTGCGTCCACTGATACTAAGGTTGGAGATTATTATTGCACTCACTGACACCAGTGCTGTGGGTTATTATTGCACTCCCTGACACCAATGTTGGGGGTTATTATTGCACTCAATGACACCAATGTTGGGCGTTATTATTGCACTCACTGACACCAATGTTGGGGGTTATTATTGCACTCACTGACACCAATGTTGGGGGTTATTATTGCACTCACAGATACCAATGTTTTGGGTTACTATTTTGTCCACTGACACCAAGGTTGGGAGTTATTTTTGCATTCACTTACAACAATGTTGGGGGGTTGTTATTGATCCCACTGACACCATTGTTGTGGGTTATAAATAATTGCACTCACTGACAACAATGTTGAGAGTTATTATTGCACTCACCAATACTGATGTTGAGGGTTTTTATTGAGTCCACTGACACCAAGGTTGAGAGTTATTATTGCACTCAGTGAGATCAGTGCTGGGAGTTATTATTGTATTCATTGACACCAATGCTAGGGTTTATTATTGCATCCACTGACATCAGTGTTGGGGGTTATTTTGTGTCCACTGATGCCAGTGTTGAGGGTTATTATTCAACTAACTGATATCAATACTGGAGATTATTGTTACCTACCTCGGGGTACCTATCCTCGTGTACACACTTATCAATGCCCGAGACCAGGCAGGGCCATGTTCATGTTAAAATCACACTTTATTGTGGTACCCCAGTTAGAGATGAGTCGTAGACTGCATGCAGTAATTAAAAGTCCCTCTGTAAAACATGCTGCCCATGTTACTACACACCTTCCTTGATGTATGTTGCATTTAGGATGGGTACTGCTAAGCCCATGCCCTCTCCACCAGTCCTGCCACCTCACTCCCAGTGACAGAATGTGGACCCACTGAGCACCTAGCGCGGACCTAATGTGTGCTATTACCTAACTCTTTCACTCTCCTGCACCATGCAGCTAATTATATAGGGACGGTGCCCGGTGTTCCGTCAGACTACATAGCAGAGCAGCCCCATTTCAGTATTCCAAGTGCGGCAGTGGCTCATGAGCCCTTCTCTCACAAAAGCTGTAGATTACATCTTTAAGCTAGGCCTCTTCTTGTTCCTAGAAAAAAAAGCTGGGAAAGGAGTCTGAACCCAGTTAACCCTTTGCCAGCCTGAGCAGGCCAACTATCTTACTAAACAAAAAATCCTCACTGTAAGCAACATGCCTACAACCTTGTATATTGCCACCTACTAAAGACTTGACAGATGTGCATATAAATTAATTTTACATGTGAGTGCAATATATACTTTTCATTTTTATTGAGTTTTAATAATTATTACACTCAGGTAGTTGCGCTCTCTTTGCCTCTTTTTTTCCTTTTTTGTGTTTACATGTTCTGCTGGTGGAAATTGTCCCAGATCCTGTGTGACACATGCTCTGATTGTTGAAGGTTATTTTTCCTGTTTTTGTTTTTTGTCCTTCAGCATTTTGAATCTGTCCGCAGCCTGCCTGCTACAATTATAATAAGGGAAAAGAGTATAACATTTGGGAATGCAGATGAATATTGACAACTTGCATGTGGTTACATATGTATGTGCCAGACTGTGACCTGCTAAATTAGAGGCAAGTGGTCCAAACAGCATGGTGTATCTGATTCTCATGAATGATCAGCAAAGGCTCCCAGGGAGAGGATTCTGGATTAGCCTTGTAGTATTATGGGTTGTAATGTGCCCATCCTCAATATAACACTGCCCTCTAGTGAGCAATGATAAAACTGAATAATAATTGCCATTTGCTAGCAACATGCAGTTTCATAAAATAAGGAAGAAGAGAACAAAAGGAAAATAGGAAAAAAATACATACAGCAGTGCAGTTAGGGTATTAAAACAGCTCTGCCATTGTGCCTATTTGTTACGATTACAGATAAATATTGATGTCTTTTATAAATAGCTAATTAATGTATTTTCACATTAAATATTTCAGTACTACCCTGTAAGATATGCTGGGAAGATAAAGCAAATATCGCAGGCTCTATATGTCCAGGTGTCAGGGCAAGATTTTAATTTTGGATGAATAACTAGTCTTCCCCAGAGATAAATGTGTCTGATTTATAGAATTTCAATGTACATGTCTATAACACAGATCAGTTGCATTGTTAGCCAAATAACGTGAGTATGGCCACATTCAGATTTGAGAATTCAGTCTTTGATAACAGCAGACAATTTTCAGTGACAACTATTGTATATCAGCATACAGCGAACGCATTTCTATAATTAGCTGGGAGATAGTGGGTGTGCTTCTAATTTTCCATCTGTGTAATTGGATTTACATTGAAAGAGTTCATAGAAATCTCTTTGAATTTCATTGACAGATTAATCAATACTGCATGCACCTAATTAATCTGACTTGTTACCAGGCATTTAAACCATCTTGAAGTCTTTTTCCAGTGACAGGTTGTAAGACTGTTGTTTTTTATCCACGTGCCAATAGCTGATCTTCAACAGGAGTAGTGAGCAAATAACCCATAGGGTGACTAGATGATATAATCAAATTTTTCAAATTATTCACATTTGATGGTTTCCAGGGAAATTGAGTACAGCACATGAAGATTATCATAATCTAAAATATCCACAAGGTGGCGTGTCAGTTAAAGAAGTTATTTTTCTATTTTATGCAACACTTTACATATTGCACATTCACATCAGTCCCTGCCGTTAATTCCATTACAATCTGCCTACCACACCGGGAGGAAACCAAAGAAAGCACAGAGATAATGTGCAAACTCCATGCAGGTAGTGCCATAGATGAGATTTGAAACAATGACTGTAGTGCAAAAGTGCTAACAAATCACTGTGCTACTCTTCTAAAGTGTTCTGTGGTCACAGCATACACCTTCATTTTATAACATTAGCTTTTAAATAGCAAAACAAACTGTTATTTTTGACAATCCAATATAAGCTTACTTTGTGTTGTTGAAGTTCTGCCTGTCTGCTGAACATATTTGCATTTATGCATTGCCTGCATGTTTTGGGGCTTCTCCTCTTCTGTTTACTTTCAAATTACTAAGGACTACATATCCGATTGCACCTTGTGATTCCTGCACTGACGGATGCGTTTCTTATGTGTTTTTGATTTTGGTGCATTTTTTCCCCCTCTTGTTTTTTTTTTTTTCCCCAAAATCTCCTGGTGTTTGGTTGTTAGGAGCCAGCACCTGATGGTTTCCTAACAACCAGTTGCTCATCCCTGCTGTCAGGAGCAGGGGGGAATCATTGGTTGTCAAGGAACCTGCACGCGCCGGCATCCTAACAATGATAAGTCGATGAGTAATCCCTGCTCTCAGGGATTTTCTGCTGACAGCAGAATGTAAACTATAGAGCCAGCATTAAAACAGCGTGGGGAACCCCCCAATCCATACCAACCCCTTCGGTCTGGTTTGGATTTTAAGATGAACCCCACACCAAAAAAAAATAGTATGGGGTTCCCAAAAAATCAATATCGGGTCCCCCCTTGCAAAGTGCCCCCCCCCCAATGTTGAGGGCATGTGGCTTGGTATTGTTCGGGAATGCACTGGTACTGATTTGATCCAAGCTATCTAGCTCCAAAAAGTTTAAAAATAGTTTTCATCTGCTGGTTCTACTTTGTAAAGTAAAATACACCTTTTAGGCTAGGTAAAGATTATGCAATTTCCTTTTTTCAACCACGGGTCAAAGGAAAGGAAATTGCTTGATTCTGACTGTGTTGATGGGGGAATCCTTCCCACTGCACTATTGTATTCTGACAGCAGTATGTTTCCCTGCCATCAGAATACAATGATTACTTCTGGTGGCTGTAGCAGGAAAAAAACTTACAGGCTGGTAGATTGACTTCAGTACATCTTCATGGATAGATTGAAATTCCTCTGGGTCCTGCTGAACTGGCTGAATTTTGATCCATTTATGGACAGATTTATTTTCTTATTTTAAATCTAGGATGCAAAGTATAGGGTAAACTTTAAAACCTCATTTTGTGGAAATTCATGTTTATGGCAGAAACAAAATTAGTTCTGGATTCATGGGAATGCCTTAGGCGGTTGGTTGATGTTGGTGTCCCTTATTAATTTGACATTGTATTTTTGAAATGTACCTGCCTACTCACAAACAAACTGTCTTTTTTGAACTAAAACACATAGCCAAGTATTTGTAAAAAAAAAAATAGTAATTTATTAGAGGTCATAACAAACTAAAGAGGAAGGCAATGCTGAATAAACTGTTGAAATTGGCGAAGTCTTTGTACCCCAGGGCAGACATCAATTATTTGACAGGCAAAATTGGTAGCCTGAGGAGTCCGTTTAATAGGGAGCACAATCCGGTCCAGGACTCTGAGAGATCGGGAGCAGCAGCAGATGACATATATGTCCCGAGGCTGTGGTCTTACAACAGCCTGCATTTTTTGCCAGACCAGACTGAACCCAGGCCATCACTCTCTTGATTTCCTTCCATGCTTCCTTCCAGGCTGTGGCTGGGGTGTTGGGGTTGTTGCAGGAGGTGGAGGAGGAGTATGGTCCAACTCACATACATGACTCAGCCTCAGCTCGGGAGTGATAGCTTGCCACATGCAGGTCTCCTGCTTCATAATATAAGGGGACAGCAAAGCCAACAAACAGTGAAAAATGGGGTCCCTCATCTGGAGACAATTCCTGAAATCATCAGGATTATTCTTACGGATCTACCAAAACAAAGGCATGTGAGAGAATTAGTCACGCTGGAGCAACCAATTCTTCGTCTATGAACTCCTCCTCGACCTGTTCATGGACTGGACTTGGGTCAAAGAAAGAACTCCAACACCAATCCCCTGCACAGCACGAACTCTACGATGGGTACGTACCCGCAACATGGCTAGAAAAGGGATAGCTGGTCAGAACGAACTAGCAGAATGCACTGAAAATCAGAAAGGCCCGAGAAGGAGGAACTGAAAATCAGAAATGAGCGGACAAGAGCGCACTGGAAAACAGATATGAACTGACAACACGCACTGAAGAACAGATACAAACCCACAAGCACAAACTGAAGAGCAGTAACAAACTGAGAAGCACAAGGCTGAAAAGCGCGAATCATCTCTCACCAAACTTCTACTAACATGAGATAAACACAAGATTAGCAGAAGCAGCCCAAAGGGTGGCGCACTGGCTATTGAACTTCGTTTTTATAGTCCCATCGTACGTGTTGTACATCATCGCGTTCTTGGCGATCGGAATTTCCGACAACATTTGTGTGACCGTGTGTATGCAAGACAAGTTCAAGCCAACATCCGTCGGAAAAAAATCCACGGTTTTGTTGTCGGAATGTCCGATCGTGTGTACAGGGCAAAAGGATTACCATGCAAAAATGCCATTAACCTAGATGTCCTTGTAGGTTGACTAATCAAGGCGAACTAGGGAGCCACCTAGGGCACACTGCCGCCTAGGGGCACAGCTGACCCTTGCCTCACCTCTTCCACCCCTTGTCGTTCCCCCCAAGCTCCCGGCAGAGCCGCTGATAGGGGACCCGGACAGCGAGGAGTTTAGTGCGGATGTGGTTGGAGCGGGTGGTAGCCTTGTGGAGCATTGTGCAGCTTCCCCCCCTCTTCCTTTCATCGGCATTCACATGCTGGAGGGAGAGGGATGTCTGTGTGTAACAGGGCAGGTAGCCAATAGCGCTGCTCTTCTGAGTGGGAGGGCGTGACTGCTAAGTTGCTCCGCCTCCCACCACCTCCTTAGCCAATCAGATTGTCCAGCCCACCACATTTGACCAGTAGATGCTAGTGGCCAGAGCAGGGTGGAATGGAGAGGATCCAACATACCTGAGCATGAAGAAGGTATGAGATCAAACATGTTACAACGCTGGCTGCAGAAATCTATCAGTGTGTTCCCCTTCTCCCGTTCTGTATGTAGAATATGCAGTGAACACAGTGATGAGGGGTGACTTCCCCTCCATCTTCTCAGCTGCTTCTTATCTCTGTTTTTATTTACACTGCACACAGGACAGGAGAATGCTGATTAGACTTCTGCAAGATGCTGCAACTTCAGCTGTTTCTATAGCTATTTGTGCCAGAGTCCAGTGCCAGCCATCCATGATTTGTTTGACATTTTCTTTGTTATCTTTGAAAGAATTAGCTGGTCAGGCTGGGAGCTTCACAGACCTGTTAACCATTTACTGTCCTCCTGTGCTTGAGAAATGACTGTTAGTAAAGTTTTTAGTTTTTTTGGCACTTTGTTATATCTTGTAAACTCCTATTTATACAGTGCGGCGATCAATGTTTTTCCACACTGGTCACTGCTAGGCTAGGACACACTTGTACAATGTCCGCAGTCTCTGACCATCTCCTGTATCATGTCTGCAGTCTCTGATCATCTCCTGTATCATGTCTGCAGTCTCCGACCATCTCCTGTACCATGTCTGCCTTCTCTGACCATCTCCTGTACTATGTCTGCAGTCTCTGACCATCTCCTGTACCATATCTGCAGTCTCTGACCATCTCCTGTACTATGTCTGCAATCTCTGACCATCTCCTGTACCATGTCTGCAGTCTCTGACCCTCTCCTATACTATATCTGCAATCTCTGGCCATCTCCTGCACCATGTCTGCAGTCTCTGACCACCTCCTGTACTATGTCTGCAATCTCTGACCATATCCTGTACCATGTCTGCAGTCTCTGACCGTCTTCTATACTATGTCTGCAATCTCTGACCAGCTCCTGTACCATGTTTGCAGTCTCTGACCATCTCTTGTATCATGTTTGCAGTCTCTGACCCTCTCCTGTAGTACATTTTGCAGTCTTTGACCATCTCCTGTAGTATTTCTCCAATAAAGGGTGGCTACAGGCATGGTGAGTGGTGAGGGAAGAGGGCTACAGGTGCAGTGGGTGGTAAGGCAAGAGAGGCTGCAGGCACAGTAGATAATGAGGAAAGGGTTTCCAGGTGCAGTGGGTGGTGATGGAAGGAGTGCCTAGGCACAAGTGGTGGTTAAGGCGGGGCTGTAGAGAAAATTTTAATGTAGCATACAGGGCAAGGGGCTTCCTAATCCAGAGCCCACTAAAATCCTCAGCACCAGGCTCATGATGCTCTTAATCCAGGCCAAACGGCCAGGGTCGCAAAGGTCGCACTTGCAATCAGGCCCTGGTGTTCCGCCACTATATATAATATAGTTTTTATAGAGGCACACAGTGAAATAATTATAAAGCTCCATTATAAAAAGAAAACCCTGACAGATTTTCACACAATACACACTGGGATCTGTGATCAAAGAGTGTGTTGTGCTATTATTTAATGATACTGCACAAAGCCATTCAGTGTTTGTTTTTTTTGAGGGGGGGGGGGCGCAAGTAGCTGGTCTTGCCAAGGGCGCAAAATAGTCTAGCACCGGCCCTGCATGTGTGCTATGACCTTTGTTAAAATATCAGATCAGCTTTGGTAACCTAGAATGCCTTTCTTTTATTGGAGAGGGTAATTTGCATATATTTTACAGGAACCATTGCCTGAAGTCTCCCTGCCTGCACTTTGTGCCCCAGTGAAGTCATTTTTGAAGTGTGTCACAGGTTGCCCAGAAACATTGGAGGTTATTTACTAAAGGCAAATCCATTTGCACTGCAAGTGCACTTGAAAGTACACTGATCTGCGTACACACGAGCGGACTTTACGGCGGACTTTGCCCGGCGGACTTTTCGACGTACTTTCCGACGGACTTTGTGAACGAACGGACTTGCCTACACACAATCCACCAAAGTCCGTCGAATTCGTACGTGATGACGTACGACCGGACTAAAACAAGGAAGTTCATAGCCAGTAGCCAATAGCTGCCCTAGCGTGGCTTTTTGTCCGTCGAACTAGCATACAGACGGCGGACTTTTTGACCGGACTCGATTTCAACGGATACATTTTAAACAAGTTTCAAATCTAATTCCGTCCAACTTTTGAGAAAACAAAGTCCGCTGGAGCCCACACACATCGAATTGTCCGACGAAATCCTGTCCGCCGGGCAAAGTCCGCCGTAAAGTCCGCTCGTGTGTACGCGGCATTAAAGTGCACTTGGAAGTGCAGCCACTGTAGATCTGAGGGAGACATGCAAGGAAAATAAAAAACAGCATTTTAGCATGCACATGATTGGATGATAAAATCAGCAGTGCTTCCCCCTCATTTCAGATCTTCTCCTCAGATCTACAGTGACTGTACTTCCAAGTGCACTTTCAGTGCACTTTCAAGTGCACTTGTAGTGCAAAGTGGATTTGCCTTTAGTGAATAACCCCCACTGTCTACTTGCAAAGTTGCAAATACACCCAGAGCCAAAACAATGCTGTCCTTAGATCAGTATTCTGGTTCTGCAGATAAGGCACTCACTTCATACCGGCTTTGTAAATTTTGCATTTAGTTTGGAAGTCCATTCTCCCTTTGTAGAGGGTTAATTGTATACTTTTCCCATAGAACATTGCCTGAAGTCTTCTTACCTGTGCTTTATAATCCCGCCTGTTACCTGTCATTGACAATCATGTTAGTGTTGCTGGAGCAAGCTTGCAAATAATAATACAGTCATTAGAAATGGGAAGACCCTAAAGGCAAATTTGGTCCAACAAAATATGAAAATATTTCTGGAAGATATTTTATTGCTATATTCACATTTTGGGGCCTCATGATAGCAGGGCGCAGATATTACTCTCTACTGGACACTACAGTGTTTTCTGCACGCTGCACTTTCGTTAACTGAATCAATCATAAAATGCAGTAGGCAGTATCCTCCCTGAATTCTCTTTATAGCTGCTACAGAGAGCACTCTCTTATTGAAGAAGAGGCTTGGCTTGTTTCAACCTCCTAAGCTTGCAAAGTGTAATGTAAACTTGTATAACTCTCGGTTGTGCTTTTTGAGTGTTTCTTTTTTTAAATATTATTTTTTAAAAACAAATTTTTTAATAGCTTAGGTGAGGCCATACCACTGCTTTATAAACTTAACCAATTGTTTGCAGGGATCATAAGAATAAAAATAATAATTAGTATATAACTTGCCTAGTAATTGCCTTAATATGGCTTAGTCAAGCACATACTTGAAGTTATCTCTATTTTTATAATTGATTGGCTTCAAATGAATAATGAATCAGAAGAAAATCATATTTAATGTTAGCTCAGCATACAAGCTGCTACACATCCAGACTCAGTGAGCATCCGTATTGAACAATGAATTACTGGATGGATTTGTCAAACTGATGCCTATGCCAGGTGCTTACAAGCTTATCAGGAACGTACCACCAGTATAAAACAAGTCAGCATCCTAATAGGGCATATGGTACAAAGCAATGATGTGTTCTAATCCAAATATCTAAGTCTTATTCTCTTTTGTGTGTGGGGGCTTTAATTACCGTTATTCAGTTCCTCTGCTTGCTGCTCATCCCTGGCAGCTTAGCAAATTGAAATTCTGTATTGTCTCTTCCTTTATTATTTCAAGGGAACCTTACAGAGCTTCCATTTCAGGATCTTAGTGGCACCGCTGCTAAGATTATGTTTGATTGTTTTTTAATCGCAGTAATAACTGTAATGGATTCAGACAGTGAATTGCTGTAAACATTTCAATAAGGACTATATTCTGCATTTGTTCGGGTGAAAATATAAGAAAATATAGTTATAATTTAAAAAAAAGGCTGTCAAAATATTATTGCTACATACATTTATGGAATTTAAGTTGTAATAGATACCAAACTCGTTTGCAGTGGGAAAACCACAATAAAACAATAAGATAGCAAATACAAATGTACATTGCAGACTACTCAGAAACTATAGGTTCATGATACGTATTCCCTAAGCAGGCAGAGGAGTTATACTCATATTGTTCCTTGCAATCACAATGCTCATAACTGCATCTGTTACGTTGCTTTTCAGTGCTGTACATCTGTATTGTGTAAGCAGCTTACAAGGATTGCTAGCATATCCCGTTTTAGTTATTGTCTACTCTGGCTTTGGATGAAGTGTCTGCAATTATTGAGTTGATTGTTATTCAATCCTGCCACCTGCTAGGCACTGGTGAGTTTGAAAATCCTATCCACTGCAGTACACATAAAAGGGGATTTACAATAAAAGAACACTCACTCCAGAGCCATTCACTCCATCCAGTGTATTATGTTTGCTCCTTTCTTCTGAAGACGACAGCTTACAATTACTCCACCACTTCTAGTACATGCAATAATGTAAATTTTTTTTTCAGAAACTTCAGAATGATAATAGAAACTGCAGCTCGTACTTCACTGAATATTTAAAATCTATAAACTAGAAATATGTACACACATAGCACACCTGAACCTGAACCTTTCAGGTTATCAGCCATAGGCAAGACCAAGAAGTCGTCATTGCTAACCAGGAAAGCCCACAAGATCATTTCATTTGTATTACCTGATGCTCCCTGACAGGGTTGTATTTTCCTTAACCACTTCAATACCAGGCACTTAGACACCTTCCCGCCCAGCCCAATTTTCACCTTTCAGCGCTTTTGCAATTTGAATGACAATTGCGCGGTCATGCTACACTGTACCCAAACAATTTTTTTATCATTTTGTTCCCACAAATAGAGCTTTCTTTTGGTGGTATTTGATCACCTCTGCGGTTTTTATTTTTTGCTCAACAAATAAAAAAAGACCGAAAATTTTGAAAAAAAACAAGTTTTTCTTTGTTTCTGTTAAATTTTTTTGTAAATAAGTACGCTTTCTCCTTCAATAATGGGCACTGATATAGCTGCACTGATGGGCACTGATACGGCGGCACTGATGGGCACCGATGACATGGCACCAATGAGGTGGCACTAACGGGCACTGATGATGGGCACTGATAGACGGCACTGATGGGTACTGATAGGTGGCACTGATGGGCACTGGTAGGTGGCACTGGTATGCGGCACTGGTGGGCACTCATAGGTGGCACCGATGGGCACACATAGGCGGCACTGATGGGCACTCGTAGGTGGCATTGATTGGTATATATGGGTGGCACTGATGGGTACTTATGTGTGGCACTGATGTGTGGCACTGATGGGCACTGATAGGTGGGCACAGATGGGCACAGATGGGCACAGATGGGCACTGACAGGTGGCACCGATGGGCAATGACAGGTGGCACAGATGGGAAATGACAGGTGGCACTGATATAGCATTGCTGGGCAGATCTGGGCATTGCTGGGCAGATCATTGGCATAATAGTGCCAATCAGTGCCCATTTGTGGGCACTGATTGGCACAGATTGGGCACATGTGGATGGCTATGGGGTACATACCTGGCCATCCACGTTGCCCCTTCCCTGGTGGTCCTAGTGGCATCCCTGGTAGTCCAGTGGGGTGATCTGCGGGGGGCTGCACTGATAAACAATCAGCGCAGACCCCCCCTGCCAGGAGAGCCGCCGATCGGCTCTCCTCTACTTGCGTCTGTCAGACGCGAGTGAGGAAGAGCCGATCAACGGCTCTTCCTATTGACAGCGTGATCAGCCGTGATTGGACACGGCTGATCACGTGGTAAAGAGCCTCCGCCGGAGGCTTTTTACCAAGATCAGTGTAGCGGTGTGTCAGACTGACACACCGCTCCACCGAACGCCGCGATGCGCGCCCCCGGGGGCGCACCCCCGGTGGCGAGCTGCGGCATGTTATCCTGCTGGATGTCATATGACGCCCAGTCAGGATAACAGAACCACTTCCCGGACGTCAATCCGCTATAGGGCGGGCGGGAAGTGGTTAAGAACCCTCATCAACTACGAACCTCTCCTGTTCAATTCTGGACATTTGTGACTACATTTAGAAAGAGAAAGATCAAATTAGGAGAGAATATACTGGTGTGCGGGAACTGCCATCATCCTAAATAATACTAGAAAAAATATATGCAACAGAATGCATATAGGGGACGTCCCTTTGGATTTTAAAGGCAGCAAGGAAGTAGGAGGAGTAGATAATGGTAAAAGGCAGAAACAGTGCCAACTTTATTAATGTACAAAAATGAATAAAATGTCTAAAAGACAAGACAGACATATAACGTGAATAATCGATATCTTTACAAATGATTGAATATAAGACACACAGAGCATTGTTAAATAATATCACCCAGTGCCATCGACCCCAAAGAACCAGCACAATCCAAGTGGGTATAGTGGGGGTAGGTGGCTAGTAAATATATCCCAACATGTTTCGGAGAAGACCGTAGTCAAACTTGTATATTCCTTCTTCAGGAGAATTGTTTTACATACAGGCGGGTGAAAAATATTTCTTGTCTCTAGAAAATAAACGTGTAAGTAAGTAAATGACATAGCAAGTAAAGACCAAAAAGTGGTCTTTTTTCTAGCCATTATTGTATAGAGTAACCAAAATCATAGTACTTACATAGTCAAGCTCATGTCATAAAAAAAAAACAGATAGGGGAATCACATGTTGGCTGTGTAGGTCCACAGATGACAGAGAGGGTACCTGCGGTGACACGCAGAGCCGCAGGGGCACTTTCACAAGGGACGCCCAATCCTCCCTGTAGCAAACAATGTCACCAATTAGGGGGAAGGATTGCACATAGAGAGAGGCAAGGAAGTAAGTTTCAAAACTATAGAGTGTGTGGTAGCTGGCCATGTAGATACCAGGTCCACACGAGGCATAGTTCCTACCTTAGTTATAAGCCAAGGACATCTATTGCTGACAATCCGGTGTCTGCCAAAAAATTGGCACAGGACATCCGGGTGTGAGCAATAGAAACACCTATATATAGGGGCAGTAAACCAATTCGGTTTGAGTAATCAAGTTGTTTCAGCTGTGTTAGAACACAGCTGAAGGAGACTGAAGGGAGGTGTGTCAGAAGCAGCCAATCACTGGCAAACAGAGAGACCATCCCTGCCACCGCGTTGACACACACGGCATACAGGGACGTGTCTCAAGGGGCGTACCTCAGGCGCAGGGGCGCGCGGCGCAGCCACGCCCACAGGTGGCATGATGGCGTCACGCATCAGCGCGCCACCGGCGGGAAGGCTTCACCGACCATCATGGGGACGATGGTGAGAGCGTATATACGCTCCACCCCGCGCTGCCAATCAGAGACGGGAAAGGAAACCCTTAAACCGACTCAGGCTGCACAGGAAGAGCCTGCCCACCGGGTGTCGGCACACGAGCGACAGCGCGGAAACACAGGGGCATCCGACCCTGCCATCTAGTGGATGGATGGAAGAAGACAGCCAGCATGTTGAACAAAGGAAACCACAACAGTAATACATAAGGAAAAATAATCAAATAATAATAAAACACAACAACAATGGGAATAATAAAGGAAGGGGGGTATTTTCACAATATATACCAGAATATATCATTACACATAGTTGGAATAATTCAAAAAATATAACAAGATTGTTAGTAGTAGAGAATAGATCTGGAATTTGGAGAAGAGGAAAAACGAGGGAGAATTGGCCAAATATTTACATATTGAGTTCACAAACCCCAGATGAAAAACCTGGGAGAAAGGGTCTGAAGTTAAAATCCTCATTCAAACCTGGTGGCGAGGTGGCTCGTAGATTATGGATCCACCTGATTTCACATTGAAGGAGGCTTTTATTGAAGTCACCACCTCTAGAGTTGAAATGAATGCGATCAAGTCCCAAAAAATAAATTTTGGGGATCGAGATGGGATGTGCAATGTGCAAGGGACATGTGTCGGCCAATAGTTACATCGGGATCACGTTTTAAAATAGTTAGAACGTGTTGGTATATTCTCTTCCACAGAGGATTGATAGTCTTTCCGATGTAATAGCGCCCACACTCGCAAGTAAGTAAGTACACCACACCCGGGGTCTTGCAGTTGATAAAGTGTTTTGGATGGAATAACTGTCCATTGGGTAAGTGGATGTTCCTACGCCTGTCCATATACTGACAGTAGGAACATCCACCGCACGAAAAGGTACCTAGGGTTCTACAGGTATCCCCTCTGTGTGATTTGTACTCACTTTTTAACTATTCGGTCACCAACAGAAGGGGCTCTCCTATAGGTCACAGCCGGCGTGTCTGTCACAAATGGAGACAGTGATGGGTCCATTTTGAGCAGGTGCCAATACCTATTTAGGATTCGCTTTAGTTGTCGGTGCTGTGTGGTATATGTGGTAATAATTCTGGTAGTGTTGTCAGTAGAAGCTTGTTTCGGTGTATCTAATAGATCCTGTCGTGACAAAGCTAATGTTCTTTTATAGGCTTTTTTGAGGGAAGACTGAGAGTAACCTCTTTCGAGTAGTCTGATCCTTAATTTGTCAGCTTCATCTTTAAATGTGAGGTCATCCGAACAATTCCTACGTGTCCTGAGATATTGTGTATAAGGTATAGAGGACAGCAGGGGTTTAGGATGGAAACTGGCTGCTTGTAGGAGGGAGTTCCCTGCTGTGGGCTTACGGTATAACTGGCTTGAGAGGCTGCCGTCGGGCTATTTTTTGACCGACACATCCAAGAAGGTGATCTCTGTCTCACTGTACACCATGGTAAAAGCGAGATTGAATTCATTGCAGTTGATTGCAGCCAAAAAATCATGCAAAAGTTTATCCGAACCATCCCATATAAGGAATACGCCGTCTATATACCTGCGCCACGTTAGGACGTGGCACATGTAGACAGACAGCGAATCATTGGTGATCAATGAATGTTCCCACTCCCCCAGGTACATATTGGCGTACAATGGGGCACAACAAGTCCCCATCGCAATGCCCTGTACCTGGAGGTAGTGGGAACCATTGAAACAAAACACATAGTATAAATCATTTCATTTGTATTACCTGATGCTCCCTGACAGGGTTGTATTTGCCTTAAGAACCCTCATCAACTAGGAACCTCTCCTGTTCAATTCTGGACACTTGTGACTACATTTAGAAAGAGAACTGTAGCGTGAGGGCATGCCAAGGTTCCTTTCACATGAAGCGGAGCTTGCTCCAATCACTACAAAAAAAAAAACACAAGCAGATGCCCTGCTGAAGTCAAAATTGGGCAATGTCAGTTTTTTTACATCAGTACCCATTCAGTTTTTTCCCAGTGGATATGGACAGACCCATAAACGGCTCTATGGGTGGCTGGATGTAAACAGACTCAGATGTCTGTTCACACCAGGCTACCTCCAATCCATCACGTTTAGGTCTGCAAAATGGAGAGATGCTGTCCTTTTCTGTTTTTATTTCTGGATCTGGATGGACGTGGAGATAGGTAGGTGTACACAGACACAAGTTCTTTTAGGTCTGTCTTTCCATAGGGCTGCATGGAGTGATCCAGTCAGGTCTGCCTGAAAGACCAGAAGGGAGATCTGATCAGAATGCCCATGTGAAAGGGCTATAAGGATGTTGGTAGGATTCAGAAGGCTCTTTATAAATTAGGGAACAAAAATGTATCTTTGTTTTCTATTGTTTGTTGATCTGTACAGCTGAAAAAGATGAAAAGTAGTTCTGTATATTAAGCAGACCATGTGCCATTTCCAACAGTGCATTCTTGAAGCAGGTTTTATTAAAAAAATCACGACACAAGGGTGGAGATTGTATAGAAGGGCATCATCATTAAAGTGTTCCTAGGGCAGCATTAGTCTAAATACAGCCCTGCTCACATTTCATGGCACAATATTTTCCCCACGGATAACAGCCAACCTATGGACAGCGAATTAGGGGAAGTTTGTCAGATGAATTTGCTGAAATACAGAATTGTATTTTGTGCAACAACTACTGTACATCAATATTTAGGAGAGATATATACTTCAACCAGTAGATGGCAGTGTTTATACGTTTGTAAGTACGTGTGTGAAAGTTCATGTTTCCTGTCAGCATTCTGTCTGTTCTGTAGGGATATGTACAGAATTTCTAACAAATTGTGGGCCCAGACACCCAATCATAGTCAGCTATAGGGATGAGCTTCGAGTTCGAGTCGAACTCATGTTCGACTCGAACATTGGCTGTTCGCAAGTTCGCCGAACAGCGAACAATTTGGGGTGTTCGCGGCAAATTCGAATGCCACGGAACACCCTTTAAAAGTCTATGGGAGAAATCAAAAGTGTTCATTTTAAAGGCTAATATGCAAGTTTTTGTCATAAAAAGTGTTTGGGGACCTGGGTCCTGCCCCAGGGGACATGGATCAATGCAAAAAAATTTTTTAAAAACGGCCGTTTTTTCAGGAGCAGTGATTTTAATAATGCTTAAAGTCAAACAATAAAAGTGTAATATCCCTTTAAATTTCGTACCTGGGGGGTGTCTATAGTATGCCTGTAAAGGGGCGCATGTTTCCTGTGTTTAGAACAGTCTGACAGCAAAATGACATTTTGAAGGAAAAAATTCATTTAAAACTACCGCGGCTATTGCATTGCCGACAATACACATAGAAGTTCATTGATAAAAACGGCATGGGAATTCCCCAAAGGGGAACCCCGAACCAAAATTTTTTTTAAAAAATGACGTAGGAGTCCCCCTAAATTCCATACCAGGCCCTTCAGGTTTGATATGGATATTAAGGGGAACCCCGGCCAAAATTTTTTAAAAAAAATGACGTGGGGTTCCCCCTAAATTCCATACCAGACCCTTCAGGTCTGGTATGGATTTTAAGGGGAACCCTGCGCCAAAAAAAAAAAAAAAAAAAACGGCGTGGGGTCCCCCCAAAAATCCATACCAGACCCTTATCCGAGCACGCAACCTGGCAGGCCGCAGGAAAAGAGGGGGGGACAAGAGTGCGCCCCCCCCTCCTGAACCGTACCAGGCCACATGCCCTCAACATTGGGAGGGTGCTTTGGGGTAGCCCCCCAAAACACCTTGTCCCCATGTTGATGAGGACAAGGGCCTCATCCCCACAACCCTGGCCGGTGGTTGTGGGGGTCTACGGGCGGGGGGCTTATCGGAATCTGGAAGCCCCCTTTAACAAGGGGACCCCCAGATCCCGGCCCCCCCCTGTGTGAAATGGTAAGGGGCCTACCATTTCACTAAAAAACTGTCAAAAATGTTAAAAATGATAAGAGACAGTTTTTGACAATTCCTTTATTTAAATACTTCTTTCTTCTATCTTCCTTCATCTTCTGGTTCTTCTGGTTCTTCCTCCGGCGTTCTCGTCCAGCATCTCCTCCGCGGCGTCTTCTATCTTCTTCTCCTCGGGCCGCTCCGCACCCATGGCATGGGGGGAGGCTCCCGCTCTTCTCTTCATCTTCTTCATCTTCTTCTCTTCTTCTCTTCTTCTTTTCTTCTATTCTTCTCTTCTTCATTTTCTTCTCCGGGCCGCTCCGCACCCATGCTGGCATGGAGGGAGGCTCCCGCTGTGTGACGGCGCTCCTCGTCTGACAGTTCTTAAATAACCTCTCTAACGCACGGTGACTTGACGGGACTTCCCTGTGACGTCACGGGGAATGCCACAGGGAAGTCCCGTCATGTCCCGTGCGTCAGGGGGGGCGGGGTCACCGGGTGGCCCCGCCTCTCGTTATTTAAGAACTGTCAGACGAGGAGCGCCGTCACACAGCGGGAGCCTCCCTCCATGCCAGCATGGGTGCGGAGCGGCCCGGAGAAGAAAATGAAGAAGAAAAGAAGAGAAGAAAAGAAGAAGAGAAGAAGAGAAGAAGATGAAGAAGATGAAGAGAAGAGCGGGAGCCTCCCCCCATGCCATGGGTGCGGAGCGGCCCGAGGAGAAGAAGATAGAAGACGCCGCGGAGGAGATGCTGGACGAGAACGCCGGAGGAAGAACCAGAAGAGCCAGAAGAACCAGAAGAACCAGAAGATAGAAGAAAGAAGAAGTATTTAAATAAAGGAATTGTCAAAAATTGTCTCTTGTCATTTTTAACATTTTTGACAGTTTTTTAGTGAAATGGTAGGGGTACTTTTGTACCCCCTTACCATTTCACACAGGGGGGGGCCGGGATCTGGGGGTCCCCTTGTTAAAGGGGGCTTCCAGATTCCGATAAGCCCCCTGCCCGCAGACCCCCACAACCAACGGCCAGGGTTGTGGGGATGAGGCCCTTGTCCTCATCAACATGGGGACAAGGTGTTTTGGGGGGCTACCCCAAAGCACCCTCCCAATGTTGAGGGCATGTGGCCTGGTACGGTTCAAGAGGGGGGGGCGCACTCTCGTCTCCCCCTCTTTTCCTGCGGCCTGCCAGGTTGCGTGCTCGGATAAGGGTCTGGTATGGATTTTTGGGGGGACCCCACGCCGTTTTTTTTTTTTGGCGCGGGGTTCCCCTTAAAATCCATACCAGACCTGAAGGGTCTGGTATGGAATTTAGGGGGAACCCCACGTCATTTTTTTTTTTAAATTTTGGCCAGGGTTCCCCTTAATATCCATACCAGACCTGAAGGGCCTGGTATGGAATTTAGGGGGACTCCCACGTCATTTTTTTTTTTTAATTTTGGTTCGGGGTTCCCCTTTGGGGAATTCCCATGCCGTTTTTATCAATGAACTTCTATGTGTATTGTCGGCAATGCAATAGCCGCGGGTAGTTTTAAATGGCTTTTTTCCTTCAAAATGTCATTTTGCTGTAAGACTGTTCTAAACACAGGAAACATGCGCCCCTTTACAGGCATACTATAGACACCCCCCAGGTACGAAATTTAAAGGGATATTACACTTTTATTGTTTGACTTTAAGCATTATTAAAATCACTGCTCCTGAAAAAATGGCCGTTTTTAAAAAAATTTTTTGCATTGATCCATGTCCCCTGGGGCAGGACCCAGGTCCCCAAACACTTTTTATGACAATAACTTGCATATTAGCCTTTAAAATTAGCACTTTTGATTATTCATGTTCGTGTCCCATAGACTTTAACAGTGTTCGCGTGTTCGAACGAACTTTTTTCCTGTTCGCATGTTCTGGTGCGAACCGAACAGGGGGGTGTTCGGCTCATCCCTAGTCAGCTACAGAAGATAAGTGCAAGATACAGCAACAAAAAGAAGACTGCAAAAGAATAAAAGAAAATGGCCAGTAACACAGCTGCAACAAAGCTTTTATTTGCAGATCTGACAAACCAAAATTACCAGTCTTGGAAGTTCAAGATGAAAATGCTGCTAACAAGAGAAGGTACGTGGAAATGTAAAAATTAAGTCAGGCCAGAACACCCTTCAGATGAGTGAATAGAGAAAGACCAAAAAGCTCAGAGCACAATCTTACATTTATGTAAGTGTGGAACTGCTAAAGAAATGTGGGAAAGAATTAAAAAAGGTGTATGAAAGAGCTAATCCTAGTAATAAACTGTATTTGATTAGAAAGCTATACCAAACCAAACTGATGAAAGGTCAGGATATACAGGATTAAATAAGGCACACCTCGGAAATGGTTGAATGCCTGTATATTTCAACGCATTAGTGCACGTTTAACGCAGTATATTTCAGTGCGGCACTGCACATTTAACGCTGAATATTTCAGTGAGCTACTGCACATTCAACACAGTATATTTCAGTGCATTACTGCACGTTGTACGCAGTATATTTCAGTGCATTAATGCACGTTTAACTCAGTATATTATAGTGCGTTACTGCACAGTTAACACAGTATATTTCAGTGCATTACTGTATGTTTAACGCTGTATATTTCAGTGCATTACTGCACGTTTAATGCAGTATATTTCAGTGCGCTACCGCATGTTTAAGGCAGTGCATTTCAGTGTGCTAATGAACGTTTAATGTAGTATATTTCTGTGTGTTACTGCACGTTTAACGCAGTATATTTTAGTGAATTACTGCGTGTTTAATGCAGTACATTTCAGTGCCTTACTGCACGTTTAACGCAGTATATTTCAGTGCGTTAGTGCACATTTAATGCAGTATATTTCAGTGCGTTAGTGCACGTTTAACGCTATATATTTCAGTGCATTACTGCACATTTAACACTGTATATTTCATGGCACTACTACATGTTTAACGCTGTAGATCATCCAGTTTTGGAGGCATTGAAGCAGAGGAAGACATATGTCAAACAGTAAGAGATGGTTTTCCATCTGCAGAACCCTTGGCAGTAGTACGTGGCTGGGATGAGGCAATTCCAGACACTGTAATCCTCTGTGACCCAGAGGAGTCTGCTACTCTTACCTCCACAAACTTGCGGTGCATGGGCTCCCTCATTTCTCAAGTCTGTGTAAGGACCCAAGAATATGTGGCATCAAGATGAAGGATCACTATTGGTTGGCAACCCTCCTTGACCATTACAAGAAGAATGTCTCTGAACTCATCCAGTCCCCACAGAGGGAGCAGAAGATAAATTCTCTTGAGGACACCTTAAAGAGGGGTTTAGGTAATGCCTTTCACGACTCTGAAAGGTTACAGTCTGGTGGAAAACATAATTTTGAGGCTTCTGTTGGTCAAGAGAAGAGTGCTGGGGAAGTTGGCCGCCTTAGTAATTCCTTTCAAATGTTTTTTAGTTCTCTGCGCCCGGGCTGTCAGCTTCCACATCCCATTGGCAGCATCTGCATCATATGGTGGGAGATTATCTAGGGGCAAAATCAGACATTAAGAGCTTTCCAGGTAAAGATCCACCTGATTACTGGGTCATGAGAATAGACCACTGGCTAGAACTTGCCCAGTATGCAATTGAGCTGCTGGGCTGCCCTGCATCCATCATGCTATCCGAATCCGTTTTTTGACAGATTTAAGAGAGCGTCTGTGTACAGACTCCGTGGACCAGCTGACATTTATCAAAATTAATCAGTCCTAGATTAGCAGCAGCTATCGAGCCCCTGATGCTGATGTCACTGATTAAGTGCTTTCTGTATCTGGAATCTCTGAAAGCCTGTCTAGGCTGCCTAGCTTTGTGGGTGTTGATTTCATCTGGAAGAAATTTTTGGTGTTGGTTTCATGGGCACTATTAACACTCAGGGACCAATTTTATTGCATCTGTTTGACAGGTGCATATCATTTCAATTTTTGACAGCAAGGCCAATTCTTGCTTTTATCAAGAGTACCTCTATATGGTTACGGTATGAAGGCACCACCTACACCCAAAGACCAATTTTTCCACACCTGTTTGACAGGTGTATATCATTTCAATTTTTGTGAATATTTATGATGAAATGAATGATGATATTCTCTTTATCCTGCTTAGACTGCAGTTCTTGGGAAAGGGACCTATTATGATGGCACTGCTATGTATAGTTACTATAAAAGATGAGACATCTCATTTCAAATCAAATGTGGCCTTTGCAAGCAAACAACTGAATTATACAGATAAATCACAGCAGGAGGTAGCACTAAATATGTAGAACAAATGTCAAAAATTCTAGCAAAGTATGCTGAGTCTATAAAAATATTTTTTTTTCAAACTTAGACATGTATGAAAATATTCATCAATGTATGTTCATTTTGTTTTCATTGCATTGGGGGAATTCATGTCTGCCATCATTTTATGACATTCTTTTACTGATGGTTTTCTGGAGCTATGTTACTGGCATACTCAAAGGAAAAATATACAGTTTCACTGTTTTCAAATGCTCTTCCTTTTCTCCCACTCTCACCACTCAGCAAAACATAATTTTCATTCCACTCAAAGTCTGATTATGTTGCCCTAAGATGTTAGAGCTAAAAGGACTCTTGAAAAAAAACATGTAGATTAATGGTATCAAACACCTGGGAAAGGGATCATTTCAGAGGGTTATCAACAGTATTTGCACCTTTACAGAGAGTGTTAAAATATAATTGCCTACACTGTTTGGAACATAAGGTATCTAGCATTAAAAAAAAAAGAAAAAAAAAGAAAAGATGCAATTATAAGTAAGTGATTTAAAAACAATGTTTTTGTTATTATAAATTCGTTTTGAGAACTAAAAATAAGTGGATGGTAATAATGAAAAGTTACCTGCAAAGAAGACAGTTAATAATCACCTCTACCATTGCCCATGACACACAAATGGTGTCCATTTTCTGGTCCCTGCTGCTGGGTGGCACAGGCAACAGAAGTGGTTGAGTATTAAATGTCTTCTCTTTAAGGAACATTATATTTTAAAATGTAATGTAGCAAACTATTCCTTTTAATTACAAGGAATTACAGTTAGAACATCTTTTCTCACATCAAACGCAGCAAATTTTAAAGCTCTGATGAATAAATGTGCATTCCCGGTGAATGTCAATCTGATAAAAGTACAGTGAATGTTTAATGTTTGGCAGGAGTATTTTTATGTTAAAAGAATTGGTGTTATTTAATAACCACCTTACTTTCTGTTATAAAACATGTCAAGCAAAATTGCCTTGACAGTACAAAAACCTACAAAATTAACCCTTTTTGGAAAGTAGACACCTCAACGTGATCTAATTTTTACCACATTCTGGTATTGAGGGGGTTAACAACTAAAACCCAAGAGAAATGTAATATATTGCAGCTCACCAGTCCTTATATATGAGGTGCTTACATTAGTTTTCTTTTTCAGACTTTTTTTAAAATGTATTTTCACTTAACGACCTGCTAGCACATTTCCTGTCCTAGGGTGTCAACATTCAATGTACTGTATCTATGGAGAAGTGTTGTCCCCCTAGGTCGGCCATACATGGTTAATCTCGGCCTGTTCAGCAGGAACCGCCAAGATTCAAACCATTAATGGGTAGGCTGAATGTACCAAGTTGATCGATCGATCAACTTGGGTACAAAAAGCCTGCCGGATTCGCTTCAGATTATCACAACCGGCTGCTAATTCCACTAGCGATAATCACTGTCTTCTCTAGGCGGGAACGGTTACCCTCATATGCCCCCGCTCCCCCACAAAGACAATTGCTTGGCAGAGGGGATTCCCCTGTCTGTGTTCATGGGGGAATCATGCAAATCTCTTTTCTGCAACCCGTGATTGCAGGAAATAAATTTGCACTGTCTATGGACTGCCTTAGTCTACTCTCTTAATCTAGACTACAGAAATTAGACATATGCAGAGCAGAAAAATGTGTTTTGTTTTGTTTCAGATAGATTTGTTACATTACTAATTTCGTTTCGTTATGGAATTCATTTAGTTTGGTTTCGGAATTCGTTTCATTTTCGTAAAATTTCGGTCTGTTTTCTTTAAAATTTGTTTGATTTATAAATTTTGTTACAAATTGAAACTTTTCAGAATGATTAGAATTTGGATTGTTAAGCAGCGGGCTGGGAAGCAGGCCGCCTGCATCCTTAACAACCATGTGTCATCATCTATCAGCAGGCAATAGAACAAAATTTAAAAAAAAACAACATGGGGTCCCCTCCAAAATCCATACCAGACCCTTATCTAAGCATTCAACCTGGCAGGTCAGGAAAGTGGGGGGTAGAGTGACCCCCCTCCTGAACCATACCAGGCCACATGGCCTCAATATGCCCAAAGCACATTGTCCCCATGTTTATTGGGACAAGGGCTTCTTCCCGGCCACCCTGGGCTGTGGTTGTCAGGGTCTGTGGGTGGCGGGCTTATCAGAATCTGGAAGCCCCTTTAACAAGAACCCAAACCCCCCCATGTGATTGGATATTGGGTAAGTGTCAACAAGTAAGAAACACAGGAAACAGTTTTTGACAAGTCCTTTATTAACCACTTGCCGACTGCCGATATACTTCCCTTCGGGGATATATATCGTTGCTATGGCAGCAGCTACCTGCTATGACTCCGGTATCCCCGTGTTCAGCCGGCGGTCAGCTACAATATAAAAGTGGTCTCTGTGGCGGATTCACCACGAGATCACTTTTATCGGTGGTGGGAGCGGGGCCCCCCCCTCCCGCCGCGATCCGGTGCCCTCCGCCACTTACCGGAGCCATCGGCAGCGGCGGAGGCGATCGCATCTGTCCCCTGGGCTGACATTGAGACGAGTGAGGGGAAGATGGCCCCCACCTGTCTCCATGACACTGCAGGGAGGAAGCTACGTCAAAAAGTCACTTCCGCCTATAGCTCTTAAAGGGCCAATTTGTTTATGTTTACATTCCTTGTAATAGGAATACAAGTGACACATTTTTTTTTTAAACAGTGTAAAAATAAAAAGTAAAAGGTAAAATAAATAATAAGAAAAAAATTTTAAACGCGCCCCGTCCCGCTGAGCTCGCGTGCAGAAGCGAACGTATACGTGAGTAGCGCCCGCATATGAAAACAGTGTTCAAACCACACATGCGAGGTATTGCCGCGATCGGTAGAGCAAGAGCAACAAATCTAGCTCTAGACCGCCTCTGTAACGCAAAACATGCAACCGGTAGAATTTTTTTAATGTCGCCTATGGAGATTTTTAAGGGTAAAAGTTTGTCAACCATTCCACGAGCGGGTGCAATTTTGAAGCATGACATGTTGGGTATCAATTTACTCGGCGTAACATTATCTTTCACATTATAAAAAAAAATGGGCTAAGTTTATTGTTGTCTTATTTTTTAATTCAAAAATGTTGATTTTTTTTAAAAAAAGTGCGCTTGTAAGACCACTGCGCAAATACGGTGTGACAGAAAATATTGCAACAACTGCCATTTTATTCCTTAGGAAGTTAGGAAAAAAAGATGTATAATGTTTGGGGGTTCTAAGTAATTTTCTAGCAAAAAAAATGTTTTTAACTTGTAAACACCACATCTAAAAAAGAGGCCCGGTCTTAAAGTGGTTAAAAGAATGTCGTGTCCATCACGACGCCTGCGAACCCGAAAAATAGAAGAATGGCAAAAAAAGCTTCGCCTCCTAAGAGGCTACCACCAACTGCCCTCTCTTCGCTTTGACAGCTCTTATAAAGGGAAGGGGCCGTGCCACACAGTTACGTCACCCGTTGACACCACCCCCTCCTGACATCACATGACGTAATACGATGTCAGAAGTGATGGATGATTGATGTACATCGAGGGCCAATATTTTTTTTCCTTTTTTAATAAAGGATTTGTCAAAAACTGATTCTTGTGTTTTTTACTTTTTTACACTTTTTTTGGTGAATGGGCACAGGCACAATGTACACGACACCATTCACCATTAAAGGGGGCTTCCAGATTCTGATAAGCCCCCTGCCCACAGACCCCGACAACCACAGTCCAGGGTTGTCGGTAAGAAGCTATTGTCCCCATCAACATGGGGACAAGGTGCTTTGGGGTGGAGGGCGCAGAGCCCCCCTGCCCCAAAGCACCCACCACCCCATGTTGACAGCATGTGGACTGGTATGGTTCAGTATGGCTCGCTTGCCCCCCCCCTTTTCTGACCTGCCAGGCTAGGATAAACATCTTGTGTGGATTTTGGGGGGGACCGCCACGCTGTTTTTTTAAAAAAATTTGGGGTGGGGTTCCTCTTAAAATCCATACTAGACCCAAAGGGCCTAATATGAACTGTGGCGAGACCCTACACTGTTTTTTAACATTTTTCTATTGCCGGGCAATTATTGGTATTCTTTATCTTCATATTCATCTGTCAGTGGGGAAGCCCCTTCACAGATGATGGTTGTTAAAGACGCAGGTGGTCGCCTTTCCGGCCCGCTGCTTAACAACCAGCTATTTATTCACACAGAATTTGAATAGGTTGATCGTTTTTCCAACCGATCTTAATTCTAATTGTTCTGAAAAGTTGGAATTCGTTAAAATTCGTTTTCTAACGGATGTCAACTAAATTCGTTACCATTTGTTACTATTTCATTCAGAGATTCGGATGCATCTGAATCTTCGAATAACCAAAAATTTGTCTGAACTTGTATTGGACATGTCTAACAGAAACCCCCCTTCTCATTTACAAAACATAGGGGTGAAGTGTTCTTTAGTCCACAGAGGAGAACTGGGCAGGGCTGATAATACTACTCGGGACTTATGAAAAAAAGGCATGTAGGGAGCCCAGGAACTTGCAAACTCACAGGATTTGTACCAGGGTTAGCAGTTGTTTTTTTTAAACAGATAAAACAAAGCACTTTCAATGGTTACTTTACCACACCACAATGGAGAAAACAGAAGTTCATAGAGTTGACATACACTTTATTTGGTAAATGTGCAGGGGAATCTTCCCACTGAATGTGTTTTATAAGAAATAACCATAATTCATCTGTATTTTTTAGTGACTATCACACATGCAACTTTATAAAGATGACCCATGTCAAAAACATAAAAAATAATTGCCCCAAAGTGTACATTATGCCAGAAAAAATAATGAATGATAATCACTCCAAAAGTATAAATTCTATCAGAAAAAAAAATGTGATAATTTCCCCCAAAGTGTATTTTATGTTTAAAAGATGTAAAATAATTGAACCAAAAATATATAATCCCTCAGAAAACTGTAATATAAGGTGGGGGGGCAAAGAAATTAGCACTATTCCCTCCTATTGGACCAGTGCCGTAGCTAGGCATTATTTCACCTGGGGAAAAGACTCAGTTTAGCACCCCCCCACCTGAGAGGGAAGTTCTCCATACACACACCCCCAGCCCCCTGCCTAGAGAGAGAAGTTCTAATATTCTACATAAATAAATCAAAGGATGGTAAGAATAATATATAAGGTATTTCAAAGTTTTGGTAATAGTGACATGCTGCTGTCAGTAGGGCAGAGGACGGTGTCAGTAGGGCAATAGACGGTGTCAGTAGGGCAGTAGAAGGTGTGCAGTGGACTGTGTCAATAGAACAGTGGATGGTGTCAGTAGTTTGGGTTTTTTTATATTAATTTTTACAATTTTATGTTTTATTTACTTTTTACAATATACATACAGTTTACTATGCTTCAGTTATGAATGAACACAGTGAGTGATCGGTACTGATCACTCACTGAGTTCACTCAGAAAACCCGGCACTGGGCTCTGGGATGCAGCACAGATTCGCTGGGACACTGGGATTTAAATCAAATCTTCCAAATGTCACAGCGAAAGCCTGGACAGGTGGCAACTATAACGGTTCCCTCCCCCAATGTGGCGCCCAGGGCACATCCTCCCTTCTAGTTTCGGCCCTGTATGGGACTATGATTGACTGAGAAATTTCGGGAAAAAATTGTAGTAATGTCAAATGTGCACACTTACCTGTAATTGGTTAAGTGAGGTGTCACATGCTAAAGGTAATGGTTCTGGCAGCAAGTACTTATTAAAGAAAAAGAAAGTGCATAGTTAATGTAATTCAATGGTTGACAGCAAGGAAGAAAGGAGCATCCCACCCTGCCGCCCATCTTTGTGGTCCTTGTTATATGGTTTTGCCTCTTTCTTTAGAAAGGGAATAGTATTTATTGTAGAGTTTGTGTTAACTAAAGCTGTAATAACTGAGTTATATATCCATACGTATTAATCGTATATATTATTTATGGTGTTGTAACTATATATTATTGGTGTGGTATATAATATATTGGATGTTTTAATTACCAATAATTAAGGGCTGTGGCAATTTCAATCAGTTTAAATCCATTATTTGAGTCTGTGTTTATTATTTATGTATTCTCAGGTTTAAAGGTCCTCTCTAAAGTCCCATAGTTGGGCGTTGCCCCAGCTACAAACAGATGCTGGGTTGCCGTACAACCACGTACAGCCACGCCCCCGACATGTTTCGTCATACCGACTTCTTCACAGGATTCTTCTATGAAGAAGTCGGTATGACGAAACATGTCGGGGGCATGGCTGTACGGCAACCCAGCATCTGTTTGTAACATGTGACGTATGGGCGCTCTGCACTGGTCGGCTGTGACTACCTCGTATTGCTGAGGATCCAACAAGGGGAGGGGTGAGATCTAAATGCTGCATTCTGGGTCCGCCGTGACCATAGTACATTGCCACTATCAGTCACAGGGAGTTCACTTTTTATGCCATTTTAACATTTTTAGAATGTGAGTACAATAGTAGAAGATCTTGTTTGTGTATTTCAATAAATGCTCTTAAACGTTATCACACTATTGGAGGCATTATTTCTTTTCATGGTGGTATACCTCTTCATGATGAGGACTGCTGTTAATTAAAGAGCTCCATTTGCTGTGGACGCAACTCCATTTATCCTGAGCAGCCCCCAGGGGGGCTTCAATATTGCCTACACGTCAAGCATGAGAGTGCAAGGCAATATTTTCTGGTGAGTGCGGCTCCATATGAGTGAATCACAATCACAACCAATGTGGTGGAGGAGACTTTTATGGCATAGGAAGATTGCTGTTTCAGATTCACACTTTTGATGCACATCATCCTGCATGGACTTTGTTTCATCGGTTTACCTTTATAATATTGCACGAACTGCTTATTCACATTTATATTAGATTTATCATTTGTTTTATTTTTATTTTTCTGGTCACTAAAGGAAAGGCAGAGTTATTTGGAAATATCACGGATATTTATTGGTATAGCAATAACACTAAATGTTGTTGTATTTTATATCGCAAGCTATCACTACAAATTATGTGATTCACTATGATTTAAATGATTCATGTCATTTATAGCGCCACTATTTTATTTATTTAAAATTGTAATTACGCGCCCCTGTTAAACAGGGGCATAAAAATTTGGCCTTAGGCGGTGGTGGTGGTGGTGGCACAACACTGTAAAGCCCCACAGATACTTTTGTTGAGAGCAGGAACAGGCCCTGCTGTGAAGTATTAGATAAAAAATTGGAATTACACGCACCTGTTAAACAGGGGCATAAAAATTGGGCCTTAGGCGGTGGTGGTGGCACAACACTGTAAAGCCTCACAGATACTTTTGTTGAGTGCAGGAACAGGCCCTGCTGTGAAATATTACATCAAAAATTGTAATTACACACCCTGTTAAACAGGGGCAGAAAAATTGGGCCTTAGGCAGTGGTGGTGGTGCCCTGAACCGAAAATATTCCTAGAAGCTACCATCATGAAGATTGAGGAGGAATAAGATAGTCACTCAGCATAATAGGATAGTCACTCAGCATATACAGTCTTCAAGGGATTCCACATCCATAGAAAAATCAATCGGTTACATCAGCATCAGGTGCTTGGTAGCTGGTACTCCATTCCTCAACCTGGGTACAATCATTGGAGCCTTCAAATCGCTGCGCATCCTCCTGCAGCATGTACCCGACACTGAGGTCGAATAGCTCGGGGGACTCCTCCGTGCATGATGGTGGGGCTAGGGAAGGAGTGACTGTTGACATGGAGCCGATGGAATAGGCCACTTTGGCAGCTGCATTGGCAGGCGAACTACTCTGAGCCTGGGTGACAGAGGATGAGGAGGATGAGGAGGGCTTTGTTATCCATTCCACCAACTCTTCTGCATGTTGTTGCTCAATAACACGGCCAGCTGCAGAAAAAAAGGACAAGCGTGCCCCATGGCCACATGCTGAGGATGCATAATGTTCACGACCAGCACTGTCGACTGTAGACATGCTGTAAATTTTGTTTAGCAAAACCACACTACACTGTATTGTGTACTGTGTACACCACCAGAAAAGTAGTAGCAAGTGCACTAGGGGTGCACGGTACTGTGTAGACCAACAGAAGTGTAATAACAACTATGGGTGTACTGTATGTATTGTGTAAAGTAGTAGCAACTGCACTAGGGGTGCATGGTACTGTGTACCGTACACCAACAGAAGTGTAATAACAACAATGGGTGTACTGTATTGTGTACACCACCAGAAAAGTAGTAGCAACTGCACTAGGGGTGAACGGTATTGTGTACACCACCAGAAGTCTAATAGCAACTGCACCAGGGGTGCACGGTGCTGTGTACCGTGCACCAACAGAAGTGTAATAACAAGTATGGGTGTACTGTATTGTGTACACCACCAGAAAAGTAGTAGCAACTGCACTATGGGTGCACGGTACTGTGTACACCAACAGAAGTGTAATAACAACTATGGGTGTACTGTGTACACCACCAGAAAAGTAGTAGCAACTTCTCCATGGGTGCACAGTACTGTGTACTGTGTACACCGCCTGAAGTATATTAGAAAAAGTACACCAGGAATGGCCTGCAGTCAGATATAGCTAAACTGGATACAGCGGGGATATATATATATATATATATATACACAAGACTGTCTGTATATGTATATATTAAATACGCTGCAGCTAACTGAATAATCTGCCTGCCTGCTCAATCTAAATGACACTCTCTCTCTGTCCACGCCAACAACACACTACACGGGGACGATGTTCGAGTCGAACTCATGTTCGACCCGAACAGAAAGCTCATCCCTATTACTTAATAGAGGAGTTGCTCCACTCAAACTCGAAAGAGCTTTTCAATGCTGTAACTGTTTCTGGTTTAGGAGAAATGTTTAGAGCATTTAGAGTAGTTTACCCGGAGGCTCAAGACAGCTGTAAATTTGTTCAATAGTTGTAGAGTTTGGTTAGGGTTGCGATCGGTGACTAATAAATAGCAGCATGTTGTCAGCGAATAAGCCTCATTTATGGGTTTGAAAGCTGCAAGTTACCCCTTGGATGTTGGGGTTGGAGCGTATTGCTATCACCAAGGACTCAATCGCAATAGCAAAAATTAAGGGGGACAGTGAGCAGCCCTGTCTAGTGCCACTAGCTATACTAAAGGGTTTTGAGTAATGTCCCTGGAGGCATATCAGAGCTTTCGGGGAGGAGTAGAGGGAGTGGAGAACCCCCATGAAGTGCTGGCCAAATCCCCAGTGCTCCATGAGGGTGAAAATATAAGGCCAGACGAGTGAGTTAAAAGCCTTATGTAAATCAAGGAATAGTAGCATTCCTTCTTGTTTGGGGCCCTTATCCCAGCTAGATTGTAGTAGGGAAATGATGTCTATGGCCCTTTTAATTGGGTCCGGCCCCTGTCTGCCTGGGATAAATCCTACTTGGTCCTTGTGGATGTACCGACTAATGAAGGAAGCTAGGCGATTGGCAAGAATTTTTGTTAGAATCTTTAGGCCATTGTTTATGAGGGAGATCGGTCTATGGTTCCCCACTTCTTCCTGGTTTTTGTCTGGTTTGGATATTACTGTTATGTAAGCAGTGTTGGGTTGAGGGTCTAAGGGAGAGCCTAGGGTTTTTGCGTAGAAAAATTTTGCCAAGTAGGGGGGAGAGTACCTGCAAAGGTCTTGTAATAGGGCACTGAAAGACCATCAGGTCCAGGAGCTGAACACTTCTTAAGGTCTTTTATGACCTCCAATATCTCCTCAACTGAAAAGGCTGCCTCTAACAAATTTTTGTGTTCGGTAGATGGCCCCACTCCAACGAATGTGTTTCCCTGCTTTTGCCATGAGAGCTAGATTGAGCTCTAAGCCAGCTGCGTCTAACTGTTGAGGCCTTACTTAGGACATTTCTTATATTTAGTCCTTAGGGTTGCAAAGTTTGTTCTAATTTGATAATGTCCATCTGTCACTCTCTTGATTTGGGTCGCCAGTTGGATTATTTTGCCTCTAATGGTCACTTTGTGGGCTGCCCACAAAGTCTCCAGGGAAATATCATCGTCATTCAGGTTAAAGTATTCCTTTAAGGAGTTATCTATTTCTTTAGTTTTGATGGGGTCACTAAGGAGCAATTTATTTAGTAGCCAGTGCGTTCCCGGTTGACATGAGTGGTATGTAGGGAGAGCGTTACCATTAAATGATCTGACCAGACTGTATCTTTGATGGTCGATTTTTGGGCTGATGGAATGAGGCTTGGGGAAACTAGGATATGGTCAATCCTGGCATAGGACTGGTGGGGGCAGGAATAGTGAGTATAGTCTCGTTTCGAGGGATTCAGTTCCCTCCAAATGTGAACAAGGTTTTGAGAGTTAAGGAGTCTAGCTATTTTGAGACTCGCCTTAGTGGGGCGGGACAACTGGGCTGTAGGGGGTTTGGACCTATCTAGCCCCTGGTCAAAAGCAATGTTTGAGTCCCCTCCAAAGATGACCGTTCCCTCCAAGAGGGGTTTCAAGGTTTTGAAGAGAGACTGGAAGAATTTAGTCTGTCCCTTATTGGGGGTGTAGTAGAATACTATGGAGTATAACTCTCCCTCCACAGTTCCCTTTACTAGGAGAAATCTTCCCTCCGGGTCTCTGTAGTCCGCAATCGGGGAGAATTTACTATGCTTAGGGAATAAGATTGCTACCCCCTTGGTCTTGTTTGCTGCATTCGCTAGGTAAAATGTTGGGTAATATGCGTGGAGGAATTTGGGGTTGTATCGGGCCGGGAAGTGTGTCTCTTTGAGTATAACTGTGTCTAGATTGAGAGAGTGGTAGACTTCAAATGCTATCCTCCGTTTCCTAGGGGGAGTTTAGTCCCTGAGCATTATGGGTAGCTATCCTGAAATTTGTCCTTGTTGGGTTTAAGTTAGCCATGAGAACAGAGGGGTGGAATGCTGTCGAAGCTACCGTCACTTACCCATTGCCGTCTTCTTCCGTTGGAAATAGATCTGTGTATATGGCGGGTTTTGATCGGGGCTAGAACCGGGCACATGTCACAACTTGTAGATTGGCTAGAAAAGGATGAAGAGTAATAGGGCGTACACACGGTTGGACATTGATCGGACATTCCGACAACAAAATCCTAGGATTTTTTCCGACGGATGTTGGCTCAAACTTGTCTTGCATACACACGGTCACACAAAGTTGTCGGAAAATCCGATCATTCTGAACGCGGTGATGTAAAACACGTACGTCGGGACTATAAACGGGGCAGTGGCCAATAGCTTTCATCTCTTATTATTTATTCTGAGCATGCGTGGCACTTTGTCCGTCGGATTTGTGTACACACGATCGGAATTTCCGACAACGGATTTTGTTGTCGGAAAATTTTATCTCCTGCTCTCCAACTTGGTGTGTCGGAAAATCTGATAGAAAATGTCCGATGGAGCCCACACACGGTTGGAATTTCCGACAACAGGCTCCGATCGGACATTTTCCAACGGAAAATCCGACCGTGTGTACGGGGCATTAGAGATAGAGAAAAAGAGGAAAGTAGACAAAATAAGGAAAAGCGTCTTCTAGGAAGACCAATGGAAAACTCCTGTCAAACTCCTACCGGAAAAAATTGGCTGCCCCGTATTGAGGGCCAACAACCCATCCCACAGAAACAGGGAAGCTGCTACTATCAGATAGGTGGAGGTGCAAGGGGTCAATCCTGATCCCATCTTCTATGTGAAACAGTAACAAAAAAAAAACACAACCAATAATATCATATCTATGGAACATTGGGAGAAAAAAAAAAAGATCCCCAGGACTCTGGGTCTGGGGATTCTCCCTCCCTTCCCCAGTTGGGGGGGAGAGGAAGGTTCCCCTGAAAGAGCATGAAACGTGCTCAAGGCACTGAGACTGCCTGTTTAGGGCCCCGAATGCATGAAAAATTACTATCCCCCAGGCCACGGTAAAACCCGAATTCCCGGCGCCCCTGGAGGTGCACTCGAGAGGGTCGGTAAAGCTCCAGAGAGGAGCTCTGAACTTCTCGATAACTAGGGCCTTGGAGGTAGCATATAATCATTGACAACACTTAGGACAGTTTTTTTGAAAATAGAGAAACACGTGTTGTTTTGTCTTGTAATTTGCTTGTAACAAGCAATGGGAGAAAAACTTGGAATGCATAAACGGGAGGAAAAACAGTTGGGCCATGTAGGTTAGGAGTGAATAGCTCCATCAAGAGGTAGAACCACTATCGTGGGAGAGGAGAACAAATGAGAGTAGGATATAGGGATGGGCCAAACACCCCACTATTCGCAGCAGAACATGCAGGCAAAAAATGTGTTCAAACACGCGAACACCGTTAAAGTCTATGGGATACGAACGTGAAAAATCAAAAGTGCTAATTTTAAGGGTTAATATGCAAGCTATTGTCATAAAAAGTGTTTGGGGACCTGGGTCCTGCCCCAAGGGACATGTATCAATGCAAAAAAAAGTTTCAAAAACGGACGTTTTTTCGGGAGCAGTGATTTTTTTAATGCTTAAAGTGAAACAATAAAAGTGAAATATTCCTTTAAATTTCATACCTGGGGGATGTCTATAGTATGCCTGTAAAGTGGAGCATGTTTCCCGTGTTTACAACAGTCCGAGAGCAAAATGAAATTTTTAAACGAAAAAAAGTCATTTAAAAGGTAGCACCGGCAGCTATAATGAATTGTTGGGTCTCTGCAATACTCATAAAAGTCATTGAAAAAAAACGGCCTGGGGTTCCCCCACAGTGCATTACCAGGTCGTTCAGGTCTGGTATGGATATTAAGGGGAACCCCGCGCCAGAATTTTTTAAAAAATTGTCGTGGGGGTCCCCCTCAAAATCCATACCAGACCCTTCTGAGCACGCAAACTGGCAGGCCACAGGAAATGAGGGGGGACGAGAGAGCACTCCCCCCCTCCTGAACTGTACCAGGGCACATGCCCTCAACATGGGGAGGATGTCCCCATGTTGATGGGGACAAGGGCCTCATCCCCACAACCCTTGCCCGGTGGTTGTGGGGGTCTCTGGGCGGGGGGCTTATTGGAATCTGGAAGCCCCCTTTAACAAGGGGACCCCATGTGAAATGGTAATGGGGTACAAGTGTACCTCTATCATTTCACATAAAAAGTGTCAAAAATGTTAAAAAAGACAGTTTTTGACAATTCCTTTATTAATGTCTTCTTCTTTCCCGATTCTTCTTCCATCCTCTTCTGGTCTTCATTCGGTTTTCTACTTCCATCTTGTTCTTCCTCCACTTCTTCCACTTCTTCCTCTGATCCTCTGCTTCTTCCTTTGGTCTTCTCGTCCGCATCTTCCTCCGGTGTCTTCTTCCCTGCTTTGTTCTTCGGATGATCCACATCCATGGGAGGTTCCTGCTGTGTGACGTTCTTATATAACTGAGGGCACCTGGTGACCCCGCCCCCTCTGACGCATGGGGACTTCACGGGGACTTCCCTATGGCTTACCCCGTGATGTCAGAGTTACGTAACGGGTGACCCCACCCTCAGAAGCGGCACGCAGCAGGAACCTCCCATGGATGCGGATCATCCGAAGAACGAAGCAGGGAAGAAGACACCGGAGGAAGATGCGGACGAGAAGACCGAAGGAAGACGCAGAGGATCGGAGGAAGAAGCGGGGGAAGAACAAGATGGAGGAAGAAAACTGAATGAAGACCAGAAGAAGATGGAAGAAGAATCGGGGAAAGAAGAAGACATTAATAAGGAATTGTCAAAAACCATTTCTTGTCTTTTTAAACATTTTTGACACTTTTTTGTGAAATGGTAGGGGTACATTTGTACCCCATTACCTTTTTTTTACACAGGGGGGATGGGATCTGGGGGTCCCCTTGTTAAAGGGGGCTTCCAGATTCCAATAAGCCCCCCCACCTGCATACCCCCACAACTATCTGGCAAGGGTTGTGGGGATGAGGCCCTTGTCCCCATTAACATGGGGACGTCCTCCCCATGTTGAGGGCATATGGCCTGGAATGGTTCAGGAGGGGGGGCACTCTCTTGTCCCCCTCTTTTCCTGCGGCCTGCCAGGTTGCGCGCTCGGATAAGGGTCTTGTATGGATTTTTAGAGGGGACCCCCACGCCACTTTTTAAAAAAAAATTGGCACAGGGTTCCCCCATGCCATTTTTTCTTAAATTTTGGCACGGGGTTCCCCTTAATATCCATACCAGACCTGAAGGGCCTGGTATGGAATTTGGGGGGACCCCCACGCATTTTTTTAATTTTGGCGCGGGGTTCCCCTTAATATTCATACCATACCCAAAGGGTCTGGTAATGCACTGTGGGGGAACCCCAGGCCGTTTTTTTCAATGACTTTTATGGGTATTGCAGAGACTCGACAATTCATTATAGCTGCCAGCGCTATGGCTAGTACTTTAGTATGCCTGTAAAGTAGCGCATGTTTCCCATGTTTACAACAGCCCGAGAGCAAAATGACATTTCTAAAGTCATTTAAAAGTACTAGCGGTAGCGCCGGCAGCTATAATGAATTGTCGGGTCTCTGCAATACTCATAAAAGTCATTGAAAAAAACGGCCTGGAGTTCCCCCACAATGCATTACCAGGCCCTTTGGTTCTGGTAGGAATATTAAGGAGAACCCCCGAACCAAAATTAAAAACAAAACGTGTGGGGGTCCCCCAAATTCCATACCAGGCCCTTTAGGTCTGGCATGGATATTAAGGGGAACCCCGCGCCACAATTAAAGAAAAAGGCGTGGGAGTCCCCCAAAATTCCATACCAGGCCCTTCAGGTCTGGTATAGGTATTAAGGGGAACCCCGCGCCACAATTTAAAAAAATGGCGTGGGGGTCCTCCTAAAAATCCATACCAGGCCCTTATCTGAGCAACCTTGCAGGCCGCAGGAAAAGAAGGGGGCGAGAGAGCGCCCCCTCTCCTGAACCATACCAGGCTACATGCCCTTAACATGGGGAGGATGTCCCCATGTTGATGGGGACAAGGGCCTGATCCCCACAACCCTTGCCCGGTGGTTGTGGGGGTCTCCGGGCGGTGGGCTTATCTGAATCTGGAACCCCCTTTCCAGTACCGCATCCATGGGAGGTTCCCGCTCTGTTCTTCTGACAGTTCTTATATAACTGAGGGCGGGGTCACCCATTACGTAACCGGGTGACCCCGCCCCCTCTGACATCATGGGTAAAGCCATAGGGAAGTCCCCGTGAAGTCCCCATGTGTCAGAGGGGGAAGGGGTCATCGGGTGGCCCTGCCCTCAGTTATATAAGAACTGTCAGAAGAACAGAAGCGTCACACAGCAGGAACCTCCCATGGATGCGGATCGTCCGGAGAACGAAGTGGGGAAGAAGACACCAGAGGAAGATGCGGACGAGAAGACCAAAGTAAGAAGCAGAGGATTGGAGGAAGAAGAGGAAGAAGCAAGGGAAGAACAAGATGGAGGAAGAAAACCAAATGAAGACCAGAAGAAGATAGAAGAAGAAGCGCGGAAAGAAGACATTAATAAAGGAATTGTCAAAAACCATCTCTTGTTTTTTTTAACATTTTTGACACTTTTTTTGTGAAATGATAGAGGTACATTTAAACCCCATTACCAAATCACACAGGGGGAGGCCGGGATCTGGGGGTCTCCTTGTTAAAGGGGGCTTCCAGATTCCGATAAGCCCCCTGTCCGCAGACCCCCACAACCACCGGGCAAGGGTTGTGGGGATGAGGCCCTTGTCCCCATCAACATGGGGACATCCTCCCCATGTTGAAGGCATGTGGCCTGGTACAGTTCAGGAGGAGGTGCTCTCTCGTCCCCCCATCTTTTCCTGCAGCCTGCCAGGTTGCGTGCTTGGATAAGGGTCTGGTATGGATTTTTAGGGGGAACCCCACGCCATTTTTTTTACATTTTGGCATGGGGTTCCCCTTAAAATCCATGCCAGATCTGAAGAGTCTGTTATGGATTTTGAGGGGGACCCCCATGCTATTTTTTTTTAAATTTTGGTGCGGGGTTCCCCTTAATATCCATACCAGACCTAAAGGGCCTGGTATAGAATTTGGGGGGACCCCATGCATCTTTTTTTTTTCATTTTGGTTCGGGGTTCCCCTTAATATTCATACCAGACCCAAAGGGCCTGGTAATGCACTGTGGTGGAATCCCAGGCAGTTTTTTTCAATGACTTTTATGAGTATTGCAGAGACCCGACAATTCATTAAAGCTGCCGGCGCTACCGCTAGTACTTTAAAATAACTTTCTTTTCCTTTAGAAATGTCATTTTGCTCTCTGACTGTTGTAAACACGGGAAACATGCGCCACTTTAGAGGCATACTGTAGACACCCCCCAGGTACAAAATTTAAAGGAATATTTCCCTTTTATTGTTTCACTTTAAGCATTATTAACCCCTTCTTGCCGAGCGTACTTGGCTTTCGGGGGTTATACCGGGATGATGCCCGCAGGTGCAGGCATTATCCCAGCACTGTTATTTAGAGCCGGCGATCGTCTTTTCAGGTATAACAACCGATTTGGCTAAAAGCTGCTCGGCTGTTATACCGGAGGAGCGGGAGAGGACGCCCCCCCTTCCACCGAGTCCTGCCACTCTTACCGAGCCTCCCATTCCACCGGGAGGCCTGATCACCAATCCGCCACCTCCGGTGGCTAGTGACAGTCTGGAACGAAGCCGTGAGTGGCTTCGTTCCAGCCTCCTAATTGTAAACACGGAAGCAACGTCATGACGTCACTTCCCGTTTTACTCGACTGCCAATGGCCGGTTTTAAAAAAATATACAGTATTCAGAATTGCAGAAAATGGCGATCTAAATACTTTGAAGTGCAAAGGGAAAAAGACCCCCGATCCCTCCATAAATTTTTTTTTTAAACACAATTTATTAATATAAAAATAAATAAAATAAATAAGAAAAAAAAAATTTTTAAAGCGCCCCAGTTCTCGCGAGCTCGCGCAGCAAAGAAAACGCATACGGAAGTCGTGCCTGCATACGGTGTTCAAATCACACATGTGAGGTATCGCCGTGATCATCAGAGCAACAGCAATAATTTTAGCACTAGACATCCTCTGTAACTCTAACCTGGTAACCGTAAAAAAAAATAAAGCGTCACCTATGGATATTTTTAGGTACCGTAGTTTGATATCTATTTTCTCGGTGTAACATCATCTTTCACATTATACAAAAAAATTGGGCTGTTTTTACTGTTTGTTTTTTTTTTTAATTCATGAAAATGTCCCTTTTCCCAAAAAGTTGCGTTTAAAACACCGCTGCACAAATATCGTGTGATATAAAATATGGCAACAATCGCCATTTTATTCTCTAGATTCTCTGCTAAAATATATATATAATGTTTGGGGGCTCTAAGTAATTTTCTAGCAAAAAATACGAATTTTAACTTGTAAACACCAAATGTCAAAAATAGGCCTAGTCATGAAAGAGTTAAAATCACTGCTCCCGAAAAAACATCAGTTTTTAAAACTTTTTTTGCATTGATACATGTCCCTTGGGGCAGGACCCAGGTCCCCAAACACTTTTTATGACAATAGCTTGCATATTAACCTTTAAAATTAGCACTTTTGATTTCTCCGATAGACTTTTAAAGGGCGTTCCGTGGCTTTCTGGGGGGTCCCAGGGCCCTGTGAGCTCTGTCCAACTCCAGGCGGTGAAGGGGGGTATTTGGGATTAGATCCTTGAAAAGCTCTTGGACTGCTTTGTAAATGTCCATGATGGTCTCAGGAAGACCCCGGATTCTGAAGTTATATCTTCAGGACCTGTTTTCCAAGTCATCAATTCCGGAAAGGGCTGTTTGAAGCTGGCCCTGAAGGACCTGAATGTGGGCCGAACTATGATTGGTTCTGGATACCATAATGTCCAGTTTGTTTTCTATGGCCTCCATTCTGGATCCCAGGTTTTGAAAATCAGATTTAATGTTTCTTGTGATTTCAGCCGCCTTGTTGGCTAGCCCCCTCTCTAGGAGTTTAGAGAGCTTGAGGGATAGGTCCGCTGTCGGTGTAGCCGAGTTCTGGTCTGGGAAGCCTGGGGATGGGGTCACAAGCAGATGGGATTCGAGAAGGCACCGACCGGAGAAAGCGTATAGTCCTCCATGGCGTGGCCCAGCAGAGATTCTGTGGAGGCTGGAGAGGGAGCCAAGGGGAGCTAGGTACTCCCATGGATTACCTGGGAGTAGGTGAGGGTTACTGGGGCTAAGACTTGCCTCTGATCCTGGGATCCCTCTGTGTAGGCTGAGTGTGGCTGTGCTGCTGCAGTGGTGGCGGCCATCTTGGTACACCCACCCCACGCTGACGTGTCGAATTGCAGCCCGAGATCTCGTCTGGCAGCCGGTCTGGACATCCAGAGGTGTACATGGGGATCTCAAGGGCTGGGGTGTTCCATTGGTGACTGTCCTGGGTTGCTGTGAGAGGAGCTGTGTGCGCCGTAGGTCGGGGGTAATGCAGATCTCCGGGCTTAGGCAGCCATCTTGGAGCCCCGCGCATGCGCCCTCTTTTGTAAATATTTTATTATATCTTTTTATGTGACAACACTGAAGAAATTACACTTTGCTACAATGTAATGTAGTGAGTGCATAGCTTGCATAACAGTGTAAATTTGCTGCCCCCTTTAAAATAACTCATCATACAACCATTCGGTTTGGATCAGAACATGCGAACAGGCAAAAAATTAGTGCTAATACGCGAACACCATTAAAGTCTATGGGACACGAACGTGAAAAATCAAAAGTGCTCATTTTAAAGGCTTATATGCAAGTTATTGCCATAAAAAGTGTTTGGGGACATGGGTCCTGCCCAGGGGACATGTATCAAATAAAAAAAAGTTTTAAAAAAGGCTGTTTTTTTGGGAGCAGTGATTTTAATAATGCTTAAAGTGAAACAATAAAAATGAAATATTCCTTTAAATATCGAGCCGGGGGGGTGTCCTTAGTAAGCCTGTAAAGTAGCAGATCTTTCCCATGTTTATAACAGTGCCACAGCAAAATGACATTTCTAAAGGAAAAAGTTTAATCCAAAACTGCTTGCGGCTGTAATGTATTGTCGGATCCCAGCAATATAGATAAAAATACAAAAAAAATGGCGTGGATGCCCCCCAAAATCCATATCAGGTTCTTCAGGTCTGGTTTGAATATTAAGGGGAACCCCGCACCAATTTTTTTTTTTAAATGGCGTGGGGGGGGGGCAGGCACTATATACTCTACTCTACTATCAGGTGCTTGATAGCTGCTGATCCAAGACTGATTCATTTTTATGAATGTGAGCCTATCAACAGAGTCTGTGGAAAGGCACACTCTTTGATCCGTTACAAACCCTCCAGCAGCACTGAATGTGCGTTCAGAAAGCACGCTGGATGCAGGACAGGCCAGTAGCTCAATTACATATTGAGCAAGTTCTGGCCAGTGGTCCATCCTCAAGACCCAGTAACCCAGGGGATGCTCTGTTGGAAAGGTCTCCAAGTCTGCTCTTACCCCTTGATATTCCTGTACCATGTAATGCAGACGCTGGTGTTGGTTGCTTGAACATTGGTGCTGAGGACTAAAAAATTGTTTAAAAGCATTGGTCAGATGGCCACCTTCTCCACTGCTCTTTCTCTGACTGAACGAAGCCTCAGCAACACGTTGTCCAGCACCAGGAAATGGGAACCTCCCAGTGTCTGGAACATTGCACAAACCTTTCTTCAAGGCCTCCTGAAGATGTTTCATCCTCTGCTCCCTCTGCAAAAGCAGTGTGAGTTCTGCAACCTTAACCTTGTAACGTGGATCAACAAAGGTTGCCAGCCAGTAATGATCCCTCTCCTTTATACCACGAATCCTAGGGTCCTTTGGCAGCCTTTGCAGAATCAGGGAGGCCATGCAGCATAAGTTTGCAGAGGCATTCGATTCTGTGTCCTCTGGATCACTAAGGATCACATGATCCATAACTACCTCCTCCCAGTCATGTACAACTCCTTGGGTTTCTGGGGAATGAAAACCATCCCTTAAAGACTGCTGCTGAGTGTTATCCTCTACATCCATGCTGACACAATCCTCCTCCTCCTCATCTTCTTCCTGTGTGTTTGGTGGGCCTGCAGGAATTCTATCTGGATAAAGGGGGCCTTGAGAGGAAAGGAAGTCCTCCTCTTCCTCCCGCTATTCTGCCTCAAGTGCCCTGTCCATGATTCCACAAAGTGTGTGCTCCAGCAGGAAGACAAGAGGGACAGTGTCACTGATGCATGAATTGTTGCTGCTCACCATCCTTGTGGCCTCCTCAAATGGTGACAGGACAGTGCATGCATCCTTGATCAGTAGCCACTGGCGTTGTGAAAAGAAGCCAAGCTCCCCTGACCCTGTCCTGGTACCATACTCGCACAGGTACTCATTGATGGCCCTCTGCTGTGTGTGCAGCCACTGCAGCATTGCCAACATTGAGTTCCACCTGGTGGGCATGTCACAAATGAGGCGGTTGGTGGGCAAATTGCATTCCCTTTGAATGTCAGCCAGCCGAGCACTGGCATTGTATGACCGGCAGAAATGACCACAGACTTTTCTGGCCTGCATCAGGAGATCTTGCTAGCCTGGATACCTGCCCAAGAACCACTGCACCACCAAATTCAGGATGTGTGCCAAACATGGAACATGGGTCAAGTGTCCCTGTCAGAGAGCGGAGAGAAGGTTGGTGCCATTGTCTACAACAACACTGAACCCTGTCCTGCATCCTTCCCAGCTGCCAGCAGAGTTACCCAGTGCGCCGTTAAGGAAAGGTAACGTCCCTGCCCATGCCTGCTGAACCATAAGTGAGCGGTAATATGAACCTTACTGCTGACCGCCCTTTCCAACGAGGTCAAAACATTGCCTTCCACATGCCAGTAGAGAGTCGGAATGGCCTTCCATGAAAATACATGGCGTTTTGGAACCTGCCACTGAAGTACAGCACATCCCACAAATTCACAAAAGGGGGCAGAGTCTACCAGCTGAAAAGGCAGCAGTTGCAGTGCTATTGGTGGTGTACTGCTAGCAGATTGCCTGCAAGGACTTGGGACACCTATTGCTATACCTTCATTCCTCTTAGTGCAGGTTTTTGAGAGGACTGGAGGTATAGTAGGGTTGGAGATCCCAGATGAGGAGTAAAGAACAGTCCGTCTTTTTCTTTGATGTGGGTCTTTCAAGTGCTGTTGCCAACAGACTGCATAGCAGGTCTGCAAATGTCTGTTCAAGCATGTGGTGCCCAAGCGGCTGCTGTACTGGTCATGCTTGATCTGCTTCAGACATAGGTTGCAAACAGCAATGGTGCGATCTGCTGCACACGTGTAGAAAAAGGCCCACACCAAGAAACTTTTAAAAGTCAGCGGGCAGTCAGCTGCGCCCTGCACCTGCGGAGGTCTGTGGTGTGATGCAATAGGGTGGCTGCCCTTAAGCTTTCCCCTAGAGGACATACTGCCTCATTGGAGTTGTGCCTCCTCCTCACTTTCCTCCTCTCTTCTCTCAGGCACCCAAGTATAGTCAGTGACCTCATCATCCCCTCCCTCCCCATCACAGGAGCAAACTTGGCAGTATGCTACAGCTGGGGGAACATGACTACCAGTTTCTTGTCCTTCTGTGGCACCCCCTCTCTCTAGGCTCATGTTACTCCCTTCCTCAACCTGTGAACCAACATCAGAGCCTTCAAACCACTGCGCATCCTCCAGCAGCATATAACCGACACTGTGGTTGAATAATTCTGGGGATTCCTCCGTGCATGATGATGGGGCTATGGAAGGAGTGACTGTGGACAAGAGGCCAGTGAAATAGGCTGCTTTGGCAGCTGCGTTGGAAGGCAAACTACTCTGAGCCTGGTTAACAGAGGATGAGGAGGATGAGGACGGCTTCGTTATCCACTCCACCAACTCTTCTGCATGTTGTGGCTCAATAACACAGCTAGCAGCAGCAAAAAATGACAAGCGTACCCCATGGCCACCTGCAGAGGATGCACCATTTCCACAACCACCACTGTTGACTGTAGACACAGAGGCTGTTTGCTCTCTTTTAGTGGCCTGTGAGTGTCTGCCTCTCCTTTGTGGCCTTCCGGACATGATGTATTTTTTGTTTTGCAACACCACAGTACACTGTATTAGATACTGTGTACACCGCCTGAAGTGTATTAGAAAGTGTACAACGGCTGCACTGTATTGTAAACTGTGTTCACCACCAGAAGTGTAGTGGAAACTGTACACACTGTATTAGATACTGTGTACACCGCCTGCACTGTATTAGCAACTGTACAACGGCTGCACTGCATTGTAAACTTTGTACACCACCAGAAGTGTAGAAGAAACTGTACACACTGTATTAGATACTGTGTATACCGCCTGAAGTGTATTAGAAACTTTACACACTGTATTAGATACTGTATACACCGCCTGCACTGTATTAGCAACTGTACAACGGCTGCACTGTATTGTATACTGTGTACACCACTAGAAGTGTAGTAGAAACTGTACACACTGTATTAGATACTGTGTACACCGCCTGCACTGTATTAGCAACTGTACAATGGCTGCACTGTATTGTATACTGTGTACACCACCAGAAGTGTAGTAGAAACTGTACACACTGTATTAGATACTGTGTACACCGCCTGCACTGTATTAGCAACTGTACAATGGCTGCACTGTATTATATACTGTGTACACCACCAGAAGTGTATTAGAAACTGTATACTACTGTATTAGATATTGTGTACACCGCTGGCACTGTATTAGAAAATGTACACCACGGAATGCACTGTAGATATATGCTACACTGAATGCAGAGTGTGTATATACCGTATTTATCGGTGTATAACACACACTTTTTTCCCCTTAAAATCAGAGGAAAATCACGGGTGCGTGTTATACGCCGATCCCCCGCTGACTGTGAGTGTACTAGGCTAGGTTCGGCTAGCTCCACTCACAGTCACGCCCAGTCCTGCCCTAAGATTGACATAACACAGGGACTGGGCGTGACTGTGAGCGGAGCTAGCCGAACCTAGCCGAGTACACTCGGCTATGTATGAATGTCGGCGGCGCACGGCTCCGCCCACAGGGCTACGAGAGGAGCTGAGAGCCGCCGAGAGACACAGGACCGGCTCTGTGTCTCTGGGCGGCGCCATATTTAAAAACAACAGTGACACTACAAGGCTGCAGTGTCACTGGGCAAGGCTGCAAATGACACAAGGCTGCAGATGACACAAGGCTGCAAATGACACAAGGATGCAGATGTCACAAGGCTGCATATGACACAAGGCTGCAGATGACACAAGGCTGCAGATGACACAAGGCTGTAAATGACACTGAAAGGCTGCAAATGACACTGGACAAGGATGAAAATGACACTGGACAAGGATGCAAAGGACACTACAAGGCTGCAGATGGACACTGATAAGGCTGCATTGATGGGCATTTAAATGTAAGTTTTTTTCCTGAAAATTCCCTCCTAAACTTGGGGTGCCTGTTATACACCGGCGCGTGTTATCCGCTGATAAATACGGTATATATATATATCTATATATATATCTATATATCTATATACAAGTGAGTGTGATCTCCTGTAATAGATCATTTGGAGTCGGTAAGCGGCAGTGTGTGCAGACACTTCTGTTGGTGCTGGGCAGAGCACAGTGAAGTTTGGCCCTAATAACAGCTCTTCTTCTGCTGAAGGCTCACCAGGTTGTTCTTCCTCAGCAGAAAAGTCTATCAAATCCCCTGTCTCTGCAACTGGTGTCTGGGGATAAAGGTTCACCATCTCCTGTCCCTGGAACCCAGAAGATGCTATCAGTGCTGGGCAGAGGTTAGCAGAGCTCTGCCCCGTTGTCAGCAGTTCAGCTTTGGGGATAGCGATCTCCAGATTTTCCACTGCCGATTCTCTGGCATTCTGCTGGACAGGCACATTGCTCCATCCAAGCTCATCCAATGCAGAAACAGGTTCATCAAGGTCAGTCAGCACTTGCTGCATCCTCCATAAGACCTCCGCCTCCATAGCTGCGGGGGCAAAGCACACTGTTACTCTGCCACATTGTCAACTCTTCAGTCAGGATTTCAGAGTTGTCAACTGGTATTTGCTGATAGTCCCAGGCAAAGGGAGCCCCACCCTGCTGCTGAGCAGAGTCTAGCAGCTGTCTGTAGGCCATCTCAAGCTCCCATTCCTGAATGGCCAGAAACTCCAAATCTTCCTGTGCCCAGTGCACTTCCGAGACATTCAGTCTTCGCTCTCTGTGCTCCATTATTTCCTACAAACGCCACTCCCGATCACTCCCAAAGTCAGGGTCCTTGGACAGCCTCCAGTATAACAATCCCAGGCCATCCTAGTCAAAGGCTTCCGTGGGGCTGTCATCCGCTGTCCACGGGCACACTTGGGCTACATACCACTGGAGGGCTCTGTAACTCTCGTCCAACCGCATTTCTGCCCGGATCAGCCTGCTTAACTCAGCTGTCCACTCCTGGTTCGGCTGTTCCCCCAATAACAGCATTCGCACTTTATACTGCGACCAGTACCTTACGTGGATGGAGGGGAGAACTTTTCCCTGGTTTTGCTGCTCACGGGCTAGCGTTTCCTTCCAGAGCTCGCAGCGAATAGAATTAAACCATCCTAGCAGGACCTGCTCTGATACTGGTCCTCTGTGCTGTATCTGCATCTCTCGCAACCTCCTTCTGAATTCCTCTTCCATGGTGGCTGGTATCTGTACCTCTCCTCTCCTGCTATCTGGACCTTGGATCCAGGTGATGGTTTGGATGTGTTCACGGCAAGGAAGCACGATCCCACCATTCCCTCCACGGCTCTCAAGTAAGTCTTTCAGCGTGGCTCTCCTGCAGGCTGGTTTGGAGTGTCCCATTAACTGGAGAGCAAATCCCATGGCTGCCAACCAATGTAACGATCCCCTTGCTCGCTCGATTCCACTCTCCCGACACTCCTCTGTGGCTATAGAATCATATTGCAGATCACCTCATCTATTTGTTCGGTCATCCGATGCTCCGGGATTAAAACTACAGCTATGTGCCGTTCCAATCCAGTTGTGATAGCTCAGAACAAACACCAGGCAGGCTGTATGTAAGTTCAACCAGGAATCTATTTTATTGAAAAATACAGGCTCTTTTATACAATAAAAGAGGAGGTGCGTACCTCCGGCTCATATTACTCTGAACCTACACCTGTGACCAGAAACTTAATTAACATGGGCTAATTAACTAATCCCTTTAGACAGCCTAGATGACTCAGACATGACCTTTAGGTCAGACTGGCCGTCTTGTAACTCAGAAAACCCAATCAACATGATCACAATAGCAGAGTTAATTAACACAAACAACAATGGGGATCTAATGACTCTTAGATCCCATACTAGAGACTTATTTACAATACACATTCTAGCAGGCAACAGACAGACAGGTGGCTGGAATTTACATCAGCATCTCCTAACAGTATTTGTCCAAGCATTATGAATCAACCACTATTCCTAATATGGCAAATCCAGGGTCCCCAGAGTCTGTGTGTCCTGGGGGACCAGGACCCGAATCCACAGTAATACCACCTCAAGGGTACCCAGGCATACAGCTCAGCAAGAGGCTAGCATTCAGTCCCCTCCAAAAGTCTCTCTCCCGGCTAGGTTTGTCACAGTATATATATATTAATACACTGCCTGAAGTGTATTAGAAACAGTACACCACGGAATGCACTGTAAATATAGGCTGCACTGGATGCAGAGTCTATATATCCCGTATTTATCGGCGTATAACACGCACCCTAAGTTTAGGAGGGAATTTTAAGGAAAAAAACTTTTAGGAGGGAAGTTTAAGGAAAAAAAAACTTACATATAAATGCCCATCAATGCAGCCTCATCAGTGTTCATCTGCAGCCTTTCCCCAGTGTCCAGTGCAGCCTTGTCAGTGCAGCTTTGCCCCAGTGCAGCCTTGTCAGTGCAGCTTTGCCCCAGTGCAGCCTTGTCCCCAGAGCAGCCTTGTCCCCAGAGCAGCCTTGTCCCCAGAGCAGCCTTGTCCCCAGTTCAGCCTTGTCCCCAGTGCAGCCTTGACCCCAGTGCAGCCTTGCCCCAGTGCAGCCTTGTCGCCGCCGACATACAAACGTTTTGCTTGTATTTTTAAACATGGCGCTGATGGTTCTCGGCTATTCTCAGCGCCGTTCACAGTCACGCCCAGTCCCTATGATGGACATAACACAGGTCCAATGGCTGGACTGGGCATGACTGTGAACGGCGCCGAGAAAAGCCGAGAACCCTCGGCTATGTGTATCTCGGCTCCGCCCAGTCACTGTGTCCTCGGCGGCGCTCGTTCAGCTGAACGAGCGCCGCCGAGCCCCTCCGAACTCCGCGGTGCCATGTTTAAAAATACAAGCTATGTGAATGTCGGCGGCGATCGCTCCAACAGATCACAAAATAGCGGGGATCGGCGTATAACACGCACCCACGATTTTCCCCTTATTTTAAGGGGAAAAAAGTGCGTGTTATACGCCGATAAATACGGTATATATATATATATATATATATATATATATATATATATATATATATACTCTGCATCCAGATGCATTGAGAAATGCAAATTGTGGACAAGGAAAGATTACTCCTGCGCTTGTGAGGTCTATTAGGTTTAAAATAGTAGTATTGTGAGCTGTAGAAAAGCTGAAAGAGATGGTGTTGCGTGTCCTGCTGCCCAAAAACAGACCCCGGGGTGGTCAAGGTAAGACTATATGGAGAGCGATGGATGAAGGGCGCGTGATCAATTGCTCACATCATGCAAACAGGTAACAAAATATGTAAAGCCCACCATCCACCTATGTCTGAGGCAGAGAGACAGCTGCGGACACACACGGCTCCAGTATCCTCTAAAGAGATCTCCTCCATCCTCCTATAGTACAGGACAGCATTGTCCCCGTAGGACGCAGACAAGCCGCAATCTCTTCTCCATCCAGCCCGTGAGACAGGACAGGTCCACACCACCCTACAATCCCATTTCAACATTTTAAAGGAGAACACACATACCATCAACATACCACATAGAACGTTTGAACGTGGACTGGTATGGAACACAGAAAAACTTATTTTTCATCTCAGGCCACTCTTCCCAACTAGCTATTCTGTTTATGTACATATGTTAGCCTACTGGCCCATATAGACTGTGCCCTGGTTCTCAAAGGTTCTGATGAAGAGGTTATCCTCGAAACGCGTCAGCTGACTCTAAACACTCACCTCAACATGGGCTTATGTTATTTTTAACCCATTTTTAATTTCCATGCTTTACATATTTTGTTACCTGTTTGCATGATACGTAGTATTGGTATTATTTATTTGCTTTTATTTTCATATGAATAAATTTTATACTTTTTGATGTGAGCAATTGATCTTCATCCATCGCTCTCCATATAGCATTGAGAAATGCATCCCAGTTTAGTCTCCCTATAAATTTATGGCAGCTTATGGGGTGGCGCAGACAGGGGCAAGGCACAGACATCATGGCTCTGTCCTGAGTGGCTCTGTCACGAGTGATGCGCAGTTTCACCGATGCAGTTTAACGAAAGCAGGATAAGTAAAGCTGCATTAACAACAACAAGAACTCTGCTCCACTCTGCAAGACGACAAGCAAACCAGCTTTGAATTTTATTTTATATTAGGTTAGTTTCCCACTCTCTATCCACTAACATGCTCCTTATTCTCTTCCTTCTCACATTGGTGTCTTCTATCCTCAAATTATCTTTACTCGACCCCTCCTCTCTTCCCTGCAGCATGCACATATCACCCTCACTCCTACCCTCTCCCTACTATGGCACCCATCATCTCCTGCATTTGCTGCACCCACATGCTGACATAAACACCAGGGCCACTAGACATGTGCGCTCATGCACATACCACTCCAACCTTGCCTTCCTCGCCCTCCTCCTTCTCCAAGTCTCAGGTGACATTTCTCCTAATCCTGGTCCGCCATATTCCAAATTCAAGCCACATATCCAATACCCCTCCCCCTCTGGCAGCCACAGCAATCCACTCAGTTTAATTTCTATCCCCCTGCTTCCTCAAAGCACCCCACCAATCTCATGCGCCCTTTGGAACACCCGCTCCATCTGTAACAAGCTAACATCTCTACATGACCTCTTCATCTCTCATGGCTTGAACATACTTGCCATAACAGAAACCTGGCTTCAAAATTTTGACTCAGCTTCTCCTGCTGCCCTCTCCCATGTTGGTCTCCATTGGACTCACTCCCCCAGACCCAACAGACAGAAAGGAGATGGAGTTGGCTTCCTTCTATCCCCACAAAGCACCTTCCAAGTCCTTCCTGTCCCTCCCTCTCTATCCCTCTCTTCTTTTGAGATGCACTGTATTCGTCTGTTTTCTCCCATTTCTCTGAGGATTGCAGCAATTTATAAGCCTCCAGGACCGGTATCGCGCTTTCTTGATGACTTTCTGCCTGGCTACCCTACTTTCTCTCCTCTGAAATACCCACCATTATTCTTGGTGACTTTAACATTCCTGTCAATTTTAACAGCCCAACTACAGCTAAACTTCTCGACTTAAAATCACCCTTTGACCTAACCCAATGGACACATACTTCCACTCACTCCAATGGTAATACCCTTGACCTTGTATTCTCCCATCTCTGCAACCCTGGCAACCTCACCAACACCCCCTTTCCTCTATCTGATCACAACCTCATTACTTTCACTGTATCCTTGCCTCCAACCACCCATCCCTCCAAGCAGCAAACAATTACTTGTAGAAACCTTCGCCACTTTAACCCTTCTCTTCTCTATTCTGCTACTGACCACCTATATGACATAATCTCTCCCCTGTCCTGCCCTGACCTGGCCACCTCTGTCTACAACAGTTCACTCTCATCATCACTAGATGCACTTGCTCCTCTAACCACACGCAGAATCAGGCCCCGACCGTTACAACCCTGGCAAACTGACAACACCAGAAATCTCAAGAGACATTGCCGTGCTCTTGAACGACTGTGGCGTAAAACCAAATGCCTGCGAGACTTCACCCTAAATAAATCTGCCCTTCTAAAATACAATTCATGCCTCCATGCTGCCAAACAAGCCTACTTTGTCTCTCTTATTAATTCTTTGTCATCCAGTCCCTGTCAGCTCTTCTCAACCTTTAACTCTCTGCTTCGTCCACCACCCCCTCTACCCACTAACTCACTCACTGCCCAAGAGATTGCCAATCACTTCAAAGACAAGATTGATGCAATTCGTGAGGACATCTCCACTGTGCGTTCGTCTTCCCCACCCAACATACCTTGCTTAGCAGCACATTCAACACTCTCCTCTTTTGAATTGGCTACTACGGAAGAGGTTACAAAATTTTTCTTGGATGCCTACCTAACCAATTGTCCCTTGGATCCTGTTCCCTCACAACTACTACGGTCACCCTCTTCTTCTATCCTATGCTCCCTCCCCCTCATCTTCAATCTCTCCCTCTCTAGTGGCCTCTTCCCCTCCCCTCCAAAACATGCGCAGATCACTCCCATTCTTAAAAAGCCCTCACTGGACCCTACCGACCTGAACAACTTAAGACCCATCTTATTGCTCCCATTCACCTCTAAACTTCTAGAACGCTTAGTCTACAACCGTCTTAGCTCCTATCTCAATGAAAATAACCTTCTTGACCCCTTACAGTCTGGCTTTCGCTCGCAGCACTCCACGGAAACTGCCTTACTAAAACTCACTAACGATTTACTAACTGCTAAAACCAACAGCCAGTACTCCATACTCCTACTACTTGACCTCTCTGCGGCTTTTGATACTGTTGACCACCCGGTCCTTCTCAATAAACTACATTCCCTTGGCCTCCGAGATTCTGCTCTATCCTGGTTCTCTGCCTATTTATCACAGCGCTCTTTCAGTGTCACCTACAACTCTGTCTCCTCCTCTCCATTGCCCCTTTCTGTGGGGGTCCCAGAAGGCTCAGTTCTTGGACCCCTTCTCTTCTCTATCTACACCTTCTCCCTCAGTCACTTAATAACTGCCCACGGCTTCCAATACCACTTATACGCTGATGACACCCAAATCTACCTGTCTACGCCTCACCTCACTCCTTCAGTCTCCTCTCGCATTACTAACTTACTAACTGACATATCAGCATGGATGTCGCACCACTTCCTTAAACTAAATCTCTCTAAAACTGAGCTATTATTATTCCTCCCCGCCCGTGCCCCCTCCATGACTTTTCCATCAAAATCAACAATGCAACCATCAGTTACTCCCCTCATGCCAGGGTACTAGGTGTAATCCTAGACTCTGACTTGTCATTTCAGCCTCAAATCCAATCGTTGTCAAAAGTTTGTAGAATTCACCTCTGTAACATCTCTAAAATTCGTCCCTTTTTAACAAATGAAACCACCAAGCTCCTCATTCACTCCCTTGTTATCTCTCGCCTTGACTATTGCAACTCCCTTCTCATTGGCTTACCTCTCCATAGGCTATCCCCTCTTCAGTCTATCATGAATGCTGCTGCCAGACTTATCCACCTTACCAACCGCTCAGTGTCTGCCGACCCTCTACTCCAATTCCTACACTGGCTCCCAATCACCTAGCGAATTAAATTCAAAATACTAACCACAACATACAAAGCCATTCACAACTCTGCCCCGAGCTACATCACTAATCTTGTCTGCAAATATCACCCAAATCGACCTCTCCGCTCCTCTCAAGACCTCCTGCTTTCAAGCTCTCTCAATTCCTCCTCTCATGCTCATCTCCAGGTTTTCCCCAGAGCCTCTCCCATCCTCTGGAACTCGCTACCTCCATCTATCCGGCTATCCCCTACTCTTGCTACCTTCAGGCGATCCCTGAAAAATCATCTCTTCAGGAAAGCCTATCACGCTCCAACTAATCTCCTACCACTTCCACCAGCTCGTTCCCCACAGTTACAACCTTTTGTACCACCTGCCCCACCCTATTAGATTGTAAGCTCTTCTGAGCAGGGCCCTCTTAATCCTCTTGTATTTTATTGTATTATAACTGTATTGTCTCCCTTTTATATTGTAAAGTGCTGCGTAAACTGTTGGTGCTATATAAATCCTGAATAATAATAATAATATATATATATATATACATATATATATATATATATATATATATATATATATATATATATATATATATATATATATATATATATATATATATATATATATATATATATATACATATACAGTCAAGTCTATAAATATTGGGACAACAACACAATTCTAATCTGGATTTAAAATTAAACGAACAAGATGTGCTTTAACTGCAGACTTTCAGCTTTAATTTGAGGGTATTTACATCCAAATCAGATGAACGGTGTAGGAATTACAACAGTTTGTATAGGTGCCTCCCACTTTTTAAGGGACCAAAGTAATGGGACAATTGGCTGCTCAGCTGTTACATGGCCAGGTGTGTGTTATTTCCTCATTATCCCATTTACAAGGAGCAGATAAAAGGTCCAGAGTTCATTTCAAGTGTGCTATTTGCATTTGGAATCTGTTGCTGTCAACTCTCAATATGAGATCCAAAGAGCTATCACTATCAGTGAAGCAAGCCATCATTAGGCTGAAAAAAAACCCAAAACAAACATGTGAACATCCTTCACAAGAAAGAACGCACCAGTGAGCTCAGCAACACCAAAAGACCCGGAAGACCACGGAAAACAACTGTGGTGGATGACCGAAGAAATCTTTCCCTGATGAAGAAAACACCCTTCACAACAGTTGGCCAGATCAAGAACACTCTCCAGGAGGTAGGTGTATGTGTGTCAAAGTCAACAATCAAGAGAAAACTTCACCAGAGTGAATACAGAGAGTTCACCACAAGATGTAAAACCATTGGTGAGCCTCAAAAACAGAAAGGCCAGATTAGAATTTACCAAACAACATCTAAAAAAGCCTTCACAGTTCTGGAACAACATCCTATGGACAGATGAGACCAAGATAAACTTGTACCAGAGTGATGGGAAGAGAAGAGTATGGAGAAGGAAAGGAACTGCTCATGATCCAACGCATACCACCTCATCAGTGAAGCATGGTGGTGGTAGTGTCATGGCGTGGGCATTTATGGCTGCCAATGGAACTGGTTCTCTTTTATTTATTGATGATGTAACTGCTGACAAAAGCAGCAGGATGAATTCTGAAGTGTTTCGGGCAATATTATCTGCTCATATTCAGCAAAATGCTTCAGAACTCATTGGACGACACTTCACAGTGCAGATGGACAATGACCCGAAGCATACTGCGAAAGCAACCAAAGAGTTTTTTTAAGGGAAAGAAGTAGAATGTTAAGCAATGGCCAAGTCAATCACCTGACCTGAATCCGATTGAGCATGCATTTCACTTGCTGAAGACAAAACCAAAGGGAAAATGCCCCAAGAACAAGCAGGAACTGAAGACAGTTGCAGTAGAGGCCTGGCAGAGCATCACCAGGGAGGAAACCCAACGTCTGGTGATGTCTATGCGTTCCAGACTTCAGGCTGTAATTGACTGCAAAGGATTTGCAACCAAGTATTAAAAAGTGAAAGTTTGATGGATGATTGTTAAACTGTCCCATTACTTTTGGAACCTTAAAAAGTGGGAGGCACATATACAAACTGTTGTAATTCCTACACCGTTCACCTGATTTGGATGTAAATACCCTCAAATTAAAGCTGACAGTCAGTAGTTAAAGCACTTGTTTGTTTCATTTCAAATCCATTGTGGTGGTGTATATATATATACATGGGTATATATATATATATATATATATATATATATATATATATAAATCCTGTATAATAATAATATACAGTGGGGATGGAAAGTATTCAGAACCCCTTAAATTTTTCACTCTTTGTTATATTGCAGCCATTTGCTAAAATCATTTAAGTTCATTTTTTTCCTCATTAATGTACACACAGCACCCCATATTGACAGAAAAACACAGAATTGTTGACATTTTTGCAGATTTATTAAAAAAGAAAAACTGAAATATCACATGGTCCTAAGTATTCAGACCCTTTGCTGTGACACTCATATATTTAACTCAGGTGTTGTCCATTTCTTCTGATTAGTATAGTGCATCCTCCTCACAGTGTTCAGCTAAAGCTACAAGTTAGTGTAGTGCGACCTCTGCACAGTGTTCAGCTAAAGCTACAAGTTAGTGTAGTGCACAGTGTTCAGCTAAAGCTACAAGTTAGTGTAGTGCGACCTCTGCACAGTGTTCAGCTAAAGTTACAAGTTAGTGTAGTGCGTCCTCCTCACAGTGTTCAGCTAAAGCTACAAGTTAGTGTAGTGCACAGTGTTCAGCTAAAGCTACAAGTTAGTGTAGTGCGTCCTCCTCACAGTGTTCAGCTAAAGCTACAAGTTAGTGTAGTGCACAGTGTTCAGCTAAAGCTACAAGTTAGTGTAGTGCGTCCTCCTCACAGTGTTCAGCTAAAGCTACAAGTTAGTGTAGTGCACAGTGTTCAGCTAAAGCTACAAGTTAGTGTAGTGCACAGTGTTCAGCTAAAGCTATAAGTTAGTGTAGTGTGTTCTCCTCACAGTGTTCAGCTAAAGCTACAAGTTAGTGTAGTGCAACCTCTGCACAGTGTTCAGCTAAAGCTACAACTAAGTGTAGTGCGTCCTCTGAACAGTGTTCAGCTAAAGCTACAACTTAGTGTAGTGCGTCCTCCTCACAGTGTTCAGCTAAAGCTACAAGTTAGTGTAGTACACAGTGTTCAGCTAAAGTTACAAGTTAGTGTAGCGCGCCCTCCTCACAGTGTTTAGCTAAAGCTACAAGTTAGTGTAGTGCAACGTCTGCACAGTGTTCAGCTAAAGCTACCTGTAGAAGGTTGGTGGTGTTTTCCTGATCCTATCACTACTGCAGGCAGCTACATTATTTACACGTTAGTGTAGTGCGTCCTCTGCACAGTGATCAGCTAAAGCTACCTGTAGAAGGTTGGTGGTGTTTTCCTGATCCTATCACTACCGCAGGCAGCTACATTATTTTAACGTTAGTGTAGTGCGTCCTCTTCACAGTGTTCAGCTAAAGCTACCTGTAGAAGGTTGGTGGTGTTTTCCTGATCCTATCACTACCGCAGGCAGCTACATTTTTTACACGTTAGTGTAGTGCGACCTCTGCACAGTGTTCAGCTAAAGCTACCTGTAGAAGGTTGGTGGTGTTTTCCTGATCCTATCACTACTGCAGGCAGCTACATTATTTACACGTTAGTGTAGTGCGACCTCTGCACAGTGTTCAGCTAAAGCTATCTGTAAAAGGTTGGTGGTGTTTTCCTGATCCTATCACTACCACAGGTAGCTACATTATTTACACGTTAGTGTAGTGCGACCTCTGCACAGTGTTTAGCTAAAGCTACCTGTAGAAGGTTGGTGGTGTTTTCCTGATCCTATCACTACCGCAGGCAGACAGTCACAAGCCAATAAAAGAGGGCAAGCAGGCTCTGTGTCTAGAGGCAACAGTGCTGGTCGTAGAGACGGTGCATCCTCATCAGCACGTGGCCGTGGGACACACTTGGCCTTTTTTTCGGCAGTTGGCTGTGTTGAGCCGCAACATGCAGAAGACTTGGTCGAGTGGATGACTAAGCTGTCCTCATCCTCCTCATCCTCTCTCACCCATGCTTAGGGTACTTTATCTGGCAAAGCAGCTGCCAACTCAGCCTCTTCCCTTGGCTCAATGGCATCAGTGACTCCTTCCCTAGCCCCACCATGTCCTCCTGAGGAGTCCCTCAAACTGTTTGACCACAGTGTTGGGTACATGCTCCAGGAGGATGCCCGGCGTTTAGAAGGCTCTGATGATGTAACTGAGCTAGATGAAGGCAGTAACGTGAGCACGGACAGAGGGGGTGCCCAAAAAGGACAGCAATCTGGCAGTCATGCTCCCCCTGCTGCAGCATACTGCCAGGTTTGCTCCAGTGATGAGGAAGGAAAGGATGATGAGGTCACTGACTCAACGTGGGTGCCTGATAAGAGAGAGGAGGAGGAGGAGGAGGCACATCACCCTTCAGGGGCCCTCCTAAAGGCAGCACACTGACTGCATCACACCGCAAAGTATATATACTGTATATACTGTATAATCCCCTTCAGGGGCTATATGATTTTAGTTTGGTATTTGTATTGTCATCATGTTATATCGTGTAACTGTTGATTAAGGTCTGCATCAATAAAATCAATTGTACTAATTTTATATTATTGTTGATTATCTATTTTTAAGTACTATTTTTCTACTGTACCGCAATAGTCCAAATGCCCTCATGTTCTTTTGGTGGCCTGATTGGGGACCAGGCTCCCAACTTCTTTATAGTAAAGCTCTGCATGTGCAGGGCGCTGCTGTCTCTGCACGTTATTCCAAAAGTTCTTTGGTGTGGGTCTTTTTTGAGATGAGTGCATCAGAACGCACCACTGCTATTTGCTACATATGTCTCAAGCATATCTCACGTGGCCAAAACATCTCCCGCTTGGGCACCACATACTTGACCAGACATATGTTGACCTGCCATGCAGTTCATTGGCAAGCGTATCTAAAAGACCCACACCAAAGAACAAAGAGGACCTCTCCTTGCTCCTCATCAGCTGAGATCTCCAACCCCACTATACCTTCAGTCCTCTCTGAGACCTGCACTGAGAGGAATGAAGGTTTAGAATTAGGTGTGTCACAGCCAAGTACTTGTGGGCAATCTGCTTTCGGTACACCGATGTCAGATTGTACCAGGCAAATTTCCCTGCCCCAGCTGCTGCACTGCCGAAAGAAGTTCACCCCCAGCCATCCAAATGCCCAGCGGTTGAACGCTAGCTTGGCAAAATTGCTAGCACTTCAACTGCTACCTTTTCAGTTGGTAGACTCTGCCCCCTTCCGTGAGTTTGTGAAATGCGCGGTTCCTCAGTGGCAGGTACCCAAACGCCACTTTTTCTCACGGAAGGCGATTCTGGCTCTCTACTGGCATGTGGAAGGCAATGTCCATGCCTCGCTGGACAGGGCGGTCAGTGGTAAGGTGCATATTACCGCTGCCTCATGGTCCAGCAGGCATGGACAGGGACGTTACCTAAGTTTCACGGCGCATTGGGTGACTCTGCTGGCAGATGGGAAGCATGCAGGACAAGGTGCAGTAGTGTTGGAGGTTGTTCCGCCATCAAAATGCCACTACTAATGATTCTGACAAACCTCTCTCCTCCACCCCCTCCTCTTTTTCTTCCTTCATGGCCTCTTCCTGTGCTTTGTCCTCGGAACCAGCGGTGCTCCGTAGGCGTTCAAGGGGCTACTTAAGTATGCAGGCCAAAAGATGCTATGCGGTGCTTGAGCTGGTGTGCTTGAGGGACAGGAGCCACACTGGGGCAGAGGTTCTGTCAGCTCTGCAGGGGCAGGTTCACAGGTGGTTGACGCCATGCCAACCTAAGGAAGAAATGGTGGTTTGCGAAAATGGCACCAACCTCCTCTCCGCCCTCCAACAGGGACAAATGACCCATGTGCCCTGTTTGGCTCACGTCCTTAACTTGGTGGTGTAGCGGTTCTTGGGCAGGTACCCGGGCTTACAGGATGTCCTGAGGCAGGCCAGGAAAGTCTGCGTGCATTTCCGCAGGTCAGCTCAGCTTGCAGACCTCCAAAAGGAATTTAACCTGCCCAAGAACCGCCTAATCTGTGACATGCCCACCAGGTGGAACTCAACGTTGGCCATGCTGCAGCGGCTGCACACGCAGCAGAGGGCCATCAATGAGTACCTGTGCGACTATGGCACCAGGACAGGGTCAGGGGAGCTTGTTTTTTTCCCCACGCCAGTGGGCCATGATCAGGGATGCATGCACTGTCCTGTCACCATTTGAGGAGGCCACGAGGATGGTGAGCAGTGACAGTGCATGCATCAGTGACACTGTCCCCCTTCTCCACCTGTTGGAGCACACGCTGCGTGGAATAATGGACAGGGCACTTGAGGCAGAACAGAGGCAGGAATAGGAGGACTTCCTTAGCTCTCAAGTCCCCTTTATCCAGACAGTGTTCCTGCGTGCCCACCGATCACACAGGAAGAGGAGGAGGAGGATTGTGTCAGTATGGAGGTGGAGCCTGGCACTCAGCATCAGCAGCAGTCTTTAAGGGATCATTTACAGTCCCAAGAAACACATGGACTTGTACGTGGCTGGGAGGAGGTGGCTGCGGATCATGTCGTCCTTAGTGACCCAGAGGACTCCGGACCGAATGCCTCAGCAAACCTACGCTACATGGCCTCCCTGATCTTGCAAAGCCTGCGGAAGGATCCTCGTATTTGTGGTATCAAGGAGAAGGAACAATACTGGCTCACAACCCTCCTTGATCCATGTTACAAGAGTAAGGTTGCGGACCTTATCTTGCCGTCGCAGAGGGAGCAGAGGATGAAACATCTTCGGGAGGCCTTGCAGAAAGGTCTGTGCAACGCGATCCCATAGACTGGGAGGTTACAAACTCCTGTTTCTGGACAACGTGTTGCTGGGGCTTCGGTCAGTCAAAGAAGGAGCGGTGGAGAAGGTGGTCGTCTGACCGATGCGTTAAGACAATTTTTTAGTATGCAGCCCCAAGGTATGATCGGTTCCAGCAACCATCGCCAGCGTCTGTTTTACATGGTGCAGGAATACCTAGGGGCAAGATCTGACTTGGACACCTTTCCCACGAAAATCCTCTGGGTTACTGGGTCTTGAGGATGGATCACTGGCCAGAGCTTGCACAGTATGCAATTGAGCTACTGGCCTGTCCTGCATCCAGCGTTCTTTCGGAACGCACATTCAGTGCTGCTGGAGGCTTTGTAACCGATCACAGGGTACGTCTGTTCACCAACTCGGTTGATCGACTGACCTTCATAAAAATTAATCAGTCTTGGATCACCACCAGCTACAAAGCACATGATGCTGATGTAACCGAATAATTTTTTTTGAAATGTCAGATCCCTTTAAAGACTGTCTATGGTGATGCTGAGTGACTACCCTGTTATGCTAAGTAATTATCCTCTTCCTCCTCAATGATCATGATGATAGCTTGTAAGAACATTTTTGGTTCTGGGCGCCGCCAGTCCCGCCACCAGTGCCTAAGGCCCAATTTTTCAGCCTCTGTTTAACAGGGGCATGTAATTGCAATTTTTCATGCAATTCTTTGTAGCAGGGCCTAGTTCCTGCACTCCAACTAGAGTATATGTGAGGGGTTGCAGTGTTGTGGCACCAGCACCAGTGCCTAAGGCCCAATTTTTCAGCCTCTGTTTAACAGGGACGTGTAATTATAATTTTTGATGCAATTCTTTGCAGCAGGGCTAGTTCCTGCGCTCCAACTAGAGTATCTGTGAGGGGTTACAGTGTTGTGGCACCAGCACCAGTGCCTAAGGCCCAACTTTTCAGCTCCTGTTCAACAGGGACATGTAAATAGAATTCTTGATCTAATATTTCACAGCAGGGCCCGTTTCTGCACCCACCAAGAGTATCTGTGAGGACTTACAGTGTTGTGGCACCAGCACCACCACCACCAAAGGCCCAATTTTTCTGCCCCTGTTCAACGGGGGCATGTAATTACAATTCTTGATCTAATATTTCACAGCAGGGCCCTGTGAGGGCTTACAGTGTTGTGGCCACAACAACACCTACAGTACCTGACCACGAGATTGTGTTTCCAGCGCGATCCCATTGCACTGGTTCTTGGTGACAGGGTACTGTGCATGTCGCGCTGGCTCACTGATCGGGAAAGGAAAAGGTTTTTTTCCCTTTCACGATGAGCGACAGGCAGTGCTGACAGCTGTCTGCTATGAATCATGAGGGGGAATGCCGCGCCAAATTTTAATGAAAAAAACGGCGTGGGTTTCCCCCCAGGAGCATACCAGGCCCTTAGGTCTGGTATGGATTGCAAGGGCAACCCCCTATGCCGAAAAATCAGTGTGGGGTCCCCCCAAAATCCATACCAGCCCCTTATCCGTGCACGCAGCCCGGCCAGTCAGGAAATGGTGTGGGGACGAGCGAGCGCCCCCCCCCTCCTGAACCGTACCAGTCCGCATGCCCTCAACATGGGAGGGTAAGTGCTTTGGGGGAGGGGGGCACCCTGAAGGCCCCCCACCCCAAAACACCTTGTCCCCATGTTGATGAGGACAAGGGCCTCTTCCCGACAACCCTGGTCGTTGGTTGTCGGGGCCTGCAGGTGCAGGGCTTATCGGAATCCGGGAGCCCCCATTCATATGTGAATGAGTATGGGGTACATGGTACCCCTACCTATTCACCTAGAGAGAAAAAGTGTCAATAAAAAAAACACACTACACAGGTTTTAAAAGTAATTTATTAGGCAGCTCCAGGGGTCTTCTTCCGACTTCGGGGGTCTTCTTCCGACCTGGGGTCTTCTTCCATCCTCTCGCGGTGTTCGGCTTCTTCTCCCGGGCCCCTCCGCTATCTTCTTGCAACTCTCTTGCTAGCGGGGGCCCGGTCTGCTGCCGCTGTCTTGTCGCTTCTTCTCTTCTCTTTCTCCGATGTTGACACAACGCTCTCTCCTGCTGGAATGCTGGGTGTGAGCAGTGCAGCCATTTATATAGGCGGTGACCCCGCCCCCTTGTGACGTCACAGTCCCAGCATGCGCAGGGAATCTGGGGTCACGCCCCCTTATGACGCCAGAGTCCCTGCGCATGCTGAGACTGTGACGTCACAAGGGGGAGGGGTCACCACCTATATAAATGGCTGCGCAGCTCGCACACAGCATTCCAGCAGGAGAGAGCGTTGTTTCAACATCGGAAGAAGAGAAGAGAAGAAGCGACAAGACACCGGCAACAAGACAGCAGCAGCAGACCGGGCCCCCACTAGCAAGAGAGCTGGAAGAAGATAGCGGAGGGGCCCGGGAGAAGAAGCTGAACACCGGGAGAAGACGGAAGAAGACCCCCGAATTCAGAAGAAGACCCCCGGAGCTGCCTAATAAATTACTTTTAAAACCTGTGTAGTGTTTTTTTTATTGACACTTTTTTTCCCTAGGTGAATGGATAGGGGTAACATGTACCCCATACTAATTTCCATAGGGTGGGGGGCCAGGATCTGGGGGCCCCCTTATTAGAGGGGGCTCCCGGATTCCGATAAGCCCTCCGCCCGCAGACCCCGACAACCAATGGCCAGGGTTGTCGGGAAGAGGCCCTTGTCCTCATCAACATGGGGACAAGGTGCTTTGGGGTGGGGGGGCCCGCAGGGTGCTCCCCCAAAGAACTTACCCCCCATGTTGAGGGCATGCAGCCTGGTACGGTTCGGGGGGGCACTCACTCGTCCCCACCCCCTTTCCTGATTGGCCGGGCTGCATGCGAGGATAAGGGGCTGGTATGGATTTTGGGGGACCTCCACACCGATTTTTTGGCATAGGGGGTTACCCTTACAATCCATACCAGACCTAAGGTCTGGTATGCGCCTGGGGGGAAACCCGCGCCGTTTTTTTCATTTAAAATTTGGCGCGGCGTTCCCCCTCATGATTCATAGCAGACAGCTGTCAGCACTGCCTGTCGCTCATCGCGAAAGGAAAAAAAAGTTTTCCTTTCCCAATTAGCGAGCCATCTCGGCGCTGGCTCCCGCGACGGGGCTCGCAGGTGTCAAATCTCACCGAGAAAAGCGGCGAGATTGACACAATATCGCAGTCACCTACTGTAAGGCCCAAATTTCTGCTGAGTATATAGGGCAGGCCCCTACTTTCAAACATCCAACTTACAAACGACTCCTACTTGCAAACGGAAGGAGACAACAGGAAGTGAGATGAAATCTACCCCTAGGAAGGGAAATTCTCTCCTGTAAGAGTTAATATGGGAAAAACTTTTCTCCTTTCCACTGATGCTTTATCATCAATTCTTGTTTCACAAAAAAACCCAAATTTTCAAAAAACATTTGTCATTGGGACAAAAAGTGAGGTGAAATCTTCTGAAGAGGAGCACAGACAGCAAAACAAATGTCACAGGGGTGATAACCCTTCCCTAGGTTTTCCAAAAAGCTTAAAATAGATTTTTTGTCTGGAGCTAAACACGTTAAAAATGTACCAGTTCAAAATTACAAACAGATTCTACTTAACAACAAACCTACAGTCCCTGTCTTGTTTGCACCGCCTGTATACTGCTGTTCAGAGTATATAGGGCCTGGGGGCCCCACACCTTTCCTTTTTTAATTTGGGTGCGGGGTTCCCCTTAATATCCATACCCAAAGGGCCTGGTAATGGACTGGGGGGTACCCATGCCGTTCGTCTCACTGATTTTTCATCCATATTGCCAGGACCCGACATTACATTAAAGCCGCAAGCAGTTTTAAATGACTTTTTTTCCTTTAAAAATGACATTTTGTGCAGGGACTGTCCTATGCACAGGAAACACGTGCCACTTTACAGGCATACTATAGACACCCCCCAGGTTCGATATTTAAAGGAATATTTCAATCCTTTTTTTTTTTTACTTTAAGCATCATTATAATTACTGCTCCTGAAAAAACGTCTGTTTTTAAGTTTTTTTTGCATTGATACATGTCCCCTGGGGCAGGACCCGGGTCCCCAAACCCTTTTTAGGACAATACCATGCAAATTAGCCTTTAAAATGAGCACTTTTGATTTTGAACGTTCGATTCCCTTAGATGTCAATGGGGTTCTAACGTTCGTGCGAATTTTGTGTCCGTTCGCAGGTTCTGGTGCGAACGGAACCGGGGGGGTGTTCGGCTCATCCCTAATGGCTGTATTAGATCAAAAGGGTGCTTCTACTAAATACTGAGCAAAGGGTCTGAATACTTAGGACCATGTGATATTTCAGTTTTTCTTTTTTAATAAATCTGCAAAAATTTAAAAAAAAACATTAATGAGGAAAAAAAATGAACCTAAATGATTTTCGCAAATGGCTGCAATATAACAAAGAGTGAAAAATTTAAGGGAGTCTGAATACTTTCCGTCCCCACTGTATATATACTAGACTGACTGTATATATATATATATATATATATATATATATATATCAAATACACTGCCACTAACTGAATAACCTGCCTGCGTGATCTAACCCAAGCTATCTCTCCGTCCACACTAAAACAACACTACACACGGCCACTCTGTAAGCAGCCTTATATAGTGGGGCGTGGACTTAGTCCCTCTGAGCCATGATTGGCCAAAGGCAGCCTGCCTTTGGCCAATTATGGCTCTCTCAGCAGAGCGCGCTGTGATTGGCCAAAGCATGCAGGTCAGGTGCATGCTTTGGCCAATCATCATACAGCAATGCACTGCGATCTTGCAGTGCATTATGAGGCATTTCACTATGCTCAAATTTTCTGCGAATAATAATTTCATAATATTCACTGTTCAGCGAACGGGCGAACACCCGATGTTCGAATCGAACTTATGTTTGACCCAAACATCAAGCTCATCCCTAGAGGCCACCAATATTTTCCAGCACTGCCTTAAGCCTCTAGGGCATAAAGTTTACCAGAGCTTTACAGGTTTCCACTGGAGTCCTCTTCCACTCCTCCTCCGGAGCTGGTGGATGTTAGAGACATTGCGCTCCTCCACCTTCCATTTGAGGATGTCCCACAGATGCTCAATAGGGTTTAGGCCTGGAGACATGCTTGGCCAGTCCAACACCTTTACCCTCAGCTTCTTTAGAAAGGCAGTGGTCATCTTGGAGGCGTGTTTGGGGTCGTTATCATGTTGGAATACTGCCCTGCGACCCAGTCTCCGAAGGGAGGGGATTGTGTCACAGTACATGTTGGCATTCATGATTCCCTCAATGAACTGTAGCTCCCCAGTGCCGACAGCACTTGTGGAGCCCCAGACCATGATACTCCCACCACAATGCTTGACTGTAGGCAAGACACACTTGTCTTTGTACTCCTCAAATGGTTGCCGCCACACACGCTTGACACCATTTGAACCAAATAAGTTTATCTTGGTCTCAGGCCACAGGACATGGTTCCAGTAATTCATTTCCTTAGTCTGCTTGTCTTCAGCAAACTGTTTGCAGGCTTTCTTTTGCATGGTCTTTAGAAGAGGCTTCCTTCTGGGACGACAGCCATGCAGACCAATTTGTTAAAGTGTGTGGCGTATGGTCTGAGCACTGACAGGCTGACCCCCCCCCACCCCTTCAACCTCTGCAGCAATGCACTCATACATCTATTTCCCAAAGACAACTACTCTGCATTCAGTGTAGCCAATATATACAGTGCATTTGGTGGTGTACAGTATATAATACACTTCAGGCGGTATATTCATATATATTTACAGCCTAGTTTATATATATATATATATATATATATATATATATATATATATATATATATATATATATATATATATATGTATATATATATATATGTATATACTCTGCATTCAGTGTAGCCTATATATACAGTGCATTCAGTGGTGTAATGTTTCTAATACACTTCAGGCAGTGTACACAGTATATAATACAGTATGTACCGTTTCTAATACACTTCAGGTGGTGGACACAGTATATAATACAGTGCAGCCGGTGTACAGTTTCTAATACAGTGCAGGTGGTGTACACACTATATAATACAGTGTGTACAGTTTCTAATACACTTCAGGTGGTGCACACAGTATATAATACAGTGTGTACAGTTTCTAATACTCTTCAGGCAGTGTACACAGTATATAATACAGTGCAGCTGATGTACAGTTTCTAATACAGTGCAAGTGGTGTACACAGTATATAATACATTGTGTATAGTTTCTAATACACTTCAGGCAGTGTACACACTACACAGTATATAATACAATGCAGCCGGTGTACAGTTTCTAATACAGTGCAAACGGTGTACATAGTATATAATGCAGTGTATTGCGTCGTAAAAAAAAACAAAACATCATGTGCAGAAGGCCACCAAGGAGAGGCAGACACTCACAGGCCACTAAAAGAGGGCAAGCAGCCTCTGGGTTTAATTTACTAAAGGCAAATCCACTTTGCACTGCAAGTGCACTTGAAAGTGCACTTGGAAATGCAGTCGTTGTAGATCTGAGCAGAAGATCTGAAATGAGGGGAAGCTCTGCTGATTTTATCATCCAATCATGTGAAAGCTAAAATGCTGTTTTTTATTTTCCTTGCATGTTCCCCTCAGATCTACAGCGACTGCATTTCCAAATGCACTTTCAAGTGCACACGTAGTGCAAAGTGGATTTGCCTTTAGTAAATAAACCTCCCTGTGCCTACAGTGAACAGTGGTGGTCATGGACATGGTCGTGCAGGTAGCCGTGGGGCATGCTTGTGCTTTTTTTCTGCTGCTGGCCATGTTATTGAGCCACAACATGCAGAAAAGTTGGTGGAGTGGATAACAAAGCCGTCCTCATCCTCCTCATCCTCTGTCACCCAGCCTCATAGTAGTTTGCCTTCCAATGCAGCTGCCAAAGTGGCCTATTCCACCAGTTCCTTGTCCACAGTTACTCCTTCTATAGCCCCACCATCATGCACGGAGGAGTCACCAGAATTATTCGACCATAGTGTCTGGCTACATGCTGCTGGAGTATGAGCAACAATTTGAAGGCTCCAATGTTGGTTCCCAGGTTGATGAAGGGAGTAACGTGAGCCTAGAGAGAGAGGGTGCCACAGAAGGACAAGAAACTGGCAGTCATGTTCCCCCAGCTGCAGCATACTGCCAAGTTTACTCCAGTGACAAGGAGGGAGGGGATGATGAGGTCACTGACTGAACTTGGGTGCCTGAAAGAAGAGAGGAGGAAAGTGAGGAGGAGGAGGAGGCACAACTCCAATGAGGATGTACTTCAGGGGGCAGCTTAAGGGCAGCCACCCTATTGCATCACACCGCAGAGCTCCGCAGGTGCAGGGTGCTGCTGACTCCACGCTGACTTGCAAAAGTTCCTTGGTGTGGGCTTTTTTAGACATGTGTGCAGCAGATTGCACTGTTGCTGTTTGCAACCTATGTCTGAAGCAGATCAAGCATGACCAGAACAGCAGCCACTTGGGCACCACATGCTTGACCAGACATATAACGACCTGCCATGCAGTCCATTGGCAACAGCACCTGAAAGACCCACATCATAAAAAAAGCCAGACTTCTTCTTGCTCCTTATCTGGGATCTTAAACCCTACTATTAGCCTTTAAAATGAGCACTTTTGATTTTGAACGTTCGATTCCCTTAGATGTCAATGGGGTTCTAACGTTCGTGCGAATTTTGTGTCCGTTCGCAGGTTCTGGTGCGAACGGAACCGGGGGGGTGTTCGGCTCATCCCTAATGGCTGTATTAGATCAAAAGGGTGCTTCTACTAAATACTGAGCAAAGGGTCTGAATACTTAGGACCATGTGATATTTCAGTTTTTCTTTTTTAATAAATCTGCAAAAATTAAAAAAAAAACATTAATGAGGAAAAAAAATGAACTTAAATGATTTTCGCAAATGGCTGCAATATAACAAAGAGTGAAAAATTTAAGGGAGTCTGAATACTTTCCGTCCCCACTGTATATATACTAGACTGACTGTATATATATATATATATATATATATATCAAATGCACTGCCACTAACTGAATAACCTGCCTGCGTGATCTAACCCAAGCTATCTCTCCGTCCACACTAAAACAACACTACACACGGCCACTCTGTAAGCAGCCTTATATAGTGGGGCGTGGACTTAGTCCCTCTGAGCCATGATTGGCCAAAGGCAGCCTGCCTTTGACCAATTATGGCTCTCTCAGCAGAGCGCGCTGTGATTGGCCAAAGCATGCAGGCCAGGTGCATGCTTTGGCCAATCATCATACAGCAATGCACTGCGATCTTGCAGTGCATTATGAGGCATTTCACTATGCTCAAATTTTCTGCGAATAATAATTTCATAATATTCACTGTTCAGCGAACGGGCGAACACCCGATGTTCGAATCGAACTTATGTTTGACCCAAACATCAAGCTCATCCCTAGAGGCCACCAATATTTTCCAGCACTGCCTTAAGCCTCTAGGGCATAAAGTTTACCAGAGCTTTACAGGTTTCCACTGGAGTCCTCTTCCACTCCTCCTCCGGAGCTGGTGGATGTTAGAGACATTGCGCTCCTCCACCTTCCATTTGAGGATGTCCCACAGATGCTCAATAGGGTTTAGGCCTGGAGACATGCTTGGCCAGTCCAACACCTTTACCCTCAGCTTCTTTAGCAAGGCAGTGGTCATCTTGGAGGCGTGTTTGGGGTCGTTATCATGTTGGAATACTGCCCTGCGACCCAGTCTCCGAAGGGAGGGGATTGTGTCACAGTACATGTTGGCATTCATGATTCCCTCAATGAACTGTAGCTCCCCAGTGCCGACAGCACTTGTGGAGCCCCAGACCATGATACTCCCACCACAATGCTTGACTGTAGGCAAGACACACTTGTCTTTGTACTCCTCAAATGGTTGCCGCCACACACGCTTGACACCATTTGAACCAAATAAGTTTATCTTGGTCTCAGGCCACAGGACATGGTTCCAGTAATTCATTTCCTTAGTCTGCTTGTCTTCAGCAAACTGTTTGCAGGCTTTCTTTTGCATGGTCTTTAGAAGAGGCTTCCTTCTGGGACGACAGCCATGCAGACCAATTTGATAAAGTGTGTGGCGTATGGTCTGAGCACTGACAGGCTGACCCCCCCCCCACCCCTTCAACCTCTGCAGCAATGCACTCATACATCTATTTCCCAAAGACAACTACTCTGCATTCAGTGTAGCCAATATATACAGTGCATTTGGTGGTGTACAGTATATAATACACTTCAGGCGGTATATTCATATATATTTACAGCCTAGTTTATATATATATATATATATATATATATATATATATATATATATATATATATATATGTATATATATATATATATATGTGTATATACTCTGCATTCAGTGTAGCCTATATATACAGTGCATTCAGTGGTGTAATGTTTCTAATACACTTCAGGCAGTGTACACAGTATATAATACAGTATGTACCGTTTCTAATACACTTCAGGTGGTGGACACAGTATATAATACAGTGCAGCCGGTGTACAGTTTCTAATACAGTGCAGGTGGTGTACACACTATATAATACAGTGTGTACAGTTTCTAATACACTTCAGGTGGTGCACACAGTATATAATACAGTGTGTACAGTTTCTAATACTCTTCAGGCAGTGTACACAGTATATAATACAGTGCAGCTGATGTACAGTTTCTAATACAGTGCAAGTGGTGTACACAGTATATAATACATTGTGTATAGTTTCTAATACACTTCAGGCAGTGTACACACTACACAGTATATAATACAATGCAGCCGGTGTACAGTTTCTAATACAGTGCAAACGGTGTACATAGTATATAATGCAGTGTATTGCGTCGTAAAAAAAAACAAAACATCATGTGCAGAAGGCCACCAAGGAGAGGCAGACACTCACAGGCCACTAAAAGAGGGCAAGCAGCCTCTGGGTTTAATTTACTAAAGGCAAATCCACTTTGCACTGCAAGTGCACTTGAAAGTGCACTTGGAAATGCAGTCGTTGTAGATCTGAGCAGAAGATCTGAAATGAGGGGAAGCTCTGCTGATTTTATCATCCAATCATGTGAAAGCTAAAATGCTGTTTTTTATTTTCCTTGCATGTTCCCCTCAGATCTACAGCGACTGCATTTCCAAATGCACTTTCAAGTGCACACGTAGTGCAAAGTGGATTTGCCTTTAGTAAATAAACCTCCCTGTGCCTACAGTGAACAGTGGTGGTCATGGACATGGTCGTGCAGGTGGCCGTGGGGCATGCTTGTGCTTTTTTTCTGCTGCTGGCCATGTTATTGAGCCACAACATGCAGAAAAGTTGGTGGAGTGGATAACAAAGCCGTCCTCATCCTCCTCATCCTCTGTCACCCAGCCTCATAGTAGTTTGCCTTCCAATGCAGCTGCCAAAGTGGCCTATTCCACCAGTTCCTTGTCCACAGTTACTCCTTCTATAGCCCCACCATCATGCACGGAGGAGTCACCAGAATTATTCGACCATAGTGTCTGGCTACATGCTGCTGGAGTATGAGCAACAATTTGAAGGCTCCAATGTTGGTTCCCAGGTTGATGAAGGGAGTAACGTGAGCCTAGAGAGAGAGGGTGCCACAGAAGGACAAGAAACTGGCAGTCATGTTCCCCCAGCTGCAGCATACTGCCAAGTTTACTCCAGTGACAAGGAGGGAGGGGATGATGAGGTCACTGACTGAACTTGGGTGCCTGAAAGAAGAGAGGAGGAAAGTGAGGAGGAGGAGGAGGCACAACTCCAATGAGGATGTACTTCAGGGGGCAGCTTAAGGGCAGCCACCCTATTGCATCACACCGCAGAGCTCCGCAGGTGCAGGGTGCTGCTGACTCCCCGCTGACTTGCAAAAGTTCCTTGGTGTGGGCTTTTTTTGACATGTGTGCAGCAGATTGCACTGTTGCTGTTTGCAACCTATGTCTGAAGCAGATCAAGCATGACCAGAACAGCAGCCACTTGGGCACCACATGCTTGACCAGACATATAACGACCTGCCATGCAGTCCATTGGCAACAGCACCTGAAAGACCCACATCATAAAAAAAGCCAGACTTCTTCTTGCTCCTTATCTGGGATCTTAAACCCTACTATACCTCCAGTCCACTCAAAAACCTGCACTGAGAGGAATGAAGGTATAGCAATAGGTCCCACAAGTACTTTCAGCCAATCTGCTAGCAGTACACCACCAGCTGATTTCAGCAGGCAAATTTTGCTGCCCCAGTTGCTGAACCATAAAAAGAAATTCGGTTCCAGCCATCCACATGCTCAGTGTCTAAATGCTAGCTTGGCCAAATTGCTAGCACTGCAACTGCTGCCTTTTCAGCTGGTAGACTCTGCCCCCTTTCGTGAATTTGTGGAATGTGCTGTACCACAGTGGCAGGTTCCAAAACGCCATTTCTTTTTATCATTTCAGCTCTCTACCATCATGTGGAAGGCAATGTTTTGGCCTTGTTGGACAGGGCAGTCAGCAGCAAGGTTCATATTACTGCTGACTCATGGTCCAGCAGGCATGGACAGGGATGTTACCTTTCCTTCATGGCGCATTGGGTAACTCTGCTGGCAGCTGGGAATGATGCAGGACTTGGTTCAATGTTGTTGAAGCTTTTTTTCCGCTACCACGCCTCCAAAAAGCTGATGGGGATTCTGAAACAGCTCTCTACTCCACCCCCTCCTCTTCTTACTTCATGGCCTCTTCTGCAGAATTGTCCTCTGAACCAGCAGTGCTACGTAAGCGTTCAAGGGACTATGCAAGTAGTCAGGCTAAAAGATGCCATGCGCTGCTTGAGCTGGTCTGTCTAGGGGACAGGAGCCACACTGGAGCAGAGATTTTGTCAGCTCTGCAGGGGCAGGCCCTGAGGTAGTTGACGCCACAGCAGCTTGAGCCAGGAATGGTTGTGCGACAATGGCACCAATCTTCTTTCCACTCTCAGGGACACTTGACCCATGTTGCATGTTTGGCACTCATCCTGGGGGTGCAGTGTTTCTTGACCAGGTACCCAGGTTTACCAGATCTCCTGAGGCAGGCCAGAAAAGTCTGTTGTCATTTCTGCCGGTCATACAATGCCAGTACTCGGCTGGCTGACATTCAACGGGAATGCAATCTGCCCACCAACCGCCTCATTTGTGACATGCCAACCAGGTGAAACTCAACATTGGCAATGCTGAAGCGGCTGCACACACAAGAGAGGGCCATCAATGAGTAGCTGTGTGAGTTTGGCACCAGGACAGGATCAGGGGAGCTTGGCTTCTTTTCACAACGTCAGTGGCTACTGATCAAGGGTGCATGCACTGTCCTGTCACCATTTGAGGAGGCCACAAGGATGGTGAGCAGTGACAATGCATGCATCAGTGACACTGTCCCTCTAGTCTTCCTGCTGGAGCGCACACTTCATGGAATCATGGACAGGGCACTTGAGGCAGAACAGCAGGAGGAAGAGGAGGACTTCCTTTCCTCTCAAGGCCCCCTTTATGCAGATAGCATTCCTGTGGGGCCGCCAAACACACAGGAAGAAGAGGAGGAGGAGGATTTTGTCAGCATGGATGTAGAGGATAACACTCAGCAGCAGTCTTCAAGGGATGGTTTTCAGTCCCCAAAAACCCAAGGAGTTGTACGTGGCTGGGAGGAGGTAGTTTCAGATAATGTCATCCTTAGTGACCCAGAGGACTCAGAATTGAATGCCTCTGCAAACTTACGCTGCATGGCCTCCCTGATTCTGCAAAGCCTGCGAAAGGAACCTATGATTCGTGGTATTAAGGAGAGTGATCATTAGTGGTTGGCAACCCTTCTTGATCCACATTACAAAGGTAAATATGCAGAACTCATCCTGCCTTCGCAGAGGAAGCTGAGAATGAGACATCTTCAGGAGGCCTTGAAGAAAAGTTTGTGTAACGCCTTTCCAGACCCTGGGAGGTTATCATTTCCTGGTGCTGGACAACATGTTTCTGAGGCTTTGTTCAGTCAGAGTAATAGCGGTGGAGAAGGTGGCCTGCTGACTGATGCCTTTAAACAATTTTTCAGTCCTCAGCGCCAAGGTCTGATAGATTAAAGCAACCATCGCCAGCGTCTGCATTATATGGTGCAGGAATATCTAGGGGCAAGAGCAGACTTGGAGACCTTTCCAACAGTGCATCGGGTTACTGAGTCTTGAGGATGGACCTCTGGCCAGAACTTGCTCAATATGCACTGGCCTGTCCTGCATCCAGCATGCTTTCTGAGCGCACATTCTTTTTTTAAATCAAATACTTTTTTTTTATTGGCAAACACAGTTATTTTCCATTATGCACAAAAATACATAAAAAGTACATTTTTCCCTTTATTCCCCCTCCCCCCCTTCCACATTCCATTCTACACAAAAAAAAAAAAATGAAAAATACTCTCCCTCCTCCCCCCTTCCCCACAACCCCCCTATAAGCTTCCTTCCCCACACATTAATTCCCTACACTTTCCCTTGTCCCTTCCTTCCCTCCCTCTCCTCACGCACCTCCATCACTTCATAACTGAGGTTCTTCCACCTATAACTATCGCCTCCATAATCTCTTACATTTTTTACTATTTCCTCTCTTACTATATACAAATTTCTCAATCTCAATCGTGTCTTTTACCACTTTCATCCATTCTACCACCATCAGAGGTTATCTAGCTTGCCACTTCTGTGCGATCAATTTTCTCCCTTGAAACAGGGACCTGGTTACTGCAGTTTGCGTATCCCCTAACATGTCTTTCCCCTCTATGAGCCCCAGGGCAAAGACCTTAACCTCCATGTCTAGCCACTTCAGCCCCGCTCACTGTATATATACGTCATTTTTTTGAAGATGGATATCTCGGTAACGGCAGCAGCTGCTGCCACAACCGAGATATCCATCTTTACAGTGAGCGATTTTGTACAAGATAACGGTGGTCTCAGCGGCGGGTTCGCCGCGAGATCACCGTTATCGGCGGCGGGAGAGGTGCCACCCCCCCTCCCGCCACTCTCCCGCACCCTCCGCCGCTTACCGGAGCCGTCGGTAACGGCGGAGGCGATCGGGTCCTGTCACTTCCTCAGTATGGAGACAAGTGAGGCCAAGATGGCGCCCACCCGTCTCCATACCATGTGACGGCCGGAGCGGCGTCATTACGATGGCTCCGCCCACTCTCTTAAAGGCACAAATTTTTTAAGTGTCATTTTTTTAAACGACTTTTTTTTTTTTTTTTTTTTTGCATTTTAGTCTAAATATGAGATCTGAGGACTTTTTGACCCCAGATCTCATATTTAAGAGGACCTGTCATGCTTTTTTCTATTACAAGGGATGTTTACATTCCTTGTAATAGGAATAAAAGTGATCCAAATTTTTTTTTTTTTAAAAACAGTGAAAAAATAAATAAAATAAAATAAAATAAATAATAAAAAAAAAAAAAAAATTTTTTTAAAGCGCCCTGTCCCGACGAGCTCGCACGCAGAAGCGAACGCATACGTGAGCAGCGCCCGCATATGAAAACGGTGGTCAAACCACACATGTGAGGTATCGCCGCGACCGTTAAAGTGAGAGCAATAATTCTAGCCCTAGACCTCCTCTGTAACGCAAAACATGCAATCTGTAGAATTTTTTAAACGTCGCCTATGGAGATTTTTAAGGGTAAAAGTTTGACGCTATTCCACGAGCGGGCGCAATTTTGAAGCGTGACATGTTGGGTATCATTTTACTTGGCGTAACATTATATTTCACAATTTAAAAAAATAAATTGGGCTAACTTTACTGTTGTCTTATTTTTTTTTTCAAAAAAGTGAATTTTTTCCAAAAAAAGTGCGCTTAGAAGACCGCTGCGCAAATACGGTGCAAAAAAAAGTATTGCAATGACCGCTATTGTATTCTCTAGGATGTTAGAAAAAAAACAATATATAATGTTTGGGGGTTCTAAGTAATTTTCTAGCAAAAAAACCTGTTTTAAACTTGTAAACACCTAAAATCCAAAACGAGGCTGGTCTTTAAGTGGCTAGAGACATCCCGAATACAAAATTAATTTTCTCCACTATTTCCTTCCTATACCTTTACAGTTTGGGGCATCTCCAGAACATATGTAGCAAATCAACCCTCATATGCCCGTATCTTGAACATTTCATATCTGGTCTTTTCCCAAACATAAACAGTTTCATACGATCTATGTACCAAATACAATTGTGATACAATCTGCAAAGGGGACAGTGAGACATTGGATCCTAATGTCAGGTTCCATTGCTTCACTGTCACTGGACCAATGTCCCTCTCCCATTTACTCCTGCTATTAAGTTGCGTCCCCTTTCCCAAATCTGCCCTGCTTATACTCTCATACCTCTGAGAAATTAGTGCCTAAGATGTCCTGGCATTGACTACTTTTCTAAGAGAGGGCATTTCATTCCACTCTAGTACCTCCTCCCCGAACTGAGCCTCTGACGCGTACCTTACTTGCAGGCATCTATAAAAGGACTGGTTGTGGACAGCATACTCTACTGTATATTTCTACTGGTAAGCCGTCTGGTCCCGGAGATTCAGATCACTGACCAACCGGGAATTCAGGTGGAAACAGTTGATTTTACGTCACTTGATTTTTATTTGCTGTTTTTCACCGAAGATCTCTATAGATCTATTGTGGACCAAAGCAATTTATATGCTGGTCAATTCATCACTGCTAATCCCCAGCTGACCCTTGCCAGAGATTGGAGACCAATTACGGTCTCCGAATTCAAGACCTTCCTGGGCCTATCCCTCTTCACGGGCATAACTAAAAAGAGTGAGTTGCGGTCATATTGGTCCACTGAGCCAATTCACCAAATGCCCATGTTCTCTGCACTCCATGACCAGGACACCATACGAGCAGATCTTGCGGTTCATGCATTTCAACGATAATGAACTCTGTCGTCCTCGGGGTGACCCTGAATTTGATCGGTTCTACAAAATTCGGCCCCTCGTAAACCACTTCAACCAACATTTTGCAGCATTGTTTACTCCCCATCTAGTTATCTGCGTTGATGAGTCCCTGATTAAGTTTTCTGGCCACTTGTCATTCAAACAGTATCTTCCCAACAAGCTTGCCAGATACGGGGTCAAAATGTATAAGCTCTGTGACAGGGCCACAGGCTATACATATAGTTTTATGGTTTACGAGGGAAAAGATAGTTACGTAGAGCCAGAGAACTGCCCTGACTACATAGGGAGTGCTGGTAAGATTGTGTGGGACTTGGTGTCACCCTTATTCAGAAAGAGGTACCACTTGTATATGGACAATTATTACACAAGCGTGTCACTTTTTAGTCACTTGTTTGATCATCAAATTTTAATCACCGGGGCTTACCCCAGCAGCTTGTAGATTCCCGTCTTAGGCTGGGGGAGAGAGCCTGCTTGAGATGTAATAATTTGCTTGCTGTGAAGTGGAGGGATAAAAAGAATGTTTTCGTTCTTTCCTCCCTTCACGCAGACACGAAGGTCCAAATTCCTATAGCGACTGGTGTTGTGGAGAAACCCCTCTGTGTCCATGAATATAACCTTAATATGGGAGGGGTGTACCTCAATGACCAGTTGTTGGTGCTGTACCTAATTACCCGTAAGGCCAGACGCTGGTATAAAAAAGTGTCTGTATACTTATTTCAATTGGCTTTGCTGAACGCTCATGTGCTATACAGAACTTCAGGATGAATTGGATCCTTCCTTAAATTCCAGGAAGAGATCATCAGAGTCCTTTTGTTTCCAGACGGTGCTCTGGCCCAACTTCCCAACGCAAATGCAGTAAGCCGGCTGCATGAGAGGCATTTTCCGCATGTCCTCTCTGGTAAACCTACCCAAAGAAACCCCCAAAGAAGATGTTGTGTCTGTAGAAAGTGCGGATGTAGGCGTGACACCCGCTTTTATTGTCCCTCCTGTCCTGACCAACCTGGTCTTTGCATTGGTTTCGAATACTATCACACACTAGTTGAGTATTAGCGTAGGGTACAGAACCACACAGTCATAGGCACATGTACACAGGGTCTCGGGGTCTCTAAAGATGTGATGGCCATCACATTTTGAGAGACCCTAATCTGCAACTTTCAGTTTATAGTTTTTTTTACAGTTTTTATAAAAGTGAAAAAGTGAAAAAAAACAAAAACACACACACAAAAACACAAAAAAATAATAAATAAAAAAGCCAAAAATAGTTGTGGTTGTATTTTTCTTCTCTCTCTCTATTCTCTCTCTTATGTTCGCTCTCTACTGTCCGCTCTACTGTTCGCTCACTATTGTTCTATATCTATCGTTCTCTCTGTTTTATTTTTACTATGTTTTATTGTATTTGCTTTGCAGGTATGGTATGTTAACTGTAATGTTTGTTTTATTGTTAACCATCATTTGCTTAGCAGGTACGCCATTCAGTTGCAGCGTGGATATATTTACCTTGACAGCAACAGCGTTTGCTCCCACGATACATAAATCCGTGACTCCAGCGCTGTAGGATGTGATTTCACCACCACAGTTAAAAACAAAATGGTGCATGTATGCCCATCATTAGAAGTGGGTGGATGAAGGGAGGTATTCTAATGGTGGGCATACCCACCGATCAATCTTTATTTTTTTGTTCAGCCCACAGGCTGCTTGAAAAAAGAGATTACAATATATGCCCAACAAGGACCAGCAATGTACTGGTATGTTGCTGGACTTTGCGTGGTTTTACCAGAATGATACCTGCGGGTTTAGGTATCATCTTGGTATCATTCTTTTCAGCCAGTGGTCAGCTTTCATGTAAAAGCAATCCTAGTGGCTAATTAGCCTCTAAACTGCTTTTACAAGCAGTGGGAGGGAATGTCCCCCCACCGTCTTCCATGGTTTTCTCTGGCTCTCCTGTCCCAACAGGGAACCTGAGAATGCAGCCGGTGGTTCCGCCAGCTGACCATAGAGCTGATCAGAGATCAGAATGGCTCCAATCATCTCTATGGTCTAATAAACTGGAAGCTATGAGCATTTCATGACTTAGATTTCGCCGGATGTAAACAGCGCCATTGGGATATTGGTAAAGCATTTTATCACACCAATCTTGGTGTAGCCAGATGCTTTGAGGGCAGAGGAGAGATCAAGGATCTAATAGACCCCCATTTTTTCAAAAAAGAGTACCCGTCAATACCTATTGCTATCATAGGGGATATTTACATTCCCTGAGATAACAATAAAAATGATAAAAAAAAAAATGAAAGGAACAGTTTAAAAATAAAATAAAAAAGCAAAATAAACAATTAAAAAAAAAAAAAAAAGCACCCCTGCCCCCCCCCCGGTCGCAAAGGCAAACGCAAGCGTCGGTCTGGCGTCAAATATAAACAGCAATTGCACCACGCATGTGAGGTATCACCACAAAGGTAAGTTCGAGGGCAGTAATGTTAGCAGTAGACCTCCTCTGTAAAGCTAAAGTGGTAACCTGTAAAGGCTTTTAAAGGCTTTTAAAAATGTATGTAGTTTGTCGCCGCTGCACGCTTGTGCGCAATTTTATAGCATGTCGTGTTTGGTATCCATGTACTCGGCCTAAGATCATCTTTTTTAATTCATTGAACATTTGGGCAATATAGTGTGTTTTAGTGCATTAAAATGAAAAAAAGTGTGTTTTTTCCCAAAAATTTTATTTGAAAAATCGCTGCCCAAATACTGTGCGAACAAAAAAATGAAACACCCACCATTTTATGATCAATTTTATTTGCAAGTTCAAGGCACTGCAATGGGTGCTAACTTTGCTCCTTCGTATGCCAATCTAGCTGTGGGTCTTTGGAAACACCAGTATATATGGAACAACAATCCCCACTCTAGACATCTTGTATACTATGGCAGATACATAGATGATGTTATTATCATCTGGAGCGGTTCCCCTCAGGACATTTTAGACTTTGTCTATCATTGTAACAACAATCCCCATGTTCTCAGGTTCACCCATGAGTCCAACGCAGACAAATTGTCATTCTTGGATTTGGAGTTATATCATGATGGCGACACCATACACTCCAAAAACGACTCTAAACCCACTGCTGGCAATTCATTGTTACACTATAAAAGTTGCCACTATCATAAGTGGAAGAACAACATTCCAAGAGGCCAATTTTGTCACCTTAAATGCAACTGTACCAATCATCAAGACTACATTAAGGAGAGTAGTGTGCTCAGTGTTAAATTGAGAGACAAGGAACTTGTCGAAGTTGAGATGACGTGAGACATCAGATGGGAAGGGAGGAGTGAGAGGTGTGTCAGCCTGCTGGTGCTCTGGCGGGCTCTCTCTCATAACAAGACAAGCGGACGGGGCAGATCGAGAGCAGTAGAGAGAACCACCATGCTGGGTGAACTGCGGGGCGGTCAGAGGAACAGGAGCCTGATGGATCCAGCGCCACGCACAGAGAACTAAAAGCAACAGACGCAGAGACGGCCTTGGCCACCCACCCGGAGCTCCCCGTTCCTCCTGCCCCCCCCTACCCCCCGCGCTGAAAGCCGGCAGCACGCGAGATAGGACCTGGACAGGACGCTGCAGTGAGAGGTAATGCCGGGATGCACAGTGCCCTGATAGCGGCAAGCAAACCTGACACCCGATCCCAATCAGAGAAAGCTTGAAGCAGAAGGCAGAGGTACAAGGGGCAGCGGTAAGAGAGACTCTAAGCTCTACAACCTCAAAGGTAAGAGTGTAACAGGAGCACACTAGGAGAAGCTAGACTGTGGATTGAGAAGTAAGAGCCTCTGCACAACAGCCAGTGTATGGTAATATCTGTTTTTCCTGCAAATCTGGTAGGGCGGTCTAGGGGTTACGTGACTCCTGACTATCCACTCTATATACTGCCTATTACGAACTCTACCAATATTAAGACAATGCTATCTGAGTACTGTAACCCTTGGTTGTAATTAGATATATTATACTCTGGGAAGGAGCCTCGGGACATTATGTACAGCTGAAGTGTAAAAGTGCTCGACATGACAAATGCTGCAACTAATCTTCTAGCTTGTGATATCCGCACCCCGTATGGGAGGGAGGGTTGAGCAATAAATAACCAGCCTAATTTATCAATTTAATCTGCACGTGTGTATACCCACCCTCCAGCACTGAGACACATTTAAAGTTTTGGGAGTATGATATGTCGATACTTAGGGACTGGGTAAATGGTTTTAGGCTTTTTCCCATTAATACCTTACCTTTAGAATAGCACGATTGAAGCTTTTGAAGTTTTTGTTCTTTTGAAACAGACAGTATGGGATGCCTATAGAGGCTGTGAGGCTGTGAGGTTGGATACTGCACACATAGTTATTTACAGCATCTCATCCTAATCCCAAACTGCCCATTGCTAAACTCACATCTATATCATTAGAAGTTAGGCTCATGTCAGTTAAATTACGTCTAATATCTTCATAAATTATCGTAAAGAGTGCTATAGCACAATACAGACGAGCCTGGAAAATACCTGGGGAACGATCCCGCTAGACAGTGCGACACGGTGCCAATCTCAGTACTATAGAGCCCTACTCAATCGGCTAAGACTACACTACTGCCACACTTGTACTTGCACTGTAAACTCAAATATCACTGGTCGGTTAACTGGTGAGAGTTGGACCTAGGACTATTCTTAAGAGTAGTGGATTCACTGATTAAATTCAACTAGACTAGGTCAACAGGAAAATACTATGAGTCGGAACGCATCCAAAACTGAGAAGGGGGGACCTCCGAAAACCCCAAAAGATAACCTGTCAGGAAGTGCTGCTGGGAACACAATCAAGCAATATTTGGCTAAAGGGGGGAGCCTGGGGGGTGCCCATCAAGGAACCCAAAAATCAAGTATGGCAGACAAAAAGAAGAAGGGACTAAATGAGAGGGAAGACCAGACCCCTGATCACTCAAGAGAAGATCTATTAGCCGAAAATACGCTGGAGATATCTAGAATAGAGGAACACAGACTGGAATCACAACTGCCATCGAAAAACGAATTGGCAGAAATGTTTAAAGCACTTGAGACTTCAATTAAAGCAGAGATTGGTATGTTGAGGACAGATCTAGGCAACCTCCTGACCAGAGTGGAAGGGGTCGAGGACAAGCTGGACAAACAAGAGAAGGAGATCTCTGAATTAAAAGAACAACTTAACCACTTGAGCCCCGGACCATTATGCTGCCTAAGGACCAGAGGTCTTTTTCCAATTTGGCACTGCGTCGCTTTAACTGCTAATTGCGCGGTCATGCAATGCTGTACCCAAACGAAATTTGCGTCCTTTTCTTCCCACAAATAGAGCTTTCTTTTGATGGTATTTGATCACCTCTGCGGTTTTTATTTTTTGCGCTATAAACGGAAAAAGACCGAAAATTTTGAAAAAAAATGATATTTTCTACTTTTTGTTATAAAAAAAATCCAATAAACTAAATTTTAGTCATACATTTAGGCCAAAATGTATTCGGCCACATGTCTTTGGTAAAAAAAATGTCAATAAGTGTATATTTTATTGGTTTGCGCAAAAGTTATAGCGTCTACAAACTAGGGTACATTTTCTGGAATTTACACAGCTTTTAGTTTATGACTGCCTATGTCATTTCTTGAGGTGCTAAAATGGCAGGGCAGTACAAAACCCCCCCAAATGACCCCATTTTGGAAAGTAGACACCCCAAGGAAATTGCTGAGAGGCATGTTGAACCCATTGAATATTTATTTTTTTTGTCCCAAGTGATTGAAAAATGACAAAAAAAAAAAAAAAAAAAAATATTTACAAAAAGTCGTCACTAAATGATATATTGCTCACACAGGCCATGGGCCTATGTGGAATTGCACCCCAAAATACATTTAGCTGCTTCTCCTGAGTATGGGGATACCACATGTGTGGGACTTTTTGGGAGCCTAGCCGCGTACGGGGCCCCGAAAACCAATCACCGCCTTCAGGATTTCTAAGGGTGTAAATTTTTGCTTTCACTGTTCACTGCCTATCACAGTTTCGGAGGCCATGGAATGCCCAGGTGGCACAAAACCCCCCAAAATGACCCCATTTTGGAAAGTAGACACCCCAAGCTATTTGCTGAGAGGCATATTGAGTCCATGGAATATTTTATATTTTGACACAAGTTGCGGGAAAGTGACACTTTTTTTTTTTTTTTTTTTCATAAAGTTGTCACTAAATGATATATTGCTCACACAGGCCATGGGCATATGTGGAATTGCACCCCAAAATACATTTAGCTGCTTCTCCTGAGTATGGGGATACCACATGTGTGGGACTTTTTGGGAGCCTAGCCGCGTACTGGACCCCAAAAACCAATCACTGCCTTCAGGATTTCTAAGGGTGAAAATTTTTGATTTCACTCTTTACTGCCTATCACAGTTTCGGAGGCCATGGAATGCCCAGGTGGCACAAAACCCCCCCAAATGACCCCATTTTGGAAAGTAGACACCCCAAGCTATTTGCTGAAAGGCATGGTGAGTATTTTGCAGCTCTCATTTGTTTTTGAAAATGAAGAAAGACAAGAAAAAACATTTTTTTTTTCTTTTTTCAATTTTCAAAACTTTGTGACAAAAAGTGAGGTCTGCAAAATACTCACTATACCTCTCAGCAAATAGCTTGGGGTGTCTACTTTCCAAAATGGGGTCATTTGGGGGGGTTTTGTGCCACCTGGGCATTCCATGGCCTCCGAAACTGTGATAGGCAGTGAAGAGTGAAATCAAAAATTCACGCCCTTAGAAAGCCTGAAGGCGGTGCTTGGTTTTCGGGGTCCCGTACGCGGCTAGGCTCCCAAAAAGTCTCACACATGTGGTATCCCCGTACTCAGGAGAAGCAGCAGAATGTATTTTGGGGTGTAATTTCATATATTTCCATGGCATGTTTGAGCAATATATCATTTAGTGACAACTTTGTGCAAAAAAAAAAAAAAATTTGTCTCTTTCCCGCAACTTGTGTCGCAATATAAAATATTCCATGGACTCGACATGCCTCTCAGCAAATAGCTTGGGGTGTCTACTTTCCAAAATGGGGTCATTTGGGGGGGTTTTGAACTGTCCTGGCATTTTATGCACAACATTTAGAAGCTTATGTCACACATCACCCACTCTTCTAACCACTTGAAGACAAAGCCCTTTCTGACACTTATTGTTTACATGAAAAAGTTTTTTTTTTTTGCAAAAAAATTACTTTGAACCCCCAAACATTATATATTTTTTTAAAGCAAATGCCCTACAAATTAAAATGGTGGGTGTTTCATTTTTTTTTTTCACACAGTAATTGCGCAGCGATTTTTCAAACGCATTTTTTGGGGAAAAAACACACTTTTTTTAATTTTAATGCACTAAAACACGCTATATTGCCCAAATGTTTGATGAAATAAAAAAGATGATCTCAGGCCGAGTACATGGATACCAAACATGACATGCTTTAAAATTGCGCACAAACGTGCAGTGGCAACAAAATAAATACATGTTTAAAAGCCTTCAAAAGCCTTTACAGGTTACCACTTTAGATTTACAGAGGAGGTCTACTGGAAAAATTACTGCACTCGATCTGGCCTTCGCGGTGATACCTCACATGCATGGTGCAATTGCTGTTTACATTTGACGACAGACCGCCGCTTGCGTTCGCCTTAGCGCGAGAGCAGGGGGCGACAGGGGTGTTTTTTTTTTGTTTTTTTTTTCTTTATTATTTTTTTGCTTTTTTAATCTTACTTTTAAACTGTTCCTTTCATATTTTTTTTTTTAATCATTTTTATTGTTATCTCGGGGAATGTAAATATCCCCTATGATAGCAATAGGTAGTGACAGGTACTCTTTTTTGAAAAAATTGTGGTCTATTAGACCCTAGATCTCTCCTCTGCCCTCAAAGCAAATGACCACACCAAGATCGGTGTGATAAAATGCTTCCCCAATTTCCCAATGGCGCTATTTACATCCGGCGAAATCTAAGTCATGAAATACTCGTAGCTTCTGGTTTCTTAGGCCATAGAGATGTTTGGAGCCACTCTGGTCTCTGATCAGCTCTATGGTCAGCTGGCTGAATCACCGGCTGCATTCTCAGGTTCCCTGTTGAGACAGGAGAGCCAGAGAAAAACACGGAAGACGGTGGGGGGGGGGGGCATTCCCTCCCACGGCTTGTAAAAGCAGTCTAGAGGCTAATTAGCTGCTAGGATTGCTTTTACATGAAAGCCGACCGCTGGCTGAAAAGAATGATACCAAGATGATACCTAAACCTGCAGGCATCATTCTGGTATAACCACTCAAAGTCGTGAATGGCGTACCTGAAGACAAAAAAATGGTTAACAATGGTTAACAATAAAGCACAGTAAAGTGTAAATAATTACACACCTGAAAAACAAACATGATAAAACATAATAACAATAACAATAACAATAACAATCAATAACAATAACAATAACAATAAAACATTGCAGAATAGAATACAGTAAAAAAGAGCAGAACAATAGAGAGAGAGAATAGAGAGAGAGAGAACAATAAAACAACAACTATTTTTTTTTATTTCATATTTTTTTTTTTTTTACACTTTTTTTGTAACTAACTTTTATAACGGTAACCGGTTCCAGGTTCGGGTCTCTCAAAATGCGATGGCATCTTGGGAGACCCTGTGAAAGTGTGCCTAGTCTGTGCAATGCTGTACCCTACGCTAATACTCAACTAGTGAATGGTAGCGTTCAAAACATTCACCAATGCAAAGACCAGGATTGTCAGGACAGGAGGGACAATAATAGCGGGTGTCATGCCTATATCCGTGCTTGCTGCAGACACGACATCTTTTTTGGGGGGTTCGTTGGGTAGGGGTACTCGGGAGGACATAAAAATGCCTCTCATGCAGCCGCCTGCATTTGGTTGGGGATGTGAATGGGGGAAGTACGGGCGCTGCAGAAGCGGTGGGTTCCCAATTAGGATTGGCGAATGCAGCAGGAAGGGCATTATGGGCACGACGGGCCTGTGTTTGTCTTTTTGGTGGCGGCGGGACACTACTTGTGCTTGCCACCTCACCAGCTTGAACTGCACTTATGGGACTCGCCACGTCACCAAGTGTTACTGCAGTGCTGGTTTGACTACGACCGGGGTGTACTAGGCCGCTGGCGCTTGCCAGTTCACCAAAACACTACCAAAAAACTGTTAGCGATCGCAGGGATCAGGCCTGACTCTGCGAACGCTGCAGTTATGCGTTTAGTGTTTTGTAAGTGACAGTGATCGATCGATACCGCACTTGGGTGGGCTGGGCTGGGCCGGGCGGAGGGGCAAAACGCAGGTGCTAGCAGGTATCTGGGCTGATCCCGCTAACACTGCGTTTTTGGGAACCCTAAACTGCTGGTGACGCTAGTATAGATCTGATCGGATCAGATATTGATGCGATCAGATACTATACCACTAAGGGAGGTGTACAGTGCGTGCGTGGGTGTTAGCGGTACTGGCGCTAATCTGACGCTGCCTGGGGCTGGTGCTTGCCAGTTCACCAAAACGCTACAAAAAAAACTGTTAGCGATCGCAGGGATCAGGCCTGACTCTGCGAACGCTGCAGTTATGCGTTTAGTGTTTTGTAAGTGACAGTGATCGATCGATACTGCACTTGGGTGGGCTGGGCCGGGCGGAGGGGCAAAACGCAGGTGCTAGCAGGTATCTGGGCTGATTCCGCTAACACTGCGTTTTTGGGAACCCTAAACTGCTGGGGACGCTAGTATAGATCTGATCAGATATTGATCCGATCAGATACTATACCACTATGGGAGGTGTATGGTGCGTGCGTGGGTGTTAGCGGTACTGGCGCTAACCTGACGCTGCCTGGGGCTGGTGCTTGCCAGTTCACCAAAACGCTACAAAAAAAACTGTTAGCGATCGCAGGGATCAGGCCTGACTCTGCGAACGCTGCAGTTATGCGTTTAGTGCCTTGTAAGTGACAGTGATCGATCGATACTGCACTTGGGTGGGCTCGGCGGAGGGACAAAACGCAGGTGCTAGCGGGTATCTGGGCTGATCCCGCTAACACTGCGTTTTTGGGAACCCTAAACTGCTGGGGACGCTAGTATAGATCTGATTGGATCAGATATTGATCCGTACAGATACTATACCACTAAGGGAGGCGCATGCTGCGTGCGTGGGTGTTAGCGGTACTGGCGCTAATTTGACGCTGCCTGGGGCGACGCATATCACCGCCGGGCGATCGGGGGGCTAAACCTTTATTCGGTAATAAACGGCGGGTGCCCTGACACTATAAAAAATAAACAAACTAACCAGCGTCAACCGTAACGGTTATACGGTGATCAGTGGTGAAAGGGTTAACTAGGGGGCAATCAAGGGGTTAAAACATTTATTAGGTAGTATATGGGGGTCCCTGACGCTATAAAACGCTGACGGCGAACCTAAATATTTACCTCACTAACTAGCGTCACCAGCGACACTAATACAGCGATCAGAAAAATGATCGCTTAGCGACACTGGTGACGGGGGGTGATCAAGGGGTTAAAACTTTATTAGGGGGGGTTAGGGGGGTACCCTAGACCTAAAGGGGGGTAATACTAACTGCCCTAACACATTTACTGTCACAAACTGACACTATGCAGTAATCAGAAAAAAAAAAAAAAAAAAAAAAAAAAACTGCTGGTGTCAGTTTGTGACAGGGGGGGGGGGTGATTGGGGGGGGATCGGGGGGCGATCGGGGGGGGGATCGGGGTGATTTGTGTGCCTGGCATGTTCTACTGTGTGTGTAGTGTTTGTGCACTCACATACTTGTCGTCTCTCCTCGGGCCGGAACGGAAAATACCGACCCGAGGGGAGATGACATCACTTCCTTTGCTGCTGTTTAGCATACAGCAGCAAAGGAGTGTTCTCATTGGCCGGCGGCGATCGCGAGGGGGGGGCCACGAACGGATGGTCTCCCCCTTATCACCGATCGCCGCTGGACAAACGACGACCACCTCGGGCACCGGGGGGGGTCCGATCGGACCCCCCACCCGCGGAAGGCAAATCACGTACCCTGTACGTGATTTTGCCTGTCCGTGCCACTTTGCCGACGTACATCGGCGTGAGGCGGTCGTCAAGTGGTTAAAACAACCCAACAAAATCAGATAAAAATATGGTACAGAATGGAAGATCAGGAAAACAGAGACCGTAGACAAAATTTGAGACTCCGTGGGGTCCCGGAAAATAGGGGGGAGGATCTGAGGAGGACCGTAGCGACTATCCTCAGCCCCCTCTTGGGTCTGGGTGAAGAAGACTAATACTAATAGAAAACGATTGAGATGGAAGTCCCGACAGGAGAAGTCTAGCACATCCGGTCACTAAGGCATTATAGACCGGAGGGATGACACACCTAAAGCTCCACCTTTAGAGGAGGAGACCAATGGAGGGCCACAATATAGGGGACCCTCACTAGTCTAAGGGTCCGGAGGGGACCAATTGGGGGGGAGGGAGGGTAGGGAAGGGCATTGGGGGGTCTGGAGGGGGGAGGAGGGGAGGGGGAGGTGGAGGGAGGGGGAATAGGGGAAGGGGGTCCTGCCTAACCTCAACTTTAAGAAAGGGGGAAATCTCTCCAAGGTCTAAGGTAGAGGGTGAATTCAGGAGAACGGGAAAAGGGCTATGGCCACAATAAAATTTACAACGTATAACGTCAAAGGTTTAAATACCTCCAAGAAAAGACTCTTAATGAGCTTAAACTATTAGGGTCAGACGTGGTATTCCTGCAAGAAACACATATCTCACATCAATCGAGACTTAGACTATTCTCAAATGAATACCCGGTCTGGTACCAAGGAGATACCATCTCAAGTAGAGCAAGGGGGGGTAGCTATTGGCTTCGCAAGGAAAACAAGGTTTGTGCTGGAGGACAGATTGGTTGACCCAGAAGGTAGATACCTAGTTCTCAGAGGCAGATTGAATGAAGGGGAATACACATTAGTCAACATCTATGCACCCAATAAGAATCCGATAAAATACCTGGCAAACATATTGGGGAAAATAATGGGGTTTATGAAAGGGCATTTGATACTAATGGGGGATTTTAATTTTTGTTTTGACCCGGGTTTGGACAGTACGGCTCCAGCACAGGGGAAGAACTGCGTACATTTGAAAGAGATAAAGAAAAAACTCTCCACCCACCAATTGGTGGATATATGGAGAGTCCAACATCCAACTAAAAGGGACTATACGTTTTACTCCCCTGTGCACGGGTCATATTCCCGGATCGATTGGGGATTAGTCGAGCATAGGGAGATCGATAAGGTAGTGGAGTCTAAGATAGGAAACATAACCTATTCAGACCATGCACCTATGACCATTGAAATGACAACAGGCAGAGGTCAGGCCTTTGCAGGGCAGTGGCGGCTTAACGAGGAGTTGATAAGGGAGGATGAGGGGATCAATAGAATCAGAAAGGAACAAGAGAACTACTTTGAGGTAAATGATACCGGGGATGTATCAGGGGCCACTCTATGGGAGGCGCATAAAGCCTACATCAGAGGGGTCTTAATTGAAATGGGAGCGAGGAAGAAAAAAGATAGACGGGAGAAAATCCAAAATTAATGGTAGACCTTGCGGGATTAGAACAAAAACACAAAAAACAACTGGGCCAGCTACCTCAAGAGATACATCAGCAGATGGTACTCAAAAGATCTGAGCTGAAAACGGCAATGGAGCAGGAGTCCAGAGCATTATATAGTAAGATAGCCTGGGAGAGATATAGATGGGGCAATAAACCTAGTAAACAGTTAGCAAAAATGGTACAAAAGAAGAAAGTTAGGAATTTCATAGAGAGAATCCAGACTAAAGAGGGCCATATGGAGTATTCAGCCAGGAAGGTGGCAGATATCTTTAAGAATTACTACCAGGACCTATACTCAGTCTCTAAACAAGACACCTCTTTAAAAAATAGGAGAATGAGATACAATAATTATTTAAAAAAGACGGCGCTCCCCAAGATTACTGAGGTGGGTAGAGAACTATTGGAAAGACCATTTTCTGAAGATGAAATAAGGAAAGCATTAGCAGGAATGCCCCTTGGGAAAAGCCCCGGCCCGGATGGCCTCACATCACTCTATTATAAAACATTCAAAGAAATATTAGTACCCAGGCTGTGTCATTATATGAACGGATTGGGAGATAGCTTTGAGATGAGTAGGGAAGCATTAAAAGCCTCCATTACAATTATATTAAAAGAAGGTAAAGAGAAAACACTATGCTCAAGCTATCGCCCAATCTCTCTGCTTAATATTGACACAAAACTATTTTCAAAGGTACTGGCAGAGAGATTGAAGGAATTTATGAACTCGTGGGTTAACCCAGATTAGGTGGGGTTTGTTCCTAATAGGGAGGGTCAGGACCCTCCACTTAATGGAAAAAATGAAGGATAGTGGGCCATCAGGACTACTTCTGTCAATTGATGCCGAAAAGGCTTTTGACAGAGTAGACTGGGGGTTCATGATACAAACTTTGGAGACCATGGGTCTGGGACCTAAAATGATTAGGAGGATTAGAACTCTGTATCACCATCCAACCGCTGTAATAAAAGTTAATGGGTTATTGTCTCAACCATTTGAGATGGAAAATGGTACGAGACAGGGGTGCCCCCTTTCCCCGTTGCTCTTTGTATTGGCTATGGAACCCCTCCTGGCAACAATACGAAGGGACCCAGATATAAGAGGAGTCAAGGTAGGAGAGGAGGAACACAAAGTCGCAGCATTTGCGGACGACGTGTTGTTTTATGTAACGGATCCAGTATCCACCATGCCTAACCTCGTAAACGCAGTGAGGAAATATGGAGAGGTATCTAACTTTCAAATAAATATGACTAAATCAGAAATATTAAATATAAATCTAAGCAAGACAGAGGTAGAGACCTTGAAAAAAGAATTTAGTTTTAAATGGACTAAGGAATTAAAGTATCTGGGGATTAAACTAACCAATTCAACCAAGAAGATGTTTACTATCAACTACATGCCCCTAGTTGATACTGTTAGATTGGAGTGTAGTATATTTACCTGTAAATTGGCCCTCTCATGGATAGGACGCATTAACGTTATTAAAATGGTCATATTACTCAAAATGATGTATCACTTCCGGATGATACCAGTGCCTCTCCCCCAGTCTGGATATATTGAAATCCTTGTTATGCTGTATGTTTTTCATTTCTCTTGCTTTTTGAAGAATAATAACTTTGTCCTTCTAGTGTAAAAGTTTAAAAAGAAAGGCCCTGGGTTGACCTCCCGGTGGTGGTGCCCTAAAAGGGACTCAATGCGCACATTCAATAGCAAAAAATTTTGTCAAGGAGTCTTTACTGAACATTCCTATGAGCCAACCTTCCATATATTCTGTGGAATTGCTACCTTCAATTTTCTCGGAGACCTAGAACCCCCTACATTTTTCCTGCGCAATCTGTTTTCCATGTCATCCATTTTGTAAATGCACATGTTCAATTGCTCCCTCATTAATTTTATTTCTTGTTTATTGGGTTCACATCATCTTCCACCTGGCTGAGTCTCCCCTCAAGCACAGATGTCCGTTCACATACCTCTTGTACGTCATGCCTCAAAAATAACAGTTCTTCTTTAATGCAATTCAATTGATCAAATAATTCAGATAATGATAACTTACAGTTGTTGACTGCCAAAAGAATTTCATTCAGGGTTGACTCTTTCTCTACTCCTGTGGTCGGCTCCAGGATTCCCCTCTCTGTTTCCTTACTTAAAGTTTGGTCTTTCTCCTGTGCTGCTAATATCTCTACTGCTGGGCCATGACTCTTCCTCCCCACTGGGGGGCCAGTCTGGGGACATAGATGTTGTACTCCCCCTACCTGCCCACCCTTCTTGGATTTCTGGCCTGGTGTATGGGCGAATCGCTCCAATTTTGCAGTAGCAGCCTGGCTTGTTTTTTCCTTGACCCCTCGCTGTGTTTGAGTGCCAGCTCCGTCCTGTGCGGCTGTCTCCTCCATTCCGTGCTTCCGGGTCATGGTGGAAATGGCCAGCTTCTCAGACGCCTCACGCGGCTCTATCCCGGGTGTATGTCTCCTCCCCTCCTCTCACTGAGGGGTGCGCTGTAAGAAGCCACCACGGGAGAGCACTCCACCGATGTCCACAGCGGGGGGCGTCCTTCTCCTGGCGGACCTGCCTTAGCGTCCCTCGGTACCTCTCTGACTCTTCCCGTGGCTCTATCCCGGGTGCGCGTCACCGCCTCTCCTCTCACTGAGAGGTGCACAGCTGGAGGCCACCCCGAGAGCATGTCACCAGTGCTCCATCCTTCAGCTCCTCCTAGCTTCCCCCACACTCTGCACTATGGCATCCTGCATGGGAGCTGGTGTGAGGTACGTGCCCTGCTGTGACCTCCTACCTCAGCATTCGGTCATGCCCCCTGCCTGAGCGCACATTCAGTGCTGCTGGAGGGTTTGTAATGGAACAAAGAGTGCACCTGTCCACAGACTCTATTGATAGGCTCACATTTATAAAAATGAATCAGTCCTGGATCAGCAACTATCAAGCCCCTGATGCTGATGTAACTGATTGAATTTGCTATGGATCTGGCATCCCTTGAAGACTGCCTATGCTGCCTATCCTATTCCTCCTGAATCTTGATGATGTTAGCTTCCAATAATATTTTTGGTTTAGGGCACCACCAAACCCAAAGGCCCAATTTTTCTGCCCCTATTTAACAGGGGCATGTAATTAAAATTTTTGAAATAATATTTAACAGCAGGGCCCATTCTAGCGCCCAACAAGAGTAACTGTGAGGGGTTAAAGCGTTCTGGCACCACCAAAACCAAAGGCCCAATCTTTCTGCCCCTGTTTAACAAATTGCAGTGGGGCCCCCCAGATCTTTTTCCGAGCAAGCAGCCTGGCAGGCCAGGATAGGGGGGACAATCAAGTGCCCCCCTCCTAAATCATACCAGGCCGCCTACCCTTAACATGGGGAGGGTGCTTTGGGGTCTCCCCAAAGCACTTTGTCTTCTTGTTGATGAGGACAAGGGCCTCGTCCCGACAACCCTGGCAACCAAAAAAAGTGTCAAAAATATAAATAAAAGTGTCCGGCGATGTCCATCCATATTCAATTATGGCGCTGACGGACCCAAAAAATAGAAAAAAAGCAAAAAACCTTCGCCTCAATGGGAGGCGTCCCGCCGCCTGCTGTCTCTTGGTTGTAACAGCTGTTGTATAGACAAGGGTGGGGCCACCCGGTGACGTAAACAAGTGACTCCGCCCCTTCTGACATCATGTGCTGTCAGAGGGGGCGGGGTCATCTGGTTATGTCAGCAGATGGCCCCACCCTTGCCTATATAAGAGCTGTCACAGCGAAAAGACAGCAGTCGGCGGGACGCCTCCCAAGGAGGCGGAGTATTATTGTTTTGTTTTTTCTATTTTTTGGGTTCGTCTGCGCCATGACTGATGATGGATGGACATTGTGGGACATTTATTTATTTTTTTTATTTTTTAATAAAGGATTTGTCAAAATCTGTCTTTTGTGATTTTTACTTTTTGACACTTTTTTGGTGAATGGGTAGGGGTACTATGTACCCCTACCCATTCACATAGGTGGGCTGGGATCTGGGGGGGCCCTTGTTAAAGGGGGCTTCCAGATTCCGATATGCCTGCAGACCCCCACAACCAATGGCCAGGGTTGTGGGGACAAGGCCCTTATCCCCATCAACATGGAGACAAGGTGCTTTGGGGGGGACCCCAAAGCACCCTCCCCATGTTGAGGGCAAGAGACCTGGTATGGTTCATGAGGGGGGGTGCTTGGTATGGACTGGGGTGGGACCCACGCCAATTTTTCATTGATTTTTATCTATATTGCCAGGATCCGGCAGTACATTACAGCTGCGGGCAATTTTATATGAAATTTTTTCCTTTAAAAATGTAATTTTGCTGTGGCACAGTAAAACACATCAGAAAGATGCGCCACTTTACAGGTAGACTAAGGTGCCCCCTCAGTTCCCCGGGTCCACAAACACATTTTATGGCAATAACCTACATATAAGCCTTTAAAATGAACACTTTTGATTTTTCATGTTTGTGTCCCATAGACTTTAACGGTGTTCGCATGTTCGCATGTTCTAGTGCGAACCGAACCAGGGTGTGTTCGGCTCATCTCTACTTTCTAACTATGTGGGGGATGGACTGACTGGGGGAGAAAAGAGATCCTGCTTAGCAGGAACAGAAGATCTCTGTGTCCTCCCCTGACAGAACAGCAATCTGCTTTAGTAATTGTGGTGCAAAACAAACTGCTCTGTGTCACAAAGCTCAGTCACTGGTCATGGGTCCTCCAACAGGATATTTACCCAAAACACACACCTAAAAGCACCTAAGAATGGCTAAGAACAAAACATAGGACTATTCTGAAGTCACCTTCTATGAGTCCTGAGTTAAATCCTACTAGACTTCAAATGAAACTGAAACAAGCAGCCTGGAGAAGGTACCCTTCAACAGTTTGCTAAAAAAAACAGGGCAGAACGCCCTGTTGGCAGGTGCAGAAGTCTCACTAGGGGCTACAAAAATCCCTTGTTTGCAGTGATTGCCTGCAAAGGTTGTGCGACAAAACATTGGGTTAAGCTTTTTTATTTTTATTAGATAGATCTCTTCACATGACATTAATTTTGTACTTTTGCTCTTTGTATTTTATGTACTGTACATACTCTGTACGTCTTCTTACTGTAAGGTATTTTACTTTTTGTGAGATGCTGCCACTGTTTTGTCCTGCATTGTTGGATACTTTATTTGTATTATTAACACGCATTTTCCCCAGGCATTCCACAGTCAATAAACCAGTCCTTGAGCTTGTTTTTGCTTTTTTTATTTTAGGGGTTAAAACTTGGATGGGGATAGGAAGTTATGTGATGCCCAGAACTAGGGATGAGCCGAACACCCCCCGGTTCGGTTCGCACCAGAACCCGCGAACGGACCGCAAGTTCGCACGAACGTTAGAACCCCATTGACTTCTATGGGACTCGAACGTTCGAAATCAAAAGTGCTCATTTTAAAGGCTAATTTGCATGGTATTGTCCTAAAAAGGGTTTGGGGACCCGGGTCCTACCCCAGGGGACATGTATCAATGCAAAAAAAACTTTTAAAAACGGCCGTTTTTTCGGGAGCAGTGATTTTAATGATGCTTAAAGTAAAAAAAAAAAAGTGAAATATTCCTTTAAATATCGTACCTGGGGGGTGTCTATAGTATGCCTGTAAAGTGACGCGTGTTTCCCATGTTTAGAACAGTCCCTGCACCAAATGTCATTTTTAAAGGAAAAAATCTCATTTAAAACTGCTTGCGGGTTTAATGTCATGTCGGGTCATGGCAATATGGATGAAAATCAGTGAGACAAACGGCATGGGTACCCCCCAGTCCATTACCAGGCCCTTTGGGTCTTGTATGGATATTAAGGGGAACCCCGCACCCAAATTAAAATAAGGAAAGGTCCCTATATACTCTGAACAGCAGTATACAGGCGGTGCAAACAAGACAGGGACTGTAGGTTTGTTGTTAAGTAGAATCTGTTTGTAATTTTGAACATTTTTAATGTGTTTAGCTCCAGCCAAAAAATCTTTTCTAAGCTTTTTGGAAAACATAGGGAAGGGTTATCACCCCTGTGACATTTGTTTTGCGTCTTTCCTCCTCTTCAGAAGATTTCACCTCACTTTTTTGTCCCAATGAAAAATGTTTTTTGAAAATTTGGGTTTTTTTGTGGAACAAGGATTGGAAAGCATCAGTGGAAAGGAGAAATTGTTTTCCCATATTAACTCTTACAGGAGAGAATTTCCCTTCCTTAGGGGTAGATTTCATCTCACTTCCTGTTGTCTCCTTCCGTTTGCAAGTAGGAGTCGTTTGTAAGTTAGATGTTTGAAAGTAGGGTCCTGCCCTATATACTCAGCAGAAATTTGGGCCTTAGGTGTTGCTGTGGCCAAAACACTGTAAGCCCTCACAGGGCCCTGCTGTGAAATATTAGATCAAGAATTGTAATTACATGCCCCTGTTGAACAGGAGCTGAAAAATTAGGCCTTAGGCACTGGTGCTGGTGCCACAACAATGCAACCCCTCACAGACACTCTAGTTGGAACGCAGGAACGAGCCCTGCTGCAAAGTATTGCATCAAAAATTGTAATTACACGCCCCTGTTAGACAGGGGCAGAAAAATTGGGTCTTAGGCACTGGTGCTGGTGCCACAACACTGCAACCCCTCACAGACACTCTAGTTGAAACGCAGGAACAAGCCCTGCTGCAAAGTATTGCATCAAAAATTGTAATTACACGCCCCTGTTAGACAGGGGCTGAAAAATTGGGTCTTAGGCACTGGTGCTGGTGCCACAACACTGCAACCCCTCACAGACACTCTAGTTGGAATGCAGGAACGAGCCCTGCTGCAAAGTATTACATCAAAAATTGTAATTACACGCCCCTGTTAAACAGGGGCTGAAAAATTGTGCCTTAGGCACTGGTGGTGGCGCCCAGAACCAAAAATGTTCTTACAAGCTATCAGCGTGATGATTGAGGAGGAAGAGGATAATTACTCAGGGATAGTCACTCAGCATCAGCATAGGCAGTCTTTGAAGGGATCTGAGATTTCAAAAAAAATTATTCGGTTACATCTGCATCAGGTGCTTGGTAGCTGGTGGTGATCCAAGACTGATTCATTTTTATGAAGGTCAGCCGATCGACCGAGTCGGTGGACAGACGCACCCTGTGATCGGTTACCACGCCTCCAGCAGCACTGAATGTGCGTTCCGAAAGAACGCTGGATGCAGGACAGGCCAGTAGCTCAATTGCATACTGTGCAAGCTCTGGCCAGTGATCCATCCTCAAGACCCAGTAACCCAGAGGATTTTCGGTGGGAAAGGTGTCCAAGTCTGATCTTGCCCCTAGGTATTCCTGCACCATGTAAAACAGACGCTGGCGATGGTTGCTGGAACCGATCATACCTTGGGGCTGCGGACCAAAAAATTGTCGGAACGCATCGGTCAGACGGCCACCTTCTCCACCGCTCCTTCTTTGACTGACCGAAGCCTCAGCAACACGTTGTCCAGAAACAGGAGTTTGTAACCTCCCAGTCTCTGGGAACGCGTTGCACAGACCTTTCTGCAAGGCCTCCCGAAGATGTTTCATCCTCTGCTCCCTCTGCGATGGCAAGATAAGGTCCGCAACCTTACCCTTGTAACGTGGATCAAGGAGGGTTGCCAGCCAGTATTGGTCCTTCTCCTTGATACCACGAATACGAGGATCCTTACGCAGGCTTTGCAGGATCAGGGAGGCCATGCAGCGTAGGTTTGCTGAGGCATTCGGTCCGGAGTCCTCTGGGTCACTAAGGACAACAACGTCCGCAGCCACCTCCTCCCAGCCACGTACAAGTCCATGTGTTCCTTGGGACTGATCCCTTAAAGACTGCTGATGCTGAGTGCCAGGCTCCACCTCCATACTGACACAATCTTCCTCCTCCTCCTCCTCCTCCTCCTCGTCCTCTTCCTGTGTGATCGGCGGGCACGCAGGAACACTGTCTGGATAAAGGGGGCCTTGAGAGCTAAGGAAGTCCTCCTCTTCCTGCCTCTGTTCTGCCTCAAGTGCCCTGTCCATTATTCCACGCAGCGTGTGCTCCAACAGGTGGACAAGGGGGACAGTGTCACTGATGCATGCACTGTCAGTGCTCACCATCCTCGTGGCCTCCTCGAATGGTGACAGGACAGTGCATGCATCCCTGATCATGGCCCACTGGCGTGGGGAAAAAAAACCAAGGTCCCCTGACCCTGTCCTGGTGCCATAGTCGCACAGGTACTCATTGATGGCCCTCTGCTGCGTGTGCAGCCGCTGCAGCATGGCCAACGTCGAGTTCCACCTGGTGGGCATGTCACAGATTAGGCGGTTCTTGGGCAGGTTAAACTCCTTTTGGAGGTCCGTCAGCCGAGCACTGGCATTATATGACCGGCGGAAATGCACACAGACTTTCCTGGCCTGCCTCAGGACATCCTGTAAGCCCGGGTACCTGCCCAAGAACCGCTGCACCACCAAGTTAAGGACGTGAGCCAAACAGGGCACATGGGTCAGTTGTCCCTGTCAGAGGGCAGAGAGGAGGTTGGTGCCATTGTCGCAAACCACCATTCCTGCCTTAAGTTGGCGTGGCGTCAACCACCTCTGAACCTGCCCCTGCAGAGCTGACAGAACCTCTGCCCCAGTGTGGCTCCTGTCCCCCAAGCACACCAGCTCAAGCACCGCATGGCATCTTTTGGCCTGCGTACTTGCGTAGCCCCTTGAACGCCTACGGAGCACCGCTGGTTCCGAGGAAGAGGCCATGGAGGAAGAAGAAGAGGAGGGGGTGGAGGAGAGAGGTGTGTCACAATCAGCATTTTGGAGGCGTGGTGGCGGAACAACCTCCAACACTACTGCACCTTGTCCTGCATCCTTCCCAGCTGCCAGCAGAGTCACCCAATGCGCCGTGAAACTTAAGTAACGTCCCTGTCCATGCCTGCTGGACCATGAGTCAGCGGTAATATGCACCTTACCGCTGACCGCCCTGTCCAGCGAGGCATGGACATTGCCTTCCACATGCCGGTAGAGAGCCGGAATCGCCTTCCGTGAGAAAAAGTGGCGTTTGGGTACCTGCCACTGAGGAACCGCACATTCCACAAACTCACGGAAGGGGGCAGAGTCTACCAACTGAAAAGGCAGCAGTTGAAGTGCTAGCAATTTTGCCAAGCTAGCATTCAACCGCTGGGCATGTGGATGGCTGGGAGCAAACTTCTTTCGGCGGTGCAGCAGCTGGGGCAGGGAAATTTGCCTGGTACAATCTGACGTCGGTGTACCAAAAGCAGATTGCCCATAAGTACTTGGCTGTGACACACCTAATTCTACACCTTCATTCCTCTCACTGCAGGTCGCAGAGAGGACTGAAGGTCTAGTGGGGTTGGAAATCTCAGCTGATGAGGAGCAAGGAGAGATCGTCTTTGTTCTTTGGTGTGGGTCTTTTAGATACGCTTGCCAACGAACTGCATGGCAGGTCAACATATGTCTGGTCAAGCATGTGGTACCCAAGCGGGAGATGTTTTGGCCACGCGAGATACGCTTGAGACATATATTGCAAATAGCAGCGGTGCGATCTGATGCACTCGTCTCAAAAAAGGCCCACACCAAAGAACTTTTTGAATAACGCGCAGAGACTGCAGCGCCCTGCACATGTGGAGCTTTGGGGTGTGATGCAGTCAATGTGCTGCCCTTAGGCTGGCCCCTGGAGGGCATCCTGCCTAGTTGGTGATGTGCCACCTCCTCCTCCTCCTCCTCCTCCTCCTCCTCCTCTCTCCTATCAGGCACCCACGTTGAGTCAGTGACCTCATCATCCCCTCCCTCCTCATCACTGGAGCAAACCTGGCAGTATGCTGCAGCAGGGGGAGCATGACTGCCAGATTGCTGTCCTTCTTGGGCACCCCCTCTGTCCGTGCTAATGTTACTGCCTTCATTGAGCTCAGTATCATCATCAGAGCCTTCCAAACGCTGGGCATCCTCCTGGAGCATGTACCCAACACTGTGGTCAAACAGTTCGAGGGAATCCTCAGGAGGACATGGTGGGGCTAGGGAAGGAGTCACTGATGACATTGAGCTGAGGGAAGAGGCCGCTGCTTTGCCAGACAAAGCACCCTGGGCATGGGTGAGAGAGGATGAGGAGGATGAGGACGGCTTGGTCATCCACTCGACCAAGTCTTCCGCATGTTGCGGCTCAACACGGCCAGCTGCCGAAAAAAAGGCCAAGCGTGTCCCATGGCCACGTGCTGATGAGGATGCACCGTCTCCACGACCAGCACTAGACACAGAGCCTGCTTGCCCTCTCTTATTGGCTTGTGACTGTCTGCCTCTCCTTCTTGGCCTTCCAGACATACTAATGGCCTGTAGCTGCACTAAGCTGGGATAGAACACCTGTAATTTTCTTCAGGTAGCTTTATATACTGTAACCAGACAAGCCTGCCTGTCAGTAGGAAGATAACAGGAACGGATCTAGCTGAACACTGTGAGCAGGACGTACTGCACTAAATGTATATAGCAGGAACGGATCTAGCTGAACACTGTGAGCAGGACGCACTGCACTGAATGTAAATAGCAGGAACGGATCTAGCTGAACACTGTGAGCAGGACGCACTGCACTGAATGTAAATAACAGGAACGGATCTAGCTGAACACTGTGAGCAGGACACACTGTACTAAATGTAAATAGTCTAGCTGCCTGACCGTGGTACTAATAGGATCAAAAAGAACACCTGTAATTTTCTTCAGGTAGCTTTATATACTGTAACCAGACAAGCCTGCCTGTCAGTAGGAAGATAACAGGAACGGATCTAGCTGAACACTGTGAGCAGGACGTACTGCACTAAATGTATATAGCAGGAACGGATCTAGCTGAACACTGTGAGCAGGACGCACTGCACTGAATGTAAATAGCAGGAACGGATCTAGCTGAACACTGTGAGCAGCACGCACTGCACTGAATGTAAATAGCAGGAACGGATCTAGCTGAACACTGTGAGCAGGACGCACTGCACTGAATGTAAATAGCAGGAACGGATCTAGCTGAACACTGTGAGCAGGACGCACTGCACTGAATGTAAATAACAGGAACGGATCTAGCTGAACACTGTGAGCAGGACACACTGTACTAAATGTAAATAGTCTAGCTGCCTGACCGTGGTACTAATAGGATCAAAAAGAACACCTGTAATTTTCTTCAGGTAGCTTTATATACTGTAACCAGACAAGCCTGCCTGTCAGTAGGAAGATAACAGGAACGGATCTAGCTGAACACTGTGAGCAGGACGTACTGCACTAAATGTATATAGCAGGAACGGATCTAGCTGAACACTGTGAGCAGGACGCACTGCACTGAATGTAAATAGCAGCAACGGATCTAGCTGAACACTGTGAGCAGGACGCACTGCACTGAATGTAAATAGCAGGAACGGATCTAGCTGAACACTGTGAGCAGGACGCACTGCACTGAATGTAAACAGCAGGAACGGATGTAGCTAAACACTGTGAGCAGGACGCACTGCACTGAATGTAAATAGCAGGAACGGATCTAGCTGAACACTGTGAGCAGGACGCACTGCACTGAATGTAAATAACAGGAACGGATCTAGCTGAACACTGTGAGCAGGACACACTGTACTAAATGTAAATAGTCTAGCTGCCTGACCGTGGTACTAATAGGATCAAAAAGAACACCTGTAATTTTCTTCAGGTAGCTTTATATACTGTAACCAGACAAGCCTGCCTGTCAGTAGGAAGATAACAGGAACGGATCTAGCTGAACACTGTGAGCAGGACGTACTGCACTAAATGTATATAGCAGGAACGGATCTAGCTGAACACTGTGAGCAGGACGCACTGCACTGAATGTAAATAGCAGGAACGGATCTAGCTGAACACTGTGAGCAGGACGCACTGCACTGAATGTAAATAGCAGGAACGGATCTAGCTGAACACTGTGAGCAGGACGCACTGCACTGAATGTAAACAGCAGGAACGGATGTAGCTAAACACTGTGAGCAGGACGCACTGCACTGAATGTAAATAGCAGGAACGGATCTAGCTGAACACTGTGAGCAGGACGCACTGCACTGAATGTAAATAGCAGGAACGGATCTAGCTGAACACTGTGAGCAGGACGCACTGCACTGAATGTAAATAGCAGGAACGGATCTAGCTGAACACTGTGAGCAGGACGCACTGCACTAAATGTAAATACCAGGAACGGATCTAGCTGAACACTGTGAGCAGGACGCACTGCACTGAATGTAAATAGCAGGAACGGATCTAGCTGAACACTGTGAGCAGGACGCACTGCACTGAATGTAAATAGCAGGAACGGATCTAGCTGAACACTGTGAGCAGCACGCACTGCACTGAATGTAAATAGCAGGAACGGATCTAGCTGAACACTGTGAGCAGGAAGCACTGTACTGAATGTAAATAGCAGGAACGGATCTAGCTGAACACTGTGAGCAGGACACACTGCACTGAATGTAAATAGTCTAGATAGAAGATAACAGGAACGGATCTAGCTAAACTGAATACAGTGTATATATATATATGCAACACCTGGGATGCATATATATACACAATACACTGTAAGTGCAGCTAACTGACTGACTGTTCTGCCTAATCTATCTAACTCAAATCAAATGACACTGTCTCTCTCTCTCTCTATCGCTCAGCACACCGGAACACACACTACACAGGGCCGCCGTGCAGGCGGCCTTATATAGTGTGGGGTGTGTACTAAATCCCCTGAGCCATAATTGGCCAAAGCCACCCTGGCTTTGGCCAATTACAGCTCTCTCTACTGACGGCGCTGTGATTGGCCAAGCATGCGGGTCATAGTGCATGCTTGGCCAATCATCAGCCAGCAATGCACTGCGATGCCGCAGTGAATTATGGGCCGTGACGCGCCACACGAATTTGGCGCGAACGGCCCATATCGTTCGCAATTCGACGGACGGTCGAACAGCCGATGTTCGAGTCGAACATGGGTTCGACTCGAACACGAAGCTCATCCCTACCCAGAACTTGATTGCTGAAGAACTCAAGGGCAACTTGAACACTCACACACTTTAGTACTGTCCCAGACTGTACTCCCTTCGGAGTTCTTGCACACTCTGGCTAGTCAAAAGTCCCAAACTAGATGCAGGTACTTTGACTTTCCCTCATGAAAAATGCCAGCACACCTCACTACTGAAGAATCCCCAAGCAAGAGTTAAGGATAACAGTTCTCTGTCCCTTATTAGGCTGGCTGAAGATTTCCCTTGGCACCAAACTCCCTTGTAGGCTATGAGGGATGTGGACAATGTACAGATTTACTCACTCAGTCCTTTTGTCCTGAAGCATAGCTGATGACATCTGGCCGGCCTGCTGCTGGTCAGATCCCACTTGCTAATCTGGGCATCTTCTGGCTGAGACTGCAAGGGAGTGAGGGTCCCTCTGTGACTCCTTCCTCTCTTTCTCTCTCTCTCGCTCTCTCTCTAGCTCTCTCTTTCTCTCCAACCATCCCAGCTGGCCATCTGCTCCCATGTGGCCAAGCTTCTGAATACTTATGGGCCACTCTCCACCTACTGGGCGCTTCTTCCCTCAGGGAATGGTAGAGTTTCCATGAATATTCGGATTAACGTCCCACCCTAGAAGCTTTCAGAAGCCAGGGGTCAGTGACTGAGAGCCAGCCCTCAGAGACTGCAAAAAAAAAAACCGACATGACCCTCAATAACCTGGCTTCACAGGCTATAGCGAAGCCCAACTAAATTTACCTACACTACCAACTATGTACACAAGGTGGTGCTGCACTTGCTGTGCACTGAAACCATTTTTGATACGACAACATAAGAGAACAGGGAAAGGATAGTACTGCTTATGACATCAGATTCTACTCTACAACTTCACCATTAGATCTGCTTATCCACAATACATTACTTCTATGTGACCTTCAGGGAAGGTGAGAACATGTTTATAGATAGAACATAGAACTATCACTGTATCCTCTACGATTACACTAACAGAAAATGGATGAGCGAGGAGCAGGGCACACAGCTAGTGGTGCAACTAAAAATGGCTGCACAACACTTGTTACATTCTGCTACACTATATGTGCTTCACTTATTTATTTATTAATACATATATTATTGTTCAATTTACATTTAGTACACTTACACAGTGCTTGACTGTCCTTTGTCCCACCCTGAAAAATAATGAAATACTATATATGAAGCAGGTTATTTATAAAGGCAGGTCTGTCCCAATGAAGCCAAATGGATCCCACGGATCAGTAGAAATTCCTCTGCTGCCTGCTTCAGTTATTACTAATTTATAATGTATCAGATCAGAAGGTAAGGTGTATGTCCAGCCAAAACTTTTTAGCTTTGAATAGAGTATTCTTTTAAGTGTTCCGACATAGCAATAGCAGCAAGAAACTTTTTTTTAAAATCATTTAACTTGCACTCTGGGCAGAAAAAAATTATGCAGTTCTGTATTTGTTTATAAATTGTAACATTATGAAAGGCAAGGTTATTGATGGGCGCTGTGTATCACCTCTCATGCGTGTATATGCAGGAAACTAAGGTGGAATTCGGTCCGGGTTTTCCAGGCCATCTTGGCAGGGTTGGTTTCGGACGAGATTTTGCGGGGTGGTTTTGGCCAATTATGACTCAGGGGGTTTAGTACACGCCCCCTACTATATAAGGCCACCTGCACGGCGGCCCTGTGTAGTGTGTTCCGGCGTTGAGAGAGAGATAGATAGACAGAGAGACAGTGTCATTTTATTTAAGTTAGATAGAGTAGGCAGGCAAGTCAGTTAGCTGAACTTACAGTGTATTGTGTATATATATATATATATATATATATATATATATCTACAATATATATATATATATATATATATATATATATATATATATATATATATATACACAGTATTCAGTTTAGCTAGATCCGTTCCTGTTATTCTCTTCCTACTACTGACAGGCAGGCAGGTGTTTTTACAGTATTTACAGCTACCTGAAGAAAATTGCTGGTGTTCTTCTGATCCTATTAGTCCTATTAGCTACAGTATTTACAGTTAGCGTAGTGCGTCCTCTGCACAGTGTGCACCTAAAGCTACCTGAAGAAAATTAGTGGTGTTCTTCTGATCCTATTAGTACAGTACCACAGGCAGCTGTAGTATTTACAAGTTAATGTAGTGCATCCTCTGCACAGTGTGCATCTAAAGCTACCTGAAGAAAATTAGTGGTGTTCTTCTGATCCTATTAATTCAGTACCGCAGGCAGCTGCAGTATTTACAAGTTAGTGTAGTGCATCCTCTGCACAGTGCGCACCTAAAGCTACCTGAAGAAAATTAGTGGTACTCTTCTGATCCTATTAGTACAGTACCGCAGGCAGCTGCAGTATTTACAAGTTAGTTTAGTGCGTCCTCTGCACAGTGTGCACCTAAAGCTACCTAAACAAAATTAGTGGTGTTCTTCTGATCCTATTAGTACAGTACCGCAGGCAGCTGCAGTATTTACAAGTTAGTGTAGTGCGTTCTCTGCACAGTGTGCACCTAAAGCTACCTGAAGAAAATTAGTGGTGTTCTTCTGATCCTATTAGTACAGTACCGCAGGCAGCTGCAGTATTTACAAGTTAGTGTAGTGCGTCCTCTGTACAGTATGCACCTAAAGCTACCTGAAGAAAATTAGTGGTGTTCTTCTGATCCTATTAGTACAGTACCACAGGCAGCTGTAGTATTTACAAATTAGTGTAGTGCGTCCTCTGCACAGTGTGCACCTAAAGCTACCTGAAGAAAATTAGTGGTGTTCTTCTGATCCTATTAATACCACAGGCAGGCAGCTACAGTATTTACAGTTAGTGTAGTGCGTCCTCTGCACAGTGTGCACCTAAAGCTACCTGGAGACAATTGCTGTTGTTCTGCTCCTATTAATACCACAGGAAGGCAGCTACAGTATTTAAAGTTAATGTGCTGTGTCCTCTGCACAGTGTGCACCTAAAGCTACCTGAAGAAAATTAGTGGTGTTCTTCTGATCCTATTAATACCACAGGCAGGTAGCTACAGCATTTACAGTTAGTGTAGTGCGTCCTCTGCACAGTGTGCACCTAAAGCTACCTGGAGACAATTGCTGTTGTTCTGCTCCTCTTAATACCACAGGCAGACAGCTACAGTATTTACAGTTAGTGTACTGTGTCCTCTGCACAGCATGCACCTAAAGCTACCTGAATAAAATTGGTGGTGTTCTTCTGATCCTATATTAATACCACAGGCAGGCAGCTACAGTATTTACAGTTAGTGTACTGTGTCCTCTGCACAGTGTGCACCTAAAGCTACCTGAATAAAATTGGTGATGTTCTTCTGATCCTATTAATAATACAGGCAGGCACTTACAGTATTTACAGTTAGTGTACTGCATCCTCTGCACAGTGTGCACCTACAGCTACCTGAAAACAATTTCTGGTGTTCTCATACTAATAATACAACAGGCAGGCAGTTGATTCTGCTAGCTGAAGTATCAGTATATATATATATATATATATCCCAGCTTTGTGCAGCTACATCTCACTGCAGGCCATTAGTATGTCTGGAAGGCCAACAAGCAGAGGCAGACAGTCACAAGCCAATAAAAGAGGGCAAGCAGGCTCTGTGTCTAGAGGCAACAGTGCTAGTCGTGGAGATGGTGCATCCTCATCAGCACGTGGCCGTGGGACACGCTTGTCCTTTTTTTCAGGAGCTGGCCGTGTTGAGCCGCAACATGCGGAAGACTTGGTAGAGTGGATGACCAAGCCGTCCTCATCCTCCTCATCCTCTCTCACCCAGGCTCAGGGTACTTTGTCTGGCAAAGCAGCTGCCAATGCGGCCTCTTCCCTCGGCTCAATGGCATCAGTCACTCCTTCCCTAGCCCCACCATGTCCTCCTGAGGAGTCCCCTGAACTATTTAACCACAGTGTTGGGTACATGCTCCAGGAGGATGCCCAGCGTTTTGAAAGCTCCGATGATGGTACCCAGCTAGAGGAAGGCAGTAATGTGAGCCCAGAGAGAGGGGGTGCCCAAGAAGGTCAGCAATCTGGCAGTCATGTTGCCCCCAGTTGCAGCATACTGCCAGCTTTGCTCCAGTGATGAGGAGGGAGGGGATGATGAGGTCACTAACTCCACGTGGGTGCCAGATAGAAGAGAGGAGGAGGAGGCACATCACCAACGAGTCAGGATGCTCTCCAGGGGCCAGCTTAAAGGCATCACACTGACTGCATTACACCGCAGAGCTCCCCATGTGCAGGGCGCTGCTGTTTCTGCGGGTTATTCCAAAATTTCTTTGGTGTGGGTCTTTATTGCGACGAGTGCATCAGATCCCACCGATGCTATTTGCAACATATGTCTCAAGTGTATCTCTAGTGGCCAAAACATCTCCCGCTTGGGCACCACATGCTTGACCAGACATATGCTGACCTGCCATGCAGTTCGTTGGCAAGCGTACCTAAAAGACCCACACCAAAGAACAAAGAGGACCTCTCCTTGCTCCTCATCAGCTGGGATCTCCAACCCCACTATACCTTCAGTCCTCTCTGAGACCTGCACTGAGAGGAATTAAGGTGTAGAATTAGGTGTCACAGCCAAGTACTTGGGGCAATCTGCTATCGGTACACCAATGTCAGATTGTACAAGGCAAATTTCCCTGCCCCAGCTGCCGCACATGCCCAGCGGTTGAATGTTAGCTTGGCTAAATTGCTAGCACTTCAACTGCTGCCTTTTCAGTTGGTAGACTCTGCCCCCTTCCATGAGTTTGTGGAATGTGCGGTTCCTCAGTGGCAGGTTCCCAAACGCCACTTTTTCTCACGGAAGGTGATTCCGGCTCTTGACCGGCATGTGGAAGGCAATGTCTTGGCCTCGCTGGACAGAGCGGTCAGCGGTAAGGTGCATATTACCATTGACTCATGGTCCAGCAGGCATGGACAGGGACGTTACCTATCTTTCACCACGCACTGGGTGACTCTTCTGGCAGCTGGGAAGGATACAGGACAGGGTGCAGTAGTGTTGGAGATTGTTCTGCCACCATGCCTCCAAAATACTACTAGTGGTGATTCTGCCACACCTCTCTCCTCCACCCCCTCCTCTTCTTCTTCCTTCATGGCCTCTTCCTGTGCTGATTTGACTTTGGAACCAGCAGTGCTCCATAGGCATTCAAAGGGCTACTCAAGTATGCAGACCAAAAGATGCCATGTGGTGCTTGAGCTGGTGTGCTTGGGGGACAGGAGCCACACTGGGGCAGAAATTCTGTCAGCTCTGCAGGAGCAGGTTCAGAGGTGGTTGACGCCACACCAGCTTAAGGCAGGTATGGTGGTTTGCGACAATGGCACCAACCTCCTCTCCGCCCTCTGACAGGGACAACTGACCCATGTGCCCTGTTTGGCTCACGTCCTTAACTTAGTGGTGCAGCAGTTCTTGGGCAGGTACTCGGGCTTACAGGATGTCCTGAGGCAGGCCAGGAATGTCTGTGTGCATTTCCGCAGGTCATAAAATGCCAGTGCTCGGCTGGCTGACCTCCAAAAGGAATTTAACCTGCCCAAGGACCGCCTAATCTGTGACATGCCCACCAGGTGGAACTCAACGTTGGCCATGCTGCAGCGGCTGCACACGCAGCAGAGGGCCATCAATGAGTACCTGTGCGACTATGGCACCAGGACAGGGTCAGGGGAGCTTGTTGTTTTTCCCCACGCCAGTGGGCCATGATCAGGGATGCATGCACTATCCTGTCACCAGTTGAGGAGGCCACGAGGATGGTGAGCAGTGACAGTGCATGCATCAGTGACACTGCCTGCCTTGTCCATCTGTTGGAGCACACGCTGCGAGGAATAATGGACAGGGCACTTGAGGCAGAACAAAGGCAGGAAAAGGAGGACTTTCTTAGCACTCAAGGCCCCCTTTATCCAGACAGTATTCCTGCGTGCCCGCCGATCACACAGGAAGAGGACGAGGAGGATGAGGAGGATTCTGTCAGCATGGAGGTGGAGCCTGGCACTCAGCATCAGCAGCAGTCTTTAAGGGATCATTTACAGTCCCAAGAAACCCATGGACTTGTACGTGGCTGGGAGGAAGTGGCTGCGGAGCATGTCGTCCTTAGTGACCCAGAGGACTCCGGACCGAATGCCTCAGCAAACCTACGCTACATGGCCTCCCTGATCCTGCAAAGCCTGCGGAAGGATCCTCGTATTTGTGGTATCAAGGAGAGGGATCAATACTGGCTGGCAGCCCTCCTTGATCCACGTTGCAAGGTTAGGGTTGCGGACCTTATCTTGCCGTTGCAGAGGGAGCAGAGGATGAAACATCTTCGGGAGGCCTTGCAGAAAGGTCTGTGCAACGCGTTCCCAGAGACTGGGAGGTTACAAACTCCTGTTCCTGGACAACGTGTTGCTGAGGCTTCGGTCAGTCAAAGAAGGAGCAGTGGAGAAGGTGGCCATCTGACCAATGCGTTCAGACAATTTTTTAGTCTGCAGCCCCAAGGTATGATCTAATCCACCAACCATCGCCAGCGTCTGTTTTACATGGTGCAGGAATACCTAGGGGCAAGATCTGACTTGGACACCTTTATCACCGAAAATCCTCTGGGTTACTGGGTCTTGAGGGTGGATCACTGGCCAGAGCTTGCACAGTATGCAATTGAGCTACTGGCCTGTCCTGCATCCAGCGTTCTTTTGGAACGCACATTCAGTGCTGCTGGAGGTTTTGTAACCGATCACAGGTTGCGCCTGTCAACCGACTCGGTCGATCAACTAACCTTCATAAAAATGAATCAGTCTTGGATCACCACCAGCTACCAAGCACCTGATGCTGATGTAACCGAATAAACGGACGTTTTTAAAACTTTTTTTTGCATTGATACATGTCCCCTGGGGCAGGACCTGGGTCTCCACCCTTTTAGGACAATACCATGCAAATTAGCCTTTAAAATTAGCACTTTTGATTTTGAACGTTTCGAGTCCCATAGACTTCAATGGGGTTCTAACGGTCGTGTGAATTTTCGGTCCGTTCGCAGGTTCTGGTGCGAACCGAACCGGGGGGTGTTCGGCTCATCTCTAGTCCTGAGACTCAGGAAGCCAAACCCGAGAGAGCCATCACTGTGGACATTGCTTTGTGAGAGAAAGAAAAAGGTTTGCATTATGTTTGTTTTGTTGGTAACTGGAAGAAGCCCTTCACTTGTGAGTTAGGAACAAAAACTATTTAGTTAGTGCCTGGATGACAAGGATTTATTTTCTGTTTTTTTAGGTATGATTTTCATGCAACCTTTTAAATAAAACTGATTACAAGTAAGATTTTAATCTGAATATCTTTTACCCTGGGAAAGTGATCTCTATATGAGCTAACCCCCACAAAATTCTTAAAGTGTTACTAAACCCAGGACCCCGCATTCACAATATCTGGTCTCCCACAGTACACAGAACTTGGAAATGCAATTATTTTAGTAAATTTAAACTGCTAAATACCTTTTCTCATCAGCAGTACAGTATATAGTCTTGTGACTTCTATTAGTGTCTGGGTGAGCACTGGTTAAAGCTTGTGGCAACGCTGTATCCTGGCCTAGGCCAACAAGGCCCAGGCCTAGGGCAGCACTTTGCAGGGGGGCAGCACGGAAAGAGTCCCCAGCCAACTTGCGCTACACTGTTAGTGTAGCGTCAGTCTTATGAGGTGGACTGGGCTGAGAGACAAATTAGTTTAGCGCCCCCATACTGCTTCTGGTATGCGGGCGGCTGGCATTCCGCAACTGTGGGGGGTGGGGGGGTCGCCGCATCTAATTTTGACTGTCCTATCATCCTGGACCACAAACCTTCCTCTCTGTGCTATGTTTTCTGCTGCACCATTGGCATGGTTATATCTTCTTAGTCCTCTCCATAAAATTATCAGAAATTTGTGCTTAAAGTAGAACTATAGGCAGCATTTTTTTTTTCATTTTAGATAGAGTAAGGGAGGGTTATAGCCCCTGTCAGATTATCCCATACCTGTCCCATTGCAGAGATTTCCCTTCACTCCCTGCCCCATAGCCAAACAGGAAGTGAGAGGAAACCTATGCAAATTAAGGGAATCTATTACTGGCTTGTAGGAGGAGTTTTCATTCTCTTCTGACTGTCCTATGAAGCTGCAGGACCCCTGAATTTCTGTCTGGACAGTGCTGACTGGCCCTGTGCTGATCACATGCACCCTCCCAAAAAAAAAACTCTTTAGCAATATACACCAAACTGAGCATGTGCACGGTGCCTCCAAGGCTCTGTTCTATCAGCAGATGGATTTGAGACAGTAAAAGAAGGCAGTGATCTGAGAAGACAGGGTCAAACAACCTTTATACACAATTCAGAGGATTAACCCCATAGGTTACACAGTGGGTATAACAAGCATGCTTTACTGCATATACAGACTGATTTTACTTTTGTGGGTTTAGTAACATTTTAAATCAATATTTTAATGCAAGCATTGTAAATACCTGATTTGACTTGGCATCAGTTTCTTGAAGTCCCTCAGAAATGAGGACAGAGAAGAAGCAAAGGAAGAAAAACAAAATTGCGCAGCAGTGCATTGAATATGTTGATGGGAGGAGAGAGCAGAGTAAGAGATTAGCTCATCAGTGTGCTGTGTCCCCTTTCATTGTCCAGTCACTGGGAGGGGTGGAAAAGAAGCAGTGGCAAAGCTATACATTCTTTCACCTGGGGCAAAGACTTAGTTTGGCGCCCCTGCAGAGAGAACTTCTCCATCTATACACTTCCAGCCCCCTTCCCAGAGAGGGAAGCGAGCTAAATATGTAGATAAGCCATAGGATGGTAATAATAATAAAAGTTTCGATAATAGTGATTTCAAGTCTCACTTCTGTAGTGAATTAGTATAGGCACCACCAGGAAAGGAGTCAGCCAAGAAGCTGATCTTTATTAAGGCCTGCTTCTGTGTACTCTTCTTTCTTCCTGGCAGTGCCCCTCCAAATCCGCTGTGGGTGGGGGTGAGGCTTTAAATCTCTGTTGATATCTTCTGGCATGGCGGCTAGGGTTGCCACCTTTTCTTTAAGCCAATCCCAATTACTTTAGCGGCACATGACAATTTTTATTTTTTTGTAGTATACACTATAGGATTCTAAAAGAACTGGGACACTTTTGGGTGCACCAGTGAACAGTGGGTGTGGTCAAATTGCATTAAAATTTGGAGAGGCTTACCCAATTGTCGACCGCACTATAGCCAAATGATGGCTACAGTGTGGACGGCTGGTTCTGGGAGGCTGTCATATAACGGTCTCCCATGATCGCACCCACAGCGGGGCATGGGTGGTGCACTCTGTGATCACAGATTGAGGTAAAGAGCCAATCAGTGACTCTACCACGTGATCAGCTGTGTCCAATCACAGCTGATCACAAATGTAAATGGAAGCCAGTTATCGGCACTCCATTCCTCATGCTGATAGCATGAGGAGAGGAGAAAAGAGCCGATAACCGGCTTCTCTAAAAGGGACATGTACATTGATAATCAGGGTACTGATTATCAGTGCAGTCCCTACAGTGCCCACCAGTGCTGACTCTCAGTGCCCACCAGTGCTGACAATCAGTGCCTCCTCATCAGTGTCACCTATCAGTGCCGCCTACCAGTGCCCATCAGTGCCACCTACCAGTGTCCATCAGTGCCACCTATCAGTGCAGCTTCATCAGTGCCCACCAGCACTGCCTTATCAGTGCCCACCAGTGCCCATCAGTGCCGCCTCATCAGTACCCATTAGTGCAGCCTATCAGTGCCCATCAGTGCAGCCTCATAAGCGCACATTGGTGAGGAAGAAAAATTACCTGTTTGCAAAAACAAACTATGAAAATGTTTTTGTTTTTTTCTAAGCTTTTGGTCTTAATTTGTTTATTTCGAAAAAAAACAAACAAACCTAGTAGTGATTAAATACCACCAAACAAAAGCTCTATTTGTGTGAAAAAATGCTATGACTGCGCAATAGTCATTCAAAGTGCAACTGCACTGAAAGCTAAAATATTGGCCTGGTCAGGAAAAGGGTAAAAGTGCCCAGTAGGCAAGTGGTTTAAGGAGCATGGTTTTATAAAACAAAAGCATTCTTGTACCCATAAAATATACTAAGATTACTAAAACAAATGTCACTGTAAAAATATGAACTTGGCCTACCTTATAAGTTGACAGTGTCACTCAGTAGATCTGTGGACAGCGTCTCTCTGAGCAGTGGACAGTGTCAGCTGGGTAGTGGATGGTGCGTGGACAGTGTCAATACGGCAGTAGGGCAGAGATTGGTGTCAGTAAGGGAGATGTTGGTGTTAGTAGGACAGTGGATGGAATCAGTATAACAGAGAATGGTGTTAGTAGAACAATGAAAAGGGTCAGTAGGGGAGAGGACGGTGTCAGTAGGGCAGTGGATGGTGTCAGTAGATAAGTGGGTAGTGTCAGTAGATTGGTGAGCAGTGTCAGTAGATCAGTGGGTGGTGTCAATAGAGCAGTGGGTGGTGTCAATAGAGCAGTGGACAGTATCAGTAAGAGAAAGTTTGGTGTCAGTAGGGCAGTGGACGGTGTCCGTAGGGGAGAGGTTGGTGGCAGTAGGGCAGTGGACAGTGTCAGTAAAGCAGTGGAAGGTGTCAGTAGGGCAGTGGACGGTGTCAGTAAGGGAGAGGTTGGTGGCAGTAGGGCAGTGGACAGTGTCAGTAAAGCAGTGGAAGGTGTCAGTAGGGCAGTGGACGGTGTCAGGGGAGAGGTTGGTGGCAGTCGGGCAGTGGACAGTGTCAGTAAAGCAGTGGAAGGTGTCAGTAGGGCAGTGGACGGTGTCAGGGGAGAGGTTGGTGGCAGTAGGGCAGTGGACAGTGTCAGTAAAGCAGTGGATGGTGTCAGTAGGGCAGAGGTTGCCATTACTAAGGCAGTGAATTGTGTCAGTCACTGGAGCAGTGGATTTTGTCAGTAGGGCAGTGGACGATGTCAGTCGTTTTTCATTTTTATTTTATTTTTTATTATTTTTTATTATTTTTTTTTATATTTCTTTTTTTTTACAATTTATTTGGAGCCCATTGGGGGGATTTGGTGAAATATCAGGGTTCTAAACAGGCCCCAGATGTCTCACTTCTAAGATAGAGAAAGGAATTGAGGACACAGGTTCTTCAATTCCTTTCTCTGCAGCCTCAGCTGAATGAATGGGAAGTGTTCTGTGCTGTGAGCAGCTTTCCGTTTAATCACAAACTGAACCATAGTAAACAACACAGTTTACTATGCTTCAGTTATTAATTAACAGAGTGAGTGATCAGTACAGATTCAGAAAAGGAAGGGGCCGGTAAATTACATAATTACTAGCCCCTTCCCCCGCTCTCCATCCTGACACATACAGCAGCAGTTGGTGGGAGAGGTGAGGTGGGGGCAGCCAGCAGCGCTGTGGGGGGGAGAGGACAGAGGGGACCCAGGCAGCAGAAAGAGAGGAGGAGAGGGAATGAGGGGGCTTTTACTAGATCTGTCGGCTGTATTTCCCTCGTGCAGCCACTGAATCTGGTTTTCAGTGGGTGCAGAAGGAAAATATAGCTGATCGGTTCTAGGAAATGCCACCGCCCCACCGCCCCTCCTGCCCAGGTCTAACTTGAAGGCAGCAAGGTAACAGGCTGAATCCCCGGAGTCAAGATCCTGGCTCCCCAGCGATCAGCAGCAGTGCAGGCTCACAGAGCAGCCGGTGGTATGAATGCAGCTCAGCGGCTCAGCCGGGTCAGTCCAACCTGATCCAGCCTCCCAAATCCCAGCTAGCATCAGCACTACAGACAATTTGGCACACTCCTCAAGTTGGCACCCGGGGCATGTGCTCCCCTGCCCCATCCCACTCGTTTCGGCCCTGGGGAGGAGTCCTGTAAGTGTAACTGAAAGTTACCTTTCCAAAGAGAAAGATCGGATCCCCTCCCCTGCTAGGTAGGGCTGTGCTGTTGAGCAGAGCTATGTAAATCTCAGAACTATATGGACAGAATTACAAAGGTGAAAGGTGAAACAGCTCCCTTATACAGTATGTATTTTTACATGTGTATTTAATTGCTTGCCTGGAATCCAGTTTTAAACTCACATTTTTTTCTAAGTGCAGTTGATGTGACCAGTAAACCTGAATTCCTCCTGACTCTGCCCCAGGCCAGAACTTCCAGGTGTACACTAAACAATTGCTAATGGGCTGTGATGGGTCATTTAATTACTAGGGACTTTTAACAATGTAAATTCTTTTATCTCTGCTCACTTTACCGTCTAGGAATGACTCTGTCCAAGCCGGCTGGTTTAACAATCTGACAACATGTTCTGATGTTTTTTCTGGGCAAGAAGGTCACTGGGGTCGTAATATTTTTATTATAGTCAGAAAACGTCACTCATGGCTGTATAAAGGTCTTGATGTTTAAGGATCCATCATCCCAAATTTGTGCTAAATCACACACTAGTATAAATATCTTAGGAATTCAAAGTTGATATCTCCTGGGGGAGTAGAAAAGCGAGGCAATCTTGTAAAATACTGGAACTCTGCTATTCCTAAATGAAGCCACATTTCTAGCATTAACACAAATAAAATATCTATAGCTGCATCTAGTATGTTAACCATTTCAATATCAGGTACTTTCACCCCCTTCCTGCCAAGGCCAATTTTCAGCTCTCAGCGCTGTCACACTTTGAATACCAATTATTCAGTCTTACAACACTCTACACAAATTAAATTCTTTGCATTTTTTGAGACAGATAGAGCTTTCTTTTGGTGGTATTTATTCACCACTGTGTTTTTTACCAAAAATTCTTAGTTTCTGTTATAAATGTTTGCAATTAAATAATAGTTCTTCATAACTTTAGACCAAAATAAATTCTGCTACATTTCTTTGATAAAAATAACCCAAATCAGTGTATATTATTTAGCCTATGTGAAAGTTATAGAGTCTAAAAAATATGGTATATATTTGTTTGAAAACTGATCAATCCTGATGTACAAACTTAATCATTTCTTGAGGCCTTAAAATGCCAGGACAGTACAAATACCCCTAAATGACTACTTTTTGGAAAGTTGACACCTCAAGGTATTTAGTAAGAGTTGTAATTTTCTGTCACAATCTTTTGGAAAATTAGGAAATTAAATAAAACTTGTTTTTTTTTTACAATTTTTTTACCAGAGCGGAGCAACATTAACTGGTGACTGGTGTGGAGATGATCAGGGACACTGACTGGTGACAGTATGTAAAAAATATAAATATTTTGTTTTTTAACAATTTTTCTTTTTGTAACTTTTTTACATACTGCCACCAGAGAAGTACAGTGTCACTATCCAAAGCAGTACAGTGTCACCACAGTGATAGTAGTTTTGTATTAATAGTATTAATGTAGAGGGCAGCTAGAAGAACCATATGAGTTGTGGGAGACATAGGGGATCAGTTTGAGACAGCAATTCCTTTATAATGAAATAGCATTGAGTGACATGTGATGAATAAACAAATAAAACTTGCTTCCATATAAACCATGCAGTGATTTCATCTGATTGGAGAAAGTGCCCCCCTGGTCTCTCCCCTAACTCTGACAAGGCCGTCGGAGTGGCCACTTCATCTCCCTTATTGTCTCCATCCTGCTAGAGGCCATATTTCTGCTGGGCTTCAGCTTTACTACACATCACCTTGAGGTGTGCCTTCCCTGCAGGACACCAACAGCTGGTCCAACAAGCTTTCCAGCTGGTATGTTAACTTTGAGCCTGTTTCCATCACAAGTGTTGGGCCCTCCATTTAGTGTTTGAGCCTGGAGGGGATTTGGCCCTTTACCTTTTAAATTAAGCCTGATACACACTATTCGTTTTTCTCCAGCAGGTTGAAGGAAAAAAAACTGTCAGCTCTGGTCAAAGCCATTGTACTAACAATCTGACTTAGTATAGCGATCTCCTCCGCTGAACTCCTCCGCCCCCCTGCTAGAACACTCTGATCATCCCTCTCAGCCATTGGCTGAGAGGGCTGATTGGGAGCGGATCGGCTGCTGGTTTTCCAGCATGCTCGTCTGACAGAAGCCGGCCAAACAGCCGGCTTCTGTTGGACAAGGTGCCATACACATGGGCCGAATGTCAGCCAGTCTTTATTGAACTGGCCGATGTTGGCCTGTATTCGGCTCATGTGTACGGGGCTTTAGACTGTGTCGTTCACACATGACTGTGTTTTTATCTAGACTGTGTGCTTTATCTATGGCCACATAATAAATGTTACTTTATTGTTTATATGGAAGCAAGTAATATTCGTTAATTCATTATCCTCCAATTTATCTACTTCTTTCTTATGAATACCCTGCCTTTACATGTGTGCAGCATATAGCCTTTGTGTTTCTGTCTTGGATACCTCCATTCCTCCACTAGATTGCATGCAGCACGGGACTGGGTCAATAGGATACATGTTACTACCACATATAACTGCTAGCCCATTCTATGGTTGAGTGCCTTGGGTCTGTTTGTTGCATTGCTATCTTTATTCAGTGGCATGTGTAGAAGGATGAGTGAGTATTTGCTCTTTCTTTTTAGGCACAGCTTTTAGGGGGAGTTTAGGTTTGCTGTGTATATGTACCCTATATTTTTTCGTTTTGGATATAGTGGGGGAATGGTTAAATGTTAAAACCTATATCAGTTTATTTTTTGCCGTCTTTGTGTCATTGGGGAGAATCCTTTTTATTTCCTGTCCTGGAGACTCAACAGGATGTGTAAGTAAATTTCTTCAAGAATTTCCCTCCTAGACAGTTGAACAGGTGTCCCCATAGGAAGCTTTACCTCACCATTTGTTATGATGACCACTGTAAAATGTTGGATTTCCCTAACTTTCTATCTTGGTGACAATGGTCACCAGGACAAATATCGAGGCTAAATCTTCCCAGCAGGGGAAATAAGTAGTTGTTATTGTATATTGTAATTTCACAGGTGGCACTCAGACACTATGAAGCTTGTGATGACCAAAATAGGCTGTTTTTGAGCTACGCTAAACTAGCCAAATCTAACAGAAGATATAGAAAGTCAAAACAAAGCTGATTTCATTCAAAGACCTAAAAGATAAGTCTTGCAATAGCTTTAATCGATTTTAGAATTTCAAAAAGCACCTGGAGACAGGAGAGCAAAAGGAAATATCCACTTAGCCATGAAGATTACACTAGAAGAAAACTGTGAAAGTGCTGCTTGTGCTACCTGCAGAGTTAACACTGGAGTTTAATGTCAGCACCAAAAGTATTGAAAGGGTGCTGTGAAAAAGCTTGAAGCTGGGTTTGTTTTGTAAAAGCAATAAGTAAAGCTGTATTTTCGAATTAAATATGTTTTAGGTCAAGCAGGGCAATTTTCAAACAAACAGAACTGTACCATGCAGGAAATCTGTTCCAGATAACTACTGTGTCAAAAAAGCAGCCGTTGTTACAAAGTTACTGAAAAAAAAAAAAACTCCTATCAGACCAGCAGTGCTACAGAACACTAAAGCCTCGTACACACGATCGGATTTTTGGCAGGGAATTGTGTGATGACAGACGGTTTGTCTAAAATATGACCGTTATTACGCTACTTCAGACATTTGTTGTTCAACTTCCGTCAACAAATGTTGGATGGCAGGCTAGTAAATCGTATCGCGTGTACACAAGTCCATCACACAAAAGTCCAAAGTACAAACGCGCATGCTCGGAATCAATGCTCACCAAACACGACATTAGCAGAAGGTGCCCAAAGGGTGGCGCTCAAGAGCTGAAATTTCACATAGTACGTTACTACGTTTGTGTTTGTTTTTGTTTTTTAAACTCTTTATTGCAAAATTTACTTTACAAGTTATTTGACACAACTTACATTATCGTTTCTAAACTTTTTCTTCCACAAATTTTACATAAATATCATTATCATTCCCACTCTTACACTCACTCTTCCCTCTCATTCATCTTATGGTCACTAATTCTTTCTCCTTTTACTCATTTTATACTGTAATTTCTGGTCTTCCTATATCTGTCGTCAAATGTGATTTATTCCATTTTGCCCAAACCTTATCATATTTCTGCATATTTCCTCTTTGTTCATACATTATTTTCTCACACGGGACCACCTGGTTTACCACCCTCACCCACTGATTTATTGTAGGTGGGCTTGGCTGGATCCATTTTTCCACTATTTGTTTTCGGGCCAGGAATAATACTTTTTGCAGAAATATCCTAGTGTAACCACACACCCTATCTTTTACCACCCCCAGCACACATAACTCCACCGTAGCCATCATAGGTTTATTTATGACTTTTCCTAGTTTCTTAACTACCTGTTGCCAATACCTTCCTATACATCCACACTGCCACATGACATGGATGAAATCCGCTCCTCCCTCTCCACATCTTGTACAGTCTGATGCCTGCATCCTCCCCATCCTATATAGTCTATTTGGTGCCAAATATGTCTGATGTATTATATTTAATTGAATTATTCTATTGTTTATTGCCGGCGATACTTTCAGGTGCGAGGAGCAGATTTCATCCCAGTCCTGTTCACTCATTCCCGGGATGACTCCCTGCCATTTTTCCCTTACGCCCACCGGGTCCCCCTTTATTTTACTCTGTAACAAGTGTGAATACAACTTAGATATCAGTCCCTTTGGTCCTTGAGATTTTAATATTCCTATGAGGGGATATCTAGAGATTTTTGGTTCTTTCCTTTCAAACTGTTCTCGTAGGAAGTGTCTTAGCTGTAGGTATCTATAAAATTGTTTACTCTGGAGGTTATATTGTTTACACATATTCTCATATGTCACTATTACATTGTTATTATACATCTGGCCAAAAGTTTTTATTTTGTTCTGTTTCCAGTAACTACTATCTTCAAATATTTCTAATTTTTCAAACATTGGGTTGTTCCATAATGATATTTCTGGTGGAATGTCCCTATATCCCGTTAATTTCTCATTCCTGAACTACCCAGGTCCTTAAGTGTTTTAATTGTCCCACCAAATATTATAAATATAGATCTGGTATTGCCAGTCCTGCTGCAGTATTAGGTCTTTGTAGCGTGGAGAGCTTTAATTTACAACGCCCATTTGCCCAGATGAATCTAGTTAACAGGGAGTTTAATTTTTTGAATACCTCCGAATGCGCCATCACATAGAGACACTTCGGTAGTATAATAGATTTAATCAACTGTACTCTCCCTGCCATTGATAATGGTAGTTTTTTCCATACTCCCACTTTATTTTTTACATATTCTACCAAGGGGTCTATATTTGCTTTAAGGGCTTCTTCTGCTTCCAATGTAATATTTATTCCTAAATATTTAAAAGTGTCCACTATTTTAAATGGGGTCTGAAAATTCCTCTCCTTTCCTGGTCTTAATAACATCAATGCGAATTTTTGTCAATTTGTTTTAAATCCCGATAGTATCCCATATGTTTCTATTATCTTCATTGCCTCCCCTAATGAGCTATGTGCATCCTCCATATATACCGTATTTATCGGCGTATAAAAAAAAAAAAACTTTTAGGAGGGAAGTTGAAGGGAAAAAAACTTACATTTAAATGCCCATCATTGCAGCCTTCTCAGTGCAGCCATGTCAGTGCAGCCTTGTCAGTGCAGCCTTCCCCAGTGCAGCCTTGTCAGTGCAGCCTTGTCAGTGCAGCCATGTCAGTGCAGCCTTCCCCAGTGCAGCCTTCCCCAGTGCAGCCATGTCAGTGCAGCCATGTCAGTGCAGCCTTCTCAGTGCAGCCTTCTCAGTGCAGCCTTCTCAGTGCAGCCTTCCCCAGTGCAGCCTTCCCCCAGTGCAGCCTTGCCCCAGTGCAGCCTTCCCCAGTGCAGCCTTCGATCCCCTGTCCCTGCTTGCTGGGCTTCAAAATCGCGGACCGCGATTTGAAAATGGCGCCGCCATACTCGGATAGCTCCGCTCGGGGCTACGAGTGAAACCGAAAGTAAACGAGAGCCGCCGGAAAGAGCCGAGGACCGGCTCTGTGTATTTCGGTGCCGGCGGCGCCATTTTCAAATCGCGGTCGGCGATTTTGTTATTTTGACAGGTCGGGATCACAGGGGATCGGCGTATAACATGCACCTGCGACTTTCCCCTGATTTTAAGGGGAAAAAAGTGCGTGTTATACGCCGATAAATATGGTAATATGATGTCATCTGCATATAGTCCTATGTGTTCAGTACTATCCCCCACTCTAATCCCTTTATATATTTTAGATTGTCTAAATCTATTAGCTAGTACCTCTATAGCAAGTGAGAACAATTGGGGGGACAGCGGGCACCCCTGTCTCGTTCCCCTTTGCAATTTCACTGTGAGGGACAGAATTCCATTTATCAAAAGTTTAGAGCATGGTTGTTTATACAATATTCTCACCCATTTTCTGAATCCTTCCCCAAATCCACTTTTTTCCAACACTGCCTGCAGGAATTCCCATTGTTTAGAGTCGAATGCCTTGGCCGTAGCAAACGATGCCAAGGCACTCGACTCTGGAAAATAATCTTTCAGCTGAACCATCAGCTGAGATCTTCTAATATTATTTGTTGTGGACTTTCCCAACATAAATCCTGTTTGATCCTCTGATACAATAGATAGAATAACCCCATTAAGCCTCTTAGCCAATACCTTTGCCAGTACCTTGTAGTCGATATTTAACAAAGATATTGGTCTATAGGACGCACATTCCTTCCTGTCTTTTTCTGGTTTTGGTATCAGTATTACTGTTGCCTCATACATGGATGCAGGCATCTCCCCTCGATCAAATGTTCCCCTGTAAATCTTGGTCAGTGTTGGAGCAATAATCTCCACGTACCTCTGATACATTTCCAATGGGATGCCATCGGGTCCTGGTGATTTACCCTTTCCCAAAGACTCTATGGCTTCTTTTACTTCCTCCACTTCAATATCTTTCTCCAACTCCTCTTTTAGCTCTTCTGATAATTTCAGGAACTCCAAATCCTCTAGATATTTTCCTATCTTCTCTCCTGTACATGTCAGCGTCAATGTATACATTTTCTCATAATATCTATAGAAGGTTTCCCCAATGTCCTCCACTGTCTTAACCGTCCCCCCCTTCTCATTCCTCACTTCTGTTATAGCCAGTGTGGATACTTGTTGTTTTATCAGATAATTTACTATTTTATTGGCATAGTGTCCTTGGTCATAATTTTTTTGTTTCAACTGGAGCTTCTTACATTTATTTTTAATTATTAACTGATTCATATATTGGCGCACCGCTCCTACCCATTTTATTTGGTTCATGGTAGAGGGGTTCTTAATAAACTCTGTCTCGGTCTTCTTATATTCTTCTTCCATTTCCTCTTCCTCTTGCCTATTGGTGCATTTAATATATGATATTGTCGATCTTACTATCCCTCTTATATACGCCTTGAAGGTATCCCATGTTACTCCCTCCTTTTGTGTTTGTTGGCCGACAATTGTGTGCCGTTAGTATGCAAGACAAAATCCAGGCACACGCCCTTTGGACAAAAGTCTGATGCTTTGTTGGCCAACAATCTGATCGTGTGTACGAGGCTTAAGGCATATATTTTTTTCTAAAAATGCCAGCATCACTTGTTTTGAAGGTTAGCGAAAACAACATCTATTCATTTTAAAGCAGAACTAAACCCTCCTGTCCTTAAATCTAGGTTAACATCTATGTGCCTGCACTTGATGCATTTTTCAGGCACGTTTTTCAGTGCATTTTACGTTTTTTAAACCAGCATTTTTCATGCGTTTTTGCACGCAATTTTCATGCATTTTGCAGTTTACGTTTTTTTTTCTCTTTAAACACACTGTAAAACACACTGTATATAGCTGATTGCTAAGGAGGGGGCCGGTAAGCCGGCCGCCGCATCCTTAGCAACCGATGAGTCATCAGCTGTCAGTGGGCTTCCCTGCTGAAAGCTGAATGTAAAAAAAAAATTTACCAGCAAAAAATGTGCAAATAAAATGGCGTGGGGTTCCCCCCAGGTCACGTATGGATTTTGGGGGGACCCCCTGCTTAGCAACCAGCTATATACAGCAGTAAAATAAGAACTGCAAAACACATGAAAAATCGCACCAAAAATGCACCACTTGTGATGATGGTGCAGCTCCATTGAAGTCTATTAGCCGCAAATTGCGGGAAAAAAGTCCATGAACCCTTTCCAAAAACGCACTGGCCGCAAAAATGCGCATAGATCTTCTGCAAACTGCAAAACGCACTAAAAACGCATAGGTGTGAACGTAGGGTGACAGCCAAGGAAGCTGCCATCTTGGCCTCTGTTTGATCTGCAATTGCCATGGTACTGCACATGTGATTAACTATGACAACAGCCATTTGATGGTTTGACAGTTCATGGCATTACTTAAATGTAACAGATTTAGGAAATATTTAAATTAATGGGTTTGGTTCTACTTTAATAATGTTCATGGGTTGAATTGTGATATCTAAAATGCTCATTGATTATAATTTTTTTTTATGAAGCTGTAATCAAATATAGGACGTCTATACCCACATATTATATACATGCTCAAAACTACAAGACGATTGACAAAATGTATTCAAATTTAAGACAAACTCTAAAGAAATTGTGGAAACTAAATAATTATTATTACATTCAACAAATCCTTAAAATGACCAAAAAGAAACTATAAGCTCCATGCTGACTGGAGCCCTTTGAAGTATAACTTACAACTTACTGGCCACTGATCCTGCAATGTAAGCAATGACATAAGCCAGTGGGAAGGCGGTATGACTCGAGAAGAGAAGCGCCTTTGTTGGATCAGTCATTAACCCATTTATGCCTAAAGTTGCAATTTTTAAAAATTTGTGCATAAAATTAATTTGTTCCCTAGAGCAGTAGGATATAAATAACTCCCGCATCACTACTGTTCCAATATTGGAACAAAAGGCATTAATGGGTTAATACTGGTACTGGCAAGAAATAAACCTTTAGGGCCGTGGATTCAAGTATAATTTATAGTAACTCCAGTTTTCTTTGTAATACCAATTTTTTTAAGTGAACACCCTAGTTCTTCTCACACCCCAATTTAAAAAATAAATGTGTTAACCTTGTTGAATGGAAGATATGGGAAATTGTGATTTCAAATCTTTCCTTCTACTTTTGTTTCTTATATTTTTATTATGCCTACTGAAACTGTACATCTTGACAATGATCCATATATTGTATACAAGATATATTTGCCACCATTTCCTATTAATGGCTAAAATCTTTCTTGAAATAAAAAATAGCATGAAAAAATCTGCTGTCTGTGTGGCTTAGTTGGCCCAATAACTTACATCAGAACTGGTGTTAGTGAAAGATCTAGGAGCCTATTTTTCAATGTTTTTACTCTGGATTTTTTTTTTTTTAATTCGATTTGAAAAATGTGTGAGTCTTGGGTTAAACATTGATAAATAAATCTCTTAAAGAAATGCTTTAACCCGATAAAAAGAATATAACAGCAATCTTTTGACAAACAGTGCACTCAAAAGCAAAATGCAGAAACATGAAAATAGCTTTTCAAATATATTTATTGATGAACATATTCCTGGAGTTCTTTTTTCCTTGGTATTCTAGACTTTAGTTATTATAATAGTAACATTTTCATCAGTAATCGCATAATACTTTCTACATCAATAAAGGGTTAACTTGAGAAACATAGATAAAGGTTCATTCTTGCTGGACCCACCCTGGAATTCCAGTTAGCAGTTGTTGCCCTTGGCTAGACTAAAACCAGTTTTCTTCCTCCCAGCCAAATCCAGTCACAACACATTCACTACAACAGCAGTGAAGGAATTAAGCACAGATCCCCACCCTCTTTCTGCCCACATATCTATAGCTTTGGTACGTAATCTAAGAGCTTGGTCCCAGGGATTCATGGGGATTCGGTGTTAGTGGTATTTCCCTTGTTCACATAGAAAGGGCGTTGCTGAGTCTGTGAGAAAAAAGCATAGATGTTAGTAACTTTTATTGTTTCTTAAATAAAGTAACATTAAGCATTTCAATTAAACTTGAAGGGATCTTTATAAAACATGACTACGTACACAGGCTATAGGTAAAGTATTTCAGTATAGAAGTCTAGTTATAGCATGGAGTGTGTATATGCTGTTGAGCCAAAGGTTTAGAATACACAGGCAGATCTTAAGCAGGATAATAGTGAGGGTGAGAGCCCAGACTAGGCTTGCTTGCACTGCTACATTGCTAGCACCCACATTTTTCCAGGTTTGGATGATACTCTGTTGTGGTACATGTTCTATAAAGGCTTGTCCCTTTTACTTGTAAGAAAGGTAAGAGGTCACAAAATATTCACAGCAATTTTCCAACATGTTTGGACATATCTGAGCAGTAACAAACATTTCCCCCACCTCTGAGTTTTCTCTGTTAGTACAGGCAGTCCCCGGGTTACAAACAAGATGGGGTCTGTAGGTTTGTTTTTAAGTTGAATCTGTTTGTAAGTCGGAACAGGTACATTTTTTTAAGTGTAGCTCCAGCCAAAAAAACTATTTTTAAGCTTTTTAGATAGCATAGGGAAGGGTTAACAACCCTGCAACATTTGTTTTGCTGCCTGTGCCCCTGTTCAAAAGATTTCACCTCAGTTTCTGTCCCAATGACAATTGGATTTTGAAAATTTGGGATTGTTGTGCAAACAAGGATTGGTGATAAATCATCAGTGGAGACACTTTTTTCCTATGATAACTCTAATGCCCCGTACACACGGTCGGACTTTGTTTGGACATTCCGACAACAAAATCCTAGGATTTTTTCCAACGGATGTTGGCTCAAACTTGTCTTGCATACACACGGTCACACAAAGTTGTCGGAAAATCCGATCGTTCTAAACGCGGTGACGTAAAACACGTACGTCGGGACTATAAACGGGGCAGTGGCCAATAGCTTTCATCTCTTTATTTATTCTGAGCATGCGTGTCCGTCGGATTTGTGTACACACGATCGGAATTTCCAACAACGGATTTTGTTGTCGGAAAATTTTATAGCCTGCTCTCAAACTTTGTGTGTCGGAAAATCCAATGGAAAATGTGTGATGGAGCCTACACACGGTCGGAATTTCCGACAACAAGGTCCTATCACACATTTTCCGTCGGAAAATCCGACCGTGTGTACGGGGCATTACAGGAGTGAATTTCCCTTCCTAGAAGTAGATTTTCTTTCACTTCCTGCTGTCTCCCTCCGTTTGTAAGTAGGAGATGTTTGTAAGTTGGATGTTTGTAACCAAGGGAATGACTGTACTTGGAATCCAAAGCTGTCCTATAGTCTTGGGTGGAGAAATAATGTAAAGCTTAGAGCCTCTTTCAGTTTTTTTGCTGTCTGCATCCCCATTGGAGAGATTCCATCTCTCAATTTGTCTAAGAAACTATCGTCTTTTGTCTATTGGAACAGAAAGTGATGGAAAATCCAAAACGTTACAGTTACCCAAAAAAGAAATGAGAGGAAATCTTCCAATGGGGATATATATATCCCATGGGCAGCTGTATAAAGCTGGGCACACTATGCAATTTATTAGAATACAATAGTTACAGTAGAAGGTTCCTCCATCTGTGCTGTATACCATAGATAGGGGAATCTGTATGATTTTTTTTTTTTTTTTAGTCCGCAGGCTGGACAACAATAATACATGTGCGTATAGTTGGCTTAAGAGATAAATTCCCCACACTTTGAGGAGACTTTTTTTCACTTCTTGTAGTCTCTCTAAGACAAGAAGTAAGGAGAAATCTCTCCAATGGCACAGAAAAGCAGAGTAGTGCGACAGGAAAAAAATGACAGGGATTGTAACCCTTCCCTTAATTATGTAAAGCATAAAACTTGTACTATAGATATGCTTTATACCCTACACAATGTGATTGCTACAAAAGCATTGTTTGCAAAAAACGGGGCAATTATGGTAACCAAAAAAAGCAGATACACCAATGTGTTTACAGCTAACTCGATAAATAGACTTGATATCTGAGTCCTAGACTTAGCACTATGTCTCCAGAAATAAATGTGCATATTTTTATCATAATATATCTAACAATGACCAATCTGGACAAAACATTTCTGGGTAACAATGGTTAACAATATTATTAGTAGATGGCAGTAGCTAAAAGAGGTTGGGGATGACCCCACAGAAACAGGTGATCAGAACATAAATGAGAAGTTTGGAACTCACCAACATACTCTGCTTTGAGGATTTCCATGTTTGTGGCAAAGCTTTTGCTGGCTGGTGCCTTGTCATCATTGGATACACTGTAGGAACAGAGGGATGATGTAAAATAACATACTTGTTCTTTGATCATAAATAGAGAGAGAGATAAAGCATCTATTGTATGCACAGCTAAAAGGGAAGCTATACTCTCTCTCTCTCTCTCTCTAGATGATTTCATTATTCTATACCAGACCCTGCTCCTAGATGAGAGTCTGCTATTAATATTAAAGGGGATACCTGCACACAAAAAAGATGTGGGGGTTCCGACATAATTTATATCAAAGGATCTGGTATGAATTAGGGGGAAACTCCAACCTCTTATGTGAATGGGGCTGGGAGATGTCAATATTTGTTAGAGAGGAGCTCCAGACATATTTGTGTTCATTAAAAGTCAGCAGCTACAAAAACTGTAGCTGCTGAATTTTTAATAAACGGACACTCACCAGGATCCAGCGATGTGCTCAGCCGTTTTCTCCATCGGTCTTCTGTCCCCAGCACCAGGATCTCAACTGCGGGCACCCATCTGTGACAGTTTGCGGATTCACAGTCAGCTGTCAACTACGCATGCTCAAGCCATGCTGTGCATTGTGAATGGTCCCGCAGTCTTCTGGGACCTGTAGCCTGTATCCCAGAAGACTATGGTGAGGGAGGGGAAACCTTTGGCTTGGAGTGCCTAGGCAATCCAAGTGGAAAGGGAGTGGATACCTGTCAAAACCAGGTACCTGCTCTGTTCCACCCAAAAAAAAAAAGAGTGTTGTTTCCTAAAGAGGAGGGGACGAGGTCTTAAAGTGTAACTTCCCTTTTTGGGTGAAGCTCCACTTTTAGGACTCAGCAGTGCCTGCACCTGCCATCATCCTTAACAACCATTGAAAAAAATAAGTTGTCAGGTATAATAGTAATACCACTATTACTGTATCCATGAGTTTCAGCTCCTGCTGAAGGAGTAAATGTTAGGGCGTTTATCCAAATGCTCGAACAGCCAAGATTTGATCCGAAGTTGTGTTATATGTATATATATCCAGTCTTGGAGTACAGCTCTAAATAAGTCTGTCAGGTTGACCATAATCATTTTTAACTTAGTCTCTTCAAATACCAAATCACTTACAGAGAAGACAACAATAAATGCCCTCCTATACCGGACTACCTATTTGAAGAGAATACCGTTTTGGAAAAAAATAGCAGGACTTAGTGACCTGGCAATGCTGAGGTCCAGGGTTCAGTTCTTGTCAAAAGCAACATACTAACAGCCTTTGTATGTTATACCTGTATCTTTAGGTATTGGTCAGGATAGTCCATTTATCTTCTATATACCAAAAGCATAGTAGTAAGTTAAAGCGGTTGTTCAGTCTGCAAAAAAAAAATAATCCCAGGCAAAAAAAAAATAAGTCAGCAGCTCCAAATACTGCACCTGCTGACTTTTAATAAAAGGACACTTACCTGTCCAGGGATCAAGCACCATAGATGTGTCCAAGAAGACTGTGGGGGGAGGGGGACTGCAGGGGGGGAGAACTTCCCCTTAAATTGCCTAGGCAATCCAAGCAGAAGTAAAAGTGGGCACCTGTCAAAACCAGGTACCTACCCCCCAACAAAAGAAATATGCCAAATGTTAAAGAGGCGTGGGGGATAGACCTAAAGCGGAACTTACTCTTTTGGGTGGAGTTCCGCTTTAAACACTTTCTGCACAATCTGGCCACCCCTTGTACAAGTGATGATGCAAAAACTTATTGTGAAACATATTGAATGAATTTTATGTGACCTAATCACAATATACACATTCTAAGTACTTTAAGTAACGCATTTACCATTCATGTTATAGGGACTGTTTTCTTGCTGATTAGCAGACTCTGTGGTTGTCACAGTGGATGCATATTGGAAGGATGGAACTTGGCTGGAGACTAGAAAAATACAGTGTAATTAACATACAGTTTTTATGACCATATTTCAATAGCAGGGATGCAAAAACTGATGCATAAGTATTACCAGAGAAAACTTAAAGAGAAAAGCAATTGCATAAGATGTTATGTCTAATAAGAAATATTAAAATAGGAGTAGTTCAAAGAAGACATTTTCCCAAGGATAAGTTTATCTTGCCAATCAATTTGGCAGACTTTTGTATTTTGTAATCTAGTACAGAGGAAAACGAACTTTTACAAAAGATAGGGTTTCAAATTGAAACATATCGAAACCCAAAAGAAAAATCTTAATTTATTCCAGCTTACCATTTCTTAAATGTGGTGGATGCCTTAGGTTTTTTTGTAGCTTTTTTTCTTTTTTAGCTTTCTTTTTCCCTTTTTCTCACTAAATGATCTAACCAGTATGTCTGTTATTTTTTAAACTTCCTTTAATAGACCAAGCTGTCCAACAAGAGTAGCAGTTAGATGATTGAGACAAACTATTTGATGCCATCAGATATGCTTGCAATAGTTAGCTTTTATTAATTAATATAAAATCTTTATCCCAAAAGGAAAAACACCTGTGGCTGTAACTACTTAAAAAGTGTTACCTGGAGTGTGGCCTTAATTTATTAGTCAAGTCCACATAAATTTGCTAGTACATCAAATATTACCCTCTGTACAGGTTGGCAATGCTGCTATCCAAGGGAAGCTTTGTTGCTCCTCCATAGAGCAGAGCCAGCCTAATGCCCTGTACACACGATAGGATTTTCCGATGGAAAATGTGTGATAGGACCTTGCTGTCGGAAATTTCGACCGTGTGTAGGCTCCATCACACATTTTCCATAGGAATTTCCGACACGCAAAGTTTGAGAGCTTGCTATTAAATTCTCCGACAACAGAATCTGTTTTCGGAAATTCCGATCGTGTGTACACAAATCCGATGCACAAAGTGTCACGCATGCTCAAAATAAATTAAGAGACGAAAGCTATTGGCTACTGCCCCATTTATAGTCCTGACGTACGTGTTTTACGTCACTTCAGAACGATCGGATTTTCCGACAACTTTGTGTGATGGTGTGTATGGAAGACAAGTTTGAGTCAACATCTGTCGGAAAAAATCCATGGATTTTGTTGTCGGAATGTCCGATCAATGTCCGACCGTGTGTACAGGGCATAAGACAGGAAAAGCGTATTTGGCTAAATAACCAAGTGAAAATACAGAAATAAATGATTAAAAACCGAAAACAAATGCTCTCACCATATTTAAGACTTTGAAAAAAAAAATTTAACTTTTGCTTTTGGGTGTAGACATGCTTTAAACTTGCTTCAAAAATAAAGGTTCTAAATAAAGAGCCCTGATAAAGGCGACACTATAATTGTCCCGAAACACGTTGGATTTACACCTCTACAAAGCAATAAACATATCTGTGATATAGACTGATCTGCCTTCCTTTTGTCTTTTTGGTCTGCCCTAAACATGAAGTTAAAATAGAACTATAGGCAAAACTTTTTTCTCATTTTAGATAGAACAACAGAAGGTTATAACCCTTGTCAGATTTTTTTTCACTATCTGTGTCCCATCTTGGAGATTTCCCTTCACTTCCTGTCCCGTAGCCAAACAGAAAGTGAGAGGAAATCTTTTCAAATTAAGGGAATCCCTTGGGGACCCCTAGGCCACCAGAACTAGTGTCCCTATTGGAAGATTTCACCACTATTACTTTTCTAGGTTCAATCCAAAATGTGGTATTTTCTTTTACATTTACCGTACTTTCAATGAGAATGGTAAACAGGACTATAGGGATGGGCCGAACACCCCCCTGTTCGGTTCGCACCAGAACATGAGAACAGGCAAAAAATTTGTTTGAACACGCGAACACCGTTAAAGTCTATGGGACACAAACATGAAAAATCAAAAGTGCTAATTTTAAAGGATTATATGCATGGTATTGTCTTAAAAAGTGTTTGGGGACCTGGGTCCTGCCCCAGTGGACATGTATCACTGCAAAACAAAAAGTTTTGAAAACGACTGTTTTTTCAGGAGCTTTTTCATTTTTAATAATGCTTAAAGTGAAAGAATAAAAGTGTAATATTCCTTTAAATTTCGTACCCGGGGATGTCTATAGTATGCCTGTAAAGTGGCACATGTTTCCCGTGTTTAGAACAGTCTGACCGCAAAATGACATTTCTAAAGGAAAAAAAAGTTATTTAAAACTACTCGTGGCTATAATGAACTGTCGGTCCGGCAATACACATAAGGGTTCATTGATAAAAACGGCATGGGATTCCCCCACAGGGGAACCCTGCGCCAAAATCTTTTAAAAAATGGCGTGGGGGTCCCCCTCAAAATCCATACCAGACCTGAAGGGTCTGGTATGGATTTTAAGGGGAACCCCGCGCCAAAATGAAAGAAATGGCGTGGGGTCCCCCCAAAAATCCATACCAGACCTTTATCTGAGCACGCAACCTGGCAGGCCACAGGAAAAGAGGGGGAATGAGAGAGCGACCCCCCCTGAACCGTACCAGGCCACATGCCCTCAACATTGGGAGGGTGCTTTGGGGTAGCCCCCCAAAGCACCTTGTCCCCATGTTGATGGGGAGAAGGGCCTCATCCCCACAACCCTTGCCCGGTGGTTGTGGGGGTCTGCGGGCTGGGGGCTTATCGGAATCTGGAAGCCCCCTTTAACAAGGGGATCCCCAGATCCTGGCCCCCCTGTTTGAAATGGTAATGGGTACATTGTACCCGTACCATTTCACAAAAAAGTGTGAAGATGGTAAGAAAAACAACTTACATCATGGGAGAAGTCCTTTATTAAAAAATAAAACTGTCCCACATAGTCCATTCACCTCCACTGATAGACCAAAAAAAAAAGAAAGAAAGAAGATATGCCTACATGGGAGGCACACGCCATATGACGCGACCTCGCAGGTGACAGCTCTTTTAAAACTGTGGGCGGGGCCCCCCGATGTCATCACCGGGGGACCCCGCCCCCCTCTGACGCACGGGGACATCCCTATGGCTTCCCCGTAGCGTCAGAGGGGGGCGGGGCCACCCGGTACTTTAAGCATTCATTGTATTGACTTCAATTTCACTTCTGCTCACTTATTACACTTGTTTTATAGCAATGCACTAATGTGTAAAGCAATCTAGCTGGTTTCCTGCCATTTTCTGATAGACCTTTGTTGCTCCTAATTATAGCTTTATCTCTACTCATTCATAATAAAGGCCAGAAATCTACACCACAAATACTGTATATTTGCTCATTAGAGTGTGTTGTGGTAATTCTGTTAATACACACCCTCAATCCACAGATGCTAAAGTAAACAACAATGACATTTAAATTGAAAAAATATATAAATAAAGATCAAAGAATATTGCATTCTTTGTTTTGTTTTGTTTTTTTAAATATTCTCTTTAGATTGCTAAATATCGTATTAAGTCAAGATTTGCAATGTTCCTTTTGGCCACATCCAGGTAGTATTGATGACATTTGCTACCTTGGTCCGTTTCCAACAGATCTGTGCATTTCCATTCTTAGAACCAAGCAGAGTTAAAATAAGAGTATTTCTGCCTAAAGTTGTTTATTCACTGTAAGATAGGACTTAGAGGAAGCAATTTTTAACAGATTTGACCAAGTCTGACAGCGCTAGATTTTCTGGGCCTAAGCCAAACTTTAAGTTCATGTGGGTGAAAATAGAACTGGTTATATAATGACTGCATACAGTAGCAGGTGAGGACAATGTGCAAGTGGATTTTGCATGTTATACTTGAAAATAAATTTCTATGACATTTGGATTTTTCTGTAAAATATGGCTATGTCAGTACATTTTCCAAGTCCTGCCAATAAAAATATTTTGGCGGTTGGTAACCCTGCTTTATAATTTCTGGGAGCACCTTCCTTTACTCATTTTAAATATATGAGGAACAGATTTAGTAAAGGATGGTCAAATTACAATCTGAAGCCTCCTTCAGATCTTTGTTAGAAGCTAGGATGTGTTACCACAGATGCATTAACGCAAATAATTTTGTGAGTTAATGTGCATTGTGTTTAAGCAGATCATTTTTAATGGGTTATGAACCTCTGTACAGAAATATGCCACAAACCCCTTTCAACACTTCAACTACTATATATTTCAGGTTTCCTTTATTCAAAAATATAAGGTCTCCTAAAGCTTTTTAAACCCTACACTCTATCCTTGTACCCAACTTAGAACAAATTCATTTTATTTCTCTCTTTCCACAAATGAAATAATGCATTTTTATAAATATAATTGTAAGAAAATATAATAATTTAAAAAAATGTCTTGTTTGGATATGTTAGTTCTTTAGACTATAGTAAAGGAAGCAAAATTTACAATTAGGACATTGAGTAAAGGTCAGAAAACCAGTAAATTCCAGACACAAAGCTTGATCAATGAACAAAAGATGGAATTTTCCTTTACATGATTCATACTCTGATTTTTACTGTAAATATAATACTAAGAGGCATATTTATAAAGCAGAGGACCTGACATTCAGCAAACATTCTCTGCAGGTGAATCTTCCAGGTCCATGTGTTTAAATGACGATGATACTTTCTTCACTAGAGAATGTTTGGTGCAAATCACATTCACCGCTTTTTAAATAGACTCCTGTAAAGTCTAATTAGCACCAGAACCTGTAGTAATACCTTTCTGAGAATAGTTTGAAGGGGAGAAACTGGGATTATCCTCTTGGCTCGTAAAGGAAGAAGTGTCGTACATCCTGTGTGATCCTATAACAAGAGGTGCTATCTCTTAAGTATTACACTGGAGAACACAGACTTTATTTGATACATTTCTATAGCGGATTCTTAGTTTACAAAGATTTAATTGTAATAATCTGTAAAGATAAACTGCATTTGAATGGTAAAAATATCTGATGTGGAAAATCATTAGCATGAATTGTGTGCTATCCAGTATTACAGATTACTATGGTTTGAGGAATATCCTTAATACATTAACCTCCCTGGTGATATGATTATTTCAGATTTTTGATGCTCAAAGCGGTACAATTCTTTTGCATGTAAATTTGGCTTTTTATATTGTAGGCCTGTAATTCTTAGGAATAACTCACTTAAATCTGTCCAAACAAGAGTCTAATAGACATCCCGGGTATGATAAAGTTTAAAACACAAAATCATAAAATATACTATTGTAAATAACTTTAAATAATTATAACAAATAATAATATAATAATAATAAAAATTATTCATTATGTAATCAAATCAAAAACATTGAAATTTGCTCAGTTGTCGTTACTTTCAGTGTCTGATGATGAATTTCCCAACGAATCACTATCGCTTAATTCTGCGAGTGATTCTAATTAATTATCGCTGTTTTCTAGCTGGTCTAAAACCACTTTTGATGTAAAGGGACGGTTTTGGTTGCTATGGACAATCTCCAGTTTCCAGGCAGAAAGAACAGTTTTTATAATATAAAACTACATGCAGGGCACTGGACAAACCACTAGGGACAAAAGGGATGTGAAATAAATTGATACAGTAATGTAATCTGTAAGATTACAGTGTATTGTATGTATTGTGTGTGTTTCACTTTTTCAATTTGGCGCCGGGCTCCGTCCCCGTGCGTTGCAACGCTCGCAGGGAATGGAGCCCGGCGCTGTGATACATCGAGCGGAGACACAGCCGCCGCACACAGCGGGAGGACATCGCAGGATCCTGGGGACAAAGTAAGTAACTATACCTGGATCCTGCGATGCGATCCCGAGTGTGGCTCGGGGTTACCGCTTTTGGTACTGAAAATCCATCCCGAGCCACACTCAGGAATACAGTCAGGGAGGTTAAACAAAGGCAGATCTAAGAAATCATGACTTGCCTTGGATCCAGACCCTATATGCAGAAAATGTATATATTCGCCTCCAGTTCTGATTTAAAATTACAGTAAACACTTTACTAAAGGAGTACAGTGCTCACTTTGCCAAATGATTCCGTGAACACCTCAACTATCATGTGCAGGGGAATTCCCATTTTTAAGTCCCATGTACATGTCTGATTATTTGATGTGACTGGTAATTAAACTTTCCACTCATTTAGTAGATTGACTCCAGTCTGATCTGCATTCACAAAAAAAATTTCAGAGACTATACACATTAAAATGCATTTGCTCTGCAAATGTAACTTGGCCAATGGGAAAAGTTTACTTAACGTATTACTGGATGTGGAGTTAATACATACATACAGGGCAAAGTAAAAGTCACTTTAACCCCCCCACCACACCCCTGACAGCATATACACATCGTTTCCCAATCCCACACCTCTCCCTTTGACCATGCAGAGTGAAGTGACTCCTCCTGTCTTTTCCAGGTATGGATGATGACGTGACTGACTGTAATTCTTCACCTATGTAACAGAGCTAGTTGCTTGGCGATAGGCCCAACACTGTCACATGGGTCTGGGGAGGCACTATGGGGTAGATTTGCTAAAGACAAATAGACTGTGCACTTTGCAAAGTGCAGTTGCACCAGAGCTTAGTACATAGGGTAAAGCTTCACTTTGCAAAGAGTCACGTGCAAGGAAAATTTATAAAAACAGCATTTTGCTTGCATGTGATTGGATGATGGAAGTCAGCAGAGCTTCTGCTCATTTACTAAGCTCTGGAGAAGCTGCACTTGCAGAGTGCAACTGCACTTTGCAAAGCGCATAGTCTATTTGCTTTTAGTAAATCAACCCTATTGCATGCTCTGATTAGTCAGTTTGGAGCTTACACATTTATCTTTTTCTCCAATCCAGACAGTCAAATGGAGAGGTGGAGAGCAAGGTAAGGTATGTGTTTACAGCTGGGGAATGAGGGGCATTAAGTGGCCCTTTAACATTGTCCTTCATGGGCAAAGGAAAGGGTCACATAAAGTGTTCACTTCAAACATACAATAATGTGCAGCATGAGTTCCTCATTCAATAATTTTACTTTCACATGATTGGATGTTTGATATAAACACAGGTTAATATCAGTTGACCTTACCTTTTACTTTAGTAACTAACTCTGATGCAAAGCTAACCTGAGATCATGATGCAAATCCACTTAGATTCAAGGGGATACTGTAACTGCATCCAATATATGCATAGACTTATTGCAAGAGAGGTACTGGGTTAGAGCATACAGAAAGCGAGCATATCACCTGGGCCAATCATGCAGCTATTAACAGAAATCATGCAATCCTAACACATTTAAAGTGCAAAACAGGGAACTATGAACAGCTGTAATACGTTGCTTATCAGCAATGTTAGGCACATTCTTGACCGTAATATGCAACTGTGAATATTTATTTTATTTTTTCTGAAATCTTTACTATTTTGTTTATACCATTTACACAGTTATACTAGACTAATAATATTCTGTATATTTTGCAGTTTGCAAAGTTATATATTTTCTCTCTTCTGCACTCAGGGCATGCTTATGAAAACTTTGAAGATAGCCAATACTTTCGATTAAAAAGAATTGAATTTCAAACCCTTTTCAGCCGATTGTAACTGTACTGTACACCTATTATTAAAAAATAATTTGTCCACCACTTTTATAGTGACTGATGTATTTTTTGGACCTTTAATTTGCAAACTTTGTGATTATACCTATTCTACTTTAATCCCAACCAGTGTCTCCTCTATGGACAAGATAAAACTTTGGTTTGGCTGAGAGAAATTCCAATTAGCTCTTCCAGTGAGTTGGAGAACTCCATGAAGTGTTAATACTTCACTTTCCATTATGTGTTATGGCTCTGGCAAGGATCTGAAGAAGCTATAATCAGGGCTGTACTGTAAAGGCAGTTTCTACAAGTAGCTTTTAGGTATCATCTTGTAAAATCTGCCTAGTGTGTGTCAGTAAAAAAAGACTATAGGGTGTGAAGGTAATAGTGATTATAAAGCCTAATACCTGGGGTATTAACTTTTCCAAATTTCTATGTCACTTAGTAGGCCTGTTAAAACCTTTAAATGTGCAAAATCATACTTTTTTTCCAGCCGAATGATTGGCCACATGTATATTCATGTAGCCAAATCATTTGAATGTGAAATGCCTGTATAGATATTTGAGAAAGGCTAAAAGCAGTGATAACAGTAAAATTATATTATATGATACTTTCAGTTGTGGTATTTCAATATAACGTGTAGGGTTTACTGGGGTGATTTACTAAAACTGGAATGTGCAAAATCTGGTGCAGCTCTGCATAGAAACCAATCAGTTTCCAGGTTGTTTTGTCAAAGCTTAATTGAACAAGCTAAAGTTAGAAGCTGATTGGTTACCATGCAGAGCTGTACCCCCATTTGAGTGCTCCAGGTTTAGTAAATCCCACCCATTGTGTCTATTCATAGACTCTTGCTGGGAATCGTTTTAATACATATGGTATGTGCACATCTAACCATATGCAGTGCACCTTTAGTAGTGGATGTCATAAACAGTATAGGAAAGAAGCATCTAGCTCTACGTCATATTTGCTAAAAGTACAAAATTACACCAGAAACGTGGTACATGGGTTTTATACCTTTGGCCCCATAGAGACTATTCATGCTTGCAGAAGGGCTGTCAGTTAATGTGTGCCCAGAAGAAGGCTGATAGGATTGTCGTCCCCCAGCTGCAGGGTATAAAGCAAGGTAAGTATGTGCATTAAAAATAATAATCATAAAAATAATAATCTTTACTATACAGCACATAAACATGTGACCTACTTTAAGAGTAAATATCTTCAGAAATAGAGAAATTGATGTAATTAAAAGACATATTATTTAAATTCTCCTATTCCCTTCCAGGAATTCTTATTACAATTGAGCACTAGGTTTATAGCCATTCTTCTCTGACCTTTTTCATTTATTTGGTGTTTTTGTCCACAGAACTTCTATGTATGGCTATTTAAGTAACTTTAGAGCCTATAGAACACGAAAATCCATGGGAATCGACAGTTTCTGAGATGCTCCAACCATCACACCTGTTCCCCACAAGAATTCCACTTGTCAAATTAGCTTAGATCATATGTCTTCAGTTTTCTAATGTTTGATTGAACAAGTGAACCCCTTAACCTGTCCCCATGCTTTTTGTATAAGATTTCAACCCCATGAATTCATTTTATATTATTTTTTTAAGAATTATATATACTGAATAAAGTGGCCACTGAGTGCACAGCATAGTCCTTATATGAGATATGCTACCACTAGCTTTTTAATATGTAATCTTAAATGTATTCTAATGATCACCTCCTCCACTGCAGACTTATTAAGTCTAAATATTTTGCTTAAAGCGGGGGTCCACCTATCTATCCTTTTTTTTTTTTTAGTTCATTCACAAACTTTTCTTCTCAGCATTACTTACTCACATATTGTGTGTAATATGTCCGCCTGTGTCAGATTTCGTCGGAAAGAATAACTTATATTATTCACTGCAGGCGGTTTCCATCTTCATTGTGAGCATTTGAAGCCCACAAGCATTTATTTCCTGGATGTGGTGAATGCTGTGCTCCCAGCATTCACCACTTGTTCCCGCACATGCTCAGTGGCATCCTGGGAAGCCTGAGACTAGCTCCCAGGAGTCTGGGAGAGGCTAGAAACACGCCTACTCCCACAGGAGGAGAACCAGGAAGTGCAAAGAAGAATAGAAAAATAAAAGGTAATTACGGCAATTTAAATTTTTTTAAATGGCATGTCAGCATCTAGGCAAGGAAGAGAATACATACAGATATTGTTCAAAATTTGGGTGGAACCCCACTTTAAGGATAGGAATAGGAAAGCAAAAACTAGAATGTACTCATCATTGTATATGTTTAGTATACATTTTGAGTACTCTTTTGCATTTATGTTCAGTTTTCTCTCCTCATCTCTCTCGTCTTTCTATCTGGCTCTCTTAAAATTGATATATATTTGTACAATTTTGCCACAGCTATCAGGTATTAAAGTATAAGACAGTTCTCTTTCTATGTACTTAGTATAGTACTACTAAGGAGAAGAAGAAAAAAAACAAAGCAGGCTAAACAATGCTAATTGTTACCTTTCGCATTAAAGAGAGAGCTGAACCTTCCATATGATTCATTTGGTTGTGCCCAGTTAGTTGCAAGATCCTTCATCATGTATCTGTTCTCCACTAAAACACAAGAATAAACAAAACATGTTCAAGTGAAAGAACCACAGTAATGACAAAAAGGCTATCCATTTAATTACATTCTAACAGAATCTGAAATGTTATTGTTTTTTTGTCATGTGTTCTGCGGTCATGTTCAATTATATATTATCCTTTCATAATGCTAGAAAAACATATCATTATACACCAAAGATAAAGTTTCAAAATATAACATTGCTAATCAGAATTAAATATTTATTAATGGATAATTTGTATCTTTTACTTTGAAGTGGAACTTCTATAATAAACATGTCTGGCCTGCTTGTCTGTGAGGCCCCCGCTCCCAGAATAAAGTACTTCACATCCAGTTAAAATACACTCCTTCACAGTGCCGGCAAACAATCTCATGGGATTTGAGAATTTATAATTAGCAGGAGGCAGCAGTGAGACATCAACAATGCCTAGAGGAAGTGGCCAAAAACTGGGACCATGGTCTTATTTTCTTCTTATATTTTGGGGCTTTTTTAGCTTTTAATTTGTGTATTATATTGGGGAGGGGGGGGGGGTAGCCAAGCAGGCCTTGCATTTTCATGAAATGTACATTTTAAAGCTAAGCTCCATGGCAAATGTTAAAATGCCAAAAGTCTCAGCCCAAATCTAAGCACCCAGTCCTGACTACGCTGCAGGAAAAGCTAAACTCCAGCCTTACCTTCAGACCTGCATATTCGCACAGGCTCCTCTTCTAAACTAATTTTTAAGACCATTCTTTAACACATGGTCAAAATTTACTGTAGCAGAATCCACCATGAAAATTTTTACATAGCTGGGTATGCAATGGAAAATATCAAGGGTACATGTTGTATTTGCTCATCTTATGTTTAATCCCTGTTCCACAAAATCTAAAGATATGGTACACAGGCAGAATATCATTGATGGTACACGCTAGAAATGTGGTATGGAATTCATAGTTACAGCTAAGTGTGTATACACTCCACGTCTATTTACGACTGCCATTTTTATATAAGTGCTGGATCTATTGTCTTCTTATGTAGACATTATCTAAATTATCATTATCATTCTCTACTTATCTTTTTTTTTAAATATATACAATTTTCACATGCTAATCCTGAAAGAAAGACCAGGTCTGGCTAGTTTTTGATGACAATTAAGAGAATATAATGCTTATATATATATATGTGTGTGTGTGATCTCCTATCTAACACTGATGCCCAAGACATTGATGTCTTACTGATCTGTTTTTGTACCATTACTCTTTGAGGACTATGCTTGGTTCAATCACTTGTACCTTGGATACACTGTATTTCACCTTTTTATACCTTTGTATCTTGTTATGCCTTAATAAACGATTTAAGATTAAAGATTGACTAAAATTTCACATGCTAAAAAATATGATAATAAAAAAGGGAGGAAGGGACCGGGGAAGGCAGAATAAAGGTAGACTAAACTTCAGCTTTAAGAACTATATCACAGCCTTTGATTGGACCAAGAACAATAAGCTACAGAGGTGAGTAACTGAGATTCAGGTACTTATGTTAGTTTTATCAAAATTGTATTTATTGGTTTTAAAATATACATGATTAGATGTTTGCTATCTGCCTGAAGTTTAGTCACTGCAGATCATTGCAGATTGTGTCAGACTATATTTTAAATTGCATGTGTATTGTACTATTATAAATCTATAATGATATTAAAAACATACAGAGAAAGAAATGAAAAGAAGTCTTGAAAATACCCACTTACCGACCGCCTCCTGTACATACCTTGGCACTTTAAAGATGGATATCTTGGTAACAGCAATAGCTGCTGCCACAACCAAGGTATTCATCTTTTCAGGAGCCAGTCGTGTTTACGATAATGTTGGTCTCTGCAGTGGATTCAGTGGCCCTCCGCCGCTTACTGGAGCCCTCGGTAGCGGCGGACCTGTCATGTCTGTGGTATGGAGTCAAGTGAGGGGAAGATGGCCCCCATCCGTCTCCATAATATAGGAGGGCAGAAGCGACGTCATAAAGTCAGCTCCGCCCATACGTCTTAAAGGGCCATTTTTTTGTTGTCATTTTTTCAAATGACAACATTTTTTATTTTTTTTTTGCATTTAAGTCCAAATTTGTGATCTGAGGACTTTTTGACCCCAGTTCTCATATTTAAGAGGACCTGTTATGCTTTTTTCTATTACAAGAGATGTTTACATTCCTTGTAATAGGAATAAAAGTGATCCAAATCTTTAAAAAAAAAAAACAGTGAAAAAATAAATAAAATAAAGTAAAATAAATAAGAAAAAAAATGTTTTAAAGCGCCCCGTCCCAACGAGCTCGCGCGCAGAAGCGAACGCATACGTGAGTAGCGCCCGCATATTAAAACGGTGGTCAAATCACACATGTGAGGTATTGCCACAATCGTTAGAGTGAGAGCAATAATTCTAGCCCTAGACCTCCTCTGTAACTCAAAACATGCAACCTGTAGAATTTTTTAAACGTCGCCTATGGAGATTCTTAAGGCTAAAAGTTTGACACCATTCCACGAGCGGGCACAATTTTGAAGCGTGACATGTTGGGTATCAATTTACTTGGCATAACATCATCTTTCACGATATAAAAAAAAATGGGCCTACTTTACTTTTCCCTTTTTTTTTTTTCAAAAAAGTGAATGTTTTCCAAAAAAAAGTGCGCTTGTAAGACCGTTGCGCAAATAAGATGCGAAAAAAGTATTGCAATGACCGCCATTTTATTCTCTAGGGTGTTAGAAAAAAAACAATATATAATGTTTGGGAGTTCTAAGTAATTTTCTAGCAAAAAAAACCTGTTTTAAATTTGTAAATACCCAAATCTCAAAATGAGGCTAGTCCTTAAGTGGATACTAATGTACCTATGCTTACCAAAAACTGATAGCATATCCTTTAAGACAACTCAAACTTGAAAGTATATGTAGACTCAATCTCTAAAACCTTATATAGATTTTATTACGTTAATGTAATTTCAAAGGTCATGTTCAATCTTCTTATATATGCAACTGTAATAAAAATAATACCCAGTGATCGTTCCATGAAAATCCCAGTTCAGGCACTTTCTGATATAAGCTGTTTGGTTTCTATGAAGTTTTGCACCAGATTTTGCACTCTCCAGTTTTAGTAAATCAACCCCTAAATGCCAATTGAGGCTTTCATCTACTTTCCAGATATAAGGTAGCTTTATATTCAAGATTCTACCTCTCAGTTCAGTCCATTACATATGTCATATATACATTCATACATACAGTTGATGCACACAGTAGAGCGTGTCGATTTTTTTTTTCTTTTTCTCCAAATACAATAAAACATTTGCTTTTCTATTAGTGACTCAATTATGTATTTCAAATGTTTTCAAAGACTGATTTATAAATGGTATGAAAATACAGTACACCTGACTAACACACATTTTTGTATCAACATGCATTCTTTGTTTTTTAGCTTTGGCACAAACCATTGCACGTAGATTCATTTAAATGCTTGAATATATTTGCATTAAAAACTTGCAGTTTTGCAGTTTTCAAAATGCCTTTCTGTACAGCCATTTCATTTTTTTTTTTTTTGCTGAAATGCCATTAAGCAATGTCACAGGACATAAGCTTTACAATGACAAAATAACTGCAGAAAGCAAAACAAATTAGTTGTTCCTTAACTTCGCAATCTACCCAGTCATTCATTTATTAAATATGCAGTCTGAATTAGTCAGTCAGTTATAATCCAAAACTAGTTAACATACTTGTTAGTGTTCAAACATCTTTGATAGGAATTCCAAATTTTGTTGTACAGTTGTCACTAGAACAAAAGAGGAGGCAAAGTCTTTCATTGGGGACACCTTTTTCAATGCAACTGCCTTCCTTCATTTTGGAGGGATTTCCTAACCCTTCTCATTGCATCTCCAGTAGGGATGAGATTGGGTTTTGGTCAAAATCCATGTTAATGCCTGTGACATCATTGACCTAATATGGCCACATTTATTATCAAATATTTGTTTCTATATTTCCCCGATTACTAATACAGGTTCATTGACATGTATGAAATCCATACAGTTGGTCCAAATATGCTGTTTAATTAATTGGTAACGAATTAAGTCACTGGAAGAAATGCAAAAGGACAGAATTGTGACTGGAAATATATAAACCAAGGCAAAATAATATTCCTCCCAGAGGAAGTAAGAGAATCATGTTTTTGTTGTTATTCTGAACTGTTACACATTTATTACTGTTAGTGTACTCCAAACAAAGAAAAAGTCTAGTGGTTGGATAATAACAATTCTGTCTTTTTATGTGAATACTAATTTTGAGATTACTGAATAATGTATATCATAACATTTCCAATGGAAGGTTAGTAAAATGTAATTATATAATGTTACTAAATGTTTCTCTTGTATGAATTATACATTATGACCAAGCACATAACTAATGTGATGACAAAGCAACAGCATGTAAGGATTGTGAACTATTGTGTATTCTGCTTTTGCCACTGGACTTCGTATTTTATAAAAATAGATTATTTTATCTATAATTCACAATTTTTTATAGGGTAGAGTAATTTTTTTTTTCAAGCACCAAGATATGAGTATTAAAAAATAACACACACAAGCTTTGTGAATCTTTCAGGCTGTGTTCACACTATTGCGAATTGGATGCAGGTTCTCCGCATCCAATTCGCATAGCAGGAAATTGTGACTAGCTCTCTATGGAGCGATTTGCACAGGAGCCCTGTGCGCCCTTTGGTCAGTTTCAGGTCCGATTTCAGCCCAAATCTGAATGAGAGGCGCATCGGACTCCTGCTGTGTCTTTACTAGGGCTTAAAGTGGATGTAAACCCTCACATATACCCAGTGAAGTGAACATCCGCAGATGACACACAAACATGAAACAAATCCTCCTACATAAGTTTTACTTGTATATCAGCAGAGCTGTATTCTGAATAGACAAGCTCAGTGCTTATTTCCCTCTAAGCACCCACCCGACACAAATTTTTAGCTGAGTGTTATCTCATGTGTCTGAGAACTTGTCAGAAGTGACTCATGCTGATAGCAGAAGAACGAAGCACCAGAGAGAAACAACACTTAGAGCTTTGGAGAGAGACAAGTAAACACTACAGATATATGTGCTTAGTTCAAATTTCATGAATGGGGTTTACAACCACTTTAAGAGCTCTTGCACACAGGCCGGCTGAGCCCATTCAGCATAACTGCAGCTGTATTTCTTCCACCCTGTCCAGGTGCAGCATACAGCCTATCATTGACAATTGCTGTTCCCATGTATATGGCAGTGCTATTGTAAACAAAAATAAAGCATAATGGCCTAGAAAGTTTTTTTTGTGTGTATACGCCTGTACTCTGTGTTTACGATAGCACCACCATATACAGTTATACTGAATGGACTCAGCACACGGGCACAGCTGGCCCATGTGCATAGCCCTAATCATTAAAACAAAGGGCAATGTGTTTTGGGGTAAATGCATCCCCTTCAACAGGGATATAAAACATATCACATAATATATTATTAGTTATGTTTCGGCCTTAGCTGTCAATTTTCTTACAGATTTTCTATTGTGTTTTCTCTTATGGTGTCTATGATTCAACACCATTTTCTCATCTTCCTTTCTAATGATAAAACTTACCAGCTTAATATTTCTTTAGGCGGGAAGTGCACTTGTTTTCACATATTTTACAAATGACAATAATCCTTTATATTTAGACTTGTTATTAACAGCTATGACAAATAGCATAACAGTGAACAGTCCTTCAGGGCTGTCTCAGAGAGTTTCTCACTTGTGATGATGCTTTTTAGCGACAGACCTCTGACCTGGATTTCTACGTAGTCATTTCCCTTTGCAAGAGTTGTAGACATCTTGCCATCTTATTTTATAAAAATGCTGAGAGTTAAGCTCTAACGATGACACTTTTTATCTTGCAAGATCAGAGGCATAACTGAAAATCATTGGCCCCCATAGCAAAATTATGATAAGATCCATCCATCCTCTTGTTGTCTACTCCCTTCAGAGAACTCTACAAGTGTTGGTGTACCAACGTGTACAATATATTTTATAAATTGATGGGGCTGTATAAATACCTGTAATAAATAAATAAAATAATTGCAATTGATTGCAGACAGTATAATACCAGATTAATGTTGGATTACAGGAAACCTGTCAGTTCAGTCAGAGAACTGAAACATATAGAAAGGGAGCTGATACAAGGTTTGATATCAGTAAGTGATATGACAATTCCTGGCTGTGTAATGAAGACAGACAAAGAAGCACCATCTGCACTAAGTGCTGTCATTTAATGACAGCTGAAAAGCACTTTAAATTTTCATAGTCAGTTTTGCCAACTGCAAGTTTACAAGAATGGAGAAGCTACAGGGGTGCCATTAGTAATGCAAGCATATGTCTCAGGTGGACTATGAGCAATTGGGATTCACCATTAGTAGGGGACATACCTTTGTAACAGGAATGCAATCTCTTGCTTTCACTCTTAAAAAACATCAACTTAGCAGTAGATGTTTTGCATGCTTTTGTAACAGAAACTCAATCTCTGTGAAATGTAACATATTACCATATATACTCGAGTATATGTCGAGTTTTTCAGCACATTTTTTTGTGCTGAAAGTGCCCCCCTCGACTTATACTCGAGTCAAGCACTTTTCTGCAGCAAAAAAATTCATTTTCCGAACCGACTTTGGGGCCCGTATCTCAGGGCCAATTGATGCTAGAAACCCCACATTTGGTGTGCAAACCCAGTAGAACCACAACATTTCCAAAGCTGGAGTTCCTAGCACCAAGTGGCCCCAAGATACGGGGCCCCAAAATAGGTTCGGAAAATGTCATTCTCTGTTGCAGAAAAGTGCTTGACATTTTCTAAACCGATTTTTGGGGCCCTGTATCTTGGGGCCACTTGGTGCTAGAAACATCAGCTTTGGATATTTTATGGTGCTAGTTGGGTAGTTATGCCACTGGGTTTGCATACCAAATTTGGGGTTCCTAGCATTAAGTGGCCCCGAGATACGGGGCTCCAAAGTCGGTTAACTGTGTCCATCTGCAGCAATGTCATTTCGGGGCCCTTTGGGTTCAGAGACCCCAAATTTTGGCTGCAGCTAGGGGGCATCTAGGAACCCTTAACTACCAAGTTTGAAGTTCGGGGGACCCATGGCTGCAAATGGGCACAGGGAGGCATGCAAATGGGCACAGTGAGGCTGCAAATGGGCATTGTTGACCCTCTTTTCCACTTCCAGTAGCTGTGCATTTCTCTCCCTCGTCTTATACTCGGGTCAATACGTTTTTCCCATTTTTTTTTGTGGTAAATTAGGGCCTCGACTTATACTCAGAACGACTTAAACTTGAGTATATACGGTATTTATATTTTGTTAAAGTGGAGTTCCACCCACTTTTACAACTCTTCAGCATCCCTCACTAAACTGTGCACTGTAAACAAATTGGATATTTTTTTATTTTTTTTCTCAGCACCTACTGTATACCTGCTGTATTCATTTTTCACTTCCTCCTACCTGGCCGCGGCCCATCGCATCATTTCCTGTTTGCAATGCATTCTGGGAAGGGGCGGCAACTTCCTCTTAAACTGCCGTTGCTATGGAAACCTGACCTGAAACCTATTACACTGCTTGTGCTGCACTGAGCATGTATGAGATCCAGGAAGAAATACAGTCTGGCTTCAGATGCCCACACTTAAGATGGCCACGGCCTGCTGTAAGTTTATAAAATAACAAACTACTGCTATAAACTAACAAAACAGACCTTAGTTTACAGACTAACTTTACTAGAATACATTAAGCTTGTGTATTATAGGGGTATTTTTATTTAAAAAGTATAATTTCGGCCGGAACACCACTTTAAGATACAGAATACCTGGAGTCTGGAATCATGAAAAACTCATGGAAGGCTCATACAGAGTTCCCCCTTTTAAAGAACTGTGTTTCTCTAAAAAATATAGTTTAATAGTTTGTTCCAAATTCTTAGGTATTAAACAATCCTGTTGTTGTTGAAGGGGTTGGCTGTACATTGCTCCATTTCTGGGAAAGAGCTATTATCACAAAAAGTCCCTTTTGGATGACCCCCTCTTGTGTAATCATATGTTTGATATATTATGACAAGTAAAATTACTCATAACCCAGAGGTCAAACTGACCATATGTGATCTTGAAGTAATTAGTAAAGAAGGTCCCATGACTTGGAGGCGTGCCCTACATAGAGAACTATGTAATAGATTTCTTATAAAAGCTGAACTCATACTTGTATTGTCATCACATCCATCCTATATGTGATCCGGTGTACATCGTAATTATATTCTCAGTAAAAGCTGCACAAATGCAATTCGATCTGCGTGGATGTCTTTCATTTCAAACGCGAACCTAACACTGGTGACCCCGAATCGTGTCTTTTTGAATGCATCTCCACCTCCAGCTCTCATCCCACAACAGGAGGGACAACAACGGCGCCTAGGGTGAGAAATTTCTCCCATATTATTACTGTCTTTGCTGTACGGGAGTGAGGTCCCGGGGGAGGAGTGCAGCTACAGAAGGTAGCACATTTCCTTTATTTTAAAAATGCATTCTGCTTGTGCACGATTACTGAGAATATTATTTCTAGAATATTCTGATAAATTATAAATTTAATAATTTCATGTGTCAGGATAACAAGAGTAATACTTGTTCCTTACTCTTTGGAATGACAATATATGTATGTTTTTATTAAGGGATGTACTTAAGCAGGTACCACAATTTCTAAGAGTGAATAGAAGTTGTTAAATGTTGCATTTTTTTGTATGATTTTTTTGTGCATCTGTGGTCCTAGGACGAGTTGTCCTCAGCGGATAAGTACAGTGAATATATGACCTGCTGTGTGTTCTGTGGAGTAGGGAGTCTAGTCAGGGACTAGCCTATTGCCACTCAGAGAGGAGACGTCCCTCTGTGAATAGAACAAGTGAGATATCTCGAGATATATTTGGCTGCTAGTACACTTTGGTTTAAAGAGTGGAACTTTTGGTCCCGGAGTTCCAAATGTTGTTATTTCTAAAAGAGGTAACAAAAAAATTCTAAAAGAGGTAACGAAAAATTAAACAAAAGTAAATGGGAAAAAATGGTTTAACTAGGGGAAATGCTAAACGCCTATTAAAAATAGCAAAAGCCACAGGGCTAAGTATTTCCAAATCCATCATTAGAATAATGGTAAGAGGAGAACCAAATGCTTTTAAAGTATCATGAAGAATGGTGTAATATATATATATATATATATATATATATATATATATATATATATATATATATATATATATGTATATGTAAAGAAGAGACAAATTAATAGTGGCCACCCAAAGGCTCGTTTGATAATAACAAAATCAATGCATTGGTTAGCATACACATGAGACAATCTGATTGTGATTGTGAGTAAATTGAATGTCTGCCTTCATGGGAAGTTACGGCTGATAAGCGTAACAAATGTGTTAAACCACCACCTTATAGAATTTGCACAGGTAAAAGTGATGAGTTAGCTGATAGTTTAATCTCTCCATATCTGTGTGCATGGGGACAGCTAACAATTGCAGCTGCTTCTACGGCTCCCGAAAGGAAATGGTCAGTAGGATCTGTGTCAGTGAGTGAGAACACAGACCAGGCAAAAGCTTCTGCTGCAGTTTCTGATTCGTCAATAGAAATTCTGGACCCTGACAGAGGGGAAAGAATAAGGAAGTTCAGACACCCACTTCTGTTAAAAGACTTATCGAACAACTAAAAAGAAGAAATAGCGTAGATAATGCGTACAAAGATTGGTGGAGATATGTTGATATATGGAATGTGGAAGCAAGAAAGAATGGCGCTACTGAAAATGGTATAACGAGGATAGAAAATATTCTTATGAATGATTAATGAAGGTGGTCCAAAGAAAGGATGAGGATGTATTTGGATGTATTAGAATACTGGAATAGGTTCAAGGATGCGGTTGGAAAGCATGAGGAGTGGATCCCAGTAGATGAAACTGATTTGTCCAGACATGATCTGGTTAACCATTTCATAGGGGGATTGTTATAAAAAGTCAGAGACGAGATTGAGCTTTGCACTCCTGAATGGAGAAAGAAGCCAGCACCAGAACCAGAGGACATTGCTCAAATTATCTTTGAGATTTTTCAAAAAAAAAAAAAGAAGAAAGGAAAAAATAGAGAAAAAGGATAAAAATAAAATAGTGAAAGTACAACAAGTTCCCGTACCTGAGAAAGTAGCACTGCATAGGGAGAGTATTGAGGTGCAGGTCTCAACTGTTCAGGTTTCTCCACAAGGGATGCCTGTGGAAACCCTGGTAGACGGGAAATGCAGGCTAAGCCAAAAAGGATTAAAAATGTATGTCAGAAATGCCCCAAGGGTGGGAGCTCAGTTTCAGCAGATGATCCCACGAGAAGTAATAGAAGCCCTAGTGCTAGTAAACTTTGCTTCAAGTGTGGATGTAGGATGGGCTATCTTGCGTGTTGTTTCTGCTAGGATGAGGTAGAGTATGGTGATCTGATTGATGAAAATTTCATTCCTTCCCCTGAGCTTGCTGTCTTGAATTTGGGAAAAAATACAGAACCAATGATTGATTTGTCAGTTAATGGTTTATCTATCCTGTGTTTAATAGATAAAGGCGCTTCAAAGAGTTTGCTAAATATATGTGATGCCAATTTTCCCACTTCTAATCAGCAGGTATCTTTGGTTGGGATAAGTAATTACATAATTATTGCCAAAGTCTCTGAGCCTCTACAGGTAAGAATTGGAGGCCAGTGTCATAAACATTCATTTTTTTTGTATCGCCATACTCCCCGCCATACGCCATACTCCCCTCCTACAAAAATAGGAGGAAATATAGCTTTAACCCCTGAAGGGATGGAAGTAAACATACATGAATCAGTACGGATGGAGGCTTCAGATTTGTTATTTATGCCAGCACTTGATTCACCCCCAACAGGAGGGATTACAGAAACCCACAAGGGGCTTATTGATCCAGCAGTCTGGATTACTGGAAATTATAACCAGGCTATATGGAAGTTGCCGCATTAAAAAGTCTTAGGGATTTAACCCTGCCAGTATGAAGAATTCCTCAGTGTCCTTGAATCGCCTTGAGGCGATTCAGTTCGCATTTGCAGCGCTATACAAATTATTCATTCATTCCACTTAGAGGAGAGGCCACTGAAGGAATCTGCCCTGTGATTAAAGTGATTGACCACACAATCTTCAATGCCCTATAGAAATTCATCCTCACAGCTGCATGTGTGGCACACCAGGGGAGCCACGTGCTCCTCTGAGGGGATTTGGCTGATAAATGGTAAGCCATTGCCCCCAGCACCTTATTTCCTTCCCTTTTTCTCTTGAGCCATGGGCTTTGCAATGACGCAATGTCTCAACAGGAGGGATGGCTAGATCAGTAAATCAATGCTGGTGGGCCCCAGGCAGATGCACCTTTTTAAATAATACAGATAGACATTGCCAAGATGCCATTGTGTGGTAAATTTAAATATCTTTTGGTGTGTGTAGACTTTCATCCTGGGTAGAAGGATACCCCACGGTGAAAAATGATGATGCTAGAACTGTAGTGAAGTGTCTCACTAGGGAACTAATACCTAGATTGGGAATAGGACAGGTGATTTCTTCAGATAGAAGCACACATTTTGAAAACAAACTAATGACACTAAAGTAGTACACGCTTTAGAGTTAAAGCAAAGTTGCATACACTGTACAGACCCCAAGCAAGTGCAATGATGGAAAGTGCTAACCAAACCCTGAAAAGATATCTTGCAAAACTAAGCTAATAGAATGGGAACTTGGGTCGACATGTTGCCCGCAGCACTTGCTGCTCTGCGAGCTACTCCAAAAGAAAAGCATGGCATGTCACCCTTTGAAATTTTGCTTTCCAGTACAAGCTGCTATACCGAGAGACAATTTAACTCTGGCTGGCAGGATTCTGTTATAGACTATGTAACCAAATTTGCAGCTATATTTGCTGACACTTTTTCCAGAGTCAAAACAGCTCAACCTACAGAAAGGCAAGGATCAAGTGCATGGACTGAAACCTGGAGACTGGGTGTATGTAAAGAATATCAAATCAAATATATCAAAAACGTCATTATCACCAAAGTGGAAAGGTCTTTTTCATATCATCCTGATTACTCCAAGTGCTGTGAACGTCAAGGTATGCAAGCCTTGGATACCTGGATCCCACTGCAAGAAGGGTGAAGAACCCGAGCGAAAGGTAACTAATAAACTGTTTCACCCTGACAAGCCTACTGCTGTTCATTCATCCCACAGGTCCCCTCCGCTTACTCTTGCATGAGCTGAGGAAAAGGATGAGGCTATACAGGCTGATGAGTCCCAACCAGATAAAGGACTGTGGGGAGTTATCCTCGGAGGAGGATTGTTGGTAATATTCTTGTTTTGCCCTGGCTGATTGATATTTCTGTAGGTCAGGAGAGCCAATGGAACATTACTAAGTAAGTTAATGTCTTGGTGAAGACTGAAAAGAGAGTTACCAGAGAGGTTGCTCAGGGCCGTTTTTAAGGCAGGGCAAAAGGGGCAGCTGCCCTGGGTCCTGTCATTGTTGTAGGGCCGAAAGTAGCTGCCTCATACTTGGCAAATATCCCAGTTTAAATTCCCTTGTCCCTTGAGATTTTAGTCCCGTGCTGTGTCCTGATATCTCAGTGTGAAGTTCTGTTATTAATGCTGCCCAGCTCTGCCCTATTGTTGTGTACAGATGACTCACCTGCATACCCTGTGTTTATATGTAAATACCGACATTATTATGTAAATAGTCGCGGCATTCATATGTAAATAGAGACGGTAATCATATGTATATCATGCCCCCCTGAGGTCATATCCACCATCACCTATACTGAATGCTGCCCACTGGGGAGGTAAAGGGCTCATACTTGAAAGTCCTGCCTACAACTGTGGTCATTAAGCCTACCATCAGCCTGTTCTGCAAAGATAAGCAAATTAGTGGGGGGGGGGGTAGTGTGGGGTGTGCAGAGAAGAAATTACGATTTGGGGTGAACAGGTGAGCAAGGAGGGGATGTATGGAGGAAAGTATGGTGGGTGCAAAGATGAGCAGAGGAGGCAGGTAGAGTTAAAGGGAAGGGGGAGTGGAGAGGATGGGAGAGGTTTGTGGTGCAAAGGTTAGCATGGGTTTAAGGATGCAAAGGTGTACTGACAGGGTGGATAAAGATGCAGGTCATGTGTAGGGCAGCCCATTCATTTCAAAGGGCTGCAATATTCGCTACAAATGTAGAAGAAACTCCCAAACCCTTTTCCAAAATCACACGGTGCCAAGGCACATGTCAGCAGATGTGTGAGGGCGTCATTAACAATTAATGACAATGCTGTGTATCTGCTAAATGGCAGCATGTTTTTGTGGTGTCAGGAAATCGATTTTGCATGCTTTCCCAACACACGCAAATGTGAACACAGGCTAAATGTCTCAGTTACATTGGTGGTCAGTGTAAACCCCTATTACATTGGTGGCCAGTGTTGAAACTCCTCTTTATATTGGTAGTCAGTATAAAAAAATCAGAATTGCCATTGATCACACCCTCCTCTCCCCCCTAGCACTGCCACTGAGAAAGACAGCCCTGAGGTCGCTACACACCTTATGGAGCCATACCAAAATGTCCTTGTATCTATGCACATGCAAGCTGCTAAGAAATTAAATTTGTCCAATTGTTGGGTCTGTACACACTCACCTATTTCACATAGAACACTACCTTTGCTAGGTGTTCCAGTGTCACTCAAGGAGATAGAAGAATTAGCTAATTTCCAGAATGTAATAAAGGAAAGTGAAAACAAAATGGAATCTCTATTCCTTTACTTTAGCATTTCTTTAAAGGTACCCTCAGTATGCATTAATTTTACTCGCATTTATGCAGCTAGTTCAGTATATGAGAAAAATACTATAAACCAGATACACTAGCGGTAGCTACTCTCAGGTTTGAAGGTCTTAAGCTTCTTTGGAATAATGACACAGTTGATGAATTGTACAATTTAACTTTCAGTAAAGATTCCAAATGAAGCAATCATAAACTACATGTATGTCTGATAGGATATAATTTCAAGAAGGTTTGCTCTGATCCACCCCGATTTCTACTTTATCTGTGGGAAAAGAGCTTATACTTGGATTCCATTAGATGCAAAATGTACATGTTACTTTGGTAAAGTCATCCCTGCCACATGGTCTGTGGAGGACGCTGAGTTTACTAAAATTAACGTAAACAAGATCCCACCACATCTAATTAAACTAAGAGATCTTTCTAGCTACACACCTGAGAGTTTTGACACCACAAAGGATTGTTTGATATTCCCTGGGTAAATTACTGTTGTATTAAGAAATATTTTAGTTTCATCATTGATTTGGCAGAACTGATGGATAGCATTACTGCCCTGTATGATAGAAGCTTTGTGGTTCTTGATACTGAATTAAAAATTATAAAAAAGGAATTGATTCAACACTCATTGGTGTTGGATTATCTCACGACCAGTCAAGGAGGAATGTGTACCATAGTGGGAACGGGATGCTGCAATTACATTGGAAATTATACGAAAGCCGAAGATGCCATCATTTCACATGTAGAAAGGGTGCAACAATTAAAGCTAGGTTTTTGGGAAAAAAACATACTGGGACCTCTTGGGTTGAAGGAAGCTGGCTTAACCCCCTCAATTGGTTCTCAGGACTTGGAGGTTGGCTTTCTGGCATCTTATATTGTATTTTATACATTGTTGGATTTATTGTACTCATAATCCTTATAATCAAATGTGAACCAATGATGTGCAAATGTTTGAAAATAATCACAAATGCTGTACTAATACTGGTCCTTCTGAGGCCTCAAGGTCACGCATGATGACTGCTTATGAGATAGTGACCTGTATACCTGAAGATTGACCTAAAGATACAGAGGAAGTCTAAAAGCACAGAGGAAGTCTAATACTGAAAAATTCAAACTACAGGAAGGGATGTTAAGATATAGAATACCTGGAGTCTGGAATCATGAAAAGAACTGTGTTTCTCTAAAAAATATAGTTTAATAGTTTAATAGTTTATTAATAGTTTGTTCCAAATACTTAGGTTTTACACAATCCTGTTGTTGTTGAAGGGGTTGCAATGTATTGCCAAATGACGTGTGTACTAATTGGCTGTACATTGCTCCATTTCTGGGAAAGAGCTATTATCAAAAAAAGTCCCTTTTGGATGACCCCCTCTTGTGTAATCATAAGTTTGATATGATATAACAAGTAAAATTACTCATAACCCAGAGGTCAAACTGACAATATGTGATCTTGAAGTACCGTAATTAGTAAAGAATATCCCATGACTTGGAGGTGTGCCCTACATAGAAAACTTTGTAATAGATTTCTTATAAAAGCTGAACTCATACTTGTATTGTCATCACATCCATCCTATATGTGATCCGGTGTACATCGTAATTATATTCTCAGTAAAAACTGCACGGATGCAATTCATTCTGCGTGGATGTCTTTCATTTCAAAGGCAAACTTAATAATTTCTACTAAGAGTGCTAAGCCAGCATACCTATTTAATAAGATTTCAGCTATTTAACCCCATCCTGACCGCCCCATAGCAAATTTACTGCTACAGGACGGCAGTTGTGCTCAGAATCACTTATATTTATGTGATTCTGCACTTCCGCCTGTAAGGGGCACGCGCGCCATCGACTGGCCGCTTCTGCTGTGATAATTCACAGCAGAAGCTAATCTGCCCTCCTAAACCTCTTGTATTGAATTATATTGTTGCTTTATTGTCTCCCTTTATATTGTAAAGCACTGTGCAAACTGTTGGCGCTATATAAATCATGTATAATAATCTCTGGCACCCAGGGATCATTAATAAAACACAAGAGAACTGAGATTAGCCTATGTTAACAAGATGTATTCCAAATCTGAGAGGGGGCAAAGCAGACACTAGAATCGATCTCCTCCCCTAGTGAAAGCAGCACACCGTGTACATCAAAACACTGGCTAGATACACCGTTAGCCCTTTGATCACCCTAGATGTTTAACCCCATCCCAGCCAGTGTCAGTACAGTGCATATTTTTAACACTGATCACTGTATGAGTGTCACTGGTTCCCACAAAGTGCCAAAAGTGTCGGTTAGTGTCCAATAGTCCGCCACAATATTGTAATCCCGCTAAGTCGCAGATCGGAGCCATTACTAGTATAAAAAAAGAAATAAATAAAAATTACATAAATGTAATTGTACAGGCTATAAAGTTTGTGTGAACCAAATACTATATGCTTATTGGGATTTTTTTTTTTTTTACCCAAAACATGTAGCAGAATACATAGTGGTCTAAATTTATGAAGAAATTTGATTTTTTTCATTTTTTTTGGATATGTTTTATAGAAGAAAGTAAAAACTATTGTTTTTTTTTTCAAAATTGTCAGCATTTTTTTGTTTATAGCACAAAAGATAAAAAAATGCAGTGGTGATAAAGTACCACCAAAAGAAAGCTCTATTTGTGGGAAAAAAATGTCATAAACTTTATTTGGGTACAGCGCTGCACAACCGCGCAATTGTCAGTTAAAGTATTGCAAAAAATGCCGTATCGCAAAAAATGGCCTGGCGATGATGGAGAGTAAATTTTCCGCAGGGCAAGTAGGTAATGTTTAACAGATATCACACAATATTAGCCAATTTCCTAGGTCATTATCAACCCGCCCACTACTTATATTCATTTCAACTACCGTAATTGCCGTTAAACCTTATATCCACCACTCCTTTTAGTTTAAAGCAGAGGGAAGCACAGGAATTTACAAATATTTTCTACACAGTGCACAATCTAGCTTATGTCTCTGCAGGCTTTCCTTTTCTACCGGCCTTAACAACAACAGTCTCCATCTTAGGTTAGGTTTAAGCACTCAATTTTCTAAGTAAATAGCCTGCAAACCTTTAGTAAATCTACCCTGTTGAATTTTAGCTCTGTACTCTGAGTGAGGATCCAACAAGGCTTACAGGAAACCAGAAGATCAGAACTCCTACTTGCTTTTTATTGTAGAATAAAAAAGGATACGTAAACCCCTTACATCCCTCTTATTTCTTTTTTTCCTCTTCCAATAGGTTTTTATTAAAGTATTTAAAAGTGCAATTCGTAACATAAAGAAGCATCTGGGTATAACAAATGCACTATTGGTTGCCAGTGCTTTAGCCACCAATAACATAAGTCTCTGTTTTAATTGGAAGAAAATCTATTAATTTTCAGGTTACAAGCTACATACAGAGGTGGACTGTGATTATCATGGAAGGATTCAGGTGGCTAGCAATATGCTGACCAAGATGTTGAATCTGCTTCAAAGTAGAGACAAGAGAAAAATGATCTCCATGGTAGGAAGTTATGAGGGGGTATCAGAGGAGGGTGGAGAGGAAGGAAGGGAAGGGGGGAGGAGGGGTAGGAGACATAAAAGACACCCAAGCCAGGGCCTTAGGGCTCTACTCCCTGGAAAAAGTGTTAGCTTTAAAGACAGGGATATAACCACATAGGATAACAATATAAATGTGACTATCTGTGTACAGTACAACATGTTTTGGTTAAAGGTGTTCTCTGCACATGTTTAAAAAAAAAAGAAGCAAGTGCTCCAACTTTACTACAGGGCTTTATCTTAAACAAACTGTCTGCAAATTGTTCTTGTGTATCTTTCCTTAAACAGTTCTGCAGGGTATGCCTACATGATATAGAGTGCTGTGCAGACATCTCCTTGCTTCGTGTCACTTGGAATTCACAAAAAATATTGTTCCCTACAGGAGTTAGATGATTAAAAAATAGAGTGTTTCTCTGAAGGAGTAAGCGGAGGATTAGGATGGACTTTAAAGAATTTACTATAGGTTATCTGTAGTACCTTAACAGTTAAGTTGGTTTACTAAAACTGGAGAGTGCAAAATCTGGTGCATCTTTACATGGTAGCCAATCAGCTTCTCGGTAGCCAATCAGCTTCTCTTCAGTTGTTGAATTAAACAACAAAAAACCTGGATTGATTGGTTTCTATGTAGAGCTGCACCTGATTTTGCACTCTCCAGTTTTAGTAAATCATCCCCTGTGTGACCCACTTGGATATTTATGACATTTGCCTGATTTATGGTATCATCTCCTTTGTATACTATATGGTATATCCAAGAACAGCACTTTACATGGTACAAATGAGCTGTAATAGAACAAAGTTCATTGTATCCCAAATCCCCATTCCATTAAAATTTTAGATATCGTGACAATGGCTTTCTAAAGATTATAGGAACTTCAGTAAAGTTCTTTTATTCATATTGTGCCTGGGGTTGGAAGGTAGATCGGTTAATAAAAAATGTATTGCACAAAGCCACAGAAATCAACACACATTTAGAAAAGCAATTAGGCTCCTCTGTGTAGCACCTAGTCTGCGCTACATCCTGAGAACTAAAAGAAAGACAAATTAATATGATGGCTCCTAGCAGGAAATATACGTACAGCACAGAATAATGGAATATTTTGGAACCGGCAGAGTGGATTTATTTATAGGTAATAAGGCAGATTTTAAAATATGAGAATATTTTATCTTGGCACCTGGCCAGTATTCTGTGGCTGTATGCAAATGTGTGTTTTTTTCTATGGCATAGCAAGAAAGCTATCAAACAACTAAAATACTTTTTATTCAAATAGAAGTTCCTCAAACCAACAGCTATTCTCATCTAGAATACAGAAGACACCTGTCATCAGTATAATACATGGACTGACATTATTCTGGATATGGCAGTTGCCTGGCTGTCTCCTTTTAGTCACTGACTTAGAACAAACATGCAGCAAGAAAAGACAAAACTCTCAAAGCAGTGAATCCAGAGGACCAGCATTAAATCCAAGAGACTAGAATTTTTACGTTAAAGCGGAGTTCCACCCAAAAATGGAACTTCCGCCTTAAGGGATGGTGACCCCCTGACATGCCACCTTTGGCATGTCATTTTTTTGGGGGGGAGTGGATACCCTCTTTTTAGAGGGTGCCAGCTCCGACTTTCTCCCGGCGCACCGCAGCACCGGGTGGGAGATTACCTCTTCCCCCTCCCTCTCGGCAAACATCTGGGACATGTCACAGGTCCCAGATGATTGCCTGGCCAGTCACGGAGTGCCGCGCGGCTCGTGCATGCGCAGTGCATGCCCGGCTGTGAAGCCACAGCCAGGCACCCACAGTAACAATGCCGGCGCTGCAGAGAGGAGGGGGAGATGAGTGGGGCTTGGTTCCCCCGCATCGCTGGACCCTGGGACAGGTGAGTGTCTAATTATTAAAAGCCAGCAGCTGCAGTATTTGTAGCTGCTGACTTTTATTTTATTTATTTTTTAAGCGGAACTCCGCTTTAAGGTCAGCAATAGGAGTCCACTTCCATTTATGGCTGGTGTCCTTGTTTGGATACTTGTGTATCCAAGATGACAAAAATAACTGTAAGCTATTTGTAACCTCAGCCAAAAAGCAAACATTTTTGTAACAAGTTTACAGACTGATCATTTATATCAAGCATAAAATTTGTATTTTATTTCACATTGAATACAGGCTGGTTGTGCAGTTCAGAGAATAGTGAACCATCTAGTAAGAATGCCCAGAATTGGCAACTTGCTTTCTGACACTCTAACTCAGTGGTCTCTAAACTGTGGCCCATGTGCTGCATGTGGCCCTTTGCTTGCCTTTTGCTTGGGGCATTGTTACCCACACTGGTATGAGGTGCTATTCCTTCCACTGACATCAATAATGGAGTTATTTTCCTATTACTGACACCAATGATGGGGCATTTTTTCTTTCCACTGACACCAACGACGGGGCCTTTATCCATCAACTACCACAATGATAGGTCACTAGTCCACCCCCCCCCCCACTGACACCAATGATGGAGCACTGAACTTTCCACCGACACTAATGATCTTCTGGCTGACACCAATAACGGGGCACCATTTCTCTCACTGACTTTATGATGGGGCACCATTCCTCCCCCTCACATCAATGATGGGGCACTGTTCCTCCTCCTACTGACCAGGCGTAATATCATTTTTTTACTCCCACTGACCACCAAGCCTGTGACATTGTCTACACCCACTGATGCTGGAGCATTTTCCACTCCAACTGGCCACAGCCCGGCCCTCCTAAAGACATATGGACAGTAAACCGGCCCTTTCTTTAGAAAGTTTGGAGACCCCTGCTCCAACTGAATAACTCTAACTTCATGCAGAACTATATGAGTTGGGGAGGGAGGGGCTGTGTTCTTTCTCAGACAGCACATTCACAACAAAGTAGAAAAATAGCTTAGTATAGGTGGGAATCAAGTGATTCAATTGCAGTACCTACTGACTAGAAGTGGTGAATGACACCGTGGCTAAGTGGATAGCACTTCCGCTGGCAGCCCTAGGGTTGTCAGTTTTAATCCCAACCATGGCACTACCTCCCTGGAATTTGCATGTTCTCCCTGTGCCTGCGCTTGTTTCCTCCAGTTACTCTAGTTTCCTCTCACATTCCAAAGACATGCTGGTACATTAATTGGATCCTGCCTAAATTGGCCCTAGTATGTGCATGTATAAATGTGAGTTAGGAACCTTAAATTGTAAGCTCCTTGAAGGCAGGGACTGATGTGAATGTTCAATATATAAAGTGCTGAGTAAACCTGTTGGCGCTATATAAATAACTGTAATAAATAATAAATAAGTATTGTAAAACTAGCTACATAGAAAATGACTTACCATTCCTTTCAACAAGATTTTTTTGAGCCTCCATCTTGCAGTATTTCTCCACATTCCTCTTGCAGAGTCCCAACAGTTCTTCTCTTAATGCTCCCATAGCTTGAGTCAGCCTTTCTGCTTCCAGTGTCACTGTATAAGTAGGCAGTGGTGGTATTGGAGGAGCATTTCTTATTACTATTTGGAATTCCTGCAAAAATATTCATACAGAATTTAAAAGTTAATGAACATCTTTAGGAAGTGGTATCTATAATACTGCACAGATCTAATTAATAGCACCTGATGACAGATTACCGTGCTATAGTTCTCTTCCCTTGAGGTGCGCTCTTCCTTTGGGTTCCAATTATTTTTATGTCTCCTGCCTCTCTGACCCGCTCTGCCTTGTCTCTTCTCCCTACTTACCTTGTTATGGTTAGCTTATATCCTTGTACCCCCTACCTTACACTTGCATCTTACTATTATTTTGCCTTCAGCCTTTTGTCTTGTATCCTGTGTTGGGTCACCTTGTTCTTTTGTTTCGCTTGAGCTTAGTCTCTGTAATGTGTTTGTTCTATTGAGTCTGATTGCTTTACTACTTCCACTCAGTATGCTGCCTATTTAGTTCAGTCAGTTTACAAGGTCACTACTTGACACTTTTGTAATTTGTGCACTGCCTGGTGTTTAATTTTTGTAAAAAAATCTAACCCAATGGTTTCATTCTTGCAGTGGGAGACAACTTAATTCCATCATCTCCACTGGAGGTTCTGCTGAAGACCAGGCACCACCAGGTGTTCCCAAATGCAACACAGCTTTCACCGCCTACTGGAATCACAGCTTTCTATTTTCTTTTACCCTGTCCTCTAGGTGTCTTCTCATTCCCTGTTTGTTGTGATGTCTTTAGCTGTTCTCTCAACTGGTAATCCTGCACTGATACTGAAAGAATAGTATAACAAAAGTTCCCTTGTTTTTATTCAGTTACTGTAAACTTTAAAATCCATTCAAGTGGCATTCCTGCCCAAAGGTGGGCAAATGGTACCTCTGTGGAGACATGCCCAGAACCTGCCTACTCTCTAAACATGCCCAGATGCTACCTGTAGCCAAGTGTGCCTAGACACCTGCCTCATGTTTTCTAACACTGCCTGCTCTCTAGCATGCCCAGTTTTGAGTGGCATACTATGTAGACCAGGTCCCAAGGCACACTGGGTTTGGATCTGTGTGCCTGTAGGTGTAACTAACTTCCTAGGTTTTTTTAGGAGGTTTTATCTTCTGGGGAGTCGTGTGAGAACCTGTCTATCATCTTTCAGAGTCTGCATCCTCTTAGTCTGTCACTATTTACAGCTTTACAGTCCATATGAACCCTCTTAATGTTTTACTGTATTGAGTCAGGCTGAATATATTTGCATAGTACATCTACTTTATATTTTTTATTTCTGTGCAGTCTCTCTCATTTCCATTTAATTTCTAATAACAATATTTCTGCTTATGATTCAGTCAATATAAACTCTATTGCCCATCCAAGTGGTATTTCTGTCCAAACTTGAATATACCTCTTTTTTTTACATTTTTTTATCTGCCAAATGCTGCAGCAATGGTTAGAAAAAAAACCTGTACTGTCAGCAAAAAAGCAGAGTTGGACCTCAGCACTCACACACAAGCTCTCTTGTGGTCTCTACTAAGTGCTGGTCTGGTTAGCATGATTCTCACTCCCTGAGCAGAGCATTTAATAAGGTGAGCGTTCAAGGGGGCATGTCGGAGAACAAGGCTACTTTGACTCTCTTTCTTACTGCTGCCAGCACAGAGTCCCTACCCTTTGCTGCAGCACTAAGCAAATAAAAAAGATGCATAGCTAATACTGTGTATGCAAACTGATTGCAATAAGCAATAACTGATTTTTAAGGCCTCACGTAGAATAGCCTTTGGGCACATTGTAAAAAAGGAGCAAAGATAATTATTAAAGAAATAGAAAATCTTATTTACACGCTTATTGCACAGAGCACCCCCGATCCTTATATTCTCGGGTTCCCTGCTGGCGCTTTTGGCCCCTCCCTCCTGCCTAGTGCACCCAAGCAGGCTTGCTCACGAGCCCCTGCTCTGTGTGCCATTCACACACAGAGCGAGGCTCTCCCCCCTCTCCTCATTGGCTCACTGTCTGTGATTGACAGTAGCGAGAGCCAATGACTACTGTTGCTCTCTCAGCCAATCAGGAGGGAGAGACCAGGAGAGCTGAGGCTCTCGTGCACATTGTTGGATTGACATTGGGCACATGTACGTTTTAGGGGGAGCTGGGGGTGCTGCTGCACACAGAAGGTAAAAAAAGCCTTAAGCCTATACAACCACTTTATTCAACATGTTTTAATATGTTCAACCCTTGTATAGAATTGGCAAAAAATAAACCTTTTATAAAAAACCTCACTGTTAGCAAATTCAGCCTAAGTAATACTTGACCCCCCTCCCTTTTTTAGTGTTTTTTAAATCTTTATTAGTTTGTAGATCAGTGCATCATGCACAGCTCTGTGCCTGTTCCTGGTTTGTGCATCCCCACTTGTGCCGCAGTTGCATGTTTTTAAGCAGTGAAATGTCAGTTTATCCTATGGAATGCTTTTTATCCGAATGGGTAAATGAAGCTGTGGGTCCCACTAATTGGAACATGGTGAATCTGTAGGCATGCTATACCTACATTACCTGTACTCACTGTTCATACAAGAATGAGTGAGTGAGTGAGTGAGTGAGTGAGTAATTGAATGAGTGGAAGCTCCAGGATCACCAGGGGCAAAGTTAAAGACCAGCAACCCTTTCTTTAATGAAAAAGCAAGACACCTAAGAGACAATAAGGGGGATTGGTTACCATTTAATGTTTTTGTGTTTAGATGTGTTTAAACTTGATATCATATCATGAAGACAGGGGGCATTATTTGCAAATGCTGGAAATAAAATTTTACCACCTGTTTTAGTAGGAATTCTTCTTCTAGAAAAGCAATACTGAATTTCTTGCAACAAATATCATACACGTTTTAATCACTAAAAGCTAAACCAGGAAATTCATCTGACCTGCCGTTGGGAGAAGGGGTGCCAGAAAGAAATTCATTTTGCTTCTGTTTGGCAACATATGTCCATAGACTTTTGTTTTGCTTTCTTTTAGAACAAAGCTAAAGGAGTGGTGCGAGGTCGATTGTGGTAGACACAAGTGCTTTTTGAACTATATTAAAGCAATTCTTTTCTTTGCCAATGTTTACAGGAATCGCTGCCAAATATGAACTACTCAGCTTATAAACAACTCTTTGACACATAATCAGTCACCAAAAAACTTTGCACCGGTCTGTCCCACGTGACCTATTTATTCTTCTATTGAATGCAGCCATGTTGCCTATGTCCAGCTCAGAGAAAGGAAAGCTAGGCTGTATCACAGTCAGTACATTTACCTTTGCTCTTCCTGTGATAGCCATATATCCCTGCTCTCAGTCACGGGAATGATTGATAGCTAGGCTGCTGACCTTTAATAAAAGTAAAAATTTGCATTTCTCTAACAGCAGTGGCAATGAAGGGACTACTATGTTTACATTATCGGGGAAAGGTTTACTTTAACTATGCATGTAACATTGCAACAATGAACTTACCTGTAAGAAGAGCACTGCATCAGTAGTATGTAACAGTTTATCTCCATCGTGTTGCTTGTCTTGAAGTTGCTCTTTTTTCACTTTTAAGTCATTTACAACTTGCTCAATGAGGTCAACAGCTGCACGTTCTTTAAGCTCTAAATTGGTTTTTACCTCCTCTTGCTGTTTCTGCAATTCTTTTATAAGATCCTTGAAGCTGTGGTCCACAGCCGATTTTTGATTGGCTGTGAAATTCTAAATAAAAAATATGTTATAGTTATCCTGGATCCATTATTACATGGGCTAAACAGTTAAATCACAATATTGTTTTATTTTTTTGTCCTGATTTTTTTTCTGATTCCCACAGGTTTATCCTAGGTTCACACTATATGCCAGTGTGGGTCTATGCGTAATTGCATGCCTTCCCACACCCGCTCCTAACCTGCACTGCTGTTAGCAGGGATCAGGGGGTGCCATGAATTCTTCATGGAACCCCCAAGCACTGGAAACCGCAGCCTGGTTTCCTGTGCTGGGAACTGCATTGCATAATGCCTTTTTCCTGAGGCTATCTTTTTGGAAATGGTGCAGGAACCTTTACCCTGCATTTTCTGTAGGTATAGCAGCCCACTCAAATGAAAACACGGCCGGCGGGAAACCTGCTTAGTGTAAACCTACGATTATTTTTTATAGCAGCATAAAGTATAAGCGTGATGTCTAAGGCACAGTTACTAATAGCAACCATTCACATTTTAGCTAAAATATCATTTATGATTGCTTTAATGGTGATATAATAATATGATTCTCGCAACAGACAGTGCTGACTTGACAATCCATAGAAAATGGATGAAGATTATGAATTTCTTACCCTAATGCGATCTTTCTCCTTCTGCCATCTCTCCACTTCATCATCCACATCAAGCAACTGGAGGTGGAGCTGCTCCTGTATCTCAGATAGTTCTGTCTTTAAAAAAGAAAACAAAGGGCATATTAACTTTTAACTCATCACCATAAACCCAATCTACTGTGTGTATGACTTGTCTATGCACTCAAAGTCATTTGTTATTTATTTCATGGCATCAGCCAATTATTCAGTGAAACAAAGAAATTAGTTATGGATATTATGTAAGCATTATGATGTATTTATTATGTATGTATTGCTGTGGTAATGCAATTGATTTAGGTGATTCATTAGCAAAGAAAGTGCCCCTAGCAGCCCCTGCTGTCCCTACAATTTTGTTCTCATGTTGGTTTTGCTCACAAATTTCCAGAGTCAACCAAAGGAGAAAAAAATGTCTACTTTTCCTGGCTGCCTTCTTTTACCCAGCTGCCCTAAATATTCAAATAATAAATATGACCTTGCCTAAAGGAAATTTCCACTCTTAGTGCAGTTGTCCTTTAAATGTCCCCACCCCACCTTCCTGAGTGGACACCACCTACCTAAATATTAACCTCCATCCCTACTTCCAAGATCTTCACTGTGTGGCCTTGCTTGCCACCTACCACTCGCTCTGCTCATTCCTCTGGGCAGCCCCAACCATCCAGAGGAGTACAGATCCAGCATTAGAAATGTTTGAGGCAAGTTGTGCTCATGTCCATTGGATATGGCTGGTACTTTTTTCTATGATGCCTTTGAAGCACAAGACAGGGCCACATTGTAAAGATTTTGAGAGTGGGCCCAAAGGTATTTAGGTAGGTGACTGTTACTCCGGAGTATGGGTGGAGATGTAAATACAACTTCACTACCAGTAAAGCTTTACTTTAAAGGAAGTTGGCATTATATGTAGTGTGGGAGGAGCTGAGATCTTATTATGTGCTATACTCATCTATAGATTTAGGGTATGTCTCTGTTACAAACACATATTGAAAGATAGTTATGTGCTTATCTGGGATATGCACATACTGTAAATGCACATGCATGCATGGGGCATAAATGGAACCTGCCGAGATAGTAATATGGCAGCAACCACTGCTAAATTGTTTTTCAAAGTTACAAGTCATTGACCTGGAACACTCATGCAGCCAGTATTGGCTGAAAAGTCTGAATTCTCAGCCTGCATAATTGTTCTAGATCAGTGACTCACAAGGTAGTGAAGACAGGATGAGGATGACAGCATGTAGCTTGCACCTTTAAAATGTATCAATGTCCTTTTTCACATTTCTGCCCTTACAAAATCCCTCAAAATAAAAATGTTATGTATTCCACTGCAAGGTCTTGCAACATCTGCAACATGAAAACATTACTTTTAAATAAAAATGCTATAGAGTTTATTAACAACAAGTAAAGGTCTCAATACTAAAACTTGGGGAATGCCAATTGCAACTATAGATGATGCAGAGTATGAATCATTGATCACTTTTTGGATGTAAATTTTAAGCCAGTTTAAGTCCATTTGCACATTGAATTTTCTTTAAAGGCAGACTCTAATTTACACATACAAATATCTTCAAACAAGCCCAAGAATGCAGAAACTTGGACAGAGGAGTAAAGGTAATATTTCTGGACTTTGCTAGTGTTTGACTCAAACATAAATGCTAACTAAGTACAAAAACTAACAAAGTACAAATATGCTCCGACCACACCCTCTGCGCTTTCCACTGTCTGCATGCTTTCTAGATTTATTTCAGTACATATTCCTTTCATAAATCAAATCTGCTTCTCTATTCTATCATATATTTGTTTGTATAGTTACTTATCAACCCCCCAGTTAAAGCACCAAAATAAAGATAAATGTTTGTTGGTGATGAAGACCTTGATGTTTTTTGAATATTTTACATTGCTCTTACACCAATCAATTGGTAACTATCCAACCATTAAAGATTACTGTATGTTAAAATTAATTAGAAACAATGGCTTAGAAATAACTGAGCTTATCTAATTAAGAATTCATGGGTGTAAGCCACTGCCCCAGGTGCTTTATTCACATTTATTTTGTCTAATTAATTCTGAACACTATCAAAGTCAATTTAATGTAGAACATATGAAACAATGAAATATTGTCCTCATCCTTTATTTTATTACATCTGTCTGCAATAAATCTCAGTCTGGCTCTCACCTTACTTTATATTCTATAGTTACTTGTCCCTTAGATAACATCCCTACAATAAAGATAAAGTTACAGGTCAATAGTTTGTTGGTTAAGAACTTGATCCTTTTTTTTTTTACATATAGCTACTAAATTAGGTTCTTTTTTTACATATAGCTACTAAATTAGGTTCTTAGCACAGCTAGGGAATGGACCACACTGTGCTCGCCTGCCTAGTGTGGTCAGTTTTAATAGAAAAGCAGAGGGGCTGGCAGGATCACCAGGTATTTCACACAAAGGAAGCAATGCAAAGAGAACTGGAGACTTTCTCATACAAGAACATGGTACAGCAGGCACATATCAGGAATAAAAAAATCTCGATTCACAATTTCTTTAAAGCGGTTTTATGCCCAAAAAATAAAAAATAAACCTGTAAGGCACTGCATACTAGCTCATTATGAAACACTTACGTTAGGACGAAGCTCCCACAGGGCTGCCCGGTCACCGCTGAGGGAGCTGACATATTTCCTCTGCGTTTCTTCTGGGTTTGCGGCTCCGCGCTGTGAGGTCACTCCCGCACGTGCACGCGGGAGCCCTCTATTCTGGCAAGTCCTGGCACGATACGCCAGACCTTCACTGTGCATGCGCCGCTGATGTTAGCGGCTGCATGTAAGATGAATATCTCGTAAACCGTACAGGTTTAGGAGATATTCATTTTCCCTACAGGTAAGCCTTATTATAGGTTTACCTGTAGGTAAAAATGACCAAGCAGGCAATACAAATGCTTTAAAGCGTTTGTTAACCAAAACTCCTTATTCCTGATATGTGTCTGCTGTACCATGTACTTGTATGAGAATGTATCCTGTTCTCTTTGTATTGCTTCCTTTGTGAGAAATCCCGGGTGTTCCTACCAGTGCTTACCAATTAAAAACTGACCACACTAGGCATGAGAGGGCACTGTGGTCGGTTCTCTAGATCTGCTGGGAAGTCAGTATACTCTCCTCCAATGATCAGACTTGTCCTGACATCCCCCCTCTGCACAACCATTTACTGGGAAGCTCAGTGTACTGCTGCTTCTCCTCCCCCAGCTCTTATGCAGCTGAGAACAGAGGGAATGTGATCACTTATAAAACAGGGAAAAAAGGTATTTATAATGTCTTTTTATATCTATACAAAATTTATATTTTAAACTGAATGGGTTGGTTTACAAGGTGATTGTTTACAAGGCTAGCCATACATTATACAATTTTCTTCTACAATTTTCCTTTAGGGTCCTTTCACACTGGAGCGGGGGCGTTGTCAGCGGTAAAGCGCCGCTATTGTAAGCGGTGCTTTACCGTCGGTATGCGGCCGCTAGTGGGGGGGTTTTACCCCCCCGCTAGCGGCCGAGAAAGGGTTAAAACCACCGCAAAGCGCCTCTGCAGAGGCGCTTTGCCGGCGGTACAGCCGCGCCGCCCCATTGATTTCAAGGAGGTAAAGGCGTGGTATACACTCCGCTCCTTCACCGCTCCGAAGATGCTGCTGGCAGGACTTTTTTTACCGTCCTGCCAGCGCATCGCTCCAGTGTGAAAGCCCTCGGGGCTTTCACACTGGAATGAAAGCAGCTGCACTTTCGGGTCAGTTTGATGGCGTTATTATTAGCGCAATAGCGCCTGCAAACCGCCCCAGTGTGAAAGGACCCTTAGATTTACCAAAATCGTATAATATGAGGTCAACCCTGAACATTTTCAATTTGTATACAATCCGGCAGGCCCTTGCACTACATTGTTGAAGGTAAATCTAAAGGAAATTGAATGAGAAAATTGTATAATGTATGGCCAGCTTAAGTCTATGATCTACCAGAACACCCAGATCCTTCTCCACCATTGATTCTCATTCTACATATTTCAAAGGTTTTTCATGTTTTACACTATACAAAGAATATGAGTTACTGTCCATCAAGTCTGTCCTAGGCATTCCAGCTCTCCTAATTATTGTCATATATTAGCCTTGAAGTATCGATCTGCATGTTTAATTGGTTTGAAGTACATGACAAGGATAAGCGTTTCTCCTGCCAAGTGCAAAATCCAGTGAAGGATTTATTTAATGTTAGTTATTACTTCTTAATAGCAATGCTGATTGAAACGGTAATAGGATGCATATCAAGCCATTTATAAGGACAGGTCAGGACAGTAAGTGGAGCACAAACTATTGTAGCAATTTTTTTCTTTGTTTCTGCGAGAACAAGCTTCAAAAGGGTCCAGATTCTAGAATGATTTATTCTCACTTCTCCTTATGTGTCTTACACCAAGCATAGCTTTGCATAAACAAGCCATTTATTGAATTCATCCTTGAAAAAAAATCAATGGAAACCTTTCTTTGTGAGCAAATGATACAATGGACTTTTCTTGATAGAGGCACAAAGTAATACAATGTACTAAACAAGAGTTGTAATATTCTGGACGGCAAATCTTTAATGGAGTTTAAGTCCATTGGTAAGAATATGTGAAATGTGATGATTCTGAAAACATAATCTGATTGGGAAAAGGTTATACACCACCCTCCCGTGATATAGCTTTTTAGCCTTGCGTTATCTGGGCAATGTAATGTTATAATTAAAGCATTCATCTTAACAAATACATTTAAAGGACCAGTCCACTGAAACTGGTATCGTACAGACAGATTAACCACTTGCCCTCCAGAAGCTATACCCCACTTCATGACCAGGCCACTTTTTGTGCTACGGCACTGCCTTACATTAACCACTTCAGCCCCTACTACATATTTTTGGTAAAAAAAAAATCGCAATAAGCGTATATTGATTGGTTTGCGCAAAAGTTATAGCGTCTACAAAATAGGGGATAGTTTTATGGCATTTTTATTTTTATTTTTTTTTTCTTTTGGTAATGACGGCGATCTGCGATTTTTATCGGGACTGCGACATTATGGCGGACACATCGGACATTTTGGACACTATTTTGGGACCATTGTCATTTATACAGTGAACAGTTCTATAAAAATGCATTGATTATTGTGTAAATGACACTGGCAGGGAAGGGGTTAACCACTAGGGGGCAAGGAAGGGGTTAAGTGTGTCCTAGGGAGTGATTCTAACTGTGGGGGAGAGGGGCTACAACACACATGACAGCGATCACTGCTCTCGATGACAGAGAGCAGTGATCTCTGTCCTGTCACTAGGCAGATTAGGGAAATGCTTTGTTTACAAAAGCATCTGGCCGTTGTTTGTCTCCATGACACGATCACGTACACCCAGCGGACATCGAGTCCGCAGGACCCACGGTCACGGTCATTGGGAACGCGGTGGGCACAGCGCCGCTTCTTAAAGGGGACATACCTGTACGCCCTTTTGCCCACCAGCGCCATTCTGTCGACGTATATCGGCGTGCGCTGGTCGGGAAGAGGTTAACTGACAATTGCACGGTCATTTGTGTCATTTTTTTCTCATAAATAGAGCTTTCTTTTGATATCCTATTTGATCACCTCTGTGTTTTTTTTTGTTTTGTTTTTTTGCGCTATAAACAAAAAAAGCTGACAATTTTGAAAAAAACAAAAACATTTTTTACATTCTGCTATAAAACATATTCAATAAAAAAATTTCTTCATAAATTTAGGCCAATATGTATTCTGCTACATGTTTTTGGTAAAATAAATCCCAATAAGCGTATATTGATTGGTTTACCCAAACGTTAAAGTGTCTATGTTTACAAACTATGGGATATACTTACGGAAATTCTTTTTTTTTTTAATACTAGTAATGGTGGCAATGAGCGACTTATAGCGGGACTGCAATTTTGTGGCGGACTATCGAACACTAACTGACACTTTTGACACTTTGCAGGAACCAGTGACACTAATACAGTGATCAGTGCTAAAAATATGCGCTGTCACTGTAACAATGACACTGGCTGGGAAGGGGTTAAACATCTAGGGTGAAATGCCGAAAAAATGTGTGTACAAACATGCATAAAAAAAAACTCCCTAAAACCCTTGAAGAATCTCAAGCTCAACTGTGATCCTAGGGGAGGGGATTTAACTTACTTTGGAGAGATATCTTCTTCCTTCTAGAGGAAGGGAAATCTATTGAATGGGACACAGCTGGCAAAAGGTCCCAACTCTTGTCAAAATGAGCAACAAAAAACAGTTTGAGTTTTAGATACTGTTTAACTACTTCAGGTCCATTCAGGTCCGCCCTATTTTACGACTACTGGGCGGCACCTGTGTACTGGATCACCTACAGTATATATACGTTATTGGGCTCTTCCAGGTAGGGGGGCGCGCATGCGTGCCACCAGCGGCTCGCTTCTGCTGTGATCACATACAGCGGAAGCCCAGCAGCGGATACCACAGACTCGATGTCCGCGTGCACCTGCTGATGATCGAGCGGAGAGGCAGATTGGCAGTCTGCCTATGTAAACAAGGCAGATCATCGTTCTGATAGGAGGCAAGGCATGGATTCTGTGTCTCTGCAAAGCAGGGATTAGGATCCATGTCTTCCCCTAGTAAAGGCACCTCCCACCGTTTAGTAAAACACAGGCTAGACACACAGTTAACCCGTAGATTGCCCCTGATGTTAACCCCTTCCCAACCAGTGTCATTAGTACAGTGACAGTGCATATTTTTCAGCACTGATCACTGTATTAGTGTTACTAGTCCCCAAAAAGTGTAATTTAGTGTCAGAATGTCCACCTCAATATCGCAGTCCCACTTAAAGTCACTGATCACCGCCATTACTAGTAAAATAAACAAATAAAAATAACCCATGGTTTGTAGGCGCGATAACTTTTGTGCAAACCAATCAATATACGTTTATTAGGAATCTTTTTACCAAAAATATGTAGCAGAGTAGAGTAGAGTACATAAAGGCCTACATTTATGAAGAAATTATTATTTATTTTTTTAAACAGAAAGTAAAAAATATTGTTTTTTTTTTCTCTAAATTGTCGGGGTCTTTTTTTTGTTTTGTTTGTTTATAGCGCAAAAAATAAAAGAAACGCAGAGGTGATCAAAGTAAGCTCTATTTGTAGGAAAAAACAATGTAAATTTTATTTGGGTACAGAGTCGCACGATCGCGCAAATGTCAGTTAAAAGTAACGCTGTGCCGCATCGCAAAAAAATGGCCTGGTCATGAAGGGGGGTAAATCTTCCGGAGGTGAAGTGGATCATTTATCTACAAGCCTTCTGATTGGATAAAGTTCACATTCAGGAGACAGCGTGAGATCAGGTAGCTGGTGAAACAGGAATCAGGCTTCAGGTGACCTGTCCAATCAAAACCCAGGGCCAAGAGTCATCCTTTGTAGCCAGTTAGGCTAAATGCAGGAGATATAAACAGTTATTTGATAGCTCCACACAAAATAATATTCACATTCTTTGAAAGCATGTAAGCATGTTTGACAGAGAACGCAAACGTTAAGTTCTTTGACATGTTTGACGGGGCTAATTACAGGATCCAACACTTTCTTCATGTAGTGACATACTTTTTAAAATACCAGAAATACACAAAATAACATAGTACATGTATACAGTATAAGTAATTCAAAATTATTTCTTTTCAGTCATACTTACTTTGTGGCCCATCCTAAAGCACATTCCTTGTATGTCATACTTTATAAAGTAGCACTATATTATTCTTTAAAAATGAATAAATAATAAAGATGACATTTTTAAAGCAAGGTATGATGAAACACAGAAAGAATGTAGAAATCTATGACAAATCTGTGACAAACTGTAAATGAATAGACCAAGCAGGATACCAATAAAAAGGTAAAACATAAGGCTTGTATACCTTTACTGCTTGTTAATGTTGTTTACATACTGTATATGATTGACTTTTCTCTATATGAGCTGAGTTTGTGTTTGATCTGCCCAGATTGTTCACTCAAAACCTCTTTTTTTTCCTTTTTTGTTTTCTTTTTATCAGCCTGCCAACTTCCTTTGTAAATTTTATAACTCACACTAAGCCTACTTTACACTTGCGGTAGGGGGTGGTAAAAATGCTTGGTTGAGCCATGTTTATATTTACAAAGGCAGCAGAGGGGAGAGAATTCATGCTGCTACCACAATGCTTTGCATGGCAGTGCAGAAAAAATGATCCCCTCTGTCAGTGGGCAGTACCGCCTGCTGAATTCAACTGAATGGGAGTGCCCCGCAACCACAAGCAATGCACACGGTTGCAGTGTGCTGGTGCAAGATTTTAGAGGTTAAAACAAGTGATAAGGCAATATAGGGGTTGATTTACTAAAGGCAAATGGACTGTGCACCCTGCAATTGCAGTTGCTCCAGAGCTTAGTAAAAGAGGTAAAGCTTCACTTTGCAAAAAGTACCCAATCACGTGCAAGGAAAATGAAAAAAAAACAGCCTTTTTGCTTGCACATGATTGGATGACAAAAGTCAGCAGAGTTCCTCCTCATTTACTAAGCTCTGGAGCAACTGCCCTTGCAAAGTGCACAGTCTATTTGCCCTTAGTAAATCAACCTCACAATGCCTTCCCACCACCTGTTAAATTGCTTCTGAAGAGTGATCCAACGCAGATCTCACTTCGGGAGAAATTCAATTGTAAACAAGTTCTAGTCCTCCTACACATCTTTCCCTATCCCTTTCATAGATTTTGCAGACAAAAGAAGCTGAAGAATGACTGGGACAGGAAAGGCAAAGTAAGCGGTTAGAGTATTACTAGAACAGAAGTATGAAAATATATGTTGGAAGCTTCTCAGTACTGTCATTCAAAAAAGTCAAATGGAGATCTGTAATATGTTGACAAGATGTCTAGTTTTTGGGAACAGTATATATAAAACCCTGTACATGGTGGTTATGTTAAATATTGAAGCAAATTGGACGTTTTATATGAAAGTGTTACATAATGCTGGAAAAATACTAAACACATCTGGAGGATGTGAATGTCTTAATGCTTGACTGCATCTGTGCTAATATCAGAATTCATTAAATTTCCTGTTATCCACTACAGCTTCAGTAGAATCCAAATACCATCTCACAGGTTCACTGGGAGTGTACTTCCTGAGATCAGTGCTTGTTACTTTACATGTCTTTACTTGATATATCATCTATCGCAATTAAAAATCATAGGCAGGCTTAAATCATATTGGCTGCTGTGTGAAATGTTTTTGCACTGGTATTTTTTACATTAGGCTTTCTGTATGCTAGACACAGCATTAGTGTGTTGGGGAACAGATTGTCTCTAACGCATACAGAAATTCCCAGATTACCACATTACTGATAAATAAACATTGGGATGGACTGCAGTTCAGAAATATCGGGATTAAATACTGTAGTACTAAACAGGTAGGCTGTATTCCCTGTAACCATTGGTACCTAGTCAGCCATTAAAGATTACTGTATATTAAAAATAATTAGAAACAAGGGCTTAGAAATATCTGAGCTTATCTTTTTGAGGTTCCATGGGTGTAAGCCATTTGCCCCAGGTAGGGCCGGTTCGCTAGGTGAACTAAGCAGCCGCCTAGAGCTTGCAGCCACGGCCGCTGACTTCCCCTCTAGCCTGGCTGGGGAACACAAGGGGCTGAAGAATGTCCGGCAGGCACAGCTAGGGAGGCAGAGGAGAACAGTGGGGAGGGGATACTGGGGAGCCAGATGAGGCTGGCACAGCTGGGGGGGTGGAGGAGGACAGTAGGGAGGGGACACTGGGGAGTCGGACGATGCGGGCACAGCTGGGGAGGCAGACAGTGGGGAGGGGGACACTAGGGAGCCGGATGAGGCGGGCACCATCAGGTCTCTGGACACAGGCAAAACTATTCTGCCTTGTGAGTCTGCTCTGATCCTATTCCCTGTTTTAGTCACCCACGCCCTAGGCAAGACTAGCACCACCCCCCGCTATGCACGCCCCATTGTGGGGGGGTGTTAGTCTTGCCAGGTGCTTTATTCTTATTTATTTTGTCTAATTAATTCTGAACAGTATCAAAGTTAAGCCAAAGTAAAACATTTAAAACAGCGAAATACTGTCCGAGTATTATATATGTATTACCGTATATATCAGCACCACCATGTTGCTTTGTTTACCCAAAGCTGTCTTCTCTTTCTCATTTATAATGAACAGCAGCTTTTTAGGGGCCTATATACTCAGATATTCTATTGTATTTGCTATTGATATAGGTAAAGCATTTTTTGGGGATCTATCTCACTCTATTTAGCAACCTTACTTACATTCTGAATTTCTGCCCCTCTCATTCCTACAGTATTTACATTTCTTGCTTTATGTTTTGTAGCTCTCGAATGTTGAAAGCATACCTCCACATTTATATTTCTAAATGTCCTCTCCTTATTTTAATTTACCTTAACAAGGTAAATAATCCACATGGGTTTTAAAGTTATAGTTATATGCAACAGCAACATGTGCAGCCCTTTTTCCTTACATTCTCACTAATATTTATGGCATTGTAAAATATTCCAATAGTGAATTTATAAAAATGTGCTCACATATGTAATTCCACTCATAATTCCTCAGTGCCGATAAAATCTCCATCCATAAGGCCATCTTTCAAAACACATTTGTAGATCACTCCTAGCACATTGTACAATCAGGTATATTCTGGATAAAACCTGTGTTGTACTTTTCCCTTACAATACGTCTAGCAAGCCCACTTTATACATTTTAATGTTTATTAATAACTAACAATAGTGTGCCCATTCCAGAATGGGAAAGGTGGGTGATATAGTACAGAATTCTAATGAAAGTGGGAAGTAAATGCAGGAGAGGAGTGTGGAGGGTATGACAAGGGGCAGTATGTGCAGGAGAGGAGTGTGGAAGGTATGATAGTGGGCAGTATGTGCAGGAGAGGAGTGTAGAGGATATGAGAAGGGCATTATTTGCAGGAGAGGAGTGTGGAGAGTATGACAGAGGGCAGTATATGCAGGAGAGTAGTACAGATCGTATGACAAGTGACATTATATGCAGGAGAGGAATGTGGATGGTATGACAGTGGCAGTATGTGCAGAAGAGGAGCGTGGAGGGTATGACAAGGGCAGTATGTGCAGGAGAGGAGTGTGGAAGGTATGATAGTGGGCAGTATGTGCAGGAGAGGAGTGTGGAGAGTATGACAAGGGCAGTATGTGCAGGAGAGGAGTGTGGAGAGTATGACAAGGGCAGTATGTGCAGGAGAGGAGTGTGGAAGGTATGATAGTGGGCAGTATGTGCAGGAGAGGAGTGTGGAGGGTATGACACAGGGCAGTATGTGCAGAAGAGGAGTGTGGAAGGTATGATGGTGGGCAGTATGTGCAGGAGAGGAGTGTGGAGAGTATGACAAGGGCAGTATGTGCAGAAGAGGAATGTGGAGAGTATGACAGAGGGCAGTATATGCAGGAGAGTAGTACAGAGCGTATGACAAGCGACATTATATGCAGGAGAGGAATGTGGATGGTATGACAGCGGCAATATGTGCAGAAGAGAAGTGTGGAGGGTATGACAGCGGGCAGTATGTGCAGGAGAGGAGTGTGGAGGGTATGACAAGGGCATTATGTGCAAGAGAGGAGTGTGGAGGGTATGACAGCTGGCATTATGTACAGAAGAGGAGGTTATGACAGAGGGCAGTATGTGCAGGATAGGAGTGTGAAGGTTATGACAGTGGGCAGAATGTGCAGGAGATGAGTGTGGATGTTATGACGGCGGGCAGTATGTGCAGGAGAGGAGTGTGGTGGGTATGACAGCGGGCAGTATGTGCAGGATAGTAGTACAGAGGGTATGACAATGGACATTATGTGCAGGGAGGAGTGTGGAGGGTATGACAGCTGGCATTATGTACAGGAGAGGAGTGTGGAGGGTATTACAGTGGGCAGTACATGCAGGAGAGGAGTGTGGAGGGTATGACAGCGGGAAATATGTGCATGAGAGGAGTGTGGAGGGTATGACAGTGGGCAGTATGTGCAGGAGAGGAGTGTGGATGGTATGACAAGGGCATTATGTGCAGGAGAGAAGTGTGGAGGGTATGGCAGCGGGCAATATGTGCAGGAGAGGAGTGTGGAGAGGAGTGTGGAGGGTATGACAGTGGGCAGTATGTGCAGGAGAGGAGTGTGGATGGTGTGACAGCGGATGTGCAGGAGAGGAGTGTGGATGGTGTGACAGCGGATGTGCAGGAGAGTAGTACAGAGGGTATGACAAGGGACATTATATGCAGAAGAGGAGTGTGGAGGTTTTTGACAAGGGACATTATATGCAGGAGAGGAGTGTGGAAGGTATGTCAGAATGCAGTATGTGCGGGTGAGGACTGTGACGGGTATGTCAGAGGAAATAATGTCCAAAAGAGAAGTATGGAATTTATGCCAGAAGGCAATATGTGTAGTAAAAGAAATGGTGTGGTAACTGATCTTACCACAATTGTTAACAATCACTGCAAATGTGAATAGCAAAGGTGGAGAAGTATGCCCCACAATGCATTTTGTACCCAATTGCAATACTGGGTAACTATGGAGCAGCAGCATTAGATCTCAGCTCTCCTCTAGGTTTTACAGAGGAAGAATAGAGGTCAAAATCAGTGTCCAGAAAATGGAGAGGATACTGAAACAGGGGTGTGTGTCCGTAGAATTAAGTACAATGAATGTTGAAAAGGAAATACCAAAATGTAGTTGTTATAAGGGAAACTAGGAATAATGGAAGCAGTCCTGGGGACATGGGATATGGAGCAGCACTTTGTTATTGAGGATTGTTTAAAGTGATTGTAAACAATCACCTTGTAAAACAACCCATTAAGTTTAAAATAGAAGTGAAAGGCAAAACATTTTTGTATAGATGTAAAAAAACATTTTGAATACCTTTTTTCCCTTTTTTTATAAGAGATCACATACCCTCAGTTCTCAGCTGCATAAGTGCTCGGGGAGGAGAAGCAGCAGCACACTAAGCTTGTCAGTGACAGGCTGTGCAGTGGGGGAGGGGGGGTGTCAGGACAAGTCTGATCATTGAAGGAGAATACACTGAGTTCCCAGCACAGTAAGAGAACTGATCACGGTGTGCTTTCCTGTTTAGTGTGGTCAGTTTTTAATAGGAAAGCAGAGGACTAGCAGGAACACCAGGGATCTCACATAAAGCAATACAAAGAGAACAGAATACTTCTTTCTCATACAAGTACATGGTACAGCAGGTATATATCAGGAATATGAAGTGTTGGAGTAACAAACGCTTTAAGCAGCAATAAGGCAGCGGAGTTGAGGTTCCTACTAGACCAGAGTCATTTGAAATGGAACTTTGGTGTGGTGCACAGAAATATCTGACTGATTATTCTAAATAAACTAGAGGGTGTTGAGGAGGTAATGTACACGTTCTGTATGTAGGTTTTTTTAAAACGTACTGGGAACTGGCTGCTAAGGTATAAATGCACATCAGGGGCCATTTTACTGCTGATATAGATACTAAGGAGTAATGTGCATGTGATAGATGCAGGTTATTGGGGAAAGATCAATGTGTGCCCTAACACACACATAGGGGTTGATTTACTAAAGGCAAATAGACTGTGGGGGTTATTTACGAAAGGCAAATCCACTTTGCACTGCAAGTGCACTTGAAAGTGCAGTCGCTCTGAATCTAAGGGGTAGATCTGAAATGAGGGGAAACGCTGCTGATTTTATCATCCAATCATGTGCAAGCTAAAATGCTGTTTTTTATTTTCCTTGCATGTCCCCCTCAGATCTACAGCGACGTTACTTCCAAGTGCACTTTCAGTGCAAATTGGATTTTCCTTTAGTAAATAACCCCCTGTGTACTTTGCGAAGTGCATTTGCACTCTGCAAGTGCAGTTGCTCCAGAGCTTTGTAAATGGGCAGAAGCTATGCTGACTTTCATTATCCAATTGCATGCAAGCAAAGATGCAGTGTTTTCTATTTTCCTTGCACGTGATTGGTTATTCTTTGCAAAGTAAAGCCTTACCTCATTTACTAAGCTTTGAAGCAACTGCACTTGCAGAGTGTGACTGCACTTTCAAAGTGCATAGTGTTTCTGTCTTTAGTAAATCAACCCCATAAACACAATTGTAGATTATACATTGAAAAGTAATACATATTTTCTTCTGCAGAGGTGGGAGGGGCTTTTGATACTATTACAAGAGTGTCTCCTCCTCGCTCACCAACTGTGCATGCAAAGTGTTAAAAATTGCAAATATAGTAAAACCTTGGATTGCAAGCATAATTTGTTCCTGAAACATGCTTGTAATCCAAAGCACTCGTATTCCCCTTGGGAATACAAAGCGAATTTCCCCATAAGAAATAATGGAAACTCAAATAATTCGTTCCACAACCATTTATTCATAAGTACTTCAGTTTATAGTCCAGATAAAAAGATTATAGCAATGTGACCAGGTTGTGTAACCATAAAATGTCCATTAATAAATAGCAGCCTTCACAAGGGGATTAGAAGCAAAATCCAGCAGGAGCTACAGAGTATAAAAGAGAAGAGAGGCGCCTCTAAGTGTAGCAATATGTTGCTAAATGTTGTACCTTCATGAAATGTAACCATATTGCTAAACCTAGAGGGGCCTCTCTTCTCTTTTATACTCAGTTGTGACATGACGTTACTTGTATCAAAGACATCGCTTGTATATCAAGTCAAAATTTATTTCAAAAATTTGCATATCTTGCAAAATGCTCTCAAACCAATTACTCTCAAATCAAGGTTTTACTGTATGTGCCTTTCCCTGTTGCAGCTGTGACATTGATATGTGTTTCCACATCAACTTATCTAATTCAGAAATAAAGTGCAGCGTAATCTACTAGGAAAATGTAAAAAACAACATTTTTCAATGCAAATGATTGGATGATGGAAGTTAGCAGAGCTTTTGCTCATTTACTAAGCTCTTGAGCAACTGCTCTTGCAAAGTGCAACTGAACTTTGCAAAGTGCACAGTCTCTTTGCCTTTAGTAAATAAACCCCTATGCCTCTTCTGCAAGAAACCAAACTTTCCTGTCTGTTAACAATCTTCTTAGTGCCACAATATTTGAATGCAACCAATCAAGACAGCTTTAAGTGCAGATTTACTTAAGGAGTAAGGCCTTTATTCACATGGGGCATACCACAGCGTACACCCATGTGAGGGCCGTGTTTACCTGCATGAGGATGCACAGGTAATCCACGCATTCCCATGTAGGCAGTCTCATTGATGTCAATTGGGGTGCACTATCTATACAGACACAGCCACTGCTCCCAATTTGATGTTAGTGTGGGTGCAGGGCCCCGGACGTACACCGTTGAGCCCATGCACCCGCACAGATATCTAATTGGGAGCAGCAGCTGTGTCCGTGTAGCTGCTGCATCCCAATTGACATCAATGGGACTGCCTACACAGGGATGCATGAAGCATTGGGTAAACATGTCCATCACACGGGTGTACGCTGTAGTACACCCTATGTGAACAAGACCTAAAGATTACTTCTTTACTGTTGGAGTTACTTATTTAACCAATGTGAATGTTCAAATTGCAAACTGGATTTTAGTAAATAAGGTGAATATGTGTTCGCTTTGATTACCCAACCATGTGCTACCAGCCGGTGGTAGCTGCAGCACCCACTTACTTTACAGCCATTTCCAGAAACGTGCATTGGGAATATTTTTCTGAACTTATTTTTATAATAGTCTCATGTTTCAAGGATGGATAGAAGGGAACTATTGTCCCAGGATCTGCACTATATAATCAATCAATTAAAATTTAGCTTTTTCTTATTTCTTATTTGAGCTTTGTATGATTTAAAGCCCTTTCACACTGACAGTGCGGCTGCGTTACCAGTAAAGCACCGCTAGTTTTAGCGGCACTTTACCGTAGTTCCAGAGGCGCTTTTCGGACGCTAGCAGGGCGCTTTTAACCCCCGCTAGCAGCTGAATAAAGGGTTAAAAGCGCCCACAAAGCCACGGTGCTTTGCAGGCATCTCAGTGGCACTACCGATTTCAATGGGCAGGGGCACTTTAGGAGCGGTGTATACACCACTCCTAAAGCGTCCCAAAGATACTGCTTGCAGGACTTTTTTTATCGTCCTGCCAGAGCAGCGCCCTAGTGTAAAAGCACTCTGGCTTTCACACTGGGACTGCAGATGAGGCATTTTTCAGGCGCTTTACAGGCGCCTCCAGTGTGAAAGGGGTCTTAAGATACAGTGTAATAACTAAACAAATGCATTTATTGCAGTGGAAGAACTACCAGGGTCACAAGGGGAGCACCTGTGACTGGGCCCTGTTGTTCTGCCACTTGGGGGGGGGGGAGCCTCCTTCCCCCCTCCTCCTCATTGCAGTGGCTTTCAAATTTACATGAAAGGTGCCAAGCACCATACTGTCGCCACGCACCTGATCAGTGGACTGCCTCCCCCACCCAAGCCGAGATCGGCCCAGTCTCAGCTGGACTGGATTGGGCTCAGAACACTGATTGGATGAATTTAAAAGCAACAGCAAGTGGGGGGCATGGGGCGGAGAGGAGGACCAAAAGACTTACAGCAGGTCAGTATGTGACAGCTCCAGGCCACACAGAGTCTGTGGGGAAGTCAGTCACTCTGCGGAGGGTCACTGATGTAAGCGGGAATGGAGACCCTTGGGTAAGGTAGAACACAGATATAAGGGTCCTCACTCCTCTCTTACATCAGTAAACCCCTTTACTTTAGTGTATTCACCCTGTAGACTCTGGTTTAAAGGGGAAATCTGATTTAAGGGGGTCCCTGGTAACCAGAGTATCAACCCCCCCCCACATCAGAGTTCCCAGCATGTTCTCTGATGTAAGGGGCCTCTGGAGACCAGAGAACATCATATATCAGTTTCCCTTTACACCAGAGCGTGCAGCATTCCCGTTTACATCAAGGTTCACAGTGTTCCCCTTTACATCAGTGTTCCCCATTGAACTGTAAAGGGGAACCCTGCAAATGTTGATGTACTGTAAAGGGAAACTTTGATGTAAAGGGGGCTCTGGGAACGCTGAGAAATCTGATATAAGGGGGGACAATAATGTAGGGGGGAACTCTGTGGACTATGGTGTAAGGGGGAACTCTGTGGACTCTGATGTTAGGGGAAATTCTGTAAAGGGCACCGGCATCAGTGGGAAGGGCCCCTGGCTCAGGTCACGGGGGGCCTTTATGGTTTCATGGCACTGGGGCCCTGAAGGTTCTAGGTACACTTCTGATTTATTGAAAACCATGATTTAAGGTACAGTGGGACTGATTTACTAAAGCCTGGAGAGTGCAAAATCTAGTGCAGCTGTGCATGGTAGCCAATCAGCTTCTAACTTCAACTTGTTCAATTAAGATTGACAAAAAACACCTGAAAGCTGATTGGTTTCTATGCAGAGCTGCACCAGAGTTGACACTCTCCAGCTTGAGTAAATCAGCCCTTGTGCAACAAACATGTCATGATTTGATTTGTACTATTTGTAGTAGTATGATTATATAGTATTTGATAAGCTGATATACACCATCTCCACAACAATGTGTCCCTGAAAATGATTTTAAAATGTTGGCATCTATTCACAAAGTTCATTTATGTTTAATCCCCAGATGAAAACCCATATCAGGACAAAGAGGACACCATAATTCATACTGTAGTTAGACGAATGTAGAAGAACCTGTTTTGCTACGGTAACAGTAGTGTTGCTGTTTAAGCTTTTAAAACCTGTTAACATACCATAAATGTCTATTTGGCATGCAAACTACCAGGAATGACTATGCTGAATTTCCAAATCACATGCAGTTAAAATGGAGAAGGAAGATGTCAGTTTTTGGTATAGGTGTATGTCCACGTTTATTTAAGTTCTGGGTGGATCCATAGGGTGATGCTAGTCACCAAAGGCCACCCAAAATGGAAACATGCTTTGGGTATACCTTCTCTTAAAAGCGGTAGTAAGCTCCATTTTTATTTTTATCTGGGCCTCTGCAGCTTTTTTGCCATAATGTGCTAGTATGCACCACACACTAGCACATAATCACACACTTACTTGTCAAAGGAAGCCCGCATCTCTGCACTGTCAGTCTTCTTTCCTGCTTTGCTCTGTTCAGCCACTTGAATGGCAAGGCCGCATTGACATCACTCCTGTACATACGCGCGGAAGTCACATCACCACGGCATAGAACGGGTGCCATATTGTACTCTGAGCTGTGCATGCGCAGCTCAGTGTACATTACCGTTGACAGGCAGGAGGAAACTTTTATGAAACCAATAGTCAAATATACAGAGCAAAAAATGATTGTCTGCACAAAAATATATAAATAGATATATGAAACAGTTTTTTTCCTTTAACAGTTACATGTCTGTATTCAGCATGAGTCAGCATTTCAATGTTCAGCTTCTTTCTATAACTGAAATAAGCGGACAGCTTCTTACATTAGCATAACTTAATATGGGGAAAAACATAGAACACATAAAGTAGAAATGAATCAATTTTACATTTTATTTGTTACTTGCTATCCCGACCAAGGCACACAAAAAGAGAGCTGGGTAACAAAAGAATTGCTGTGATTGGCTGCCTAAGGATTTAGCAATTAAATCTGGATTTATCCAGTTTTAAAGCCTGGAGCCCTAAGAAACTACTTTTGAATACAGACCACGGCTGCAAGCTGTCACTTATCAATTTCTCAGGTGGGGTTGAAGTGATGTCAGTCTGCGTAACACGCAGAATTTGCCTGCAGGCAAGTACCTTGTCTGCATAAAGCTCAGGCACACCCAAGGTGGGGCTGCTACACAGCCATAGATTTTACTTATTATACAGAGGCATTTATGAAATGTCGTAATGAAGGAGACGCCCTCAGTCTGAGTTCTGTTGAGACAGGACCATAGGAGCATGTAAGCCTCAATACATTTAACCACTTCCAAACTGTGCTCTTCCCGAGCTTACCTAAAAATGCCTATCAAGTAGCTATGCAAGGACTATACAGCATAGTAGTGCAAAGCACATTCACCTTCTGAATCCAGTTAAGTTTTGGAGTGTCTGAGGTTAAGTTAGTGAAATAGATAAATATCATAGAAAAAGTGAAGCAAAGTGGAAGCAAAGTGTAAAAGAATGAGGGCCACAGATTAGTTTAGGTCCAGTAAAAGTTTACCAATCATGGGAAAAAATCTGAGGACAAAGTCAACACGTTTTGGGGGGTAGGCTCTCACTCCATTAGGGCTTAGAAGATGGCTATAATAGAGGCCCATAACGGACTCACAATTGTAAGACAACAAAGTCATCATAAGGACAGCAGTGTAATCTCCAAGTGACAGTAAGTTCATTATAATTTATGTTGCCTCACAATTATGTGTCTAGTATAGGACTCTATTACAGCCAGCTTCCAAGCCCTGATGAAGAGGGTCTTGAACCCCCGAACGCATTGGCTCTGTCATTTTAGCAAGGTTAACATACTTTTACGGGACTTGCACAAACCTGTGGCGCTCTCTAAATTTTCTGCATCGCTTGTACTTTTGCTGTTATGGGGAAAATGTAAAATTTAGGATTTTCCTCACCTTTAGTCCCAGAGACAATTGTCACCAAGACATAGAGAATGAGTGAATCTCCTAAGTAAGGACACAGACAGCTATAAAAACCCAACATGGGTGCTAAGCCCTGACTGTTCTATTCAAAACTAAAAACTGCTTTATCCAAAGCTAACAGTTTTAATTAAACTTTTATTTTAGACAATTTAGATTTTTTTTTTTTTTTTTGCGTTTGTGTACTTCATATAAATAATCTTTTTATCTTGATGGAAATTTTGAGTGAGAAGCAGCACTACCTTTTTTGTGTTGTAGTTATTCCTTAAAGTGTTTGTTACCCCAACATTTCATATTTCTGATATGTATCTGCTGTACCATGTACTTGTATGCAAATGTATCCTGTTCTCTTTGTATTGCTTCCTTTGTGTGTTCCTGCCAGTCCCTCTGCTTTCCTATTAAAAGCTGACCACACTTGGCATGAGAGCACAGTGTGGTCAGTTCTCTAGCTGTGCTCTCCTCAGCCTGCTCTCCTCCAATGATCAGACTTGTCCTGACACACCCCCTCTGAACAGCATTTCGCTGGGAAACTCAGTGTGCGGTTGCTTATCCTCCCCAGCTCTTATTCAGCTGAGAACAGAAGGCGTGTGATCATTTATAAAAAAGGGGAAAAAAGTATATATAATGTTTTTTTGTTTTTATATATATCTATACACAAATAGTTTGCCTTTCATTGTAATCTTAAACTTAATGGGTTACTTTACAAGGTGATTATTTACAATCATTGAGGAGACTTCTTGTACAAGAAGCCAGTTCGATTTCCTGTTTCATGTTTTTGGATCAGGAGAGGTAGAATCTGATTGTAATTGCTGCAAGGGCAATCGCTGGATTTTTTTTTAAACTCTTTGTTACATAGGGCCCATTGCATAGTCAGCATTAGGGATGACTATAGTGTATATATATATATTTTTATTGTATTTAAATGCACAAGATCCTAAGCTCGCTATACACGTGACAATTTACAAGCAATCTCAACCACTTTCGATCTAACCGGAATTTCAAATATGGTTGAAAGTAATTATCAGAAATTAAACAAACTACACTCATAGGTTCAATCAAAAACCAGTATGTGCTCGATTATAAAATCGAAGCAAGATGTTTTTTCTATCAAATGCATTTTTTTAATTTTTTTTTTACAAAAAAATAATAATAACTAAAACACAGCAATGACATCAAAAGTGATTCAAGTTTCCCACCATGTTCAAGCTAGTTCATTTCAATTTCATGTCCTTGCTGTCAATCAAAACCACCATTTTATGTCTCAAATGAATTGCTCTGTGATCTCCACAAAAAAACTGGAATAAGAATTTTGATCCCCCAATCAAATTTCCACATGTATGACCATGTTAAGAAAGTTTTATTCATTGGAAAAACTTGGCTAACTCTGATTTTTTTTTTATAGTTTTTCCTTGGATAATGGATTATAGATATCATTAGGAATTTGGTTTGCTTGTAAGAAAACCTTGAAAATATTTTTCATTTACTAATTTATTTGTACATTAGATTGACATGATCTACCAAGCTTCATCTGCACATGATGGCCTGAGCGTTCACGTCCCCTCTGAGGTGGTAACATTTGGAATGCATGATTAATAGTTCTCTAATGTCTTCATAGCTACCTTTACAATACAAAACAACATTGTGCGTGTACTTTGGATTGCCATGGCTATCAGTAAGAATGTAAGCAAAAAGTAAAAACAGTAAAATGGTTGTAATCAATTAACTAAGGGTATAGCATGCTTAACTAGTTAGATTTCATGTTGTGTGGCTCTATTCAATTCAACAAAGCACAGTGCTAACCTGTGTGACAAGTCTTCATGAATAAAGCTGGATATACAGGCTGAGCCTGTCCCAGAAACATGATCAATATCTCACATTCAATTTTACTGGGGTCTTTTTTTATAAAAGGACACATAAACAAGCTGATCCTATGAAAACCTATCGGACATGTTTTTTTTTTCTTTTTGTTTTTTTTTTTTGTTTTTAAGAAACCATCATTATAAAGAATACAACTAACATCCTAACAGGACTGTAAAGCTGTGCATGGGCCCCCACTCTCCTTTACAGAGATGTGGGTCTGGTTCCTCTATCACCCCTGGTTGCTTAACCTGAAACCCAAGGGCTGCATGCTGCCCTTTGGTATATGATTTGCTACCCTAGGACCCCAAAAGTTTCTAGTGGGAACATTGATTGGGGTAATAGCATTGATCTCTACTAGCCTCATGTAACATGTTCCCGGTTTCATATTGCCTTCTGCAGCATATCCCCAGCCGAAAATGTGCAGGTCCACACCCTCTGACCCTCATTTCTTCTATTAGGTCTGCAGTTTCTGACAGCCCTCTCAAGCATTAAATTCATTGAACATTATGTGTGGGCCTTTGGTGATGTCAGGGGCCGCATTTGAGGCCCCTTTAGCTCAGAAGTTGACAACCACTGCTCTATAACTTTCACATAGACTTAAACATTGTACACTTCTAGGATCAGTTATAAATGAGAGACATTCTTACAATACCCCAACCCTGCTTCCGATTCGAGAACTGACCCCTGTCACATACTATGGACCATGAAAGAATTCAGGGCATCACAGATGCTACACTGTCTACGCTCAAATGAATTAACATTTGTACTTTAGCATTAACTGAATGAAAGGGGTCCAAAAATTATTGCCATTGTTGTCATACGGTATATAGCCTTTAAACATTATCAAACACTAATGTGCTAATTTAGCTGCAATATGTGTGGACAAGTTGCCTGGGATTCTACATTACTCCCCTTTATATGATTAATGGGTTTGCCTACAGTGAAACAGAGACCTACTGGTAAAGTTGAACAATACAAATGTAAGAAAATTATTGTAAAGAATAGAACTAAGCCATATACAATATTATGTCTGGACTGTTACTGACAGTATATATGTAAATAAATAAATATTACAATTCTTCTATCGCCCTGGACATGATCCATCTGTTTATGTGTAAATAATTTTATATAATAATTTCCCTTGACATAATGCAAACATTTACTTTATTTAGCTGCATTAAGAACTTTGTGCCATCCGCACTAATAAGGCTTGAGTATGACTTGATTTCGCCTAGTCATTGGGCCTAAAATAATACCCCAAATGAGAATTTGAAAACAGTCCTTACCTCCTTGACATATTTTTCAGCCTCCACGGTCACTGTGTTATGATTCTTGTGTTCTTGGAACATACATAGATAACAGATGCATGTCTGGTCTGTTTGACAAAACAGCTCCATCGTTTTGCTGTGCAGTTGGCATTTTCGAGCTTCAAAGTCTCTGATGGGATCCAGTAGCTTATGGTCCCGAAACGCAGCCCCCTCCAGATGGGGCTTCAGGTGAGGTTCACAGAAAGATGTCTGGCAGACCAAGCAAGACTTGACAGCTTTTTTCTTGTCATCGATGCATGAATCGCAGAGGACATCATCGTTATCCATAGATCCCACACTTCCACGAATGGATCTCCGAGCTTCTGAATTCTCAGCACCTGGACTGCTGGGTGTCTGCGAATCTGGTGAACTAAAAAGACTCACCCTGCTAATTTTAACACTCCCTATTGCAGGGCTGGTTTTTAATAATGATGGATTGACGCCTCCTTGTTTAGGGCCAGGACTATTGATAAGTATCTTCTGGTTCTCATCATTAACGCTCGAGTCTGCAGGATCCGGTTTAACAGGACTGCCGTTTTCTTCAATGTGGGAGCCGTTGGTAGCTTTCGTATCTTGATCTTCCATTTCTCCTTAACACTGTAGAATTCCAAGTGCTGGTCACTCTGCTGAGATACTTTAAAATCTGAGACTGAGCAAGAAAGGTGTTCTAATAAAAATCTACCTCTGACTCAGACCTATTCCAGGGAAGAAACCAGATTCTTATTGATGAATGATGATGATGAATGACAGCAAAGGAGATATGATGAACAGATGAGGCAGCTAAGGTTACACAATCTGATCCACACCCAGGAAGCTCTGAGAACATTCTTGCCCTGCCCTCCTTTACAGAAACAGACTTTTTTTTTTTAATTATTTTTTTTAACTGGCTGCAACCTGCCCTGCCTGTCGTTTGCTGTGGACAATTATTTTTTGGCAGTACAATCTGCTGATTAAGTATACTATAAGCTGTTAGTGCCCTACATAGGAAGGTAATTTTGATGTGCACATAGTTGCATTACAACAACGATAGGCTTTAATAATAAAGCAGTGCAAAGAGCAATGCTAATAGTGGAGCAACAACTAAAAACTAATACAATTTCACCTTTAGTAAATAAAGCTCGGTCAGAGCAATACATGGCGTGAGCTGCTTGCTAAACATCAGTTACAGCACATTGCAGTAAGGTTCAATAAACCTTACAAAGTCCAACAACAGTACTTAAAGGGTAAGTTCACCTTTGTACACTTTTTTTTTTTCTAAATTCCAGCTCACCTATGCACCAATATAGCATTCATGTACTTTTTTTGCAAAAATATCTAAGCTTTCCATTAAATCTATAGTCACTTACTTTTCTTGTCTAAATCCACGTTTTCATTAGTAATGTCTTTCTTCCTGATCAGACTTTAGGTCATGACACAGGAAGGAGTTGACCAGCTGACCTCATTAGCACGCACCATCATCCTCCCACCCATTCCCAGGTGTACGTTTTTTAAATGAAATGCAATCAATCAGTGATCACCCTTCTCACTAAATACACAATATACAATCAGATTGTATAGTGTATGGCCATGTTTATACACCTAAAATGACTAGTTACGCTTTCAGTGTCATTAATTGTTAACGGGACACCAAACACAGAAGCAAACACACATTTCACCATGTGAAAAAACGAGGGGCAAATGCTGCAAGATGCAGAGTAAAAAACACACAAACCACAAAATTCCAAAATATCCCATTACCACATGTAGTGCAGCCAATCAAAGTCAACAGGCTGCCCTATGCGTGTCACAGGAAAAGCGAGACACAAAATGTGTGCTCCCACTATGCTAGATGTGAGGGGGGCATGAAAATGAAATTGGTACGATAACACAAGAACAACAAGGCTCCATTCACATTTCACAGTAATGCACTGAACCAAAAATTGCAGTATAAAAAACGCACCAAGCTCCAGTCTAAAAAAAGTTCTGAAGCTTCTTTGGGGCAATTGCTGTGTGAAGGGAGCCCATTCAGGTGGGCTACCCTATGTGTGATGAGTCAAAAGCCCCGCCCCCCCCCCCTCCCAGGAATGCGAGCTCCCGCTATGCAGAGTTGTGAACAGGGCTTGACAGCTGAGTGCTTCTGTCCACTCCTTCCTATGTACTTGTATAAAGATGGCCATACACTATACAATCTGATTGTGTATTTAGTGAGAAGGGTGATCACTGATTGATTGTATTTCATTTAAAAAAAAGTGCACCTGGGAATGGGAGGGTGGATGATGCAGGATGTGTGCTAATGAGATCAGCTGGTCAACTCCTTCCTGTGTCATGACCTGAAGTCTGATCAGGAAGAAGACATTACTAATGGAAACGTCTGGAAAACGTGGATTTAGACAAGTAGAGTAAGTGACTGTAGATTTAATGGAAAGCTTTGATATTTCTGCAAAAAAAAGTACATGAATGCTATATTGGTGAAAAGGGGAGCTGGAATTTAGAAAAAAAAAAGTGTACAAAAGGTGAACTTACCCCTAAAGTGCTTTAAACCCTGTTTTTTTGTTTTTTTTAAATAACAAACATGTAATACTTACCTCCACTGTGCAGCTCATTTTGCACAGAGTGGCCCCGGTCCTCCTCTTCTGGGGTCCCCCAGCGGCACTGGTAGCTCTTCCCTGCATCGAGTGCCCACGTTGGAGAAGGCTCTCCTAAGATGGACACCCACGCGGGCACGCTCCCGAGTCCTGCTTCTGCGTCCATTTACACAGAATGCAGGACTCAGCCCCGCCCCCTAGAGCGTGAGCCAATGGCTGCGCTGCTATCAATCTTTCCAATCTAGACCTGAAACAACAGGCAGAGAGGTAGAGCACGTTTAAGCCGTGGGAATAATTGGGCTCAGGTGGTAAAACGGGGGGGGGGTGGGCTGGGGGGTTGGTCAGTGCCATAAGTTTTTTTACCTTAATGCATACGATGCATTAAGATGAAAAAACACGAGGATTTACAACCCCTTTAAATCACTCTATTCAAAGATAACAAGTAATCTGTAAAACCGTATAGGTATAAAGCAACAGGAATAAAAAAAATATGCATTTTTTTTTTACTTCATTCTTTTAGGAGGAACTTTAGGCAAAATCATTTTTTTTTGTACTTTTAATTACAGTGAGGAAGGATTAGAATGTTTATTTATTTTTTATTGCCATGTATGTCCCCTTTCAGGAGATTTATACTACCTGCCTCCTGTGTCAGTGACTCCACAGGAAGGATAATCCCCCCCCCCCCCCAGCATTACTAACTTTTCTCCATTCTGCTTTATTTTAAGTATTAGGAAAATTATAAAATTGACCACACTGGATCACTGGATCAGGGACACAGAGAGTAATAAAAACCTGACAGAGAATCTTAAATGTCCTGCCTTCCAAAATGTTTAAATGATTTTACTTGATGTTCCTTTTTAATATTTTATATATAACTGCAAAAAAGGAAAATAAAATAAATGGTAAGCATTTATGATGTAGCTTATAGGAGCACATTTGCCTAATGAATGCATAAAAACATTTCCATAATAAACTTGGATAAAAATATCCTGGTTGTAAAGTAAGTTTTTATTGAACATAGTTACAGCAATGAATGCTAGCAGAATCAGAGGAAAAATACGTTAAAGTATTTAATGAGGCTAGATCATATGACAGTACTGCTGTGTATGTGCTTCAGGGTACAAGTCTGAGCCATTCCAGGAACACTTAAAAATGTGAAGCATTTATTTACCATTTGCAGGAGTAACAATGAAGCAAAAAAGGGTCATTTGGAATTTAAATTATATAGGTAAAACATGAAATAATAATAAATTAGCATTCTCCTTGTAATGTAAACCTAGCAAAGTCTAACAACCCCATTCATTAAATGATGACAGCACTATTTTCAGCAAGTAGACTATGGAAAGCTCTTGTTGCATTTTGGGGAGCAAAGGTTTTCTCTGATTCAAACCTATTTAGTTAGCAGAATGGGAAACAATAAAGAGTGCAGTATTTGTTTTTACTTTAAAGCGTTTGTAAAACCAAAGCCTTTTGTTCCATAGTCATGAAAGTGGAAGAGTTACAACCTCTGTCATGTTTTTATTGCTGCCAGTGTCTTCTCTGGGGAGATTCACCTTAATCTCCCTGGCGGTATGATTATATCTGATTTTTGATGCTGAAAGTTGTACGTTGTTTTGCATGGAAATTCTGCGTTTTATATTGTAGGCCTGTAATTCTTAGGAATAACTCACTTAAATTTGTCCAAACAAAAGTCTAGTAGACACCCCGGGTATGATAAAGTTTGAAACACAAAATCATAAATTATAATATAATAAATAACTATAAATAATAACAAATAATAATAATATAATAATACATTTTATTCAATAATATAATCAAATCCGAAACACTGAAATTTGTCCAAACAAGGGTGCAATATTACTAGTCACTGCACTGTTCAGTAAACATTCCCGCTATGAAAAATTGGGAAACATGGGACTGCACAAAGTCACAATCAGGACAATGGAACCTGGTTTCCTTTTGGATTTTCTTTCCACTGTCATCTCGCTTTGAGCAACAAACCATGCACATCCTTGTAGGTGCTGACTTTTTCTCAGTTGGTGGGATGTGGCCCATGAAGTGTCGACTAGTCAGACGTTCCGGGTTAGCAATGCCAGCAGCATGACGTCCAGCTCTATTCACAGCCATTGGTGTTTGGTGGTTCAGAATGATCAGTTTGGCAACTTTCCAAATAAAGTCAGAATGAATCATAGGCTTGTCACTCTTATTTTTGAGTGAATTGTAGGTATTCCACAAGCATTGCTCAAGAAGATGCCTGAAGTTCTAATTGTAGTACTTTTTTTGTTTCCGCATTGCTGGATAGAATGTCATTGCTTGGTCGGCTCTGTTCACACCTCCCATGGTGTTACTGTAGTTTATCACTACTTGTGGCTTCATGATTTCTTTCCCACCTTTTGTGTGTACCATAACAGTGGAGGTATTATGGACTGTACTCATTAGGCACGCATCTTTTTTGTCACACCATCGCAGTGCCATCATTTTGCCTTTCTGCCAGGCAACCATTTCTCCAGTCTTCAGCTTCTTACTGCCAAATATTGGCAGCATGTCGCGCCGGTTAGCCCTAATGGTTCCATAGGCATCTGTTTTGTTCGGCAGAAGAAACTCATAAAGTTCAGGAGATGTGTAAAAGTTGTCGGTAGTTACGCAATAGCCCTTATTTAGCAATGGCTCAATCAGTGAAAGAATGGAAGATGTTGCCATTCCATAGTTGCTGTATTTGGGTTGAATTTTGTTTCTTTCCCAGTGAATAGGACAGAATTCCAAATTTAGCCAGTTGACGATTCACATAGCATGAAGGATTTTACGCCAAATCATGCTCTCTTCATTTTCATTATTAGGGAAAATTTGTACTCTAACATGATCGTGCCAAGGAATGGAGTGGCAAGTAATTTGTTAGTTATCCAATACCACTTCTGCAGGGGTTTCCCCACCACTCCCTGAAGTATTATTAGGCCCAGAAATTTCCAAATGTCATCTTTGGTCGCTTTTTCTCAATTTCTACTTCTTGAAAACTTCCGTGTAGTAGCTTGTTGCTCTTGGTACCGGTTTGTCTCAGTAACTGTTCTTTCATTAACCCCATCAGTCGGAAATAGTTGCAGGTATGCCAAGGGGTTGTCATCTTCAATGTCCACTTTCATACAACATGCTCCAGTAAATGGGAATCTTGGGGGCGCTGCGTGATCCATACCGCAGTCAATAGAGCACCAAGTCTGCACATCACTGAGCTCAGTCGCGGAATCGTCACTGAAATCACTTTCTGTGTCTGATGACGAATTTCCCCACTAATCACTATCACTCAATTCTGCAAGTGATTCTGAATCGCTATTGTTTTCAAGAAGGTCATAAACCACTTTTGATGTAGAGGCATGTTTTTTGGATGCCATGAATGTTCTCCAGTTTCCAGGCAGAAAGAACAGCAAAACTCCATCCAGGGCACTGGACAAAGCACTGGGGACAAACTGAGGTCAAATGATTTGATACAGTAATGTAATCCAATAAGATTACAATGTATTGTGTGTGTTGTGTTTTATACTTTTTGAACTTGCCGCCAGTTCCACCCCTGCGTTGCGGCGCTCGCAAGGAATGGAGTCAGAACACACAGAGCATTGGGCAGAAGATCCGGCCACCGGTCACAGCGGGAGTACATTGCGGAATCGTGGGGACAAGGAAAGCAGCCTCTTCCAGGATCCTGCGTTGCAATCCCGAGTGTGACTCGGGGTTACCGCTAATGATACTGAAATTTCACCTTGAGCTACACCAGGGAGGTTAAAATGGTACTCAGCTCCTCCCAACCCCACTCATGTTTTGTTCTTTAGTGTAGTGCTTCATTCTCTTCAAAACACATACTCACCTGCACAGTGATCCCAGATTTGTGCCCCTAGGATCTGCTGCTCAGGTCCATACAGCGGGTCCTGCATCACCATCTTGGTCTTCTTCAGCTGGCTGCCTCTTATGGGTGCACAGAGCCAGTTCTGATGACATGCTAGACCTTCCCCCCCAGCCCTCCCTCTGGCCCTCCCACCAGCTGCTCTGTGTGCCGATCCTGCAGCTATATATATATATATATATATATATATATATATATATATATATATATTAGTATCTCACAAAGGTGAGTACACCCCTCACATTTTTGTAAATCTTTTATTATATCGTTTCATGTGACAACAATGAAGAAATTACACATTGATACAATGTAAAGTAGTGAGTTTACAGCTTGTATAACAGTGTAAATTTGCTGTCCCATCAAAATAACTCAACACACAGTCATTAACCTCCCTGGCGGTATGATTATTTCGGATTTTAGGTGCTGAAAGCGGTACAATTATTTTGCATGGAAATTTGGCGTTTTATATTGTAGGTCTGTAAATCTTAACAATAACGCACTTAAATCTGTTCAAACCAGAGTCTAGTAGATATCCCGGGTATGATAAAGTTTGAAACACAAAAACATAAATTATAATATAATAAATAAAAATTAATAATTTTAAAAAATTAAAAAAAATAGTAATAAAATAAATTTCCCCACAATTCACTATCTCTCAATTCTGCAAGTGTTCTAATTTACTATCGCTGTTTTCTAGCTGGTCTAAAGCCACTTTTGACGTAAAGTGACACTTTTTGGTTGCTATGGACAATCTCCAGTTTCCAGGCAGAAAGAACAGTGTATATCATGTAAAACTGCATGCAGGGCATGGGCCAAAGCACTGGGGACAAAAGGGATGTGAAATCATTTCATACAGTACTGTAATCTGTAAGATTACAGTACTGTATGTGTTATGATTTTTACTTTTTTTTTAATTTGCCGCCAGGCTCCGCCCCCGTGCGTCGCAACGCTCGCAGGGAACGGAGCCTGGCAAGGAGAGGCTTCGAAGGAGGATGGAACCCTCGGACACTGCGGGTGACATCGCAGGATCCCGGGGACAAGGTAAGTAAGGAGGCACCAGGATCCTGCGATGTAATCCCGAGTGTGGCTCGGGGTTACCGCTAATGGTCCTGAATTTTAACCCCGAGCCACACTCGGGAAAACCGCCAGGGAGGCTACTGTCTAAACCGCTGGAAACAAAAGTGAGTACACCCCTAAGTGAAAATGTTCAAATTGGGCCCAAAGTGTCAAAGTTTTCTGTGGCCACCATTATTTTCCAGCACTGCCTTAACCCTCTTGGGCGTGGAGTTCACCAGAGCTTCACAGGTTACCACTGGAGTCCTCTTCCACTTCTCCATGACGACATCACTTAGCTGGTGGATGTTAGAGACCTTGCGCTACTCCATCCTCTGTTTGAGGATGCCCCACAGATGCTCAATAGGGTTTAGGTATGAATAAATGCTTGACCACTCCATCACCTTTACCCTCAGCTTCTTTAGCATGGCAGTTGTCATCTTGGAGGTATGTTTGGGGTCATTACCATGTTGGAATACTGCCCTGTGGCCCAGTCCCTGAAAGGGAAAGGATCATGCTCTGCTTCAGTATGTCACAGTACATGTTGGCATTCATGGTTCCCAGAGCTTTACAGGTTACTACTGGAGTCCTCTTCCACCCCTCCATGACAAAATCACTTAGCTGGTGGATGTTAGAGACCTTGCGTTACTCCATCTTCTGTTTGAGGATGCCCCACAGATGCTCAATAGAGTTTAGGTCTGGAGAAATGCTTGGCCAGTCCATCACCTTTACCCTCAGCTTCTTTAGCAAGGCAGTGGTCATCTTGGAGGTGTGTCTGGGGTCGTTATCATGTTGGAATACTGCCCTGTGGCCCAGTCTCCGAAGGGAAAGGATCATGCTCTGCTTCAGTATGTCACAGTACATGTTGGCATTCATGGTTCCCTCAATGAACTGTAGCTCCCCAGTGTCGGCAGCACTCATGCAGCCCCAGACCATGACACTTCTACCACCATGCTTGACTGTAGGCAAGACACACTTTTCTTTGTACTCCTCACCTGGTTGTCGCACACACGCTTGACCCCTTCTAAACCAAATAGGTTTATCTTGGTCTCAGACCACAGGACATGGTTCCAGTAATCCATGTCCTTTGCTTGTCTTCAGCAAACTGTTTGCAAGCTTTCTTGTTCATCATATTTAGAAGAGGCTTCCTTCTGGGATGACAGCCATGCAGACCAATTTGATGCAGTGTGCGGCATATGGTCTGAACACTGACAGGCTTCCCCCCACCCCTTCAACCTCTGCAGCAATTCTGGCAGCACTCATATGTCTATTTCCCAAATACAACCTCTGGATATGATGCTGAGTATGTGCACTCAACTTCTTTGGTCGACAAAGGCGAGGCCTGTTCTGAGTGGAACCTCTCCTGTTAAACCGCAGTATTTTCTTTGCCACCGTGCTGCAGCTCAGTTTCAGGGTCTTGGCAATCTTTTTATAGCCTAGGCCATCTTTATGTAGAGCAACAATTCTTTTTTCAGACCCTCAAAGAGTTATTTGCCATGAGGTGCCATGTTGAACTTCCAGTGACCAATATGAGAGAGTGAGAGCGATAACACCAAATTTTACACACCTGCTCCACATTCACACCTGAGACCTTGTAACACTAATGAGTCACATGACACCGGGGAGGGAAAATGACTAATTGGGCCCTATTTGGACATTTTCACTTAGGGGTGTACTCACTTTTGTTGCCAGCGGTTTAGACATTATTGGCTGTGTGCTGAGTTATTTTGAGGGGGCAGCAAATTTACACTGTTATACAAGCTGTTCACTCACTACTTTACATTGTAGCAAAGTGTCATTTCTTCAGTGTTGTCACATGAAAAGATATAATAAAATATTTACAAACATGTGATGGGTGTACTCACTTTTGTGATATACTGTGTGTATATATATAAATATTATATATATATATATATATATATATATATATATAGTAAAATTACATTTAGTATATGATTCACCTGCAAACTGGGCATTCTTACATATAAGTAAAAGTGTTTAAAACAAATGCACAGAAAGGTCCCGATAAGGTGAATAGGTCACAGATTACCACAGAATGGGAAAGAATCCAGAATGGGTAAACTCTGTCCAAGCGCTGATAGGAGGGCAAGCAAAGGTCCAGAACACAGCAAGAGACTCAAAGAAGTAAAAACCTAAGATGCAAATAGGTGAGGTGACCGTGAGCATCATGGGAAAGAGAAGGAAAAAAAAAAAAAAAAAAAAAAACAGAAGAGGGGACCTAGATAAGGTATAACATGTCAACATGTTAGGCAGCATTCACACATGAGCATTTCGTTTTCAGGCAGAAAGTCGCATATTTTTACCGCAATTTGCAGCGAGTTTTACCTCGTTTTTGCTGCAACTTTGACACATTTTTGCCATAATTTTGTACAGGTTAAATGGTCACCAGTGAAAAAAGAAGAAAAACGCCTGTAATCTGTAATTAGTGTTGCACAAGCCAGGGGTGTACGAACAGTGGGAAATATAATGCATCAACACACATATATAAGGAACAAAGCCAGAGTTACTATACAGAAAGTGCAGTGAATGTGAAAACATGCAGGCTATAGCAGTGTTCCAAATAAGAAAACACATCTGTGGACTACAGAAATAGTAGGGCCAAACATAAAAAAAAAAAATTACATTTTTTAAAATTCTTAGCACTTCTGCTTGTGGGAGAAAAGGAGTATTAAAATGAAACAAAGGGGTTGATATACTAAAGGCAAAAAGACTGTGCACTTTGGAACACGGCAAGAGCAGTTGCTCCAGAGTTTAGTAAAGGAGCAGAAGCTCTGCTGACTTTCATCAACCAATCATGTGCAAGCAAAAACGCAGTTTTTTTTATTTTCCTTGCTTGTGATTGAGTATTCTTTGCAAAGTGAAGCTTTACCTCATTTAGTAAGCTCTGGAGCAACTGCACTTGCAGGGTGCAATTGCACTTTCCAAGGTGCACAGTCTATTGGCCTTTAGTAAATCAACCCCATAGTCACTTTTGGGAGTTAAAGAGGAAGTAAATCATGATGGGTTTTACTTCCTCTTTATTCCCCTGCAAAGTAAAAGCATAATGGGCTAGTATGCATTGCATACTAGCCCATTATGTTGCACTTACCTGCAAACAAAGCCCGCAATGTCCCAGAGGTCCCTGCTAGTGGTCGCGTCCATCTTCACCCCTCTTCCTTCCGGGCCGTGCACTCCAGCTCTGTGACTGGGCGGAGTCGCGTGACGTCACTCCGGGGCGATCGTGCCCTTTTTTAGTGCGCATGTGCCGATGCCGTCGGCACAAGCGTACAGTATATGGTAAATATCTCCTAAACCGTGCAGGTTTAGGAGATATCTCCAGTACCTACAGGTAAGCCTTATTATTTAAGGCGCACTGTTGATTTGTGAGAAAATTAAAGGATTTTAAGTGCGCCTTATGGTCCGAAAAATACAGTAATCATTGAGGAAAAACCTGACAGGCTGGATGTACACAAGCTGATAAATACATCGACTTTGGTACAACCAGCCTGCCCATACATGAATGGAAATTAGGCCAGTCCCTGCTGAACCGTCCAAATTTCAATCCATGTATGGTGGGTTAACTGGCAAAAGTAGTTTGCCATAAACAAGCAGATTTTTGGCTGCTCGTACTGAGCCTGCAGAATTAGAAAGGACTTCAATGTATTTTTTTGAGCAATGCAAATTTTTAGCTTCCCTTTGAAGGCCTGGTTACATCATTTGTATAAACAGTGTTTGGCTAAGTTGCTGCAATAATATTTTCTTTGCTCTTACTAAGAATAATACAAAAGGATACCATGGCCTTTAATCAACCAAGGAGCTATATATATAATATAAGGAATCTGTGTTGGATAGTGTATACCTTGAACATTGGCCTGTTTACATTTCACACCCCAATGCCTTCCTACTTTAACATCTAAAAAGCACAGCAATTAAGAATCTGAGATAGAAGAAAGTTTGCCTTATGTAAAGTTTAACATACATTGAAATGTGCAACATATACTGCCAATATCAAAACAGTTTTAAAAACAAATGATTCAATTATTAAAGAACCCATATAAAACATCCACTAGCCTACCAGGAAACAAATACTGTGCAACGAAATGTGAAATAACAGCAAAGTCATCCTCAGGAATTTAGAAGATACCATAGAAAGTAAAAGTAGAGTAACTATAACCTGATTGTCTCTGATTTTAATGCTTTTGCAGTTACTAGCCTAGAACTTGTACACAGTTTGTGGATTCGGAAAAAAGTCTAAACCTAAAAGGGTTGATTTACTGAAGGCAAATAGGTTGTTCACTGTGCAAGGAAATTTTGCTTAGCCTAATGACTGAGCTAAAACTTTGCTGACTTCCATCATCCAAGCTAAATTCCACAAATACTCACCTCACCAACAATGCAAAGTCTGTGAACTACCTTCCTGGCGCTCATATCTTTCTCTGCCACTCTTCTGGGTTCTACATTCTCAACCATCATGACTGGCTAACCTGTGATGGCATACTTCAAAATTCACAGGTTTTGATTTATTATAATGATTAAAAAATAGAAATTTCTCTGGAGGAGTAAAAGGAGGATTAGGATGGACTTTAATGATTTTACTTTAGGTTATCTGTAGTACCTTAACAGTGGGGTTGGTTTACTAAAAGTGGAGAGTGCAAAATCTGATGCAGCTCTGCATAGAAATTAATCAGCTTCCAGTTTTTTTGTCAAATCTTAAATGAACTGATTGGCTGATCGGCTGATTGCTGAAGCTGATTGCCTATCATGCAGAGCTGCACCAGATTTTGCACTCTCCAGTTTTAGTAAACCAACCCCACTATTAAGGTACTACAGATAACCTATAGTCATATCTTAGTCCATCCTAATCCTTCATTTACTCCTCCAGAGAAACACTCTATTTGTTAATCATTCAACTCAATCAAGTAGATCAATGCAACAGGCATAACTAGGACAACAAGGGAATCAAGAAAATATAGGGTTAACCCTAAACATCAGGAGATATGAGGTTACCTACCAAGACTGGCTAGGCTGAGGGTAGAGGAAAGGCTGAGGGGATGTCAAGGAGTGATTTGAAAATCTTCAAGCAGTTGGAAAGCAGCCGATGAAGAAGAAACTTCCTACTCTCCCACCCTGCATTATGGATTGGTGGTCGTAGTGGACAAGCGGTTGGTGTTTTCAGAGGCATTTAAAATTTACAGTGTTATCTCATATTAGGGACCCATCTATGGTGTGGCGTCTTCTGTTGAATGCCAGGTTACTGTGAGTTAACTGGGAATTTGATATATGGGGGTATCTGCAGAGAGTTGGGATTGTCCCCGAGCTGGTGTGGTGTGGCTGGGGACCTTTAAGTGGTTACGCAGGTACAAAACAAATGATAGTTCTTTCGTGCATCCAAAAACTGGCAACCATCATAGTTATCGTTATTGTTATTATCATTATTGTTTTTGTTTTAAGGATTTTTTTTTGTCTATTTTGTTAATAAATGGCCACTATGGCCAAAATGTCACTCCAAAATGACATCAGTCTGATTATTTTAGATAAAGTTAGCAAGAAGGTTTTTGGGGGTATAGCAGTCCATATGGTGAGTGGCTGATGACATCTGTGCTTTAGTCATGTGCTGGGGATTTCATGCATCCCTACACAGAGGCATGCCGGAAATGTACACTGAGCTATGCATGGACAGCTAAGCTTGCACTGAGGACAAGGTGCTGCTAGATTGGTCTTTACCTCTAGGTCCCTGTTCTTAAGTCCCTAAGAGTAGAAATATGCCTATGCATATTGCTAAAGTACACTGCTTGTCCCAGCTTAAAGGTATAACCTTGGCCGGTGAGTGAGGCTGGACCTTGATCTAATATATGTTGCATGCTTTGGAGCTAGAGTAAGGCTGGCCATACATTATAAAATTTCCTTTAGATTTGTTGATAACCTCCCATGGCTTCCAATACCACCTCTATGCCGATGACACACAGATCTATCTCTCCACTCCCCAACTCACCCCCACTATCTCCTCACGGATCTCAAACTTGCTGAATGACATATCGGTATGGATGTCTCACCACTTCCTCAAACTTAATCTTTCTAAAACTGAGCTTGTTATATTTCCTCCTTCACGGTCCCCCTCCTGTGACTTCACCATTAATATCAACAACACAACCATTGGTCCCTCCACATATGCCAGGGTCCTGGGTGTAATCCTTGACTCTGACCTCTCCTTCAGCCCCCATATCCAATCACTGGCTAAATCCTGCCGCCTTAACCTCCGCAACATCTCCAGAATTCGACCCTTCCTTACTAATGACACCACAAAGCAACTTATTCACGCCTCGACTACTGCAACTCTCTCCTTAATGGCCTACCCTTAAGCAGGCTATCCCCCCTTCAGTCTATTATGAATGCTGCTGCTAGACTAATACACCTCACTAATCGATCTGTGACTGCTGCTCCTCTCTGCCAATCCCTTCACTGGCTTCCCCTACCCCACCGTGTAAAATTCAAAATGCTAACCATAACATACAAGGCCATTCACAACATCGCCCCCATCTACATCACCAACCTCATATGCGGATATCGCCCAAATCGCCCCCTCCGCTCCTCCCAGGACCTCCTGCTCTCTAGCTCCCTTGTTACCTCCTCCCATGCTCGCCTTCAGGACTTCTCCAGAGCCCCTCCTATCCTCTGGAATTCCCTGCCCCAGTATGTCCGATCAGCCCCTACCCTGTCCACCTTTAGGAGATCCATGAAAACCCATTTATTCAGGGAAGCCTATCCCACACCCACATAACTGTCCCTGAGCCACCCCCATCAAATCATTCTTTGCAGCTATTACCTTTTGTACCACCACCCCCTCCCTTTAGAATGTAAGCTCTAAGAGCAAGGCCCTCCTGTACCTTTTGTATTGAACTGTACTGTAATTGTGTTGTCCCCCTTATACATTGTAAAGCGCTGCGTAAACTGTTGACGCTATATAAATGTCGTATAATAATAATAATAATAATAATTTACCAAAGCCATATAATATGAGGTCAAACCTAAACACTTTCAAATTGTATGTAATCAGGCAGGCCCTTGCACTACATATTACAAATATATTCAATGTAAAAAAAAACATAAATGTATTAAAAAAAATAAACACACAATGTCATGCACATTTACTATAGAGACTATGCTTTTTGTTAAGGTTTGGTGACAATAAAGACAATGATCCAGAAGAAATTAAAGTCATTAGATCAGCATAAAAGTCAAGTACCTGGTATTTTGAGAAGTAGTGGTCAGCAATGACATTTATCTAACCTTATTTACTAAAGGGAAAAGAACAAAACTAAATTAATATGATAGGCTTGTACTACAGAATTGCCAAGTGCACAAGTTTGCATGCATAGGAAACACATCTCTAAATCTGTTGAGCACTAAGGAATGTCTATGTCAATATTCTACCTCAACAACATGCAAATGTGACCAGCAAAGCAGAAGATCAAAAATACCTGCTGTTTGAGCAAAGAAGACAGAGTATGTATAGTCATTTATCACTGAAAACCTACATGGTCACAACAAGAACAATAGAACAAGGTTACCCACTGGACAGCGTGCACAATGGCTATTTTACTTGTACAGTTGTTTTTACAGTCACCTTTAAATGTTTTCTTATTATAAAGATATATAGATGGATGTAGCAGACAGCGGACCACAGTTATCTGTCCCTGCAGACTTGCCCTCTCCCTTCTTTGACCGTCCCTGTGTTCCTCTAGTGCTGGGCTTGAAGTTACTTGCATTATCTTCCTGAGCCCAGCAGTTTGGTGACTGTAGTCTCCTGAACAAACATGCTGATTCTGCAGAACTATCCCTGGACTACACATCCCAGCATGCCATCTGCTCTAAAGAAAGAACTCTGGGAAAGGCCTTAAAAATGGTCAGCAGACTGGGCCCAAGTCTCTTGCTTCCTGGGGTCCATCAAGTAAACACCCCTCCGATGCTGTGTGAGAGGGCTGCGGCCTACCACGCAGCAACACGCGATCCCAGCTCCGTCCCCCTGCTACACAAGGGGACATCACCGCAGCGTCACTGTAAATCGATAGATCAGATGACTCACGGTCCCAGCAGCCGGTCGGTCATCTCTGCTCGTTCATCAGGAGGTTCCCACGCTGTTCTTCAATTTGGTGAGAGGGCATCCGCCCATCAATACAATCTTTGCCTTACCCTATCTCACAGAACCCTGTATAAAGACACCTCACACCTGGAATTGCCTTATCCTATCTCACAGAACACTGTATACAGACACCTTACACCTGGCATTGGTCTAAGGATTACAACTAGCCAGGCACAGCTGTTTTGCTTTGACCACATACCACCGAGCCACATTCAGGATTCTTGTTCTATGAGCTCCAACTTGCCGGTGAAGATCATTGCAAGGCCATGCATCCTAGACATTGTTATACTATTGCCATTTAAAGGGACACACCCCTAAGATCTAGAATACCCAGTCTCTCATTAGGATAAAAGGTAAAACCATGGGGTTCCCTTTTTTTGCAGTGATAGTATATACAGCAATTAGTGATGTTTTTTAGATATTCATTCATTTATTGTCTGTTCCTATGTGCATTGCTATTTTATATCTGTGATTCCAAGTTGTTCATTTAATTATCTTGTGGGACCTTTTCAACTGAGTTTTGGCTGTTAACCCAGGACTTAGTTGACTAAGACCCTGTTACTTGACTCCCCATTTGATGAGTAAAATCACAGAGAGCTAATCAATGTGCATTGTGTCTGTGTTTTTTAAAGGTACATACAACATGTCTGAACCCAGAGTGTCAGAAGGGCTGGAAAGTTCACAGGGTCAAAGTGGCGCAGATAAACATGCAATTCTAAGCAACACACAAGGGGGCAGTGATATATATATATACGGTACCCCCATGAGGGCTTCTGAGTTTGTTCATTACCTTTTGCCAGACTGCTCCGCTTCCGATCCCCCATTCAATTACATGACACCAAACTGTCAAGATTCCGGATTTATAATTCATTATTTTAGGTATAAATTGGTGGGATTATTCAGTAAGGTATATGACATGCCCCATCCGATCCCATTTTTAGGTTGAAGGGTATTAATCTGTAGCTGTGGCTTTATTAATTAAGTCCCTTATAGCGATCCTTTCCTGGTTCCAGTTCTCTCTCTGACGTAGCACTCCCAATTTTGGACAGATCAGCATTACTCTGAATAACGCTGTGGGTGTTGAACTCAAAGTCACAGGCCATGCTGCCTATTTCCTCCTCCTCCTCCCACGCTGCCCGGAACATCCCCGCATGGGACGTCCGGTATTCCTCCAGTGCTACATGTTGACTTCGTCTCCAGGGGGCAGACTTTTGGCCTCCCTGGAATCACCTCCGGCTACCCGGCTCCAGGATCTCTGAACTCCCGGGCCACTAGCCTCCAAACACTCCGAAGTCCCCACTCTGAACTCCCAGAGCATGTGACCCCCCCCCCTTTTTATGAGAGACCTCCCGTTTGACCATATGAATTAACCATTGGTCAGTTCTCTGACATGGGTTTTCCTGCCACTCATGTCTCAGCCCATCCTTTCTTTCCAGCACAATCCACTGTTAAGCAGAGAAGGTATCCCTGAGCCCAAGTGTAGGCGGCCACACCCCCTTCTACTCTGACACTCCCAACCCTAAATCCACATCCAGGCCTAGCAAAGGACACGGCCCTGGTTAAATTTGCCTGTCTCTATATTTTACACTATCAGAAAACACCACTAAGCACCCACCTAAAAGTAGAGGGCGCTACATCCACCCCCCACTAAAAATCACAACTGTCCTCAGTTGTGGAAAAAAAAAACAAATTGAAAAATGCCTCTTCCTTAAAAGAGGGAGGACATCTCATATCACCTGATTTAAAGTGGGAAAAGGGATAACATCAATGAGTAAAGTACAAAAATGACAAAAACATATATTCTGTACATTTAACACAACCTAGCTGCAGGTCCCTACAACTGCAAGCAGAATCAGAGCACTGCTCCCTTGAGAGGAATACTCTGCTTACTGCAGGCCTTCATCTGTAAGATAGACAGCCGTCACATCTCCGGTCCACCTAATAGAAGACATAAAATATATACAACTAACTAGTAACTATCTTATATTTGACACTTCACCAGAAGTAGGGGGTTATGATCCTCCCTCTGGTGACAGAATCACAAATGAAAGATGGCATGTAATTCCCTGTCAAGGCTGTCACCCCCTAAAAAAGAGTCTATAAGACTTCCTGCAGAGTGCAGCCTGAAGACACGCCAACAATTGAAACACACATATCCCCGTGGCCCAATATATTTTCTGTTCGGCTCCTGAACAGGAGTCCTTTTTTTTTTTCAAAGTGACAAAAGGGAATTGGACAGGAATGACACACACTAGTGTCCATGGTGTTGTCCTTTACCAGGCACCCTGAGTGGCCATTTCCTGCTTAAACAGATATGTGAAGGGGGAAAACCCACCCTAACCCATCTTGTGGTAACTTCAACTACAAATAGTACCTTGGGTCAGGCAATCTCCTTCTGCTGTCCCCTTCTCTTCGAACAGAGATAGAATAAGACCGGGTGTGTTGTCTTTCCTCCACAACAAGCACCCTGTCTTTATGTATGGCTCTTCCGAGTTTCCACTACTTTTGATATCCTAGAACCGGACCCAAACTTCACTCTCCAGTGTCCGTAGTGGTTTTGGAACATGCAGGTAATTCCACACCAGTTCATCTACCCACTGCTCCCGGGAATCCTCTATCACCAGCATGACACTTTCAGAAACATAAGGGTAGTCCAGTCCCCACTCTTCAGCAACTCTCTTCTGCACAGTACGCTGAAATCTTGAGAGCTGCGTTAGTTCTTTAGGCCTTCCCCGCCCAGGCAGAACACAGGAGTCTGGTGACCTGTTCACCCCTTTGTTAAATCTTGATGCTCCAGTGGAAGGAGATATGGAAAGTCCAATGGAGGGTACTGGGGTTTGTGGATGATTTAAAGACTTCTCTGATGCTCCAGAGGAAATTCCAGCAGAAATAGAACTCTCCATGAACCATTCCTCCTCATCACTAGCATCAGCCTCTTCAGGGGATGACCACTCAAACAAGTTCTCCAGGGACCCATAGTTCTCTAACACTTGTGGTGACCCCCAGTCCACAGCCCGGCCCTTGCTCATCCGATCCAGCTCACCTGAGAGATCCCCCTCCCATAATTGCGGCTCCTTCTGGACCAGTACAACAAGGGTCTTAGAGTCAGCCGGCTTTTCAGGGACATCTTCCAGGGTTCTTCCACACACAGTGACCCCCTCCCTGTCCCCAGCCAGGCCGCAGGCTTCCCCAGCATTACCTTGGGACGTTGCCGCTGAGAGCTGCGAGATGGACGATCCAGAAGGCATCTCCTTCACCACAGAGGTGGTCGACACTTGACCCTTTTTCCAGGTCACCTGTGTCTGTGGAATGCACAGTAGTGTGTTGGACATTGTAATACTGTGTCTGTTGTTGCTCAGGTGCCAGCCAAGTCAGGGGACTACCGCAATGGCCGCACCAGGCCAAGGTACGAACTCCAACAGTGGGCCGGTGACATTCCAGACACAACATGCACAACTTCTCCACCCCAGCGATCACTTTTGGGGCATTGCACAACAAAAGTTGTTAACTTCTCCTCCGAGGCGTGACTCCACCCCTCAACTTGTTGGCTCAGCGTGCAAGGAACTGTAACTCTACATTTTCCCTGTGCTCCACAGCGGCACAGTGGAATTGCAGGCTAACTGGTAGCAGTCACTGATTTCACATTAAAAATGACCCCTTGTGATGTCCCAACTGTAAGGGACCAACTTCTCCGTAGTCCCCGTCCGCGACACCCCCTGTGTCCATGTTTCCAAGGGCAACAGCAACATCCCCAAGCCCCATCTGCATTTTTAACTGTGATAGCAGGACAAATTGTTGCAAACCATGGTGGTTGTCGGCGCTGTAGCCGACAACCATGTAGCAACCATGTATATGTAGCATCCTCTACTTTTAGGTAGGTGCTTAGTGGTGTTTTCTGATAGTGTAGAATATAGAGACAGGCAAATTTAACCAGGGTCATGTCCTTTGCTAGGCCTGGATGTGGATTCAGGATTGGGAGTGTCAGAGTAGAAGGGGGTCTGGCCGCCTACGCTTGGGCTCAGGGATACCTTCTCTGCTTAACAGTGGATTGTGCTGGAAAGACAGGATGGGCTGAGACCTGAGTGGCAGGAAACCCCATGTGAGAGAACTGACCAATGGTTAATTCATATGGTCAAAGGGGAGGTCCCTCATAAAAAGGGGGGGTCACGTGCTCTGGGAGTTCTGAGCGGGGAGTTCGGAGTGTTTAGAGGCTAGAGGCCCGGGAGTTCAGAGATCCCGGAGCCGGGTAGCTGGAGGTGATTCCAGGGAGGCCAAAAGTCTGGCCCCTGGAGACGAAGTCAACATGTAGCGCTGGAGGAATACCGGACGTCCCATGCGGTGATGTGTCGGGCAGCGTGGGAGGAAGAGGAGGAAGTAGGCAGCATGGCCTGTGACTTTGAGTTCAACACCCACAGCATTATTCAGAGTAATGCTTATCTGTCCAAAATTGGGAGTACTACGTCAGAGAGAGAACTGTAACCAGGAAAGAATCGCTATAAGGGACTTAATTAATAAAGCCACAGCTACAGATTAATACCCTTCAACCTAAAAATGGGATCGGATGGGGCATCTCATATACCTTACTGAATAATCCCATTGCTTTTTACCTAAAATAAAGAATTATAAATCCGGAATCTTGCCTGTTTGGTGTCATGTAGTTGCATGGGGGATCGGAAGCAGAGCAGTCTGGCAAAAGGTAATGAACAAACTCAGCAGCCTCCATGGGGGTGCTGCTACTTTTGGAGGTTCCCACTGAGATTTGCCTTTGCTGTCAGCCACTGGCCGCTGCCCATAGCAACCGAACTGGATTTTTTTTGTTTGCCATTCAATTACGGGTGTACAGTGGGGACGGAAAGTATTTAGACCCCCTTAAATTTTTCACTCTTTGTTATATTGCAGCCATTTGCTAAAATCATTTCATTGTTCATGTTCATTTTTTTTCCTCATTAATGTACACACAGCACCCCATATTGACAGAAAAACACAGAATTGTTGAAATTTTTGCATATTTATTAAAAAAGAAAAACTAAAATATTATATGGTCCTAAGTATTCAGACCCTTTGCTGTGACACTCATATAATTAACTCAGGTGCTGTCCATTTCTTCTGATCATCCTTGGGATGGTTCTACACCAAGGGTCTCAAACTGGTGGCCCTCCAGCTGTTGCAGAACTACAAGTCACATCATGCCTCTCTGCCTGTGGGAGTCATGCTTGTAACTGTCAGCCTTGTAATGCCTCGTGGGACTTGTAGTTTCACAACAGCTGGAGGGCCGCCAGTTTGAGACCTCTGTTCTACACCTTCATTTGAGTCCAGCTGTGTTTGATTATCCCTTTCATGACTAATGCTGGCCATACACTATACAGAAAATCGGCCGAACACATTTTCGAAAAACGAACGTTCGACCGCAAACGATCGTGCCATCATGTAATGACCGATAAATTGTTCAGTGGACATGAATAAATAATTTTTTGTTCGTTTTTTTACATATACCTAGTGCAGACAATTTGGAGGGAAACACATTAACCTTGCAATTTATCGTATGTTCGGGTGAAATTTTCCAAACTTCCCGTTCGTTTTTTTCCCACAAAAATGTCACAAACGATTATCGATTTGTGCCCATTAACTTGCCGAAAAACGAACAAAGTGTCTATACGAACGATTTTTCGGCCGATTTTTCGTATAGTGTATGGCCAGCATAAGCCTATTTTTAAAATTTGGTGTTTACAAGTTAAAATCCATATTTTTTGCTAGAAAATTACTTAGAACCCCCAAATATTATATATATTTTTTAGCAGAGAATCTAGAGAATAAAATGGAGATTGTTGCAATATTTTATATCACACGGTATTTGGGCAGCGGTGTTTTTAACGCAAATTTTTGAAAAAGGGTCACTTCCATGAATTTTTAAAAAATCAAAACATTAAAGTTACCCCAATTTTTTGTATAATGTGAAAGATGATGTTACGCCGAGTAAATAGATACCAAACATGTCATGCTTTATAATTGCACGCACTCGTGGAATGGCGACAAACTATGGTAGCTATGAATTTCCATAGGAGATGCTTAAAATTTTTTTTACGGTTACCTGGTTAGAGTTACAGAGTAGGTCTAGGGCTAGAATTATTGCTCTCGCTCTGACGATCACGGCAATATCTCACATGTGTGATTTGAACACCGTTTACATATGCAGGCGCGACTTCCGTATGCGTTTTCTTCGCTGCGCGAGCTCGCGGGGACGGGGGCGCTTTAAAATTTTTGATTTTTTTTATTTTATTTATTTTTAAACTTATAAATTGTGTTTAAAAAAATATTTTTTTTTTAGTTTTTTACAGTAATAGGTGGTGACAGGTACTCTTTATGGAGGAATCGGGGGTCTAAAAGACCCCCGATCCCTCCTCTGCACTTCAAAGTATTCAGATCGCTGAAAACGGCGATTCTGAATACTGTGTATTTTTTTAAATTCGGCGCCATTGGCAGCCGAGTAAACGGGAAGTGACGTCATGACGTCGCTTCCGCGTTTACATTGAGAAGGCTGGAACGAAGCTGCCCACAGCTTCGCTCCAGCCCGCCCACAGCCGCCGGAGGCAGCCAATTGGACCCTGGGCCTCCCGATCGCACTGGAGGCCCGGTAAGAGCGGCGGGAGGCAGCGGGAGGGGGGCGTCCCCTCCCGCTCCTCCGGTATAACAGCCGAGCGGCTTTTAGCCGCATCGGTTGTTATATACGGATAGCCGATCGCCCGCTCGAAACAACAGTACTGGGATGATGCCTGCAGCTGCGGGCATCATCCCGGTATAACCCCCGAAAGCCGAGTACGCACATCTGCGTACGGTCGGCGGGAAGGGGTTATACTGATTTTACTGGAAAGTGGAAAGCCACACACCTGTCTATATAAGACCCTACAGCTCATGGTGCATGTCAGGGCAAATGAGAATCATGAGGTCAATGGAACTGCCTGAAGAGCTCAGAGACAGAATTGTTGCAAGGCACAGATCTGGCCAAGGTTACAAAAAAATTTCTGCTGCACTTAAGGTTCCTAAGAGCACTCCATAATGCTTAAATGAAAGACGTTTGGGACGACCAGAACCCTTCCTAGAGCTGGCCGTCCGGCCAAACTGAGCTATCATGGGAGAAGAGCCTTGGTGAGAGAGGTAAAGAAGAACCCAAAAATCACTGTGGCTGAGCTCCAGAGATGCAGTCGGGAGATGGGAGAAAGCTGTAGAAAGTCAACCATCACTGCAGCCCTCCACCAGTCAGCGCTTTATGGCAGAGTGGCCCGACGGAAGCCTCTCCTCAGTGCAAGACACATGAAAACCCACATGTAGTTTGCTAAAAAAACACCTGAAGGACTCCAAGATGGTGAGAAATAAGATTCTCTGGTCTGATGAGACCAAGATAGAACTTTTTGGCCTTAATTCTAAGCCGTATGTGTGGAGAAAACCAGGCACTGCTCATCACCTGTCCAATACAGTACCAACAGTGAAGCATGGTGGTGGCAGCATCATGCTGTGGGGGTGTTTTTCAGCTGCAGGGACAGGACGACTGGTTGAAATCGAGGGAAAGATGAATGCGGCCAAGTACAGGGATATTCTGGACGAAAACCTTCTCCAGAGTGCTCAGAACCTTAGACTGGGCCGAAGGTTTACCTTCCAACAAGACATTGACCCTAAGCACACAGCTAAAATAACGAAGGAGTGGCTTCACAACAACTCCGTGACTGTTCTTGAATGGCCCAGCCAGAGCCCTGACTTAAACCCAATTGAGCATCTCTGGAGAGACCTAAAAATTGCTGTTCACCAATGTTTACCATCCAACCTGACAGAACGGGAGAGGATCTGCAAGGAGGAATGGCAGAGGATCCCTAAATCCAGGTGTAAAAAACTTGTTGCATCTTTCCCAAAAAGACTCATGGCTGTATTCGATCAAAAGGGTGCTTCTACTAAATACTGAGCAAAGGGTCTGAATACTTAGGACCATGTGATATTTCAATTTTGCTTTTTAAATAAATCTGCAAAAATGTCAACAATTCTGTGTTTTTCTGTCAATATGTGGTGCTGTATGTACATTATTGAGGAAAAGAAATGAACTTAAATGATTTTAGCAAATGGCTGCAATATAACAAAGAGTGAAAAATTTAAGGGGAAGGGGGGTCTGAACACTTTCCGTGCCCACTATATATATATATATATATATATATATATATATATATATATATTCACAGTAGGGGACCTAATAATACCGCAAAACATTAAAACTCTAACCCATAAAATGAGTAAATAACAATACCCCAATGCCATATATGTACCCCCCCTTCCCCTTGCTTGGAGTACTGAACACCGCATTCTATAGAAGAGATCAGTATATTTTGCACACAGAGGTGGTCTGACTCCAATTGCACATTTTAAATAGCTAAAAAACAAGTTTTTTAGGCATGCCACCACATATGTGGCACATATTCATGGGCTGGAGACCAGAGATTCCCCTATGGCGGGATTTTTAAAGGCACTACCATAAAGTAGAGTATAGGTAAAATATATACTTTTATTGCATAGCCAAAAATGAAAAATAGCAAAATATATTCAAATCAATACAAACAATATATACAAAAAATGCAAAAAAAATACATATGGAGCAAAGTACATGTGGTTATGAATACAGATGGAGGTATAGTGGAAAAAGGACCATAGGTCAAAGTTGATAAGTCTCACTGAACCGACGCGTTTCAGAGAATCCTTCATCAGGGTTCACAAAGTGAGTGTTAACATCTGGGGGATTACAAAGTCAAAGGGATAATTAACATCACATATAGATATAATGAAGGCCCCCCAAAAAAAAAGCAAAGCAAAAACAAATCTACATATAAACCACACTTACTTCCAAAATACAAATGCTACATAGGTATCCATAGCATAAAAACAGCTTCACGAAAGTCTCCAGACAGTGTACACTTGAAGATAGACTAGAGAGTATCTCTCCTTAGTAGTGTAGCGGATAATTGGTGTGCCAGGGAGAAAGAAGTACCCCAAATGGCGCTGAAAATCGCCGCACCCAAAAACTGGGTGCGGCGTTTGTGTGCAAGCTGGGGTCCAAGCGGCTGTGGACCTGAGGACAGAAACACAACCATGTAACGGATGGAGGTGAGGAGTGTTGAGGAAAAGGTAGCAACTGGTTAAATCAATAATGTCTATTCCTAAAGGATGCAGGAGGGTGAGGTTTATATGAAAAAGCCAGTAAAAGGGAACATACTGTAACGGATGAAGGTAAGGAGTGTAGGGAAATAGGTAACAACTGGTTAAATCAATAGTGTCTATTCCTAAAGGATGCAGGAGGGTGAGGTTTGTATGTAAAAGCCAATAGAGGGGAACATACCTGTTACCAAGATTTGAAGGTATGACCTTCAGCTTGTCAGGTAAAAAGGGAAAGGGACTGAGGGTCTGGGCTTAGAACCAAACAGCTGTAAACAGATGGAGGAACTCAATTAGAACAAACAAGAATGAGTCTAATATGGGCAGAATTCATGGGCTGGAGTATACACTAAAAAGCATAACAGGCTTCCCAGCATATCCATCATATCTATGCTGTTGTCTGTGCACACATACTAAAGCACATCACAGGCTTTTAGTAAATAAAGTGAGAGTACATTTTGGTTGTCCTGGCACAATCAATAATGATGCATAATGCATAATGTTTAGTAACTAATACTGACCATTCACCTATAGATTTTCATTCGAAAAATTTTGTTTTAAGAACACTTGTTACATTTTTTAATTGTTAGTGGAGTCCAATAGTTGTTCATTTTTGACCACAGTGACAAGAAAATTCGAAAGAGCAGGATGGAAAATTGTTCTCAAACTAACACATTTTAAACAGTGTATGCGGTTTTTGTTTGGGAATTACATTCATCCTAAAATTGACTGTCGAAAGTGCATTACATTTTTGAACAACATTTGTCCAGTCATCAAATGTACAAAAAAATCACAATGTAAACAGAGTTGCCGGATATCGGCAGTACTTTCATGTAGAGGAGAGGAGAGCCAGTAACACCCAGTCCTGACAGGGGACATGCACACAGATAATCAGGGCATCAGGGCAACCCCATCAGAGACAATCAGTGCCATCAATGCTGCCCATCAGAGACAATCAGTGCCATCAATGCTGCCCATCAGAGACAATCAGTGCCATCAATGCTGCCCATCAGAGACAATCAGTGCCATCAATGCTGCCCATCAGTGCCCATCAGTGCTGCCTATCAGTGCCTCCTCATCAGTGCCCCCTATCAGTGCTACCTATCAGCGCCCATCTGTGCCACCTATCAGTGCCTATCGGTGCCCATCAGTGCTGCCTATCAGTGCCCATTAGTGTCACCTATCAGTGCCCCGTAGTTCCTATTAGCGCCACCTATCAGTGCCCATCAGTGCTGCCTATCAGTGCTGCCTATCAGTGCCTCCTCATCAGTGCGCCCTGACAGTGCTACCTATCAGTGCCCATTTGTGCCATCTATCAGTGCCTATCAGCGCCCATCAGTCCCACCTATCAGTGCCCATTAGTGCTGCCTATCAGTGCGCATTAGTGCCGCCTATCAGTGGTGCCTATCAGTGCCCATCAGTGCTGCCCATCAGTGCCTCCTAGTCAGTGCCCCCTATCAGTGCCACCTATCAGTGCCCAACAGTGCCACCTATCAGCACCCACCAGTGCTGCCTATCAGTGCCGCCTATCAGTGCCTATTAAGGCCCATTAGTGCCGTCTATCAGTGTCCACAAGTGTCGCCTATAAGTGCTGCCTATCAGTGCAGACTCATCAGTGCTGCCTCGTCAGTGCCCAAAAGTGCTGCCTATCAGTGCCAATCAGTGCAGTCTCATCAACGCAAATCAGTGATAGAGAAAAATTACTTAGTTGCAAAATTGTATAACAGAAACTAAGAACAAGTTTTATTTTTCAAAATGTTCCATCTTTTTTCGTTTGTTTAGCAAAAAATAAAAAACCCAATGGTTAAAATAAATGCCACCAAAAGATAGATGTATCTGTCTCAAAAAAAATTATAAAAATATCATATTGGTACAGTGTTGCATGACCGCGCAATTGTCATTCAAAGTGCGACAGCACTAAAAGCTGAAAATTGGCCTGAGCAGTAAGGGGGTATAAGTGTCCAGTAGGCAAGTGGTTAAAATTCTAACACAAGCTCCATAATTTCTTCTTTGTGTATTTTAATTGACTCAATACACTCGTTTTAGCTCCAATGTTAAAGTAATCCTGTCCTTATAAAATATAAAAATCACAGCTTACAGGCACATTAGCATAATTAGCCATATTCAATTGAAATATTATAATATAATATTATTATATTTCTGAAAGCATTTTCAATACTATTGTTTATCTAATAAAAATCTATTTCCACAAGCAGGTGATAAAAATTGTCCAGCATTGTTTAAAGCAGTATTAAATGCAAAGCCAAAAATGTAATATATTGCAGCTTACTAATCATTAGATGTGGTGGCTGCATTAGTTTTCTTTTTTGGGGGGCTTTTTCCCCTTTTTTCGACTGGTGATCTGGCCAGTAACACACCTTCTGTATTAGAATGCCCCCACTTTGGATGAAGGAGAACAGAGGGCGCCTTTGAACAGCAGCATTGTCAGCCTGCGTGGAGGGGAGTGTTATGCCGCGTACACACGACCGGTTTTGCCGTCAGAATAAACTCTGAAGGTTTCTCTGATGGAACTCCGACGGAATTCCATTCAAGCGGTCTTGCCTACACACGGTCAACCCAAAGTCCAACCAAAGTCCGACCGTCCAGAACGCGGTGATGTACAGCACGTATGACAGGACTAGAAAAAGGAAGTTCAATAGCCAGTAGCCAATAGCTTCTCGTACTTACTTCAGAGCATGCGTAGTTTTTGGTCCGTCGGAACAACATACAGACGAGCGGTTTTCCCGATAGGAATTGGTTCCGTCGGAAATATTTAGAACATGTTCCATTCCTAGGTCCGTCAGAATTTTCGAAAAGGAAAGTCAGATGAGGCCCACACACGATCGGAATAGACGATGAAAAGCTTCCGTTCCGGACTTTTTCTGTCAGACATTCCGCTCGTGTGTACGCGACTTTAGATGTACTACTAGCAAGTGAAATGCACTAACAAATTGACGCCAAACTTCAGCTAATACTTTATAAACAGTTACAACATACAGTCTTATCCTTTTGGGATAACGTTTTAAAATAAATAAAAGCTGATTATTGCAGGCATTCAGGCAGCTGTTAAATGGTTTGTCTCATTTCTGTAATTGATAGATCTGGAAGAGAGCTTGTTCTTTTGAAAAACAATAGGCTTACTGACCAGATCACCAGATAAAAATAAAAGAAAGAAAGCCAAAAAAGAAAACTAATGCAGCCACCACATCTAAGAATTGATAAGCTGCAATTCAATAAAGGTTTGCTTTTAGGTTTAATACAACTTTAATTAAAGCGGTTGTAGACCGCTGATTTTTAAAAAAAACTGCAAGGCAATGGCATAATGTGCTAGTATGCATTGCATACTAGCACATTATTAAAAATACTCACCTTGGAACGAAGCCCTCCAGCACTGTAAAGTCACTGCTGAGAGGGCTGACATGTTCCCCCGTCTTCTGGGTTCACAGTACCTACAGGTAAGCCTTATTATAGACTTACCTGTAGGTACAAGTGATAGTACAGAGTGGGCAATTAACACACACCCTGCAAATTCCAGAGGCAAGAATCTGTGCATTCCTACAGTTGGAATGCCAGAACTGGAGGTGGTGCGCAAAAACAAAACACCTGTAAATGAAAAGAAAAGTGCATATGAAACACACAAAAAAGTGCACTTAGGGGTTTGTCTCTAGTCCACCTTCTGAAGAGGTAGGCATCTTCCCTGACCTCTCTAAGCTCAAGGCTCCTGACAGGGGTAAGGCTCATCTGTGGTCCATCTAGCCCAAAGACCTGGCAGACCCCTCTCCTCATGGCAAACCAAAGATAACCAAAGAACTGTTGCTGCTCAGCCTACACAAAGCAATGACAGCTATCCATGACTGTTCACACAGCCAGCAATTACCTGCCGTTAGGGACAGATGATGAATGCACCCTTATTTTGGCAAAATACCTTGTAGTTCAGGTCCCTGTAATTCACATTCAGTTTCCAAACTCAGTGCACTACCAGTTGCACTATTTGAAGAAAAAAAGACAGTGTTGTTTTGACAAATATCCATTGCTGTAAGTACTGTATACTTCAAATAAAGGAAACTTACTCTATTTGTACTAGCAGATTTAGATACACTAACAAAGTAAAGCCAAACTCCAGCTAACATTTTATAAGCAGTTACAGCAACAGTTCTGTTGCTTTTGGTATAAAGTTTTTACATAAATAAAAGCTAAAGATTTTAAGCTTGTTCTGTTGAAAAACATCAAACTTACTGCCTAGATCAGCAGGTGAAAATAGAAGAAAGAAAACCTAAAATATAAAACTAATGCAGCCAAAGAATTGGTAAGCTGCAATATAATAAATGTTTAATTTGGGTTTAATATTGCTCTAAGGTGAAAGTATATTTACCCATGAAATGTCATCTGAATTATCTTTAAACATTTTTGGCTTTTTTACTGTGCAGTGCCCAAAACCATAACTGATTTTCAAGATGTGACCTTTTTTTCTTCTCATTTGGAGTGACACCTGTGGAGCTCTGCTCCGCTTGGCCCTTTTGCCCATTCGCCTTGTGGGTCCCCGTACGGACGCCCAAGAGCGTCCATGGGGCCATCCCCACTTTGTGGGGATAGCTACACAGGCCCTCCTGAATCATGGGGGGCACCCATGCACGCCCGCCTTAAGGGGCCACATTTGGCTTGGGGGTTCCGGCTTCCTGCCGTGTTGTGTTCTGTGGCAGTTTGCTCTTTGGGGGTGTTATTCTGCGGATCCCGCCCCTAGGGGTGTGGCTGCGGTTGACTCCCTCTTTGCTCAATGGAGCTTGCCGCAGTCCATGGCACAGCTTGGGATGTTGGACACCCCCCTCGTCCCGCGGGCCCTCCCCTTTATGGCCGCATTGCGTCATCACGGCGCAACGTTTAACATCGCACCTGATGCAATGGGGAGGGGCATATAAGGACCCACGTGGCGGCAGCCATGTTGTTGGGATCCCTGGGAGCCCCAAACCATCAGGACAGGACATCAGGTATATTTCCTTACATCAGTGACTCTGGAAACCACATAGCCTTCACAGTAAATACAATAGTGGTATATCTTTGTTCTATCACTTGTAGACAGCTTACTTTAAGCCTATAAACAGTTGAAAGGGTATCTTTCCCTTCCTCTCTTTGGAGTCACTTTTACCCATGGATGAGTTCTATTTTAAAATGGAGGCAAGTATATTTAGTATGAAATTCCAGCAAAATGGCAGTTTGTGCTCTACTTTGAATGGCAAATGATAGTGCTTTTTGTTTGTATTTTTAGAACTATAAAGTGGTCTCCTATATAGTTAGATCACTGATGTCGTCTGATGGATTCTAAGGCTCCCAGTTTATTTAAATCTAAGGAAAGCTCAGGTTGAGTAAATTTAATCTGTGACAATGATTTTATATTTTTTTTTTATTCTTCTTTGTCTCTACCATCCATATTGGGATGAGTTAAAGAGAATTTACAAGGATATCTTATGTTGGAATTGACAGGTTATACTCTAAGCTGTACTTGACTTTATCCACCCATACCCCTCCCTACGGGAGACCCGCCATATTTGGGCGACTGTGGCTGATCAGATGCATGGCATCACTGGATCTCACTCCTTATTCATTTTTTTATTTCAGTATGGCTCCCACGCTCAGTCAGTGAGGTAGGAACCAACATTTGGGGATGCTCGCCATGTTTCTGATTGCAACCATATGTGTATATCCTATCATTTATATATGATCCCTTTGTATATATATATTTATGGTTGAAGCCCTATGGCCGATACAGATATGAACAACATTTAAACTTAACATAAGACTTACAACAAGAAATGGACCTGAAGTGTGCCCTGGTCTGATGGACGGTATACCAAAATAAGGGGTCATACCCAAGGTTTAGAAATGGATGTTGTGAAGAGAAATTGATTTGAGAAATGCCCTGAAAAGGGGATGGGAGGATGGGTATCGCGCACAGGAAACCGACCAAGAGCACAGGCGAACGGCCTGGTTAAATACCCCCCGAGCTCCTCCCATAAATTCAGGCCACCATACTGGCCTTCTTACTTATGGTTGAAGCCCTTTGGCTGATATGGATATGGACAACATTTAGACTTAACATAAGACTTACAACATGAAATGGACCTGAAGTGTGCCCTGGTCTGATGGACGGTATACCAAAATAAGGGGGCAAAAACATTCAGGTAGGGGTATAGTTTTTATTAGCTTAAGTTTATTTATTGAGCAAGTTTGCTGAATGCCTGTGCCATCTCCACTTGTGGATTGGGGATGTACCTGGCGAAGCAGGCAGACTTCCACCTGCCTAGTCTCCTAATGACGTGGTCTGGGACCCTGTGGCTGGATGCAGCCAACGCTGCTCCAATGCAGAAGGAGTGACCGGAGTACTGGCTGGGGTTAAGGTGTAAGTTGCGAATAAGAATCCTTACATGTTTCACAAACTGGCAGGCACTCCAGGGTTTGACCGGAAAAGGTAGAAGGGGACTAGAGTCCGACTTTTCGGTCAGGAGTGACAGTAGGCAATTGAGTATGGTAACTGGACACCAGATATTGTTGGTTTTATAGAGGTGGATGCCTACCCCAGAGCCTGCCTGCTGGGTTTTAGAAACTGCAAGGTGGAGAACGAAATGGTCTTGATAGCGAACCAAGTGACGTCTACGTAACACTTGGCCGGTGGGGTTGCTGCAGGTGAACTCGCTAGGCCGCAAGAACCCATAGTAGGCTAGGTATATGGCCGCTTGTAGGACCAGGCTGGGGAGAAGACCAAATGGAGAAGTAGTCAGGATGGTGGACATATCTCTGAAGATGGCACTTGTTATAGGCAGACGTTTGGCATTGACTATCGGTTGTTGTTTCTGGATGCCGCGTAGGATAGCTCGGATCACATGGGATGCGAACAAGGATGGTTTTGCGGGATCTCGTAGAGCCAGAAAATGTTGGATACTAAGTATAGCTGGATAGTATTATGGGATAGGGCCAACTGAGTATGGCAATACGAGATAAAAGCCAGTATGTGCTTGGCGTCTGTGGTTGTTTTCTCGGAGAAGTGTCCAAGGAATTTGTTAAATGCGTTCCAAGCTGTATGGTAAGTTTTGAGCGTGTTGTGGGACAGTGACTGGTTGATGAGCTGGGTCGCTCCGTGTAGATGCTGTTCTAGTCCAGGGTCAGCTGAGACCAAGTGGGGATACGGGCTGACACTGGATCGGCTCCAGGGATCTGCTGAAAAAAGGAGGTATAGTTAAGGCGTGACAGTTTGCTGCGAGATTGCACTTGCCCGGAATGAATAAACAGCGGATATCAAATTGAAGTTGTAAAGACAGTTGTACCAGCCTGCGCAGGAAGGACATAACCGAGAGGGACTTGGACCTGCCTTTGTTAATAATATCTGCCGTGGCCTGGTTGTTAGTGGTGAAGGCCACAGTTTGTCCTGTCCAGATATGACCCCAGAGCTGTGCGGCTGCCACTATCGGGTAGAGCTGAAAGAGAGAGGATGTTCGGGTAAAACCAGGAATTAAAAGTATCTCAGAAGGCCAGGGTTCTGCGGACCAATGGTGGCCAAAAATTGAAGCGAAGCCTGTGGAGGCTGTGGCATCTGTCACTACCTGTGGTGATAGGGATGATATAGAAGGTATAAACAAAGATTTACCATTCCAGGTGGAAAGGAACTCGTCCCACATAGATAGGTCCGCTACTGCTGCGGTGTCCAAGTTGCCTGTGAGAGAAAGACCAGGAGACGTGACATAGAGGAGCGACCCTGGGGGACATTAACTCGGCCTAGTCATGATTTCTTTTGTTGCTTGACCTTGCATAAATTCCTCGGATGTGCCCTATGGCATAGGGTGCAGGTGTGGAGCAGGCGGCATTGGCTGAAGTTGCACGAGCCATAGTTAAAATTGTTGCAGATTGCTGCTCCTCCTATGGTCAGAACAGGGCATCCAAAATTGGCCTGGGATATGGCTTTGGGTGACTTGTTTCTTTGATACGATGTCCTGTCTTTGGGGTCGAAAGTTGGTTGATCGGAACCTAATGAGTGTGACATTAAATTCAAGTTTGTTTCTTTTCCTAAAATAGGCATACATACCCAGGTTGTGCTTTTTTTCATTTTTTTTTTTTGGGTGGTGTTTTTTTTTTTTTTTTTACCTGGGGGGCATATCGTCCAACCTGGTGCAGGGTGGACCTACTGAACTTGACTGACCTGGAGGAGAAATGAAAGATGACAACTGGTGGAGGGTTTGACTACCTAACATGGAGAAGTGATTTGTAATGTGTTTAAGCGACCGGTGCATGAATTTGAAATAAAATTAGTGAAATGTTTATGCCTTGATGGAGGCACGAATCGATGTGCCGTGACTGCAACAAACTTTTGAATCGAACTGTGAGGCACGGTATGAAATGAGGCTACCGGGATGAAACGATGTCTGTCAGATGCCCCTAGGATTCAATTGGGTCGCAGCATGTGACAATGAAATGAATGAAATGTTTGCCTTTAGAGTGAAATAAATAAAAACGTCTTGCCATGAAAGAGGCACGAATCGGTCGTGCCGCAGCTGCGGCTGACAGCGAACCGGACTCTGGAGCATGTATTGAAATGAGGCAAAAGAAGAAACACTAATGCCCACCAGAACGAATCGGTGCATCTCGGATGTGACTGGATTTGGATCGGAGCGCGGTACGTAACAGTAAAATGAATGAAATGTTTTGCCCTGACAAAGTTTTCTTTTTTTTTTTTTGCCATGACATAAGTACGGATCGGTCGAATCGCAACTGCGACTGACAACGACCGGATTCTGGAGCATGTATTGAAATTAGGCCAAAGACAACTGGGGCACACTGGAACGAATTGGTGCATCACGGATGCGACTGGATTCGAATCGGAGCGCGGTATGTGGCAGTGAAATAAAATTGATTGCCATGACAGAGGCACGATCGGTCATGCCGCTATTGCGACTGACAACGAACAGTACTGAAATGGGGCTAAAAATACCTGGGGCACGCCGGTACGAATTGGTGCATCTTGAATGCGATCGGATTCATATGGAAACGTGATACGTGACAGTGAAATGATGTGCCATGACAGAGACCTGAATCGGTGAGCCGCAACCTGCGACTGGCAACGAACGTGAGTCTGGAGCATGTACTTAAATGAGGCCGTAAACAACTGGGGCACACCGGAACGAATTGGTGCATCGTGGATGTGACTGGATATGAATCGGAGCGCAGTACATGAGAGTGAAATGATTGAAATGATTAAAATGGTTTGAAATGGTTTGAAATGTTTTGAAATGATTTGAAATGGTTTAGCCTTGATATGGCATCGATCGGTGTACAGAAAATCCACGAGTGACATTGATTTCTCTGTGGAGCATAAAACAGTAAGATACGCCTAAACGAAGCGGTGTCTTCGCGTCGGTGTGAGGTACGTAAAAACGGAGAAATGTTTAGTATGATAACGTTGCGAGTGATTGGCAGACGTTGTGGCTATGTGTAGGGTTTTACGAATGATTCGTAAGTTTGATATCGAGGTTTAGTGACAAGATATCTAACAATGTGTGAAATGAAAAGTCAACTGAAAACCCTACCTGCGAGCCAGACGCATTGTACGTTACTGTGAACGGAGACGAGAGCCTCGAAAAACTTTGAATGCGGGAACTCACGGACGCTGAGTTTTCGAAGAGTCGGCCTATTGACGTGGTATCGCGCACAGGAAACCAATGAAGAGCACAGGCGAACGGCCTGGTTAAATACCCCCCGGGCTCCTCCGATAAATTCAGGCCACCATGCCTTCGTACATATATTGCTAATTTTTGTTCTTTCTTTCATGATAAGTTTGATTGATGTGTTTGTCCATAGCTTTAGTAGATGAAACTCCATGTTTTTTCCTGAAGAAGACATATGGCGAAACATGTAGAATTTTGAACGTGGATACAGTGAATCAATATTACCAATAAGGTGTTTTCATACACCTATGGATATGGTTGTATTGTACACATCGGTTGTATGATATTGTTCATATAAATAAAAAATTATATATTTTTATAATTATTGTCTATGTATTTATACTTTAGCGCACCCATAAAGTCCCATATCTCCCAATTTCTTGTTTTTTGTATAACATATAAGGGATGTTGGTGCCATACTTAATGAAATCATTGATACTGGGCTCTGACCACATATTTTTCTATATCTGCTTTTCCTACCTCCTTCTCAGTGTTGCTCAGGGATCACTGTGCTCTTTATGGCATTCACTTTGGCTGCTTCTATCATCTTCTTAATGCTTGCTCTGGGATCAATGTGGCATGCTGTTTTTCATTTCAGTCTGTTGCTTTGCTCTGTTTCTATGGGGATTGCTGCCCAGTCAGACCAACCATTGCTTTTAAGGTATAGGGATTAGGTAAGTAGTGAAGATATTGAGAAAAAGAGAGCCAATATCTACAGCCCTGTATGGACCTCAAGATGGAGGGAGGCCTCTAAAGGTCAAGACAAGTCACCATCTAAGAGTAGACATCTAGGCAATGTTGATCAAGGTCATCATCTCATCTCTCATCATCATTGCTCCCTGTCTTTAAAACATCACTATTTACCAGCCCTAATAGTTGCTGCATTTGTGGTGGAAAGTCATTGCCTGACAAGCTAGTATGTCAAGTCTTCCTGGAGCAAGCAGCATACAGCTCTGCAAGGACCTCAAGATGAAGGGAGCCCTCTAAAGGCCAGAGCAGTTACCATTTAGGCACAGACATCCAGGCAATGTTGATCAAGGTCATTATCTCACCTCTCATTATTATTGCTCACCATTTACAAACACCGCAGGTTACCAGCCCTAATGGTTGCTGCACTTGTGGTGGAAAGTCATTGCCTAACAAGCTAGTATGTCAAGTCCACTTGGAGGAAGCGAAAGCTGACAAAGAAGGGGATGTCAGGAAAGTAACAGCCTTGATTAAAGGATTGGCCAAGGAGTTACATGAAGCCTGTACTCCTCAGTCAGTAGCTGAATTGCCTAGCACTTCCAGCCAGAGCCAAAAGGTGGTGTCCAAATTGGAAAGCTTGTCAGAGGATGAAGGCATTAAAGGGGCCACAAGCTTTGATGTTTGCCTAATAGAGCCTTTTGCAAGGGAAGTTAAGAATGCAATAGCCTGGGGTGAAGTGGAGGAAACTCTCCACAAGGTTAGAAAATACAAATTTCCCTTCATTGAATGACTAGAGGAGTTCATCCAGGAAGAATGGAAGGAGTCAGAGAAAAAGGCCTGTATAAACAACAGGTTATCAAAACTGTATTTCCTGAAAATGCCAAAGATCAACCTGCTGCTGTCTCCTTCGATGGTGGACGCATCATTAATGTGACTGGCAAGATACGTCACCTTGTGGTTACGTTCAAGGAGGCTCTAGTCCGAAAATTAGATCTAGATGTGAAGTGCTCCTACGAACTGTAGCATCTGCAGGTGCCTGCAGACCAGCAATAAGCAGTCCCTGTGCTGAGTGAGTTTAATGGGAGTAATTTTATAATTATGAACCAGCTGCTGCACCTGCTTGGCTCTAATGAGGAAAGTGGCAGGGTCTGCATCCCTTTAGACGTGATTTCCTATTGGGAGTATCTTAACAAAAATGACATTTTTGTTGCAGTGGATGCCAAAAATCTGACTTATATTTTAGTGCAGACATCTAGGAAAATCAGTGAGCCAATGACACAAACAGGAAATTATGTTTCTAGTGGCGTTCTGTACACATTCTGTGTATAAAACAACTCCAAAGAAGCCCTTCTGGAGGAAGTGAAGAGAGACAATGTGGTAACAGCTTTGTAAGAGCTGAAATTGTTGGGAGACTCTGTGGGGGAGGTGTCAGTAGACATCAATTGATGTTTTTCAAGAGCAGTGTTGCCCGCAGTCATGGCAAGGAGGGTGCTATGGCTGAAACCATGGTCGGCGGATCTAGCCTTTTAAAAAAAACTGATGCAAGATACCAGACGACAGATCCAATCTATTTGGGAGTAGACAAGATACAGCCATCTCAAGGGTGACCACTGGCAGGTCAGAGCGGGTATCATCTGACAAAAAACAGAAAAATCAGAAAGGTCCAGCATTCAGGCGGCAACTCCCAGGAAGATACGAGGGGACAAAATCCTACAGACTGGAAAAAGATTACCAAAGGAACTGGAGAAGTACCCAGTCTTCATTGTTGAAGCCTTAAAAATCTAAGGCACCTGTCCTGGGAGATCAGCAAAAGCCCTTTTAAGGGTGCACTTATCCAGGGGGTGCCTGTGTCAAGCTTTGCACACTTACCTGGATATAAAATATTCAGGATCAGTGGGCCATATCAGCTATATTGGTGTGACATTGGTGGAAGTTTAAGGGATGTCCACCTTCTGATCTCTTCCAGCCAGCTAGGCTACTGGATTTGATTGAAAAGTAAAACATTCTAGTGCAGTTTGTAGCCCAATTAAATTTAAAAAAATGAGCAATTGTGAAGGTTCCAAGTGCCAAGAGAAGGTGAGGACTCACTTCACCTCTGTTTCAAGTAAAAAAAAAATTGAAATCAGGCAATCTGTGCCCAGTGCCAAAAAACTCTACAAGCACAGATAGTTGGAGTCGTGCAAGATAGAGAATAGGGATGAGCCGAACACCCCCGGTTCAGTTCGCACCAGAACATGCGAAAAGGCAAAAAAATTGTACGAGCAAGTGAACACCGTTAAATACTATGGGACACGAACATGAAAAATTCAAAGTGCTAATTCTAAAGGCTTATATGCAAGTTATTGCCATAAAAAGTGTATGGGGACCCAGGTATGAATGAATGCTAAAAAAGTTTTAAAAACGGACGTTTTTTCAGGAGCAGTGATTTTAATAATGCTTAAAGTGAAACAATAAAATGAAATATTTCTTTAACTATCGTGCCTGGGGGGTGTCCTTAGTATGCCTGTAAAGTAGCTAATTTTTCCCATGTTTACAACAATACCACAGAAAAATGACATTTCTAAAGGAAAAAAAGTAGGGTTGCGGAAATTAATGATTAATTCCTTGATTAATCGTTAATTTTTTGGATTGATCAAAATTCTTTTGATCGGTACTCACCTCTCCGCCAACTTCCAGGTCTTCAGGGAGTTCTGTCGGAGATCCGGTGACGTCACGGACATCAACGTTACCGGACTCCTCCCCCCTTCCCCAAGTGCCTCCGTCTGCTAACGAAGGGAAGGGGGAGGAGTCAGGTGACGTCGATGTCCTTGACATCAGTGGACAGCCTGGACAGTGATGGTAAATATGGATGTGGTTAACTGGGATCATTCAGTGAGCTAAGTGTAGGCAAATTTGATAACCTCCGTTTTTAACATTGTTGTCCTTAGAGGCTGATAAGCTGTGATATTTTTGCCGTGTGGATCGGCTTCTACTGTTGCCATGATGGCGGCGCTTGCTTTTGATTGACGTGTGACGTCCTAGCCATGCCCCGCTATGTCTGGCTTCGGCCGTTGCCATAACAACGGTGCTATTTAAATAGACTGTAGGGTGATGCCGTAGCCCCGCCCCGCTGAGGAAGCTCTGAGGAAGTTCTGATTGAGCGTAACGCGTATGGGGGAGGAGCTACGCATGACGTCACCCGCTGCTGCCCTAAGGAACTAACATGTTTATCGGCTTTACATGCTGTGTTTTTATCATCTTTATGCGAGTAGTTTGTGTTTGAACACAAAAATTAAATCTTATACTTAAGCGGTAAGCACTTACATCTTTTCTTTCTACCCAATTAAAGTTAAACTAACTTTCTACGTTTTTCTTAAAGTTTATAAAAAAAAAATTACTTACGTCAGTGCTATAGTTCGAATTTAAAACGTATTTGTGTGAACTGTGAAGTTAAGTCATGGATTGTGAAAACTAACTAGCGTCGGGTGATTGTATATAGTGTATACCACATTTACCACTGACAAATGCAGAGTTGCAATGCAAGAAGATCAGCTAAAAGTAGTTGGATCTGTATGTGCGTTATAATTAATCTAAATCAGTTGATTAATCGATTTTAAAAAATCGATTAATCAAACACGAAAATTTTAATCAGTAACAGCCCAAAAAAAAGTAATTCAAAACTGCGGCTGTAATGAATTGTCGGATCCCGGCCAATATAGATAAAAATCATTGAAAAAAATGACATGGGTTCCCCCCCGCCAATCCATTACCAGGCCCTTTGGGTCTGGTATGAATATTAAGGGGAAGCCCGCACCAAAATTTTTTAAAAAAATGTGTGGGGGTCCCCCCAAAATCCATACCAGTCCCTTCAGGTCTGGTATGGATTTTAAGGGGAACCCTGCGCCAAAATATAAAAAAAATGGTGTAGGGGTCCCCCAAAAATCCATACCAGACCCTTATCCGAGCACGCAACCTGACAGGTCTCAGGAAAAGGGGGGGCGCCCCTCCTTCTGAACAGTACCAGGCCACATGCCCTCAACATGGGGAGGATGCTTTGGGATCCCCCAAAGCACCTTGTCCCCATGTTGATAGGAACAAGGGCCTCATCCCCACAACCCTTGCCCGGTGGTTGTGGGGGTCTGCGGGCAGGAGGTTTGACAGTATCTGGAAGCCCCCTTTAACAAGGGGACCCCCAGATCCCGCCCCCCCATGTGAATGGGTATCAAGTACATTGTACCCCTACACATTCACTAAAAAAAGTATCAAAATGGTAAAAATGACAGTAGACAATTTGGGGCTTTATTAAAAAATAAAAACTGTCCCAAGATGTCCATTCATCTTCGATCACAGCGTCGGACAACCCGAGAAAAAAAAAAACGCAACAATTCCGCCTCCTTAAAAGCCATGGGAGGCTCCCGCCGACTGAGAGGAAGGCAGAGTCATCTGTATATGTCACCAGGTGGCCCCGCCTTGCTCTAACATCACGTGGCGTGAGAGGGGGTGGGGTCACCCGTTTACATCACCGGGTGGCCCCTCCCTCAGCTATATAACTGCTGTAATCGCAAAGAGGCTTCAGCCAGTGGGAGCCTCCAATGGAGGCGGAGTTGTTGCTTTTTTTTTCTCGGGTCCTCGGACACTGTGATTGAAGATGAATGGACATCGTGGGACAGTTTTTATTTTTTATTTTTCTATAAAGGACTTGTCCCAAATTGTCTACTGTAATTTTTACCATTTTGACACTTTTTGGTGAATGTGAAGGGGTACAATGTACTCGATAACCATTCACATGGGGTGGATTTTGGGGTTCCCTTGTTAAAGGGGGCTTCCAGATTCCTATAAGCCCCCTGCCCGCAGACCCCCACAACCACTGGGCAAGGGTGGTGGGGTTGAGGCCCTTGTCCCCATCAATATGGGGACAAAGTGCTTTGGGGGGGCCAGTGCTCAGATAAAGATCTGGTATGAATTTAAAAGGGGGACCCCTACGCCATTTTTTTTACATTTTGGCGCAGGGTTCCCCTTAAAATCCATACTAGACCTGTAAGGCCTGATATGGATTTTGGGGGGACCCCTACGCCATTTAAAAAAAAATGGCTCAGGGTTCCCCTTACTATCCATACCAGACCTTGAGGGCCTGGTATTGATCCTCAGGCTTTTTTTTTTTTTTTGGTGCGGGGTTCCCCTTAATATTCATACCAGACCCAAAGGGCCTGGTAATGGACTGGGGGGGAACCCATGCCATTTTTTCAATGATTTTTATCTAGATTAGCCAGTATCCGACAAAAGAACTATTTTAGGGACTTAGAAGCTAAATTGAGGAAAAGGACCTCCAAGGTAGTATTCTCAGGAATACTACCGGTACATCAAGCCACACCAGAAAGGCAGAGGGAGATTAGGGAAGTAAACAAGTGGCTGAAGAGCTGGTGTAGTAAGGAGGGGTTTGGGTTCCTGGAGGACTGGGCCGACTTCTCAGCCGATAACCGGTACTATAGAAGGGACGGACTGCACCTAAATGAGGAGGGTGCAGATCAGCCGGGAATGAAGATGGCCAAAAAGTTAGAGGGGTTTTTAAACTAGGCGATGAGGGGGAGGGTTCAGAGGTAGAGATAGTCAGCACGGAACATATTACAGAGGGTAGTATTGGGGGCATTAGTGGTAGGTTGACCAAAGCACATAAACCCAAGGTAAGTATAAAAGCAAGTCCTAGTTGAAATCTCAGAACACCCAATAAGAGGATAATATGCGACCGGTCTAATCTACGTGGCATGTTCACCAATGCCAGGAGCCTGGCGGACAAAATGGGTGAACTAGAGATACTGTTGTACGAGGAGGATTTGGATTTTGTGGGAATTTCAGAGACCTGGTTCAACAGCTCTCATGATTGGCTGGCAAACATTCAAGGGTATACCCTTTATTGCAAGGATAGAGAGGGTAAAAAAGGGGGAGGGGTATGCCTATATATCAAGAATAGTGTATAAGTGAATGTGAGAGATGACATCACTAAGGGAGCTAGGGAGGAGGTGGAATCCTTATGGGTAGAGCTCCAAAGGGATGAAGCTAAGGGGAAAATAATACTGGGAGTATGCTATAGGCCCCCTAACCCGATGGAGGAAGGGGAGACAGATCTCCTATCACAATTTGGATTAGCAGCAAGGATGGGAAGTGTTATCATAATGGGGGATTTTAACTATTCAGACATAAACTGGGCAAAGGGAACCACGCATTCATCTAAGGCTCGCCAGTTCCTAAATGTCTTGCAGGACAATTTTATGGGTCAGATGGTAGACACACTAACTAGAAATAAAGTGTTACTGGAGCTACTGATTACCAACAATACAGACCTGATCACGGATGTGGAAATACGGGGCAATTTAGGTTACAGCGATCACAGGTCAATTGGCTTCAGTATAAATCACACAAATAGGAAACATAAGGGGAATACAAAGACACTGAATTTCAAAAGAGCCAACTTCCCTTAACTACGAACCTTGCTAGAAGGCAAAGATTGGGATAAAATCTTAGAAACAAAGAACACGGAGGAGAGATGGGTTTGCTTTAAGAGCATATTAAATAAGGGCATTAGCCAATGCATCCCATTGGTTAATACATTTAATAGAGCGAACAAAAGTCCTGGATGGCTTAACTCCAATGCAAAAATGCATATAAAAGCAAAGGAGAAGGCCTTCAAAAAATACAAGGTTGAAGGATCATCATCAGCATTCAGACTTTATAAAGAATGCAACAAGAAATGTAAGGGTGCAATAAGGACGACTAAGATAGAACATGAAAGACACATAGCGGAGGAGAGCAAAAAACATTCCAAGAAATTCTTTAAGTATGTAAACAGTAAAAAAGGGAGGACAGGCCATAGTGGCCCCAAAAAGAATGGGGAAGGACATCTGGTTACAAAGGATGGGGAGATGGCGAAGGTATTGAATTTATTCTTCTCGTCAGTCTTCACGAGGGAATCAGGGGGCTTCAGTAACCAAAACTGCAGTGTTTATCCTCCTGACACATCGCAGGAAGCACCTCCATGGTTAACAGAGGACATAATTAAAATTAGACTTGGGAAACTTAACATTAATAAATCACCAGGACCAGATGGCTTGCACCTGAGGGTACTTAGGAAACTCAGTCAAGTAATTGCCAGACCATTGTTCCTAATTTTTACTGACAGTCTACTGACTGGAATGGTACCAGCTGATTGGAGAAAAAATTAAAAAGGGCCCCCAGTGGTCCCCCAGGGTTCTTTGCTGGGACCAATCCTATTTAATTTGTTCATAAACGACCTGGAGGATGGGGTAAAGAGTTCCAACTCTGTATTTTCAGACGATACTAAGTTAAGCAGGGCAATAACTTCTACGCAGGATATGGAAACCTTGCAAAAAGATCTGAACAAATTTTTTTTTTTTTTTTTTAATAAATGTTTATTGAAAACTTTTTTTTTTTTTTTTAAGAAGTACAAAAAGACATAGTGGACTTAAGACATTTGAAAAACAGTCTTATAAGTACAAAACAAGTAGGTTTCATAAGACACTAATGTTCATCTAGAAGTAAAAATCAAAGAAGTGTCATCGTAAGAGCTGAGAGGATTAAACAAACATACATAGTCTAGAATCAATCAGCTGTTTAAAATATATATGAACTTAATATTCATACTAGACATTAAGATTGTGACTGAATAAAATTTGTAGTTGAAAAAGAAAAGTAATGGACTAAAAGAGAGACAGAGAGAAAAAAGAAAAGAAAGGAAAGAAAAATAGAGATAGAAAAAAAAAAAAAAAAGGGGGGGTAGAAATGGGGAGAAAGGGGGTGGTGGGGGAAGAAAGAGGGGGGGGGGTTGGCATGCCTGTCGTCATATCCCAAGATGTTAATATCCTGTAGCCTAATAATATGTGGAGGGAAAGTGATTGTGATTTGCGGTCAGAAAAGGGAAAGAACTCTGAGAATAGGTCCAATGAGGCCCAAGAAAAAATTAGGGAGGTGAGCTCATATATGTTGAGTTATAATGTCCTTATAGTGAGTTGAGGATGTGAACACTATCCAAGGTGTCCATGTGAGAGTGTGTCTCTGGGAGGTACCCCTGATGCTATGTGTTATGTCTTCTAGGTGATGAACCTCCGAGACCTTATGCAACCAATTTTGTATAGACGGGATTGTAGGTTGTCCCCACAGTGTGGGGATTAGAGCCTTGGCAGTATTTAATAAATGTGGTATGAGGGAGCGTTTGTAAGTACCTATGGGTTCTTTAGTGGCATGGAAAAGGACAACCCAGGGATCATGGGGAAGATTAATGCCTGTGATAAGTCTTATGAGGTTAATAACACTGATCCAGAAAGGACGGATGAGCGGGCAGTGCCACCAAATATGTGCGTGTGTAGCTTCGTTTCCGCAGCTCCTCCAACACAACGGGGAGCTATCGGGAAACATTTGATGCATTTTAAATGGGGTGTAATGCCATCTAGAAAGAAGTTTATAATTGACTTCTGCCATCTTGGAAGCGGGTGAGGAGACATGAGCGAGTGTTAGGATTTTATCTTTCAAAGTGTTTGTTAGGGGGGAGTCTAAGTCTGATTCCCAATTTGCCAAGAAATGCGGATACCCAGGGTTGGAGAGGTCGGTGAGAGCCTTATAAAACAGAGAGATTCCGTGCAAAGGGAGGTCTTTTGGGTAGAATATTTCTTCTATGCCATTTAAATCTTGTAAACCTCGTAACGGGTGAGGGAGGGAATGTAAAAAGCGTTGTAATTGATGATATCTCCACTTGTCCAAAAAAGTAAATTGTGTGGTTCTGAGAATCTCAGAAAGAGGTTTAATTGTGTTGGCGTGTATAACGTGATGTAGCAGAAGAGGTTCTTCTGGGGACCAGGATTTAAATCCCGGATCCAGTATACCTGGTAGAAAATAGTGGTGATTGAGGAGAGGCATAAGGGGGGAGTCATAAGTCCAGGAAAATTTCCTGCATATGGCATCCCATATATCTAGTGAAGACGTGGTGAGTGTGGAAACATTGTGGGAAGTGTGCCTATGGGTTCTAGGTATCCAGGGGATAGTAGAGAGATCGGTTCCACTCAGAGAGTATTCTAGTTGCACCCATAGTTTTGAATTAATCGCGTATTTCCAGTCTGCCATTCTGGATAATATGACAGCATGATAATAGGTCTTAAAGTTTGGGAGTGCCAGTCCCCCAGAGCATTTGGAGCGGAAGAGAACGTCTCTGGATATTCTGGGGCGACTGTTCCCCCAAACAAATCGGGAAATCATTGCTTGTAGAATAGTGAAGAACCCCACCGGGACGCCTAATGGAATCATTTGGAAAGTAAATAATACACGGGGGAGAATGTTCATTTTAATTATGTTAATTTTCCCTAACCAAGAGTGGGATAGATTGGACCACTTTCCTAGATCCGCTCTGATGCTGTTTAATAACGTAATGTAATTGTATTTAAAAAGAGAGCGTAGTCTAGGTGTGAGGTATATACCCAGATACTTCATGTGGGTCTGTTCCCATCTAAATGGGAAGAGGGGCTTCAAAGAGGTCGCTTCTGCCCTAGGGAGGTTAATATTGAGGATTTCCGATTTGGAGAGGTTTATTTTGAAATTTGATATCATCTGGAAGGTAGAAAATGCTGACATTAAGTTGGGCAGGGAGATACGCGGTTGTTGAATGAAGAAGAGTATATCGTCAGCATAAGCAGCGTATTTATGAGTTCTACTTCCTACCTGGATACCATGTATATTAATATTGCGTCTAATTGTGGCTAGGAATGGTTCTAAAGTGATAGCAAAGAGGAGGGGGGAGAGAGGACATCCCTGCCTAGTGCCGTTGTGTAGGGTGAAGGGATCACTCAGTGAGCCGTTTATGCGAATTTGCGCAGATGGAGCGGAGTATAGTGAAGAAATGCGATGGTACATCTTCGGGCCCAAACCAAAATGTCGTAAGGTCAACTTAAGATAGTCCCAGTCCACCCTATCAAATGCTTTTTCAGCATCAGTAGAAAGGAGTAGGGTGGGCTGGGCACACCTTTGAACATATTGGATTAGGGAAATTGTCCGTAAAGAATTGTCTTTAGCTTCTCTATGCGGTATAAAACCGGTCTGGTCTGCCGAAATCCAACTAGGTATGAAAGGGAGAATGCGGTTGGCCATTACTTTGGCAAATAATTTAATGTCCGTATTTATCAAAGAAATTGGTCTAAAGCTGCTGCACAGGGTGGGATCCTTACCGGGCTTAGGTATAACAGTGATATGTGCTGAAAGGGATTCTGGGCGCAGGCCTGAGGTTTGGGAAATAGAATTAGCATATGCTGTGAGACGAGGGAGTAGGATATCCTGAAATGTCTTATAATATAGGATAGTAAAACCATCGGGGCCAGGGGCTTTGCCCGATGGGGAGGATTTTAAGGCGGATTGGAATTCTTCAATTGAAAAGTCCTCTTCCAATTCCTTAAGGGCTGACCTAGATAATTTAGGGAGGTTCGCCGCCCTCAAATAGGAGAGGATTCGGGAGCGCCTCTCAGATGGGGGTAAAGGGGCTAAACTGTTCGTAACATTATAAAGATCTGCATAGAATTCTCTAAAGGCTTTAGCTATGTGTGGGGTTGCGTGCACTAATTCACCCGATGGAAGTTTAATTTTAGGGATAAATGACTGTGTTTGTTTCGTTTTAAGGGACCTAGCTAGTAATCTGCTTGGCTTATTACCCCATTCATAAAATTTTTGTGATATGCGGTGAAATCTCTTTTTAGTGTCTAGGTCTAGAAGGGTTTGTAGTTCTTGGCGTTTAAGCGTGAGGGCTTTAAGATGTGCGCTATGAAGTGATAGTTTATGATGTTTTTCAAGGTCAGCTATTTGTTGCAGGACCTGTGCTATTTGATGACCATGCTCCCTCTTCTTCCTAGCACCGAGCTCAATTAAACGTCCCCTAATAGTTGCCTTATGCGCTTCCCAAACCACAGATGGGGAGGTCATGAAGGATGTATTCTCTTTAAAATAATGTTTCAGATGAGAGGCTAACATGGAGACTTCAGTTTGGTTAGATAGGAGAGCTTCGTTAAGTTTCCAGTTATTTGTGGTACGTGATAAGGTGGGCATGGTCATACACATCGTCACAGGTGCGTGATCGGATAGGGTTGCTGTACCTATATGGGCAGATTTGAGGAGAGGAAGATGGAAGTGATCAAGGAATATATTATCTATTCTTGAGTATGATGAGTGTGTTGCAGAGAAATGTGAGTAGTCTTTATCCTTAGGGTGGAGCAGGCGCCATACGTCTATTAATTGATGATCTGAGAGCCTTTTTTTGACAAAAGCTAAACGTTTAAATGAAATGTTAGAGCGGCCCTGGGACGTATCCATTGTAGGGTCGAGGGGCATATTTATGTCACCAGCGAGGACAGTGATGCCTTTAGCAAATTGTGAAAGTTTAGTGAGGGTTTGTGAAAGAAAGGTTGGTTGATTCTGATTTGGGGAGTATATGTTTGCAAACGTGCAAAGGGTGTTACCTATAAAGCCCTTGAGGAAGAGAAAACGACCGTGGTCATCTGTAAGCATTTCCGTTAAACGAAAACATACCCTACTGCTGAAACCAATGGCAACACCCTTAGCTTTGTTAGTGTCAGAAAGACCGTAATACCATTGCGGAAAGTGGGGTGAGGTCAGTCTGACCGGTGTGGTGTGGGTTAAATGTGTTTCCTGAAGGAAGGCAATTGAGCAATTATTACGCTTTAGTTCACGCATCACTTGGTGTCTTTTAGCAGCAACATTAAGGCCTCGTACATTATATGATGTAATTGTCAGAGTTGCCATTGGTGCAGCAGAGAGGCATATCCTACGCTAAAATTCCACGCATGCCAACGTGATGGGGGGAGGGAGAGGGAGGGGTAGAGAAAAAAGGTTTGAGGGAGCAGGAAAAAGGAGAAATAACATACAGAAGAAGCATACAAATAGATCAAAACTAATGTGGGAATTACAAGAAGAACACGCAGAAATCTGCAGTGGTCCCTGAGGGGAGAGAGAGAACAAACGGCCATCTGGAACTCCGGAAAGAGTCCAGGTAAGAAATCCTATAGGCCGCTCGGTCTCACCAACCCCAAAAGGAAGGGGGGGCGGAGGACGCCCCGAGGTGAAAGAGCGGAGGAGCAATAATATGCCCCGCCAACATTCGGCCTGTTGAGAAAGTACATTATAAGTACATAAAATAACATAACATAACATGACATGAGCTCCAGTGAAGAATTTTAGAGAGGGAAGGGATAAAACAAAAAAAAAAAAAAAATGCAAAACAACAATATTCCTTCCCCTTCCTCTCTCCTTTCTCCCACCCTTCCTCCTCTCTTTTCAATTTAACCATTGATAACCAAAAACATTAACAGTACAAACTATAAATGGAACAAAAAAATACCCAAAAGTGGAGAACAGTCGGGTCAAGATCCCTTAAGCCAAAAAGGGCTAAAAAAGAGTTCAGAGGGTCTGACCAGAGTCAAGCAATTATTGAAAAAATGGGCATCAGTATACACAGAGGGGAGAAATCAACAAAAGGGTGGGAGGAGAGGCCAAGACAAGTAGAAAGAGGCATATCTCATCCATGCTTCTGTGCGGATCCGGGGATCGAGGTGTGCTTTTTCTTAGACGGAGTTTTCCGCCATGGAGGGTCAGAGGGGTTTGAAAACTTTGGAACGTGGTCTTGCCAGCTCGAGAGCTCAACTGGAGGAAGATTGAGATCTTGAAGAAAGGTAGGGAGTTCCTCTGGGAAGCGTAGGGTATGAGATCGGCCATTTTTGGTGGCTATCAAGCAGGCTGGGAAACCCCATCTGTAGTTGATTCCATCCGTGCGTAAATGTTCAAGCAGTGGTTTTAAGGCTCTGCGGCGGTCAAGAGTTTCTTTGGACAGATCAGGGAAGATGTTAATGACTGCGCCATCAAAGTCAATGTTAGGGGTGTTGCGAAGTTTTGTCATGATGGCGTTTTTATCCTCAAAGTAGTGCAGACGGCAAATGACATCTCTGGGTTGGTCTGGGTTAGCATTACGAGGGCGCAGTGCACGATGGACACGATCAAATCGCAGAGGGTCAGTGACTGGATTACCCAGAATTGTGTTGAGAATTCCACGGATCGATGGCTCTAGATCATTGTCCCTAGTTGCTTCTGGTAGGCCTCTGATACGTAGGTTGTTCCTACGGTTGCGGTTTTCAAGATCTTCAAGTTTATATAAAGAGGCGCGATGAGCAAACGCTAGCTGGGTGACAGTCTCTTGTAACTCCTTTATGGCAATAGCTTGGGAGTCCTGACGCTGCTCCGACTCCTCCACTCTGGCTAAGAGGTGGGACATGTCAGATCTTACGGCGGTAATTTCTTTCTTAATTGATTTTTCTAAACTGTGAAACATTCCCGCCAGTTCTTTTTTAAGACCACTCATCAGCGATGTCATTTCTGAGCCAATGGGGGATCCTGGGTCCTCCATGAGGTCTGAGCAGTAGGATGAAGCAGGAGAACTTTCCCTTATAGAGGCAGCGTGGGAGGAAGGGGAAACACTCTGACGGGAGATTCTAGCTTGACTGTTACGTGCGCCAGCTAAATATTGCTGAATAGAGCCAGAGACAGCGGAGTGAGGTTTCACCCCTTTTCCGGATCTCTTGCCTATTGCAGAGCGAGTTTTAGGTGTCTTGGCGGGCATAGCTGGAGCTGTAGGGCCGGCAGTTGGACGGGGCTCTGCACGATCACATCAGTTTACATTTGCAAACAGGGGTACAAGTCCGCTGCTGGATAAAATCGGCAAGTGCAAATAAAAAAAAAAAAAAAAAAAAAATAAGTTCCCTTTAATCACTGTGAGGTCTATTGATTGAATAATCTCTGAAGAGGAAGGGGATGTGATGCAGGAGGAGTGAAATAGGGAAGTGAGATGAGATCTGGAGTCTGGTGTAGCAGGTGTAGCAAGATGGCCGCCTACCTCCAGGCACAGGCCGAAGCCGCGGTCTTTCCTAACAGGGATAGCCGGCTGGGTAGCACCCACTCCCCACAGGGCACACAGACCTCCGCACAGGCTTTTAAAGAGCAAACTTCTGGTTGTATGGTGGATGCTTTACACTGCAGCGTGTGGATGTGTAGAGGATGCTTGGTACTCACTGTGAGCCTGAGATGGGGGAGACCGGGCCGGCAGGCCTCAGGATGGCGGCGGGCCACGGCGTTCCGGCCTATAAACACAGGGATCCCTGGCGGTGTTCTACGGATGACCGGCCGATCCCGCGATCCCAGCCACCCAGCAAGCGGTCGACCTCCTGGAAGCGTCCAGACACCTCCTGTATCGGGCAATAGGCAGGAGGCTCGGATCAAACTGCAGGGCCCAAGATGGCGGCTGGTGTCTGCGGCGCGGCCCGTAGGCCCGGAGCGGAGCGGGCGCTCCGGTTCAAAAAAGACCTCTCCAGAGGGGAAGCAGGGGGGATCAGGAGGCAGAGGGAGCGTGATGGGGAGTCACCAGAGTGTAATCGGGCCGGGATGGCAGTGGATTAAGGTTGCCCGAGCAGAGCCCAGCTTCCACACGTCCTCCTCAGTGAACGTCCGGACACGCCCCCCAGATCTGAACAAATTAATGGGGTGGGCAACTACATGGCAAATGAGGTTCAATGTAGAAAAATGCAAAATAATGCATTTGGGTGGCAAAAATATGAATGCAATCTATACACTGGGGGGAGAATCTCTGGGGGAATATATGATGGAAAAGGACCTGGGGGTCCTAGTAGATGATAGGCTCAACAATGGCATGCATTAAAAAGGGGATCAACTCCAGAGATAAAACAATAATTCTCCCACTCTACAAGACTCTGGTCTGGCCGCACCTAGAGTATGCTGTCCAGTTCTGGGCACCAGTCCTCAGGAAAGATGTACTGAAAATGGAGCAAGTACAAAGAAGGGCAACAAAGCTAATAAAGGGTCTGAAGGATATTAGTTATGAGGAAAGGTTGCGAGCACTGTACTTATTCTCTCTGGAGAAGAGATGCTTGAGAGGGAATATGATTTCAATATACAAATACCATACTGGTGACCCCACAATAGGGATAAAACTTTTTCGCAGAAGGGAGTTTAACAAGACTCGTGGCCACTCATTAAAATTAGAAGAAAAGAGGTTTAACCTTAAACTACGTAGAGGGTTCTTTACTGTAAGAGCTGCAAGGATGTGGAATTCCCTTCGGTGGTCTCATCTGGGGGCATTGATAGTTTCAAAAAAACTATTAGATAAGCACCTGAAGGACCGCAACATACAGGAATATACAATGTAATACTGACATATAATCACACACATAGGTTGAACTTGATGGACTTGTGTCTTTTTTCAACCTCACCTACTATGTAACTATCTATGTAATTCATTACAGCCGCGAGAATAAAAGGAACTAGAGTTGTACTGTACCTAGACAACAGTGGAAGAGTAGAATTTTTAGGCTGTCAGTGGAACTTGCAGTATTGATAGTTGCAATTTTACCATTTTGGCTGAGGAGGCTCTAGTGTCTGTCTCGCCTACAGTTGAGCATTGAGTCACCACTGCCTCTGCCAGTGATAACAGATCTGCGCTCTCATGGCCAGTTTTGCCATCCAGCTCCAAGACACTACTTTTGATGGATCTGCAGAAGACTCTCCAAAAACGATGTAAATTGAACACCCCATCAGAAACAATATGGGAAGGAACCCCATGGAGGCGGAAGATCTCTTGAACAAAAATGGGAACCAAAGCAGGAGCAGAAGGGAGACCAGGAGAAGGAACTAAATGAGCAATCTTGGAGAACCGATCAATTACCACCAAAATTACTGTCAGGTCTGCCAGGAGATTCCAACCGTCACTCCACTTTCCTGACGGTAGTCTTGTTATCCCAGTATCAGTTGAAGGAATGGTTGAGATCCTGAAGCCAGTGTAAAGGAACTGCAATAGATGGTGCAAACAGCCTAACAAGGAACCACCAGCAAAAAACTCACGGTTAGTAGAGGCCGAAGACAGTAACCCGGTAGGTGAAAAGACAATCCAAGGCAGCGGACCAAGTCAGAAGTACAGTACATAGGGGTCAATCAGAAGGCAGTGTCAGAAACAGGCAGGCTCGGCAAAGAGAACAGCGTAAATCCAAGGGGTAATCCAAGAATCAGAGTCAGGAACAAGCAAAGTCAGCAACCAGAAACAAATAGCATCCAACAAACTAGCACGAACAGGAACCTAACAAGGATTCTACCAAAAAGCAAGTTCCCTAGTGGTTCAGGCAATAGGAAACCATCTGCGACAACCGGGTCCCAGGATCAAATCCCAGACACGGCCTGACAGTACCCCCCACACAAAGATGCCCCCCAACCTATTTGGGTTTGGATGGGTGCCTATCTAGAATGACTTGACCAGCCGTGGGGCATGAACATCACGAGCAGGCACCCCAGTCCTCTCTGTGATGGAGTAGCCCTTCCAGTCCAATAGATATTGTAATTGCCTACCTGTCGGGAATCCATAATTTTGCTAATTTTATACTCTTGATGGTCATCCACAGAGACAGGCGAAGGAGATCTAGAGGGTAGAGAGAACCTATTCTTAACAAAGGGTTTAAACAAGGATACCTGAAATGTATTGGGTATACGAAGGGGAGGGGGCAAGCGAAGATTATAAGCCACTGTATTGACTTGCTGAAGGATGCGAAAAGGTCCTATAAATCTAGGACCTAATTTGGGAGAGGGCTGCCGCAGCTTAATGTTCTTGGTGGATAACCATACCAGCTGATTAAGACAAAAGCGGGGAGTAGGTTTTCTGCGACGGTCCGCAAACCCCTTGTATCGGTTACAGACTGCAGAAGAACCTTTCTTACGTTCCTCCAGTACTTCAGTAATCTAAATACCATGTTAGCTGCTGCAGGTACCTCTACCAGAGAACACTGGAAGGGAAGAACTCTGGGTTGATACCCAAAGGCAGCTTGGAAAAGGGAACATCTTAGGGAAGAATGCCATTGCGAATTGTGTGCCAATTCAGCTAGAGGTAACATCTCTCACCAGTTGTCATGTTCAGCATTGGTATAAGCCCGTAGGTAGATCTCCAAATCTTGATTGACCCTTTCTGCTTGAATGAAAAGGCCAAATGGCATCATGCGACATTCATAATGCCCTCTACGAGTATTGAAAGCAGTCTTCCCTTCGTCTCATGCTTTGATTCTGATAAGATTATAAGGCAGAACGAAGGTCCAGTTTGGTAAAGATCTTAGATCCTTGAACACAGTCAAACAGCTCAGTAATTAAAGGGAGATGGTATTGATTTTTTACAGTAATTCGATTAAGAGCCCTGTAGTCAACGCAGGGCCTAAGTCCTCCATCTTTCTTCTCCACAAAAAAGAACCCATCCCCCACGGGAGAGGTGAAAGGGTGAAGAAACCCTTCCTTAGACTGTCTTCGATGTACTCTTCCATCGCCTTAGTCTCCGCGCGGCTGAGTGGGTAGGTTCTCCCCTTGGGTAAGGGAACTCCATTTAGCAAATCTATAGCGCAGTCATAAGGGCGGTGGGGAGGGAGAACCTCCGCTTCCTTTTCAGAAAACACATCAGAAAAATCGGCATAGGCCTCAGGTAACTCAGGGGCAGTAGTCAGCATATGAATGGACACATCATCACGTACTACCTTTTGGAGAAAGTTGACATGGCAGGATGTGCTGCAGGCAGAAATTTGACCAGAGGACCAGTCAATAGACGGATTGTGTTTACGTAACAGAGGGAAACCGAGAATTACAGGATACTTAGGAGATGGAATGATATCAAACGATAACACTTCAAAATGCAGAGCACCCAACAGGACGGAAAGAGGCTTGGATTCGAGAGTGATAAGTCCATCACCAAGAGGGTCTCTGCCAACAGTAGTCACACAGAGCAGTGGATCTTTAGGAACAGTCGGAATCTGAAGACTATTAACCAGCTCTGCATCGAGAAATATCCCACCAGCACCATCAATAAAGGCAACTGTGAAACAGCACTTATCATTCCAAGACAAGGATATAGGGACTACTAATCTCTCTTGAGGAGGATTCAAAACAGCATGGCCTAATGGGGCTCCTCGATCACCCATTAAGCCCGGAAGTTTTTCTGGCCGCATTAGACAAGAACGCATGAGGTGACCCGGCTTACCACAATATAGACAGAGGCCTAGATTTCTGCGTTTAGTACGTTCATTGTCAGACAAACGCACAGCCCCTACATCCATGGGTTCTCCCTCAAACCCTATAATAGAAGGGACAGAAGGGACAACCAAGGAAATAATAAATGTCACCTTGGCTTGAGCAGAGGCAAACACAGAAGGTTGATTTCTGAAATGCAACTGGCAATGGTTGAGAAATCCCCTGCAATCCAAGGGGTTTCCATCATACCTATCAGGGAGAGGTATCTTCGGAGCGGGAGAACCCTGGGGATTAAACATGACTACAGGTTCCCCAGTCCCAGACTCATGGTTATTAGAAGTAGCAGGACAAGCACCATATGCAGTAGACAAAGAGGATAACATAGTCGTGATAGCATCCAATTTCTCCTCCAAAGACTGTACACGATTGGCCTACTCACCCAACAGCTGACCCTGTAGAGAGACTGCCTGCACCAGCTTGCTGACGTCCATCTGGCCCTAGTATAATGTCAGGTCTGCCAGGAGATTCCAACCATCACTCTGTTTTCCTGACTGGTAGTCTTGTTATCCCAGTATAAGGTGGAGGGACGGTTGAGATCCTGCAGCCAGTATAAAGGAACCACAATAGATAGTGAAAACAGCCTAACAAGGAACCACCAGCAAATAACTCACGGTTAGTAGAGGCCAAAGACAGGAACCCGGTAGGTGAAAGGACAATCCAAGGCAGCAGACCAAGGCAGAAGTACACAGGGGTCAACCAGAAGGCAGTGTCAGAAACAGGCAGGGACGACAACGAGAACAGCGTAAATCCAAGGGGTAATCCAACAATCAGAGTCAGGAACAAGCAAAATCAGCAACCAGAAACAAATAGCATCCACCAAACTAGCACGAACAGGAACCTAACATGGATTCTACCAAAAAGAAAGTTCCCTGTGGGTTCAGGCAATAGGAAACTGTCTGCGAACACCAGGTCCCAGGATCAAAACCTGGACGCGGCGTGACAATTACCGTATTATTCTCAGATGGTGGAAGATCAGTGATAAAGTCCATGGCTATGTGAGACCAGGGCTACTCAGGAATAGGAAAGGGTGTGAGAAGACCAGCAGGAGCCTGCGTGGAGGATTTAGACTGGGCACAGACATGACAAGCCTTAACGTAGTCTTTGACATCCAAATGGAGGGTAGGCCACCAGTAGTGGCGACTGATGAGGAGGAAGGATCGAAGGAACCCAGCATGACTTGCTACCTTGGAGTCATGTCCCCAACGAAGGATTTTAGCTCAGTGGGGATGAAGGTCTTGCCAGGAGAAATATTTGACTCTAGGGTGGTAGAATGGGCAAGGATGCATAATGTAGGGATGATCGGCTCCGGTTCAGGGGTAGGCTCCTCATCCTGAATGTCAAAAGACCTAGAGAGTGCATCAGCCCGCCTGTTGCAGGAACCAGATTTGAACGTAATGGTGAAGTTAAAACGGAAAAAAAGTGACTCCACCTGGCTTGTCTGGGATTCAATCGTTTGGCATTCTGTAAGTACTACAGATTTTTATGGTCAGTGAAAATTGTTATGGATTGTGGGGAACCCTTCAAGAGATGACGCCACTCCTCCAATGCCAATTTATTCGTAAGAAGTTCCCGATCACCAATAGCATAATTCTTCTCCGCCTGAGAATTTTTTTTGGAGAAAAACGCACTTGGTTGATGTTTTTCCCCAAAGGATTGAAGAAGCACAGCTCCCACCCCAGTTGAGGAAGCGTTCACTTAAAAATAGATCCCCAGGGTCAGGTCGCCTCAACAAAGGTCCAAACATGAAAGCCTGTTTTAAATCATGAAAGACAGAGACAGTTTCAGGGGGCCACTCCTTGGCATTAGCACCCTTCTTGGTCAAGATGATAATAGGCACAGCAATAGAGGAGTAATTCCTAATGAACTGCCTGTAATAATTGGTGAACCCAAGAAAACGCTGTGTGGCCTTTAGGCCGGCAGGAAGAGGCCAGTTGGTAATGGCCGAGACCTTTCCATGATCCATACGAAGACCGAAGTTAGAGACGAAGCATCCTAGAAACAGGAATTCAGAACATTCAAAAGAACATTTCTCCAGCTTGGCGTACAGATTATTTTCTTGAAGGCGCTGAAGTACAATCCAGACATGGTCTCTGTGAACAAACAGATTATCCGAAAAGATGAGAATGTCGTCCAGGTAGATGACAACAAAAAAGAACCCTTCTTCTGCAGGGGATGAGGATTTCCAGATGAATCCTTTTTCTAGATTTTCCGCAACATACTCCTCAATCTCTTCCACCTGCTCCACCCTTTCATTTGCAGACCGGATGGATACATTACACATAAGATCAAATTGAAGCAGATTCCTATGTCAAGTGAAGTTGAACTTGGATTTTGTCAGATGTAAACAGACGCACATCTATTACATCTGACCAGCTATTGACTGATTTTAACATACCACATTCAACTAACATAAACAGTATTAAACTGTTGTAAAACAAAACAAACAAAAAAAAAACTCTATTGTCCTTCTTAGAAAGGCAAGCTTCGCTGAAAAAATGTGGGAGCTGCAGGATGCTGTTCCACTTTGGGCTGCCCCCTTTCCAAAGTCAGTTCCTGGCGTAAACATCCCTTAGGGATTTTCAGAGAATCTGGAGCGCTTTCTCTGGAAAAAAAAGAAAAGGTCAATATTTTGTGTATACTGGAAAGTTTACGTGGATACGTGAATTATGCAGGTATATTGTATGCACTTACCCTTCACCCATCTTCTCAGTTCATCTCAGCCAGATGTCAGATTGCAGGATTTTTACAGTAGGTTGCGGCAAGTGTACAGCAGAAGACCATGAGGATGCAAGAACAAGGGTTCCTGGATTGTCATTTTACTAATCAAAATAACTTGTTTTACGGGGGCGTGGCTAAGATGGACGCTTAACTCCTCAGCTCCTGCACCGATCGGACCATCTATCTAAAAAACCGCCATCCAGCCACCTTTCACATTTTAAAGGGCACAAACCGACTGCTAAAGGACACAGCAATGTCACATCAATCCCGCAAGCGAAAAGAATACCGGCCGCCGAAGAAACTGACTGACTTCTTCACACAGCCGTCAGACACAGGAATCCAAGATGGCGCCCGCGGCCCTGTACACGGCAAGTCCTCGGCCTACACTGACCTCCCTGACGCCGAAGATGCAGAAATTTCTCCACAACAATGTTCCTCTGACTCCAATCCCCCTTATTCCTCCGCATCAGCCGGCAACAGTCCCGCAAAATCGAGGATGCGACTGGATTCTGCAGATACCAATACGGAGTTGAGTCCTGCATATCCCCTCACCTCAGCACAACAATCTGCCATAGCAGCATTCCCCACTACTAATCAGCCAGTATTAGATACCACAATGAAGAAGATGCTCATCACTCTGCAGAATTCACTACACAATGACATAGCATCCATGTTCACAAAATTCTCCTCTCATATGCAGCTTGTGGGTCAGAAAGTACATCAGATTGAAAACCGTATGGGTGATGTGGCTGAAACGGTAAACGATCTAGTGGAAGCGCAGGACCACACACATGAAGAGCAACAATGGATGAAAGCCAAAATGGCGGACCTCGAGGACAGGTAAAAAATAACATAAAAATTAGAGGCATACCAGAAAATATTATGCCACAAGATTTAAATACATATGCCAGAAAATTGATTTCTACCGTTCTACCCGACCTGGCTCCTATGGAAACCATTACTGACCGCATACATCGCATACCCAAACCTCCGCACCTCCCCGCGGATGTACCCAGGGATGTCCTCATGAGGGTCCATTTTTTCCATGCCAAAGATCAACTCTTGTTCAAGGCCAGAAATCTAGGGAAACTCCCAGCACCCTATAGTCACCTGCAACTGTTTGCTGACCTTTCACAGTATACCAGACAGCTGCGCAGACAGCTGAATACCATCACAAAATCGCTTAACAAGCACAAAATCCCATATCAATGGGGTTTCCCCACAAAAATTATGATAACTAAAAATGGAGTCAGACACAACATCTCCATGGTTCAGGAAGGAATCAAACTTCTTCAACTCTGGGGAATCGTCCCTGAGTCGCCTGCAACAATCATCTCCAACCAAAAGGGAACTGCCCACAACACCCCGGACAATCCCCGAATTGGGAAATCCTAGCTTGCCCATACATGGCGGTTAACACATTAAACCCCATATAATACCCAGTCCGATCGGATGCCTTGCTTGTTGCATATTGTACCACAAACTTTCACCCTACAAATTCTTATTGCAGCCTTGTTGTGATTGGCTGTTCACAGTTACTGATCTACAACCAACCGTTTGTATTATACTGCAACCTATTAACTTTTCTTTTATTTCAACTTTCTTTTTTCTTTTCTTCATCCCTCCTGAGAGCACCTGACTACAACGAAACCGGAACATACACATATTGAATAATACTGATCATCGTATCGGATTCACCAGATTGTGAGTACCACCATTTTTTTTCATTTTTTTTCTATCACACACTACCACAAACCAAGCAAAATGCCTAAGTTCCTGACCCTCCTGATCGCATTCAAAAACTCCCTTAATTTCACGTTACACGACAGCATATCTGATAAGGAAGGTCGCTACCTGATCCTAGACTGCACCCTAAACAAAACCAGATATACCATTGTCAACATCTATACTCCCAACACGAGACAACTAGGATTCCTAAACAAATTAATGAAGAAAATTATCAAATTCCGTCAAGGCAGCCTCATTATCTGTGGTGACTTCAACATAGTACCAGACAACGAAATTGACACGTCACCCCGCAAATCTAGAATAACATCACCCATGGGTTCCTTCATAAGGAACAATGATCTCTATGACGTATGGCGATGCCACCATACCACCGAACGGGATTACTCTTTTTTCTCGCACAGACACAACTCCTATACCCGAATTTACTATTTCCTCGTGGACAAATGGACTCTGACAAAAATCTCAAACTCCTCCATAGGAACAATCACTTGGTCGGACCACGCACCAGTATCAATTGAGGTGGCAGACGGTCCTCAGCACACCCGCACTAGGATTTGGAGAGCAAATTCAGAGATTATTCACTCCCCTGAACACTCTGATTTCATTCGTAAACATCTTGAGGAATTTTTTGATATTAACGCCGGATCCGTATCCGACGATATCACCCTCTGGAATGCCCACAAAGCATTCATAAGAGGAATTATCATCCAACTAACTGCTAGAGAAAAGAGGAGGAGATCACAACGCCTAGATAACATCACATCCACTATTAAAAAACTAGATGAACAAAATCAGACCAATCCTGATCCTAAATTGAAAGATAAACTGACTCTTCTCAGACAAGAACTAAGAAACATACTCTTAGACTCTTGTAACAACACTCAGACAAGATATAAAGCTCACCACTACACCACAGGAAATAAAGCAGGGAAAACACTAGCACTTAAAATCAAAGGTCAACGTATTAAATCTAAAATCCCACATCTGTTTCACCTCGCCACAAACCAAAAACTCATGGACCCTCAAACCATTGCAGATGCTTTTAGCCACTACTATCAATCCCTATACAACCTGAAAGATGATATTACTACCGCCCAACCATCTAAAGAAGAGATTGATTCCTTCCTAAAAGAAATTAATCTCCCTACTTTATCTCAACAACATCTCACAGAACTCAACAAACCATTCACTCACCTAGAAATCCTAAATATTACCTCAACACTACCACCCAACAAATCACCTGGTCCAGATGGCCTCACTGGAGAATATTACAAGCAATTCCGCACTACCCTAGCACCATATCTAACACTGATGTGCAATGGCGTTGCCTCCTCCTCTTCTCTCCCCAATGAAATGCTTAATGCTCTGATAATTACGCTACCGAAGCCAGGGAAAGAACCCTCGGTACCCCAAAACTTTAGACCGATCTCGCTCCTAAACATAGACACCAAGATATATGCAAAACTAATAGCATCCAGATTGGTAAACATTATGCCCACACTAATAAATACAGACCAATCTGGGTTTACAAAAGGGAGACAAACTTATGACGCAACACGCAGACTCATCAATATCATTCACCATGCTGAAACTCACTGAACGCCTTCTCTGCTCCTTTCACTAGACGCAGAGAAGGTGTTTGATAGAGTCCACTGGGCCTACTTGGAAGCAACACTTCATAAATTTGGTTTCCAAGGTCATATTCTCTCAGCGATCACGACCCTATACTCCTCTCCCTCAGCCCAAGTCTATACAGAAGAAATGGTTTCTAAACCTTTCCCAATTATCAATGGGACCCACCAAGGATGCCCCTCATCACCACTAATTTTCAATCTTTTAATGGAACCATTGGCAGAACATATCAGAATAAACAAATACATTGAAGGATTCAAAATAGGAAAAATTGAACACAAAATTAGTCTATTTGCCGACGACGTCATTATGATGATTACCAACCCTGTGTCTTCCCTGGCTTCAATACAAAAAGTATTACACAGATTCAGCTACATCTCTTATTATAAAGTCAACGAAAGTAAATCTTACATTCTTGATCTAGGATTAGATGCAATCTCTAGTAATCTATTACGCAACACCTATTCTTATCCGTGGGCAGAAAAAGGCATATCATACCTTGGCATCACACTCACAAAATCAGTAAAAAATCTTTTCCACAACAACTATATAGAAACCAAACAAATGTTAATCACAGAAACGTCCAAACTATCCAAACACGAACTCTCGTGGTCAGGCAGATTAGCTGCCTTCAAAATGCTAATACTCCCTAAAATATTATACACATTCCGAACTCTACCCATACCACTAAGCAATACATATCTCCAATCCCTACAAACCATAATCCTGCAATATATCTGGCAGGGTAAAAAAACAAGAAGCAGTCACAATAAGCTCATCAAACACAAGTCCACAGGGGGAATGGGACTCACTGACATTAAAGATTACTATCTAGCCACCGTTCTATCTCAACTGAAAGAATGGATGTGTGATCAACATACCACATTATGGGGGAACATTGAAAAACAATGCTACTCCAGGGTCAAACCTGAAAAATTGGTTATTTAGTACTCCCAGCAAAATCTCCCATCTTCACCTATACTCTCCGACAGTGCGAGCTGCAGTTAAAGCTTGGAAAATATTACTTAACACCAAGTGGACATCGCTACCCACTTCACACATACAGATACCCCTATACACTCTCTAGATTCTATCACCAGATTTGACCATACCAAATTGGGTAACGCAGATAGCACATACTACTGAGAAACTCAGGAATGAAATAACTCACAAACCCTTCCATACTATCCAAACAACCTACAATGCGCCAACATCGGACTCTCACCTATCACCACATTCACATGTGCCTCAAAGCTCACAAACAACTGGAGGGATCACTACCCACCAAAATATGGAACTTCTATTTCACACAAGAGACAGACAAAAAAGGAGTTTCTATGATCTACAATACATTACAAGAAAAACTAGTGTTCTATAAATCTAAACCATTTACAGATTGGGAGACGGACATTAAAACACAATTCTCTGACCGACACTGGCAACAGGCACTCAGATCAATATATAAAGCCACATGCTGCACCTCTTTATGGGAATTAACAAATAAACTAACACTTAGATGGTACCTGACACCCCAAAGGCTAGCTAAATTCCACCCCGCCACTTCCTCCCTCTGCTGGAGAAATTGCAACCATACAGGGACTCTAATCCACATTATGTGGTTGTGTCCAATGCTAACCAAACTGTGGACAGACGTAGAACTCCTCATCCAAGAAATAGGACAATGCAACATCTCTCTCACACCACAACTAGCTATCCTCAATATGATACCAGAAAACGTACCACCATCTTTCAAAACGGTTCTCACACATATACTTCTTGCCACTAGATTGCTCATCACCAGATCATGGAAATCACCAAACACACCATCCTTAATGGAGGTGATCACCTTGGTCCACACACACAGCACATATGAAACCATACACTCAAGGAAAAACAACTCACAGGCAAAATCACAAAAACTCTGGCAACCTTGGAAGAATTGGTATACACAAAAAATAGAGAAATACTGAGAAAACTGCATAAACACAGATAACATAATTCCGACAATATAATATGTACTAAAATGCTCTCTTCCCATTCCCTTCTTTCTTACCTCACCTCTACTATCAACACACTGGGTTGCTTACCCTTATTACTGTTCTAGACTTTTGCACACATTCTAAATATAAACTTTTTGTATTCAGCAATTGTTTCATTGCTATTATATTTTTTCTTTTTTTGATGTTACGCGTTCTCACTATGAGTCATTTACAATACTTACCTAGTAAGTATACATTCTATATTGTACTATTCATATCACATGATATCTTAGCAATGTATTTTACTGTAAAATGAAAAATTTTCAATAAAAATGTACTTGAGAAAAAAAAAAAAAATAACTTGTTTTACCACTAGAATCTATGTATGCCCAGATGTGCAAATGCACCTAAAAGGTACCAGCATTTACATGAGCTTAGATATGTTCTGCATTTTTTAGGCTGAAACGTTCCTCTCAAGAACCCATCTTTGGTAGGGGTTTTTTTTCTGCCTATAAACACTCCTCTTCTAATACTCCTTTAAACATCTATGTGTACGTGGAAACATAGGCTTACATAGAGGTGCTTTTACAGGCTGAAAAAAAAATGCCTGGAAAAGTGACGTATTTTAAGTTCTGTGTGATTGAGGTCTATACTGTATGTGTGTGTGAGATTAGGGCAGGGAGTCAAGGCTACCCTGTCTTCCCAATATTTTGTGCAACTGTACAGCCTTTATTTTTTGCCCCTAAATGAATATCCCCAGTACAGCAGGAAGTAGAGTCATGTAATGAGGATTGTTTACCTCCTTATGTCTAAGACCTGAAATTTTATCTCCCTAATTTTGTACTCTAAGTACAGGCTTAAAAATAATTCCTGAAAAATCATGTGGCTTATTTGTAGGGAAGATCTAGCAATACTGGTTCAAAACTTGTGGGGAGTTTTATATACCTGGCAGAGCGGATGGGGACACCTACACCTCGACGACATGCATGTGTGCTGGCCACATGGCGTCTGCGATTTTGCGATGTCATTGCAGCTGAACGCATCAGACCATCTGGATGCATCGGGGAGGCATTAGTGGTTGCATGCCCCCCCCATGACGCCGGGTGTCTCCTGCACTCATGTGTCAGTCATCCAATCATGGCGTTGGGGGCGGGGCCCTGCTGGATCTCCTGGGGGTATATATTGGAGGGCTGACATGGTGTGCATTTCAGTCTTTGCATCACAGAGGACACATACACCTGTTGATTCACCTGCCTAGACTTACCAGACTCACCTACTTCCACCAATTCCAGATACACTTCATTACTTGCACATTGCTCACTCTGAGCATTCACCTTACTTTTTACTTTTTGCTTTTCTTGTCACCAGTTCTATTTCAATTTCAATTGTAATTTGGCTTTTTTCACTTTTTTCTTTCTCTCTTGTTCATTTATCTGACTCTTATCACCTGCTGGCATTTCTTTGCCATTTTAATTTCCCTTTTCAGTCTCCCATGTCCCTACTATTCTTGGCTCAGGCATTCTATTTATATATAGACACATACATATCATTCGTACTTAATACATGACTGTACTTTTTAACGCCTACAGTTTCCATTACACATGAACTCAATGAGACTCCTGGGGACACACTCTCACATGCGCACCCTGAGTGTCCTCTGGTTTGCCCTACCTGGGTCCCATTCGGCTCCGCCTCCACAGTTCCCGGTTAAGACACCTGATGCTACCTCTGGGAACCGCACATCTGCTGTCCTGGCCTCATTTAGTGGTGAGTATGGAACCCCACATTATGGCTCCCACGCTCTGCAACTACTTAATCAATACTATACCACCTACCCATTTATATTCTTCTATCTTAGGTACATCTGTATACGCATCAATCCCTAAAGAGTGAGCTGGGTCTCGCGAAACGCGTCGGGTACACTAAATGCTTGTGTATCACATGTTTTTTATACCTAGGGTACATCAAATGCCCGTGTATTACATGTTTATTATCCATTTATGTACCATTGTCCATTTCAAATGTATGTTGTTTTATAATTGGCCATTACTAATGATACCAATGTATGCATGACTTTTACCTGAAAATACGCATATACTTTATACTTCAATTACTGGTATGATGCTTTTTGGCCAAATGGTGCCCACCTCATTTAAAGTCCCATTAGGGCGAATCTTTTGTTGCATATTTTAGGGATGGAGGTGGGTCACCGGGGACACCAGACCACTCCTTTTTATTTTTTCTATATACCTGGTGGCATTCGCTGGGTCTGAGGAGAATATACTTAAAATTAATTATGATAGAGTTGTAGTGTTTTGTTTAAAATACCACTTTATGCATTAACATATCTCCTTAGACCCAATCTGTCCAGACAGCATGGTCGCCTGCTGACTTGGCACATCCACAAGCAGCTTAGTTCTTCAATAAAACACAGAAGTTTAATGCAATACAATTTTACCTCAGTTGACTGCGGTACAGATGATGTTTTTCCAGTCTTTGAAGATTAAGAAGACAATTACTTTCCTAAGCCCTGTCTCTGAAAAGAACTAACACTTACTGAGGGAACATGGAAGAAATTGGAATGGTCTAGCTAGAACTGAACTAACTTGCACTAAACAGGTTGGGAGGTCAGAGGGAGAAACTAATTGTAGCCCAAAAACACCACTAGATGTCAACATACTACAGAACAATAGTAACCTAATGTAATTCAATACACCACAGAGAGATTACATATAAGTAAACAAGAACAGTTAGTTTTGTGATAGCCCTTCTGTAACAGTGCATTTGCTTTTATCATTATATGGCATGAGTGCCTTCTGAGATTATACATTCTTTAAAAATCAATGCACCTCATTTAGCTTTTGTCTTTTTTGTTATCTTAGGTGCATAAAGAAAGGGCAATGTTCAATATCTTTTGGAAAGGCATGTCACATTTAAAATCTCTACTTTTCTTCGTTTCTATAGAAACTATAAAACTTGGCATGATCTGCAGAAATGATTAAGACTTGTCCTATCTTGGTTTAGGTAATATTAAATATTATGTTTTCTATAGCTCAGAGGCTTTCCTCTCCCAAATTACCTTTCTTTCATGAATAAATTGTTGACTTTGGTTTAAAGCAGTGGCGTCGCTATGTGAGTGCGGATCGCATCAGGGTGAAACCCGCCAGAGGGGTGACACCAGGGGTGGCCCCATGAGTGGCTCTTGGTTCCTTTATCATAATTGCTGGTCGATTTTCAGACATGTGTCCTGCTATATGTCCCAGCATCGTGGCTCTGTCAGTACTTGGTTTATATTCCTCTCATTCTTCCCTCTTTGTGCCTAGATTCTGCAAGCTGCTGAGTCCCTCCCCTCTTGCCAATTCTCTCAGATTCGCTGGTATACTGGCCAAAAGTAGATCCCGCGCTCCTGTATCTGCCCATCTTGTTCTCATACCTGGGTGCACACTGTGCCCGGGCTTTGGATGCCCTTGGTTGAGAATCTGGGGGGGGGCTTCACTCCTACTGGACAGTCTCCTCTACCCCCCACCCCCGTTCTGCACTGTCTTCTACCTGACATCGGATCCCAGATGTGTGAGTCTAGGAAACCCTACTCACCACAGTGCTGGAGGGACACACACAAGTTCACTTCCACTGCATCTGTGCTGGGGAAAAGGGGGGCTTCTTCTACTGAGGGGTCTGTACTGGGGGAAAGGGGGGTTTCAACTACTTATGAGTCTGTACTGGGGGAAGGGGGGGGTTCTACTACTGAGGGGTCTGTACTGGGGGAAAGGGGGACTTCTACTACTGAGGAGTCTGTACTGGGGGAAAGTGGGTTCTACTACTGAGGGGTCTGTACCTGGGGAAAGGGGGGTTCTACTGATGAGCGGTCTGTACTGGGGGAATGGGGGGTTCTACTACTACTGAGGGATCTGCACTGGGCTCAACTATTGCCATTATATGCTGTGTTATGTGGGAAAAACATTATTGGGGGGGTAACATTATGTTTTACCGCAACAGGTGACACCAAACCTGGTGACGCCACTGGCTCAAAGTTCACATTAGGATTTATATATAGGTTTTTAAAAGATACATATCTGCTGTACAAGATGTTAGGTTTAGGTGAGTTTATTAAAGAAAATTGAGTGGTGGAGGTACTATATATGTAGATGAGTCTCTATGATAAACCACTTTTTGAATTAACCTCTGAAGCAGCCAGGAGAGTCAGGTGAAACTGGTCAGGTGATTTTTCATGACCACCTCTGATGTTGTGACCACAACAGTATCACCCTGAAGATTTAAAGCATAGCATAACCTGTAATGACTAAGAATTGAGTTTGATCAATTCAGGTTTTTTATTCTTGAGTTACACATATGATTTTTGCCGAAAGCCCCCGCTCCTATTTTTTTCCCCCTCCCCATCTTTTTGATAAGGGCATTTTCATTGACATTAGTATAAATAGGCTTTACGTTGAGGGTTCTTTCTTTTATGAGTTTTGCAATGAGTCTCTATGATAACTGTTAAGCTCGCCATAGATGGCTCGAACCTCGGCTGGTTCAGCAGAGATTCGATGTTCCTATGGGCAGGCTGATTGTACTCAAGTTGATCCATTGACCAGCATGTCGGATTTTTACATGAGATTATTGCCAACCGCTATAGCCACTAGCAATAATCACTGCATTCTCCCAGTAGGGACGCCCCCCGCCAATAGCTCCATGTGCCATCAACATTGAGTTTGTTGATGGGGGAATCAAGCGATTTTCTTTCCTGCAACTCATGGTTGCAGGAAATAAAATTGTATCATCTTTGGTCTGCCTTAGTTTAGATCTGTGAGAATAATATTTTAAACAAATGAACCATGCATCCATCTCCATTCTCCACAAACCAGCTATTTGTTTTGCCACTGACATTGACGGTGTCTGTAGTAAACAGAGCCCAAGAAGCAGAAGCAGACGTGTTGCATATCTTATCTTTCCCTGCCCCACCCATTAGTTTTCTGTATGTAATTTCCAATCTGTTCAACCCCAGCAGGAAGACAACACACTATTTAACATTCATACACTTGGCAACAGATCATCATACCTGTCGATTCATAGATGTTAAGGGTCATATCCTGCTGTAGCATTGATTCACCTTTACAGCCAGAATGGCATATTTATCAGCATTCAAGACCAGCCCCTTCCTTATGTTCTTTCTTTTACAGCAAGACAGCCGATGTTTACCCATTTTTTAGAGTGTTGGGTCTAAATGAAACCATTATTAGGCACAGGAACAGAAGTAAGAACCTTTGGGAAAGATTTCTGACCAGTCTGTTTGTGTTCAGGTATGAACCCCTTTATGAACCCTTCTGAGTATTTGATAATAGTTCACGTTACTGTTATTTTATGCTAACCTATAGCACAGTCCCCTGGGTCATCTAAAAAAAAAAAGCTAATTAAGCAAATCCGCGAAATCCAGACGGATGGATGTCCTTTTTTCCATCTGTCTGGCAGATCGGATCGGGTGAAAATGGACAGGCGGTCCGTAATCATCCGATCCCCCCCATAGGGGAGAGCGGACTTTCTGACAGGTCCATCCCTGCACAGAGTGCAGAGAGGGACTTATCATCCACCGGCTCAGCAGGATCAACGGAGCGATCCCCGCTGAGCAAGTAACATGATTTTAAAGTAGCATCAATGTGAACCAGGGCTTAGACAGTTTTCTATCCATTTACAAACTGATATTTCCAAGCCTGTAGACTTTACCTTACACATTAGCCGTGTGTGGGGAACTGTGTCAAATGCTTTTGCAAAATCCAAGTATACCACATCCACAGCCACCCCTCTGTCTAAGGTTTTACTTACCTCTTCATAAAAAGAAATCAGGTTTGTTTGACAACTTCTGCCTTTCGTGAACCCATGCTGTCTGTTGCTTAAAATATTTTTTTCCCTTTTTAAATATAGGCACCACATTGGCCCTATGCCAATCCAGTGGTACTATTCCCATAATTAATGAGTCCCTTAAAATTAGAAACAATGGCTTTGAAACGACAGAGCTCAATTCTCTTAGGATCCGTGGGTGGATGCCATCTGGTTCAGGTGCTTTATCCACCTTTATTCTGTCTAAATATTTCTGGAAAATATTACTTTTGAGCCATTGTGGATCATTTGGGGCTGTGTCAATACCATCCCTATTATGGACTTGAGCTCCCCCATGCTCCTTTGTATACACAGAACTGAAGAATGTATTTAATAAATTTACCTTCTCTTTGTCCCAAGTCATCCACTCTAGATTATTTTGTAAAGGGCCTACATGCTCAGACCTGACCTTTTTACTATTAATATACTTGAAGAATTTTTTGGGGTTTGTCCTACTATCTTTTGCAAGGTGTCGGCTAAAAAGCTATACAGTGAGATCGGTGTTCAAAGATGTCCCTCCCGCTGCACCGATCATTCCCGGCTGTTTCCTGTGGCCCCCTCTGTCTCCTCCCCCCCCCCCCCCGTGTACTCCTCGGGTCCCCTGTCCTCCCCCCCCTCCTTCCCTGCAGCCGGCTGCCCTCCTGTCCTCTTCTGCGGGCTGCAGGGGGGAACTGTCAGGATTGAGAGAGGAGGAAGGGACCGGTAAATATGTAATTTATCGGTTCCTTCATTTTCTAAATTGAACACAGTGAACAATCTCTACTGATTACTCCTGGGTCCTGTGAAAACTGAGCAGAGTAAACTGTGTGTTACTCTGTGCTTCAGTTTATGAATGAACAAGAGCCGCTGTCTTCTGTCCATTCATCTTCAGTGCTGAGAAAGGGACTGGGGAATCTGTGTCCTCAGTCTATTTCTCTGTCTCAAAGGGGAGATGTCAGGGGTCTGTTTAGACCCCTGATATCTCACCAAAGCCCATCAACAGGGCTGATAAAAAAGTACCATAGATATCAAAAAAATGTAATTGTAAAAAAAATTCTAAAAAATTTAATTGTAAAAAAATAAAATAAATAAAATAAGAAACTACTGTTACCACTCCCCTCTGCCCTATCAACACCGCCCACTGCCCCAACACCATCAAAAACATTGTGAAAAAAATTAAAAACAAGTTAGATTGTAAAATCAGTACATAAAAATAAAAAACTACTGACACCATCCGCTGCCTTACTGACACCATCCACTGCCCTACTCACACTGTCCACTGCCACATACCGGCCTTCCCCAGAAGCACTGTGGAAAAAATATTTTAAAAAAATATTTAAAAAAATAATAAACAGCAAATTTGTAAAAAATATACTTACAGTGGGATGTTTTACTTTTTTTGCGCAATTGTAAAGTTTATATGCTGTTTTTGTGCATATTTGTAAAATGAAAGTGGACTGGATGAAGTCCAGGGCCAAATTTTTGTCCCAGTTCAGCTCTGTTGAGTAGGTTCCCCTTTGGCAGCCAAAATTGTTCCTTCTTCTGCCAAAACATCCCTGACCCATTGAGCAATGAACTCCACTAGACCTCTCATGGTATGCTGTGTTATCTGGCACCAAGCCGTCAGTAACAGATCTGTAAGTTATGACGTGTGGTCTCCATGGATCGGACTTGTTTTTCCAGCACATCCAACAAATGCTCAATTGGATTGAGAGTTGGAGGATTTGAAGGCCAAGTCAATACCTCAAACTTATTGTTGTGTTCAAATAGTTAACCTCTGTGATACAGTAAACAAGGAATTATACAGAGTAGAGAAAGTCTATATAAAGCAATAAAGTCCAATCAATAGTGCAAATCCATCACCTTCCAATGATAGAAAGAACCATCCACCGTGTGGGAGTAACAAAGGCGTGCCACTTAGCCTCCACCTTTTATGCACTCACCAGATGAATAACTTTCGACTTAGATGAATAACCGCATATATTAAAACACTCTCCGCCACAGTCTTCCACAGGGACTCAGCAATCCTCACCATGGGACACCCATATCAAGCCAGTGATTGCATAGAAAAGCTCACTAGGCAGAGCCAAGGAAAACTTTCTATTATTGGAAGATAATGGATGTGCACTATTGATTAGACTTTTGCTTTATATGGACTTGCAATACTCTGTAAAATTCCTTGTTTACTGTATCACAGAGTTTAATTTAATTTATCTCACATGGGTTTGTGTGGTCACTTTTAGTGCCAGCTGCTTACACCTCTGAGCGCTTACTGATTTTATTATATATATTCATAGTTGTGTTCCTCAAACCATTCTTGAACTATTTTTGCAGTGTGGCAGGGCGCATTATCCTGCTAAAGGAGGCCACTACCAAGGGTCAGCAAGTGGTCAGCAACAATGTTTAGGTAGGTGGTACATGTCAATAACATCCACATGAATGGCAGGACCCAAGGTTTCCAAGCAGAACATTGCCCAAAGCCTCACACTGCCTTGGCCAGCTTGCCTTCTTCCCATACTGCATCCTGGTGTCATCTTTTCCCCAGGTAAGCAAAGCACACACACCCAACCCTCCACATAAAGGAAAACATGATTCAACAGACCAGACCACCTTCCTCAATTGCTCTGTAGTCCAGTTCTAATGCTCACATGCCCATTGTAGGTGCTTTTGGCTGTAGACACGGATCAATATGGGCACCCTGATCAGTCTGCAGTTACACAGCCCCATACACAACAAACTGCAATGGCCCTTTTTCTGCTTTCAACACATCATCTTCAGAGACAACATGTTTACTTGCTGTTTAATATATCCCACCGAATTTCAGATGCCATTGTAATGAGATATTTCAATAGGGGAGGAAGATATCATGCTAGTATACCCAAATCCAAAACAGAAATATATCACATAAAGTTTCAAATTTATAATAAATTTGGATTTATTTATTTTTGTGCTATATTTCTGTTTTGTTGGTTTTCCTCACTACATGTATGCCCTTTTACAGTCCCTTTGCTTCAACACACATTCTGTTATATACACCGGGTATAGAAAAGAATCACCCCCTTTAAAATAATCAAATTGTGTTGCTTTGCAGCCTGAAATGAAGACAGACACCATTATTGTTTTATCCAGCTGTTTTTGCATCTTATAACTTCCAAGTGAAAGATATAACACAAAAAAAAAAAATCAATCAATTCAACCACTGAGTTGCAAAAAAGGATCACCACCCTTATGTCAGTATTTTGTTGGGCCACCTTTTGCTTTAATGACAGCCTTTAGTCTGTTGTATATGTCTTTACCAACTTTACACATCTAGACTTTGCAGTATTTGCCCACTCTTCTTTGTAGAACTGCTCAAGTTCAGTTAAACTTGATGAGGACCATTTGTGGACTGCAGTCTTCAAATCATTCCACAGATTTTCAATGGGGTTTAAGTCTGAGCTTTGACTAGGCCATGCAAGGACATTCATCTTTTACTCCTTCAACCATTGTGGTCATTTTTGCTGTGTGCTTTGGGTCACTGTCATGTTGGAAGGTAAACCTTCTTCCTATTGACAACTTTCTGGCAGAGGGCAGCAGATTTCCCCAAGAATTTGATGGTATTTTGCCCTATCCATTTTTCCTTCTATCCTGACAAGTGCTCCAGTCCCTGCTGCAGAGAAATATTCCCATAACAGGATATTACCACCTCCATGCTCTACTGTGGGAATGGTGTTATTTGGATGGTGAGCTGTATCGTATTTCCGCCAGACATATCGTTTGAAGTTTTGTGTTGAGACCAAATAATTAAATTTTAGTCTCATTTGTCCACCTTAAATGCACCTTGAAGATTCTGAGGCCACATGGAAAAGGGTATTATGGTCAGATGGAACCATTATTATAAGAGATTATTTTAAAAGGGGGTGATTCTTTTCTATACCCACTGTATATAAGTGGGAAGTGGGTATACTAGCATGGTATCTCCTTCCCCTAGACACATTCCGTTAAATTTTAATGAGATAATTGGTGTTTTTCACTTTACGTGTCAGTGGTCATAGCTATGGCTGATCTGTGTGTTTATTCATTCACTGATTTTGTTTGAAGATTCACCTCCTCTGCTTGGAGCTCAAATGTGTTCCAATAATTGATATTTGCCTGACTAGCAAAATGTCCTTCTTTCCAAAACTCTAGGGTAATGGCAGTTCACCTTGTTTTTTCAAATAGGATTTGTGTGCTGAAATCCAGCAAATGCACAGTCAACATTGTAAAAAAAAATATAGGGACACTTTTTTGTCTGTAGGTGGAGTCTTATTATAATTAGGGGGTGGGGCATTCATTTTAAGGTGTGGAGTAGAAAGAAAAGGAAAATGTGGAGCAGAGGAAAAATGGGCGTGGTTTAAACTAAATAGCGGGCGAGCCTTAAAGGGGGCGTGGTTCAAGGGGGTGTGGTCCAAGTCTGAGATAAACGAGGGATGGAGGGAGAAAGAAAGAAATAGGGAGGGAAGGAGAGAGAAGGAAGGAAAGAAAGAGGGATGGACGGACAACAGGCCCAGATCCTACACCACAATAGAAAATATATGTATGCCAGAAAGTTTAACAATCAGCAGATAAAAATACTCCAAACTCCTGGTGTTAGCGCTTCAATCATCCCGGCACCATGGTTGTTATGGTGTCAGGATGATTGAAGCGCATTATTTCTATTATTACATTGTAATATGAAATATTTCAACTCACCATAATGCTGAATCAGTGGGAGCCCTGAGCATGTCACTTGTCACATCGCCTGCCACCAGATGCCATCAGGTGCCCAGCAGATTCCCTCCTTACATCAGGCATTCCCAGCAGAGTGCCTCCTTACATAAGGTGTCCCCAGCGGAGTGCCTCCTTACATCAGGAGTCCCCAGCAGAATGCCTCCTTACATCAGGCGTTCCCAGCGGAGTCCCTCTTTACATCAGGTGTCCCCAGTGAAGTCCCTCTTTACATCAGGTGTCCCCAGTGAAGTGCCTCCTTACATCAGGCGTCCCCAGCAGAGTGCCTCCTTACATCAGGCGTCCCCAGCGGAGGCCCTCCTTACAACAGGTGTCCCCAGCGGAGACCCTCCCTACATCAGGTGTCTCCAGTGGAGTCCTTCCTTTTATCAGGTGTTCCCAGGCGAGTCCCTCCTTACATCAGGTGTTCCCAGGGGAGTCCCTCCTTACATCAGGTGTCCCTAGCGGAGTGCCTCCTTACATCAGGCATCCCCAGCGGAGTGCCTCCTTACATCGGGCGTCCCCAGCGGAGTCCCTCCTCAAATCTGGCATCCCCAGTGAAGTCCCTCCTTACATCAGGTGTCCCTAGGCAGCAGAGTCCCTCCTTACATCAGTTGTTCCCAGTGGAGTCCCTGATTACATTAGGTGTCCCCAGGCAGCGGAGTCCCTCCTTACACCAGGTGTCCCCAGCTGAGTCTCTTCTTACACCAGGTGTCCCCAGCAGAGTCCCTCCTTACATCAGGCATCCCTAGCGGAGTGCCTCCTTACATCAGGTGTCCCCAGCGGAGTGCCTCCTTACATCAGGTGTCCCCAGCGGAGTCCCTCCTTACATCAGGTATCCCCAGCAGAGTCCCTCCTTACATCAGGTGTCCCCAGTATAATAGAGTCCCTCCTTACATCAGGTGTGCCCAGTGCAGTAGAGTCCCTCCTTACATCAGGTGTCCCCAACGGAGTCCCTCCTTACATCAGTCGTCCTCAGTGCAGTAGAGTCCCTCCTTACATCAGTCGTCCCCAGTGCAGTAGAGTCCCTCCTTACATCAGGTGTCCCCAGTGCAGTAGAGTTCCCTTCTTACATCAGGTGTCCCCAGTGCAGTAGAGTACCTCCTTACATTAGGTGTCCCCAGTGCAGTAGAGTCCCTCCTTACATTAGGTGTCCCCAGTGCAGTAGAGTCCCTCCTTACGTTAGGTGTCCCCAGTGCAGTAGAGTCCCTCCTTATATCAGGTGTCCCCAGTGCAGTAGAGTCCCTCCTTATATCAGGTGTCCCCAGTGCAGTAGAGTCCCTCCTTACATCAGGTGTCCCCAACGCAGTCCCTCCTTACATCTGGCGTCCCCAGTGCAGTAGAGTCCCTCCTTACATCAGGTGTCCCCAGTGCAGTAGAGTCCCTCCTTACATCAGGTGTCCCCAGTGCAGTAGAGTCCCTCCTTACATCAGGTGTCCCCAACGCAGTCCCTCCTTACATCAGGCGTCCCCAGTGCAGTAGAGTCCCTCCTTACATCAGGTGTCCCCAGTGCAGTAGAGTCCCTCCTTACATCAGGTGTCCCCAGTGCACTAGAGTCCCCCCTTACATCAGTGGTCCCCAGTGCACTAGAGTCCCCCCTTACATCAGGTGTTCCCAGTGCAGTAGAGTCCCTCCTTACATCAGGTGTCCCCAGTGCACTAGAGTCCCAATGTCAGAGAACCATCACAAACGCTCGTTCCCGGGTGCCAGCCGGACGTACGGTAGGAACGAGCGAGCCCCGGACTAGGCACGCACGTAATGCGATCGTACGAATGAGGGCACGTCAGCGCGTGCACGCTCGCACACCAACGAATCACGGAGCGAGGCGCCCTATTTAAATGATCAGCAGACTAGCATCAATGCTGGATTGTTTCAGCTCATTCCTGAACCCTTGCTGTTGCCTTGTTTACTTGACCCTGATCTTGAACCTCTGCTTGCCTTGACTACCCTCTCGGATCACCCCTACATCTCTGCCTGCCTTGCTTCCTGTATTGAACTCGGCTTGGACTCCTGACTACGGCTCTGTCTCCCGATTCGGTACCCCGCTGCCAGTTTGTTGCCAACCTCCGCCAGTCCCTGACCACGTATCTGCCTGCCGATTGTGTACCTCGTTGCCAGCACATTGCCAACTCCTGCCTGCCTTGACCCTGCAAGTTCCTCTGCTGGACCTCTCCTGCATCCATCCAGGGATCAGCACCTTAGCTTCCTTCCGAAGACTTCTGGGTTCCTGATCCTGCCAGCAGGCACCTGCACCCTTCCGCCGCCCTAGCAACCCTGTCTCAACCTCCAGGGACGCTAGGACCGGGACCGTGCAAGAGGCCGCCCTCGTCATTTCAGACTCCGCTGTAAGGTACGTGACACCCTCCTTATATCAGGTGTCCCCAGTGCAGTAGAGTGTCTCCTTACATCAGGTGTCCCCAGTGCAGTAGAGTCCCTCTTTACATCAGGTATCCCCAGTGCACTAGAGTCCCTTGGCTCTGCCTCTCACAGACCGGTGTGCCAACATCGGTTTCTCCAAGAAAACCTGTTTCCCCTGGCTCTCGGCTGAGATCGGAACTCCAGCCTACTGCAGTCCAGCTCCTCCTAATCTCCACCCCTCCAGCCCTCTGCACTGCAGCTCCTCCCACTCTCCCTCGCGGTGTTATTCGGCCGTCTACCACCCCCGTTTTCATGGGGAAAACTGTCTCAATACAACACCATGAAAACAGGGGGCAAAGGCACGGGCGGGGGCAGGGGCTGTAGACGACCAAATAACATTGCGAGGGAGAGTGGGAGGAGCTGCAGTGCAGAGGGCTGGAGGGGCGGAGTTCAGATCTGAGCTGAGAGCTGGGGGAAACAGGAGATATCTCGCGGCGGTGGCGGCAGCCATATTTTTGGAGCCAGAAGCAGCTCTTGTGCCAAAAACAGTCCTGATTTCCTGGGACAAAAGCAAAATCCCGGGATTTTAATCGGGACGGCCACTGATCGGGATGAGGATCCCAAAATTGGGACTGTCCCAGGAAAATCAGGACTGTTGGTAAGTATGTAAATGGTTTTCCCAGGTTATAGGGGTATGTTACGAGACATACCACAAAGCTAGTGTACTGACCTGCTGTGCTGTTTTTTCACATTCTTTCCCAGCATTTTGATAAAATGCATGTGATTTAATGATTATTTAATTACACTTGGCACAAGACACACAAGGACATGCTTTCTTCTCAATTACATCTAATGTTGGCCTTTGCTTTGTTATTACTGACTTAGTAATTGCAGCTCTGAATAAAGTCCAACCATTTTGAAATGAGGGAAAGGGATATTACATAAATGTTCAAACTGTGCTCGTCTTTTCAGACTATGCCAGTATTTCCTCACATTTTACAGAACTCTGTCACCTGTCAGTGTATTGCGTGATGAATGAAAATGACATATGTACCTAGTCAGGGTCATTACCATATACTGGAACACAGCCCAGTCTCTAGAACAGGAGGTTACATGAGGCTCAATTAGCATTGGAAACACACCAAAGATTGCCATTAAAAAAAAAAGTGATTGTTATTTTCCAATAAGATTAGTAAATTACAGTAACATGCGAAAGTAAATCTCTGTATCTTTCTGTTAATCCTACTAAGTAGGTCTAGCCCATCCTCCTGCCCACAAATGGCTATACTAAACCAGATCCAGCTTTGAGGCCTGCTGCATTCTATACATCCCTCTGCTGGCTTCTTGATGCACAGTAAGGATGGGCTCAGGCGTGTTCGCAACTCCGCACGCCCGCGCCTGCCAGGAAGCTTACACTGCGCAGCACTAATCACAGGCACTGAGACATTTCCCGACATTTCCCGATCTGCGGCTGCACATTAATGCTGTGGGCCTCGAAGCAAGATCTAAGTAAGAATAGCAAATTTAGGGAGGGGGCTAGACCTACTTAGGGAGATGGTGGCAAGAGGGTTAGAAAGCTTTGTGGGAACGTTTCCGTTCCCCTTAAAGTTTTGTAAATTGAGCTTTAAAGTGTTACTAAACCCAGGACCCTGCATTCATTATACCTGGTCTCCCACAGTACACAGAACATGGAAATGCAATTATTTTAGCAAATATAAACTGCTAAATACCTTTTCTCATCAGCAGTATATAGCAGTCTTGTGATTTCTATCAGTGTCTGGTTAAAGCTTGTAGGAGGAGTTTTCATTCTGCACTGACTGTCCTATAAGGCTGCAGGACCCCTGACCCCCTGTCTGGACAGTGCTGATTGGCCATGTGCTCACATGCACTCTCCCAAGTAAAAAAAAAAAACTCTGTAGCAATACACACCAACTGAGCATGTGCAGCTTGTCCCCTAGTCTCTGTTCTATCTGCTGATGGATTGGGGACAGTGAAAGAAGGGGGGGGGATCAGAGAAGATGGGATCAAACAGCCTTTTTAGACAATGCGGAGGATTAACCCCTTAGGTTCCACAGTGAGTATAATAAGCATGCTGTCTCTGTTCTATCTGCTGATGTATTGGGGACAGTGAAAGAAGGGGGGAGGGGGATCAGAGAAGACGGGATCAAACAGCCTTTTTACACAATGAGGAGGATTAACCCCTAAGGTTCCACAGTGAGTATAATAAGCATGCTTTACTGCATATACAGACTGATTTTACTGCTGTGGTTTAGTAGACTTTAAAACAAACTAAAACAGTGGACACATTCTTAAAATGGAGCTCCACCAAAAAGGGGAAGCTCCACCTATCTGCCGCCCCCCTTAAGTGCCACAGTTGGCACCTTTCGGGGGGGAGGGTGGAAAGGGTACCTGGTTTTGACAGGTACCCATTCGCACTTCTGGGAGACCTGGATGCGGCTAGGTCCCCCAGAAGCTTGGCCCCTTCTCCTTCCCCCGCTGCTGGGCCATTCACAAAGCGCAACACGCTTGGTACATGCGCAGTAGAGAACACGCTGTAAAGCCGCAAGGCTTCACTGCTGGTTTCCCTTACAGGCAATGGTGGCGGCAGCACCTGAGAGCCGATGGAAACATTGTTTGGGGTGCCGACATCCTGGATTCCAGGACAGGTAAGTGTCCTAATGTTAAAAGTCATTAGCTACAGTATTTGTAGCGGTTGACTTTTAATTTTTTTTTGTGGGGGAATTGGACCTCCTCTTTCATAAATCTTTTCAAAATACTCTACACTCTACCAAAACTTTACTACAGACTAAAACGTACATTTGTTTCTAATCTAAAAACGTATTGCAATTTTTTTTCTTTGTAGTGTCCTTTGGAGGATGGAAAACAGTCTTGTGATGTGATGAAGACAGTTCCATTGTGTCTGATACGTCATAGATCGATTATGTATTATATTCAGCTTTAATGTCATTGGTTGTACCTATCATGAGAATATTCTGGTGGTTTTGTTTCTAATTCTTGTAAACCTGCTTAATGAAAAGCACCAAAGAGTAAATTGTACACCTGCATGTCACATTGAGCTCAGCTGGGAGTGGAACATGTCAGAGGGGAAAGTCAATGAAGAATAACCTGTTTGTCCAATAAAGCTACTTGATGGAATATCTCTAAGAATGTGTTTCACTTTCTAGCTTGTAGGTGATTCTGAAAACAGAACCTCAACTAAAAAGTGTCCCTAGAAGAAGAACACATTGAGAAACAGGTGTTTCAGAAATAGCAGTTTTAACCCTCCCCTACTCTATCCACAGCTTAAAAAAAACTTTTCACAGCTCAGCATATTAAATTATTACAATTATAACAATAGCTAAGAAAAAATATTCCTTATTTAAAAGAGATCTGGTAGTCTGTGAGGTGTGTCTCTCCAACAAATGTTGTCACATTACTTGTGACATGCCCTTCTGGTTTTAAACTAAAAGCTGATAAGGAGGAGTTGTAAATACCATTCTCCAACAGAATTATTTATTACAGGTATTTTTATAGCCCTGACAGTTCACACAGCACTTTGCATACTCTGCATTAACATCAGTTCCTGCCCTCAAGCAGCTTCCAATCTAGGTCCTTCTCTCACGTGCATTCTAGGACCAGCTTGGAATTTACCTAATAGCATGTCTTTGGCAGGGGCGTATCTGCCATGAGGTAAACAAGGCATTTGCCTCGGGCGGCATTTTACAGTGGGGTGGCACCACCTCCAGGCAGAAAGGACACTAGGCCGGAAGTCCCGTCTCCAAGGAATACAGGGAACAGGGGTAGACATGGCAGATGATCGTATGCACCAAAAATAGGCCGTCGCAGAGGTGCAGAAAAACTAGACTGAGATAGTGCCGCTTTAGTTTAGGAACCTGTAGGTCTGGCTCCACCTCCACCGCTGGCTGATGCTTTACTGGCCACTGGTGTCGAGAAACCAGTGACGTCACGTCACAATTAAACTTCCTCCTCCTCCATGCCTAGTGCTTTCCATGGCCATTTCCATGCCACCCACTGCCTCTATGATCTTTTCTAGGCCTCCGGCATGCTCTGAGAGAAGAGAACTAAAGTCTGAGGTGAGGCCGGGGGCAGGCCAGAATCATGAGGGAGCCGGGCACAGTCAATGCAGAGCCAGAGACCCATACAAACAGGAGAGGTTCATGCTGGGACTTGAAGTACTTCTCTTTTGGGGGATGTGACCCCCAAAAGTGAAGGACAACAGGTCCCAGCATGAGCCCCTTTAGAGCTGAGGATGGACCAGCTCAGTGACATCATCTGACAGCAGGCTTCAACCCGCTGTTTTCTGAAAACAGGTCACAGGAGTGCAGAAAAAACTGCACTCCTGTGATCCTGTGAAACAAGCTTTGGCTGTACTTCTCCTTTAAGCCCCATCCATATAGTGTAAAATATTTTTTGTGCTTCCAATCCTTACCTTTTTATAACTTTTTTTCTCTTTGGGAGTGCACACTGCGCAGGAGCAGTAGGGGTACCCGCTCTGTGCAAATCTGGTGCGTGTGCAGTACATACTTGCCAACAGTCCTGATAATCTCGATAATTGGACCCTCGTGCCGATCTGAGTGCGTCCCAATGAAAATCCCGGGATTTGGCTTTTGTCTTAGAAATCAGGACTGTTTTCTGCAAAGACTGCAGCTCTGGCTCCGAAAATATGGCCGCTGCAAGTTCTCTTTCCGGCTAGCAGGTCTCTTTCTCCTTGTGTTCAGTGGAGAGGGGAGGAACCTCCAATCCTTGCAGCCAATCGGCTTCTTTCTTTAGTGTACAAGTAGACAATTCTCTTGTACACTGGAGCCGGTTAGCTGCACGGATCGGAGGCCCCTCCCCTCTCCACTGAACACACGGGAAAGAGACCTAAATGGAGCTACCGCCAACCCTCCGCCCTGTGGCCTGCAGCCAACGAGAGGCAGAGCCAAGGGGCTCCACTGGGGACACTGATGTAAGGAGGGACTCCACTGCTTGAGGACACCTGACGTAAGAGGGACTCCACTGTAGACACTGATGCAAGGAGGGACTCCACTGCCTGGGGACACCTGATGTAAGGAGGGACTCCACTGCCTGGGGACACCTGATGTAAGGAGGGACTCCACTGCCTGGGGACACCTGATGTAAGAGGGACTGCACTGGGGACACCTGATGTAAGAGGGACTCCACTAGGGACACTGATGTAAGGAGGGACTCCACTGGCTGGGAACACCCGATGTTAGGAGGGACTCCACTGCCTGAGGACACCTGATGTAAGAGGGACTCCACTGGGGACACTGATGTAAGAAGGGACTCCCCTGCCTGGGGACACTGATGTAAGGAGGGACTCCACTGCCTGGGGACACCTGATGTAAGGAGGGACTCCACTGCCTGGGGACACCTGATGTAAGAGGGACTCCACTGGGAACACCTGATGTAAGAGGGACTCCACTCTGGACACTGATGTAAGGAGGGACTCCACTGGCTAGGAACACCTGATGTAAGGAGGGACTCCACTGCCTGAGGACACCTGATGTAAGAGGCACTCCACTGGGGACACTAATGTAAGGATGGACTCCACTGCCTGGGGACACTGGTGTAAGGAGGGACTCCACTGCCTAGGGATACCTGATGTAAGAGGGACTCCGCTGCCTGGGGACACCTGATGTAAGGAGGGACTCCACTGCCTGGGGAAACCTGATGTAAGAGGGACTCTGCTGCCCAGGGACACCTGATGTAAGAGGGACTCCACTGGGGACACTAATGTAAGGATGGACTCCGCTGCCTGGGGACACCTGATATAAGGAGGGACTCCATTGCCTGGGGAAACCTGATGTAAGAGGGACTCTGCTGCCCAGGGACACCTGATGTAAGAGGGACTCCACTGCTTGGGGACACCTGATGTAAGGAGAAGGAGAGACTCCACTGGGGACACTGATGTAAGGAGGGACTCCACTGCCTGGGATACCTGATGTAAGGCGGGACTCCGCTGGGGGCACCTGATATAAGGTGAACCTCCACTGGGGCACCTGATGTAAGGAGGGGCTCCGCTGGGGGAACCTGATGTAAGGAGGGACTCCACTGGAGACACCTGTTGTAAGGATTGACCCTGCTGGGAATGCCTGATGTAAGGAGGGACTCCACTGGGGGCACCTGATGTAAGGAGGGACTCCGCTAGGGGCACCTGATGTAAGGAGGGACTCCGCTAGGGGCACCTGATGTAAGGCGGGACTCTGCTGGGAATGCCTGGTGTAAGGAGGGACTCTACTGGGGACACCCGATGGCATCTGGTGGCAGGTGACGTGACAAGTTCAGGGCTCCCACTGATTCTGCATTATGGGAAGTTGAACTATTTTTATTTCTATTACAATGTAATAATAGAAATAATGTCCTCTGTCGAAGTCAGGATATGATGAAACGCGTCAGGGCGTGGCTTACACGATCCTGGAAGTGAGGTATGCGTTCCACCTCAGCCTGTTCCACAAACCAGGAAGTGATCTGTTCCCCTGGACACCGAGCCGGCTGGATCTTCTGAACGGTGACACGCAATACTCCTTTTTTGCTTGATTGACTGCTTTTATTTTGTACGTATATTGGCTGAGGGGTGTTTTGTGAAGATTGTGGGGTTCATCTTAATAAACAGAATTACGCTATGTGCATACTTTCTTTTTTTGGCATTTATCTGTTTGGAGTTGTGACCCCCCCCTGAACCCCCTGGAGTGGTACTGAGAGAGATGTGCTAAGAAGACCCTTTTCTCTTGGAGGCTTTAATAACTTACATATTTGGTGAGTTTGACCCCCTAGGGGGAGAGTGTTAACACATGGTGAAGTCCTACTGACCGGTGGAAGGCGCACACTGTGATTCAGCTTTATTATCACCTATGGACATTTTCCTGATCACTTCACAGACTCTTTACCTCTCTGTGGCATCACACTTGTGTGCGCAGTTGACCGCATGATTTTAATTTTGTGTTTTTGCTCAACAATAGCGCTGTTTGTAGTTTATGTTTACTTATTGTTTATATATACTATTACTTTTTATTTTTATGTCTTTTTAAACGGCTGCTGTTTTTTGTGAACATTTAGTGTAGAAACTGAGTGTTTATACCTCCTTCATTCTATAGTTCTGCTCTCTTATCTTTGGACATTAATTTATCCATTTGGCGCTGAGCGGTGTGCTGCAGGCCCGAGCAAACCTTTCCTCCTTTAATAGAAATAATGTGCTTGAATCATCCTAACACCATACCAGCTGTGGTGCCAGGATGATTGAAGCACTAACACCAGTTGTTTGGAGTATCTTTATCTGCTGATTGTTAAATTTACTGGAATATACATAATGCTATTGTGATGTAGGATCTGGGCCTGCTGTCCCTCCATCCTTCTTTCTTACCTTCCTTCTCTCCCTATTTCTTTCTTTCTTTCTCTCTTCATCCTTTGTTCATCTCAGATTCGAACCACACCTCATTTGAGCCACGCCTCCTTTAAGCCATGCCCAATATTTAGTTTAAGCCCTGCCCATTTCAAAGCTCTTTGGCTGGTGCATGCACAGTAGGGGCACCTGTCTTTCTGAGGTCTGGTGCTGTGCTTGGCCAGTGTATGAGCATTACTGTGCTTTGCAAACCAAGCACAGTACTGCACATGCATCAGCCAGACACAGCGACAACACCCCCCTATTGTGCATGCAACCAGGCACAGCGCCAGATCTCAGAAAAACAAGAAATCCTACGGCACACAGCACTAGTGGCCCCAACTGCACACATGTGGGGCATATCACCAGAACTCTGAAATACAGTGTGCCCTTCTATGCAAGCACCCTACGCACAAGGTGTAGAGCACACTTGGGGTGTCATCAGGGGGACACCGGAGACAAAGAAGACACCCTTTTGCCAGAAACTCAACAAAGGGAAACTTCCATAGACTGGCAATGCTATAAAGACTGCAACAACTGGAAACAGGAAAAAATGGTGACATAAAGTATGCAGATATATTTATTTGATTCATTTTTCTAGGAAGGTTTAATATCACTTTAAATGTAGTAGTACCAGGTCTCCTGCCCTGCCAGACAGGGCTGTGCGATGTAATAATGCTAGTACTAGAAGAAAGAAAAAACCTTTGACAAGTAAAAGAGCTCCCATGTACAGCTTTATATCCCTGTATTTAGCTGTTTGCCTAACTTTCAGCTTTAATTCCCCAAATAATAATTTTTAAACATAAAACAATTTAGGTGTTGAAAGGGTGTACATTGTGATTGATTGCTATGTAGGGAATTTAAATCACAGTTTATGATAGATGAACATATTATCTGATTTCTATAATGTCGATATAACCAGTAATGTATATTTGAAATGTTAGCTCAGTAAATATCTTTACAGATGTTATAAAGGGTAATAAAACATTTGTCCTATTCAGCTAAGATTGCTACCCTTTGCAGTATGACTTAGCACAGGGAGTGTTCTGATAACATGACCCTGAATTAAGGGACTAAGAACAGCTGATTATGATTGTTATTCTTTTGAGGTGTAATTATGATTTAGGAGTATGATAATGTATTGCCACCAGCCCCAGGAACCAGAGTAACTATACTGAATTATTGGTGATATACAGGTTGCCTGTTGTCATTCTGCTTTTCCTTAAAGTGAGACTAAATTTTATTTAAAAAAAAATTATATTCAAGTGAAACACTGTGCATTGTTACTGTATTGCAGATCGTTATTTTTACCACAAGATGGCAGTGTTCATCAACTCTGTTCATCATAAGTTTCTATACAAGAGTGGAGTATCACTGGGACTTGTATGCTGGAAGCAGAACTTTTTTCCCTACAGTTTAGCTGAGAGCAAACTACACAACCCAGGATGCAATTGCAAAGGGGCAGGAGCAGATAAAAGAAAAAGCCTGGGAACAGGAAAGGGAGAGAGAGACTTGGTTGCTAGAAGGGCGTGTGTAGGAGAGCTGTGTGGAGCCACGTGGTCCTTGACTGAACCGGGTTGAGCCAGGAAGCCATGACTGTCATCGGAAAGCCAAGTATCCTGGGGAGGCAGACTGGTGGAGATCTGTATGCTGTCAGATCGGTGGTCATCATCATAATCGCAGACACTTTTGCAAAGGACATGGGGGGCCCCAGCAGGGTGCTCATCGCTTCGCTCTGCTTAGCATAAGGATCGGGTGAGAGGGTATTTAACCCATTTAACATTACCCTTGTTACCAGTGTATTTTCTGTTTCAAGTTACTTCAAGTTTAAGGACTCTGTATAGTACAGCCCTCTGCAATCAGCACATGTGCCAGAGCCTGTCTATTGCTGCAGTCTGCCATTCTTACCTGTTCCTACAAGTACTGCCTGCAGGTTATTCAAGTTAACCCTATCACTCCCTGCTAGGCAGAACTCTGCACCTACTATAAATCAAGTGTAATCCATCCAAGGAAGTAATAAGCTGCTTAAGGTCAACTTCTCCACTTAAAGGGACTTACATTTGATAATTACCCCCCCTCCTACTAAAGTCATTTTTTTTCCTACCATTCATAATTCTTAAAGTGATCTTCAAAACCAACAAGTATGTAATCTTAACTCAAAAAGTACATTCACTTGCTCTCATGCTCTTCCAAATCTCCTTTTTGTTTGCTGTTGTGACCTAACCTCCTGTTAGAGGGTGGCTAGGTTAATTCTCCATGCTACTGTATGAAGAAATGTAGCCACCCTCTCTTGATCACTCCCAAGATGGGCTAAGTATGGACTATAAACTGAGATTTGTAGCCTAGCCTAGAGCGGTGCACATGACTGCAACTAACATGCACTGCTCATTCCAAACAAACAGAATTGAGAGAGAAATTGAGAGGCTTGGAAGCACATGGTGGACATTACAAGGAGGCAGATAAACACCCGAAGAAATTAAGTAATGTATGTGTATGGATAATTTTTAGAGAATGGGTATATCGTTTAGTGTCTTCAATGACTATTTGTTAATAATTATGTCATTCTGTATCACTTTTTGTACATGCACTGTTCTTTCCCTTTTGGAATAATAAATATGGCATTTAATAAGTTTAATAAATCATGTCCTTGATTTTCTGTAAATCCACAAGCATGACAGAGGAAGAATGATGAAGAATAATATTTGAAAGTACAGTAATCCAACTCAAGTGGCAGTTGTTAACAGCGTGTTACCATTGTTTTGTCTGCTACAGAGCAGCATTTATTAACCTTTTGTTGTTGAGAGACTATATCCTATAAGTGGTATGGGAAGGGACTAAAAGTCCTTGATCTATAAGCGGTGAAATTGTTCAGGGTGTGTGAGGCTGTTCAGAGTGAATTCACTCTTACTTATTCTGTAGGAAAAGTTCAGCAATTGATGAACCAGTCTAATCCTTGCTTGTGCGTACTAACCTCACCTACACTGACAGAGAGCAGTAGTGTATGGGACAAGCATATCATTTTCCTACACACCCAGTGCATGATGGGTAACTGGGAGGAGATAGGGCATAGGTAGGTCCACTTGGATTTTCCAATGCAATCTATCCTCATTATCACCGGACCTGAAACCAATAATTATTGGCCAAAAGTAGATCAACTAAGTGTCGACAGGAAACTGCAGCATGCTCTCAGGTGCATTTCACTTGCTTTTGAGATCAGTTTGAGATGCTTCTGAGATAACTGACATCTGCATTTGACCTGCAGTTGACCTCCTTCTGACCCGCAGTTAACTTCCTAAATTACAGCAATTTGCTTCAAACTGCTTTTTGCATTCTCATTAAATTGAATAGAGAGAAAAGCAGTTTGTAAGCAGACAAGTCTGCTGACACAGGTCCTAAATCACTTGTTGACCCCCGCACTCCAATATACGTCGGCACAATGGCAGCGGTGGGCAAATGGGCATACCTGTACATCCCCTTTGATTGGCGGGGCTAGCGGGCGCACGCGCTGCCAGAGGCATGGGCGCACGCCCGTCGCATACAGGGTGACTGTGCCCGCGAGACCTGCGGACTCAATGTCCGCCGGTCTCCCAGCGATCATGTCACGGAGCAGCAGAATGGGGAAATGTAAACAAGGCATTTCCCCGTTCTGCCTTGTGACATAACAGAGATCACTGCTCCCTGTCATCGGAAGTACTGCCCCCTCACCTCCTCCCAGTACCGCCCCCTCACTTCCTGTTTCCTGTCTCATGTCCATATGCAAACAGATAAGATGGCCCCCAGGCGTCGGAACAGCATCGACAATGAGGAGCTCATCAGGCTTGTTCTTGACAGGCCATATATATGGGACAGCCGTATAGCTGAATATAAGGGCAGAGGCTGGGAAGAAATATGTAAAACTTTGTATTCAGACTGGGAAGACTTCACTCCACAAGTTCGCAAAACATAAACGTAAGTACATATTTATTCATCCAACTGACCACCAATGTAAGGGCATGTATCCCACTGACCACCAATGTAAGGGCATGCATCCCACTGACCACCAATGTAAGGGCATGCATCCCACTGACCACCAATGTAAGGGCATGCATCCCACTGACCACCAATGTAAGGGCATGTATCCCACTGACCACAAATCCCACTGACCAGCTGTGTAATGAGCATTGTTCCCACTCACCACCAGTAGTGTATTTAGGTTTTGTGCTGCCCTAGGCCTGACTAAACTCATGCACCCCCTAATTTAAATATGACCCACCCCTTCCTGTCAAGGCCACACCCCTTACTGTTTAAGACCCGCTCTGAAATTTTCGAGTGGGGACACTAGTTCTGAGAGCCTGGGGCGGGGGGGGGGCAATGGTTTCCCTTATTTTGCATAGATTTCCTCTCACTTCCTGTTTGGCTATGGGGCAGGAAGTGAAGGAAAATCTCTGCAATGGGACAGGGATGGTAAAAAATAAACTGACAGGGGCTATAACCCTCCCTTATGCTATCCAAAATGAAAAAAAAAAGTGTTGCCTATAGTTCTACTTTTAAGCACAAATTTCTAATATTTTTATAGAGAGGACTAAGAAGATACAACCATGCCAATGGTGCAGCACAAAACATATAGCACAGTGAGGAAGGTTTGTGGTCCAGGATGATAGGTCAGTCAAAATTAGAAGCGGTGCCCCCCCCCAACAGTTGCGGAACGCCGGCCGCCCGCATACCGGAAGCAGTGCGGCCGCTTTATGGGGGCGCTAGACTAATTTGCCTCTCAGCCCAGTTCGCCCCATAAGACTGGCACTACACTAACAGTGAAGCGCAAGCCGGCGGGGGCTCTTTCCGTGCTGCCCCCTTGCAAAGTGCTGCCCTAGGCCTGGGCCTTGTTGGCCTAGGCCAGGATACAGCGTTGCTCACCACCAATTAATTGTTTATGTTTTATTTGATTACAGAAGAACTCATACGTACTAGGTGGCGAAGCCTCAAGGATACACTTCAAAGACACCAGAGATTGGAGCGTAAAGCACGAAGTGGGTCTGGTGCCGCCCCAAAGCGTCCCTATTCTTTTGCGAGATACCTGGACTTTCTCAAGCCAGTTGTAGAATTAAGGAAGTTAGTTTACATACAAGAATACCTCTCTCTACCATCCCTCTCTAATATACCTGTCCTCCCCTAACCTTCGCTTCTACCTCTATCATCTTTAGTTAAAATTTCAAGTATCAACTTTTGTATTTCAGCACAGAAGCAAGTTGGGAAGAGGAGGAGGAAGAGGAAGAGGAGCATGCTGCTATTGTTGACGTAGATGAGGGAGTTTCATTCGTTTGCACAAACATAGAGGATTCATCATCTTTGGAGGTAGCGGGTGACGCAATCGATGTACATGAATCATCGACTCTGGAGCAAGGTAATGAGTCTACTGACATTTCTACACCTTCCAACAGAAGGAAAAAGCTAACATCTACCTCACGCAGGAAGCGAAGCAGCAGGGCAGCAGAACAGGTGGAAGAACAAGATCAGACAAATCAATTACTCAATATTGTGTCAGGGATCACTGAACAAATGGATGTTCAGAAATGCCCTCATACAATGTTTGCCCTAAGTTTGGTGCCTCTTCTCAAAGAGGTCTTGCCAGAACATTACTTCAACATGAGGATTGCAGTGCAACATTGCATACATTCCTTCACTATGCCAAGCCATGTTTCAGAGCCAACGCACGAGAGTACTAGTACTCAAATAATAACACCCATTTCTGCTGCTCAAAATCCTGCACCAAACCCTTATCCTTCCAGTTTTTCTGACCATTCAAGCATATATGAGGCCCCCAGATCAAAAATCCCATATCCGATTCCTCCACCAATTGCTTCCTTAATCATCCCTCCAACTAGAACCCCTGGTATAACAAGGGCAATGGAATTGAGACCACGCGACTCAATTCCTCACCATTTACCACAACAAAGCAGAGTGCCACAGCTCTGCAATCAAATGCCATCCATGCCAAACCGCTATACACCTGTGTCAAGACCTATGGAACAGCTCAAACAAATCAATCCTAGTCCTTATCCATATAGAAATCAATCGCTTGAAGTTAATTCAATTGAGCAAATGCACAATATGGGCCCCCGAGTGAATCACTGGATAGAGTGATATCCCCGCCTGTGCCTTTGAGGCAAGGAACGCCTGAGCAACAGAGTGTTACAAAATATTTGAATTTATAGATAGCCTACCTGTTGAATGGCACTGCCACTTTCATGTTGTTAATCCATATTGGATTTGTTTAGGTTATGTTTTCTATTTTTTAGAGGATTTGCATCCCACCTGACCACCAATGTCAGGACTTGTACCTATGACCAAAATGTAAAGGCATGCATCCTACTGACCAGCAATCCTAACGACCACCAATGTAAGGGCATTTATTGGTGGTCTTACAAGCCCTGACATTGGTGGTCTGTGGGATTGCTTGTCCACCAATGTCAGGGCTTGTATCCCACCTCTGACCAAAATGTAAAGGTCTGTGGTGCGGTTATGCTATATGGGCCCGCCACTAGTGAACCACCAGATAGAGTAATATCCCTGTTTGTACCTTCGAAGCTAGTAACACCTGAGAAACAGAGTGTAACTATTATTTTGAATTGATAGATGCCTACCTGTTAAACGGCACAGCCTCTTTCATGTTGCTAACCATATTGCATTTGTTTACGTTATGCAGAGGCGTCGTTAGGGGGTGGCTATTGGGGCTACAGCCCCGAGCCTGGAGCTAATAGCCCCGAGTCTCTTGTCCCGGTCCTAGAATGCCGGGGACAGGGGCGGACTGCGCCGTGGTAGCGCTGGCTCCGGCTCCAGCTCCGCCTCCACCCCCCGCCTGACTCTACTCTTGGTCACTGGATGCTATAGCCGCCTAGCGGCTAGCAACCAGTGACGTCACTGCCCACTGTGCTCACACTTCCCAGCATTGAAAGCGGAGGAGGATTGCACTTCCTCCTCCTCCGCGCTAGTGCTCATGGGCAGGGCCGGCCCTACCATGGGACCTGGTGGGACCATGGGTCCCGGGCGGCATGTTCTGAGGGGCGGCACATTGATGCCTAAGAAGATGGTGGCGGAACTCCCGCCGATCGCTCCACTTCTTATCCCGCTGTGAGGGTGGCCTGGACGGCGCCGCTGCTTTTAGAGGTGACGGCAGAGAACTCGCTACTATACCCGCACAGCGGACCGCCACCCATCCTTTCCACGGCTCCCCCCTACTGCTGCTGACATGTCGGGACAAGAGAAAGTGAGCTGACGGCTAACAGCGGAGGGGAGGAGCTTCCTGTGTCTAAACCCCCCTCACCACCCCTGCCTGTGTCTAACCCGCCTCACCACCCCTGCCTGTGTCTGACCCCCCTCACCACCCCTTCCTGTGTCTTACCCCCCCTCACCACCCCTGCCTGTGTCTAACCCCCCCTCACCACCCCTTCCTGTGTCTAACCCCCCCTCACCACCCCTGCCTGTGTCTAACCCCCCCTCACCACCCCTGCCTGTGTATAACCCGACTCACCACCCCTGCCTGTGTATAACCCCCCCTCACCACCCCTGCCTGTGTCTAACCCCCCCTCATCACCCCTGCCTGTGTCTAACCCCCCCTCACCACCCCTGCCTGTGTCTAACCCCCCCTCACCACCCCTGCCTGTGTCTCACCCCCCCTCACCACCCCTGCCTGTGTCTAACCCCCCCTCACCACCCCTGCCTGTGTCTAACCCCCCCTCACCACCCCTTCCTGTGTCTAACCCCCCCTCACCACCCCTGCCTGTGTCTAACCCCCCCTCACCACCACTTCCTGTGTCTAACCCCCCCTCACCACCACTTCCTGTGTCTAACCCCCCCTCACCACCCCTGCCTGTGTCTAAACCCCCCTCAACACCCCTGCCTGTGTCTAACCCCCCTCACCACCCCTGCCTGTGTCTAACCCCCCCTCACCACCCCTGCCTGTGTCTAACCCCCCCACCACCCCTGCCTGTGTCTAAACCCCTCTCACCACCCCTGTCTGTGTCTAAACCCCCCTCACCACCCCTGCCTGTGTCTAACCCAGTCAGTGTGGGTCAGGTAGGTCAGTGTGGTTTAGGTAGGTCAGTGTGTGTGGGTCAGTGTATGTAGGTCAGTGTGGGTCAGGTAGGTCAGTGTGGGTGGGTCAGTGTATGTAGGTCAGTGTAGGTCAGTGTGAGTCAGGTAGGTCAGTGTATGTAGGTCAGTGCATGTCAGCTAGGTCAGTGTATGTGGGTCAGGTAGGTCAGTGTGGGTCAGGTAGGTCAGTGTATGTAGGTCAGTGTATGTCAGGTAGGTCAGTGTATGTAGGTCAGTGTATGTCAGGTAGGTAGGTCAGTGTGTGTATGTCAGGTAGGTCAGTGTATGTCAGGTAGGTAGGTCAGTTTAGTGGTCAGCATTAATGGGCACTGGTAAGCCAGGCAGCAACCAGCAAGTCAGCGTACCCCCCGCCACACAACCACACAACCCCTCCGCCCAACCAAAAAAAACCCAGCGCCACTAGAGGCCCTCCCCCCCGTGCCAGCCTTGGACTTCGGGCTGAAGCCCCTGGTCTTTTTGCCACCTAGCAACGCCCCTGACGTTATGTAAAAGTTTTTTGGTCCTACCAACTTTTCAGGTCAGCGTGGATTATGCAGTGGGATAGGTCAAAGGAAGTGAGAGGGTCAGAGGAAGTGAGAGGGTCAGAGGAAGTGAGAGGGTCATGAGGAAGTAGGAGGGTCAGAGGAAGTGAGAGGGTCAGAGCAAGTGAGAGGATCAGAGGAAGTGAGAGGGTCATACTTGAAAGAAGAGATCGAGTGAGGGGGAGAAAGAATGAAGGGTGAGAGAAAGGGAAGCAGTGGCGTTGTTAGGTGGGTGCGGGGGGTGCGGGCCACACCGGGTGACACCCGCCAGAGGGGTGACACCCGTAGGTATCGGCACACACCGCTACACTGCCCGCTGCGGCTTGTGCTGTGTCCCGCAGCACAGCGGGCTGAAGCCGCCTCCCCCTCCTCTCTGTTTACTTCACACAGGAGGAGGAGGAGCCCGAGGGACACACACGGCTGTGTGTATCTTCCGGTCCGCGCTGTTCTGAGGTCTGTAAACTTTATGCTTACAGTATGTGGGTGGATATGTGCAGGGGGATTCTATACTAATGGGGGGTGCTGCACTGGGGGGATTCTATACTAATGGGGGGTGCTGCACTGGGGGGATTCTATACTAATGGGGGGTGCTGCACTGGGGGGATTCTATACTAATGGGGGGTGCTGCACTGGGGGGATTCTATACTAATGGGGGGTGCTGCACTGGGGGGATTCTATACTAATGGGGGGTGCTGCACTGGGGGGATTCTATACTAATGGGGGGCTCTGCACTGGGGGGATTCTATACTAATGGGGGGTGCTGCACTGGGGGGATTCTATACTAATGGGGGGTGCTGCACTGGGGGGATTCTATACTAATGGGGGGCTCTGCACTGGGGGGATTCTATACTAATGGGGGGTGCTGCACTGGGGGGATTCTATACTAATGGGGGGTGCTGCACTGGGGGGATTCTATACTAATAGGGGCTCTGCACTGGGGGGATTCTATACTAATAGGGGCTCTGCACTGGGGGGATTTTATACTAATGGGGGGTGCTGCACTGGGGGGATGCTATACTAATGGGGGGTGCTGCACTGGGGGGATTCTATACTAATGGGGGTGCTGCACTGAGGGGGATTCTTTACTAATGGGGGCTCTGCACTGAGGGGGATTCTATACTAATGGGGGCTCTGCACTGGGGGGATTCTATACTAATGGGGGCTCTGCACTGAGGGGGATTCTATACTAATGGGGGGCGCTGCACTGGGGGGATTCTATACTAATGGGGGGCGCTGTACTGGGGGGATTCTATACTAATGGGGGGTGCTGCACTGGGGGGATTCTATACTAATGGGGGGTGCTGCACTGGAGGGATTCTATACTAATGGGGGGTGCTGCACTGGGGGGATTCTATACTAATGGGGGGTGCTGCACTTAGGGGAATCTATACTAATGGGGGGTGCTGCACTGGGGGGATTCTATACTAATGGGGGGCTCTGCACTGGGGGGATTCTATACTAATGGGGGCTCTGCACTGAGGGGGATTCTATACTAATGGGGGCTCTGCACTGGGGGGATTCTATACTAATGGGGGCTCTGCACTGAGGGGGATTCTATACTAATGGGGGCTCTGCACTGGGGGGATTCTATACTAATGGGGGCTCTGCACTGAGGGGGATTCTATACTAATGGGGGGCGCTGCACTGGGGGGATTCTATACTAATGGGGGCTCTGCACTGGGGGGATTTTATACTAATGGGGGCTCTGCACTGAGGGGGATTCTATACTAATGGGGGCTCTGCACTGGGGGGATTCTATACTAATGGGGGCTCTGCACTGAGGGGGATTCTATACTAATGGGGGGTGCTGCACTGGGGGGATTCTATACTAATGGGGGCTCTGCACTGAGGGGGATTCTATACTAATGGGGGCTCTGCACTGGGGGGATTCTATACTAATGGGGGCTCTGCACTGAGGGGGATTCTATACTAATGGGGGGTGCTGCACTGGGGGGATTCTATACTAATGGGGGCTCTGCACTGAGGGGGATTCTATACTAATGGGGGCTCTGCACTGGGGGGATTCTATACTAATGGGGGCTCTGCACTGAGGGGGATTCTATACTAATGGGGGGCGCTGCACTGGGGGGATTCTATACTAATGGGGGCTCTGCACTGGGGGGATTTTATACTAATGGGGGCTCTGCACTGAGGGGGATTCTATACTAATAGGGGGCTCTGCACTGAGGGGGATTCTATACTAATAGGGGGCTCTGCACTGAGGGGGATTCTATACTAATGGGGGCTCTGTACTGAGGGGGATTCTATACTAATAGGGGGCTCTGCACTGAGGGGGATTCTATACTAATAGGGGGCTCTGCACCGACGGGGGATTCTATACTGATGGGGGTCAGCACTGGGGGGGGGTGTATGTACTGATGGGGTGGTCTGCACTGAGGTGGGAGGTTGATACTGATGGAGGGGGGTCTGCAGACTCTGTACTGATGGGAGGGCTGTACTGAGGGAGGGGGTCAGTACTTAGTGGGGGGTCTATGCTGAGGAAAGGGGGTCTGCACTGAGCGGGGGTCTGTACTGAGGGAGGGGAGTCTGTACTTAGTGGGGGGGTCTATATTGATGGAAGGGGGTCTGTACTGAGGGAGGGGGGCTATATTGATGGAGTGGGGTCTGTAGTTAGTGGAGGGGGGTCTGTACTGAGGTAGTTGGTGGAGGGGGGTGACACCAGTTTTTTTGGCACCGGGTGACACCAACCCTAGTGACGCCACTGAAGGGAAGTAGGAGACAGAGTATTATCTCTTCGTTATGTGGTTCTTTACAATGTTTGAAGTATGATTATTTCCAAAAAATGTTTCAAAAAGTATGTAATTACATGAAGATTACAAATTAAACAAATAGATTTTTTTTTTGGGAAGACAACTATGGTATGATATCTGTCTGCATTGCTTCTATTGCTTACTATGGCGCAAATTATCCATCTCATGTACCATAACCGGTACAGATTACCTCCTGGAACCTATAAACCCAATTGTAAGTATATTGTATATGAAGCCTTGCGGCTTCACTTCCTGGTTCCCTACTGCGCATGCACGAGTCGCACAGTGCAATCTGAATGGTCCGTGCTATCTCTGGGACCCGTGTGTCCCAGCAGACAGCGCAGCGGGACAGGAAGAGGCATAGACTCCCGTGGGAGTCTATGCCCGGAAGTGGGTGCAAATACCTGTCTTAGACAGGTATCTGCACCCCCCCCCCCCCCCCCTGAAAGGTGCCAAATGTGACACCGGAGGGGGGGAGGGTTCCGAAAAGCAGAGTTTCAATTTTTGTATGAACCTCCGCTTTAATGCATAAAATGCATTAGGTCTCATGTACACAGCTGCTGGTAAACGGACGTTTAGGAGCAGTTGGGCATTTTTTTCAGCTGTCCCTGAACTCTCCTCTATGTTATCTTATCAGTACATGTACACAGGGTTATTTATAGTCGTTTGTAGGCAGTTGAGTTTAGAAGCATTTTTTGAAACGCAAAAAAATGCATTTAGGATGGATGTTCAGAGGCATTTCAAACGTCAAATGCCTGAAACAGCCTGTAAACGCTACTAAGCGTGGTAACTCGCATTTTGCAGCGTTTTGTTTACAGACTTTTTTTTTTTTTAAACGCTTCTAGACGCAAACACAGCATGCAAACGTGGCTAAACGGACGGTTTTACATGTTGGTTTCAAGCTGTCAAGTTAAATCGTTCAGGAGAGGTTAAACAACGTCCCGTGTACGTGAAGCCTTTAGGTAGAAAAAGCCTTCTGCCTTTAGAACCACTTTAAAGTGGAACTTCACTCTCTTAATCAACTTTGACTATTTTTAATCCTGATGCTGATAGTATTAGTAAATCGATAGGAAAGTATATAATATCTACTTTTTTTCTTTACTATTCTTCAGTTACTTCCTGGTTTCCAGGCCTAGGCAAATCATGTCATACATCCCAGGAGTCTTTATGAAGGGAGGAGTGGTTTTCTCAGCTAAGCACATCCTTCGACCTGCATGCCTGAGCTAAGGGCAGATGGATTCCAGGAAGTAAATGCTGCATGAATCATATACCCTTACTCAATATGGTAATGGCTAGAAATGCTAGGGGTGTTTTTAAAGTGATTTCTCAACAAAATAAAGCATGGAGACATAGATGGACGTGGTAGACATATGATATCAGTTTGCACCAGGGAGTATCACTGTTTGCACTCTTTGCACAGAGTTTCCATATACAGGATCAGTTAATATGAATCAAGCCTTCAAATATTTCCATTAAGCATATCAAGTACTAAAAAAATTGTAACCTGGCAGTGAGTGTCACCACCACATATTAGATCCTCCAAATGCAATACCAGTTGTGTCATTTCTTTAATTGTACAGTCTTTAATTGAGAGACAGGATGCTGATACCAACGGTTTCTATTGCCCCTAGTAAAATCACAGTAGATATAGCATAACAGAATATTGCTGATGGCATCAATTATCAAGCCTAATGCAAGTTTTACACATGCGGACCGTTTTCTTCCATCCATTGACGGATGAAAAATGGACATCAATGTATCTCTATGGAAAAGTGGATGTAAATGGATGATCATCCATTTACATCAGTTTACATTCGCATCTATCAACATCCTTTGTTTTAAACAGATTAAAGCTTTATTTTTCTTTGGTTAAAAAAAAGGATCGGATGAAGAACGGATGTAAACTGACAAGCGGTCCATAATTTCATCCATTTTTGCATTCGCAGTGGATGTAAAAAAACTGATGCAAAAATGATGAGCAGCTGATGCAAAACTGATGAGCAGCTGATGCAAAACGGATGAAAACTTCTTCTCCTTTAAAAGACATGACTGAACTAATGAAATGGGTCCGCATGTGTGAAAGGGGCCTAAAATTAAGAGACTACAGAAAATACTTCCACTTTCCTCCTCCTAAAGTCAGATGTCTCATAAGTAGTATTCATGACATTGTTGTTACCTCTCCTCTATTTATTACCATCACATCAATGAAAGGGTTTGAAGGATCAGAGTGCAACACAGATAATTTGTAAGTCCAGAAGGTCTTTATTTTCCACAATATAAAAGCTGAAGTAGTAGCCAGTGGGGTAATTGGTCCCCCTCCATCAGGGCTTGTGGTAGAGAGAAAAAAAACATTATTTTTATTTATTTACTGGACCAGAGTGAACTGCTTACAGGGGGTTTTTAAGCATTCATTCAAGGGTTTAAACTGGTCGATGGTCTAACAGTCAAAATCAAGCCTCTCCATTCAGATATTAGGGAGGAACTATAAAATCTTATCTAGGTGGTATCTAGATCTGGATTACAAATTATGTCACCTAGCTAACCAGCCGATTGTTGGCGCTGTGGCGGGGAACCTGACACAATGATACACCTGTGGTGGGCATGTCCGCATTTGAGACTATTTTGGAAGGCTGTATTTTGACTTGCTGCACATATTACAGGCAGCAGTTTACCCAAACTACCAGAATTGGCCTAACTTTCAATCTTTCCAGGATCGCCACAGACAGCCAAAAAGGGCTTAATGTGTTATTATTGCTGCGGCCAGGGCTATCATACCTAGACATTGATATTCTAATGCCGTACCTAGTATTAAAGAATGGATGTCTGAATTAAATTACATCACGTGTATGGAAGAGCTGACAGCGAGTCTACAGGAGAAATATCTAAAATTTACAGCCATATGGCAGGCCTGGAAAGACATTGGTACCTCCGATACAATGAGATCCTACATGTGACCTAGTCTCCCACTATATTTGAGCATGTGGAATTGAGTTTTTTTCTTGGGGTTTTTTCTACTTTTCCTTTTGCTGATTTTTTTTCTCTCTTTTTTTTTTTCTTTCTTGTCTGCTATTTGTTCTTATGGTCTATGGTTTGGGGATGCAATGGTCTATGCACAAACATATATTAGAATGGCAAATAACGAAAAGGTTGGTACGTGGGGGTGGCATTGGTTGACACGCTGACTGAGCATGCTGAGATCCCCGGGCTCCAGGAATATAAGCAGCGACAGTCTGTAGCTCCTAACTTCCAGTGACACTATGTCCGCAAACCGCCGCAGGGCCTCACAACCACTCAGTGGAGGTAAGACCCAAGCAGGCGGGTTGCAAGCCTGTCTGCACTTGTCTGTCACCAGCTGCAGTTCCTTAGAGCCAGAACGGGGCTCTGCGGGGATTGATTGGGATTCTCCAGTGACAGACGGGAGTCTATGGAGGCCCGATAAGCCCCCTGGAGAGGGCTATTTGGGAGTAGGTTTTGGCATTACCACGCCCAGTAGTGATCTTCCAACAGCCAATAATGGACACCTGACATCTAATGCTGGTTCTCCAGGAACAACATCTACAAGTATGCTAACCCCCTGACCCATAAATTTACTAATGGACAAGTTATATCTCAGCCAGATTTAAAGGTGGTGGATATGGACTGGTACCTTAGAGAACATTTAAGTGCTCTTCCTACCAAAGCAGATATTCAGTTACTTATTACTGCTGTTGAAGCATCTTGTAATCAAGCTGTAGAAGGGTTTAGGGAGGATATAGTAAGACTGGGACATATAGTGTAAGAAATGGAGACGGGCCAAGATGATATTAAGCAAGCTGTGGCTGACACCCAGGATATGACTAAATATCATGAGAAAGTTTTGAATACTCTTATGGATCAGATTGACGATTGCGAAAACAGAGATTGCCATCAGAATATACCTATACAGGGTTTACCCGAAAAAAACAGGCCCCCGATTTGCTTTCGACTGTGATTGGCTTATTTGGCCAAATCTTGGGAGATTCTGCACCTGACACGATTAAAGTAGATAGGGTGCATCGTGCACTATTTTATGCCCCTCAAAATGCAGATAAACCAAGAGATGTATTATATGTAAACTGCACAGATATTCGGTGAAGGAAGCCATGGATAGATTTTTGTTTAGCTTCTGAAAGACTAAAATGTGATATTATTGTTCTAGTAATGGATGCCCAGGGAACACTAGGTACTCTACTCATGCCTTTAACCATTTTTCCCCCCAATAGGTCGGTCCCGAGATAAGGGACTTTGTATCCTGCAAATTTGCAGAAGGGAAGAAGATTCCGGGTACAAGTGGTTTACCCCTTCCCGGACTTGTCTTTCCCTTAGTGGATATACCATATATTGTGGGATAACTTTTTTTTGTTGTTGTTTTTGAAGTTTTTGGTTTTGCTTGTTTTTCTTTTTTTTTCCTTTTATTTTAATTTTTTTTTTGCCTGCCAGATGCATCTGCGGGAGATATTCAGGATAAAATGGGTTCCTCACTGAGGGAACAGACGTTGATCCGGTGGAGTGGGGTAGTAATATGCTTATTGGGTTATATGTTCAGATGAGAAATAGTCAATGACAGATAGAATGAAGTGTATGTCATATAATGTGAGAGGGCTTTGTTCACCCAGCAAAAGGGGCTGTCTTTGGTGTGAACTGCGTCACCTGGGGGCAGAGATAGTGTTTTTATAGGAGACGCACTTCACAGCAGGGTCGACCCCTTGCATGCCCCCTTTCCATTTAACCAGTGGTTCCATGCGCCATCTTCCATTCCAAGGGCTAGGGGAGTTACAATAGCTTTCATAACTCATGCCCTCTGGTACCTTCTTTAAATACGAGCGGACCCCGAAGGCCACTTTTTCTTTTTGTTAAGGGTAGGGTGCAGGGTCAGTGTTATACCTTTGCTTCTATCTATGCCCCTAATAATCGTACTGTTAAGTTTTTTTATCTAAAACTTTGGAAATGTTGAGGAGGTTTAGGGAGAGTTTTTTTGGTACTGGGAGGAGATTTTAATATTACCCTGGACCCTTGCCTGGAAACCTCATTGGATAAAACCCCTTTGTCTTTTAGAGCTTTAAGGTATATTAAACAACGCGTACATTCTCTTCACCTGGTGGATAGTTGGCGGGTGTTACATAATAGAGATAGAGATTATAGCTACTACTCTAAAATTCATAATAAATATTCACAAATTGACTTGCTAATGGTGGACCAGTTCTATTTGAACCATGTCCATTCTTCTACTATTGAACCAATGGTTGTCGTTAGAGGGGAATTGATCTCACATGGTTCTTGTATTAGAAAGGAGAGACATAAAGAAATTGTAGATCTTTTAGAAGAAATACACAAGCTTGAAATCAAACATAAGGTCCAGTTGAACCCCGCTGATGTCCAGAGACTGGAGACACTACGGTTTAGTCTCTCCCAGTGTCTGGACCGGAAAGTTAAAAATAAGCATAGGTATTTTGCTTATCGTTTTTATGAACATGGGAACAAGGAAGGTAAGCTGTTAGCTAGACAATTAAAGAAGCAACAAGATTCACATCATGTTCATACTTTATGGTTCAAAATAAACAGATAGTGGATACCCAAACAATAGCTGCTGAATTCCACTGTTTTTATAGGTCTTTATATAATATAGGCCCAATCTCTATGAGTGCTGCTGACAAAGGTCAGGTGGGCAAGATTCGGGAGTACTTAAAGGCCTCGGTTCTGCCTGCCATACTGTCAGCAGTTCTTGAGGAAATGGAATGGCCGATTTCTATTGACGAGTTGGACACTGTAATGGGGGCTTTGCCAATGGGTAACACTCCAGGGCTTTACGAACATATACTATAAAAATGTATTTCAATCCTGTCATCCCCTCTTAGTAGCTATTTTTATTCTATCACAGCCTCTAATTCCTTGCCTCCAGAGGAAAAACCCTCAATATTGTGCTAATTATAGACCCATTTCTCTCCTTAATTCGGATACTAAACTTCTGGCCAAGATTCTATCCCTTCGATCCCTGCAAGATCATATAGTGAAGGTTATCCACCTTCACTATATCAGACGGGCTTTATGAAGGGTCAAGAAGCCAGAGATAATACTATTTGAGCCCTCCATGTATTACACTGGGCACAAAATGGACTGGATCAAACTCCTAGTGTGTTACTATCAATGGATGCCGATAAGGCATTCGATAGGGTGAATTGGGTCTTTATGACCAAGGTTTTGAGGGAAATGGGTCTAGGAGAATGGATGATGCTATGGGTTTTCGGTGTTGTACACAGATCCCAGAGCTAGGGTTAAGATTAATGGTAGATTATCAGATTATTTTAGTATACGTAATGGGACTAGGCAGGGATGCCCTCTTTCTCCATTATTATTTGCTATGGTCTTAGAGTCTTTTCTTTGCATGATTAGGAGAAAAAGGAAGATTACAGGGATCCACATTGGATCAATAGAACATAAGATTTCAGCATATGCGGATGATTTATTTTTTTATCTTTCCACTCCCCAGGAATCTTTAGCCAAATTAAGTACGCAAATTTGGCCTTTTATCTAACGTTAACCACTTCAGCCCCGGAAGGTTTTACCCCCTTCCTGACCAGAGCACTTTTTACAATTCGGCACTGCCTCGCTTTAACTGTTAATTGCGCGGTCATGCAATGGTGTACCCAAACGAAATTTGCGTCCTTTTCTTCCCACAAATAGAGCTTTCTTTTGATGGTATTTGATCACCTCTGCCGTTTTTATTTTTTGTGCTATAAACGGAAAAAGACCGAAAATTTTGAAAAAAAATGATATTTTCTACTTTTTGTTATAAAAAAAATCCAATAAATTCAATTTTAGTCATACATTTAGGCCAAAATGTATTCGGCCACATGTCTTTGGTAAAAAAAATGTCAATAAGCGTATATTTATTGGTTTGCGCAAAAGTTATAGCGTCTACAAACTAGGGTACATTTTCTGGAATTTACACAGCTTTTATTTTATGACTGCCTATGTCATTTCATGAGGTGCTAAAATGGCAGGGCAGTACAAAACCCCCACAAATGACCCCATTTTGGAAAGTAGACACCCCAAGGAAATTGCTGAGAGGCATGTTGAACCCATTGAATATTTTTTTTTTTGTCCCAAGTGATTGAATAATGACAAAAAAAAAAAAAAAATTACAAAAAGTTGTCACTAAATGATATATTGCTCACACAGGCCATGCGCATATGTGGAATTGCACCCCAAAATACATTTAGCTGCTTCTCCTGAGTACGGGGATACCACATGTGTCGGACTTTTTGGGAGCCTAGCCGCGTACGGGGCCCCGAAAACCAAGCACCGCCTTCAGGATTTCAAAGGGCATAAATTTTTGATTTCACACCTCACTACCTATCACAGTTTTGAAGGCCATAAAATGCCAAGATGGCACAAAACCCCCCCAAATGACCCCATTTTGGAAAGTAGACACCCCAAGCTATTTGCTGAGAGGCATGTCGAGTCCATGGAATATTTTATTTTTTGACACAAGTTGCGGGAATGTGACAATTTTTTTTTTTTTTGCACAAAGTTGTCACTAAATGATATATTGCTCACACAGGCCATGGGCATATGTGGAATTGCACCCCAAAATACATTTAGCTGCTTCTCCTGAGTACGGGGATACCACATGTGTGGGACTTTTTGGGAGCCTAGCCGCGTACGGGGCCCCGAAAACCAAGCACCACCTTCAGGATTTCAAAGGGCATAAATTTTTGATTTCACACCTCACTACCTATCACAGTTTTGAAGGCCATAAAATGCCAAGATGGCACAAAACCCCCCCAAATGACCCCATTTTGGAAAGTAGACACCCCAAGCTATTTGCTGAGAGGCATGTTGAGTCCATGGAATATTTTATATTTTGACACAAGTTGCGGGAAAGTGACCATTTTTTTTTTTTTTTTGCACAAAGTTGTCACTAAATAATATATTGCTCAAACATGCCATTGGCAAATGTGGAATTACACCCCAAAATACATTCTGCTGCTTCTCCTGAGTACGGAGATACCACATGTGTGGAACTTTTTGGGAGCCTAACCGCGTACGAGGCCCTGAAAACCAAGCACCGCCTTCAGGATTTCTAAGGGCATAAATTTTTGATTTCACTCCTCACTACCTATCACGGTTTTGAAGGCCATAAAATGCCAAGATGGCACAAAACCCCCCCAAATGACCTCATTTTGGAAAGTAGACACCCCAAGCTATTTGCTGAGAGGCATGTTGAGTCCATGGAATATTTTATTTTTTGACACAAGTTGCGGGAATGTGACAATTTTTTTTTTTTTTGCACAAAATTGTCACTAAATGATATATTGCTCACACAGGCCATGGGCATATGTGGAATTGCACCCCAAAATACATTTAGCTGCTTCTCCTGAGTACGGGGATACCACATGTGTGGGACTTTTTGGGAGCCTAGCCGCGTACGGGGCCCCGAAAACCAAGCACCGCCTTCAGGATTTCTAAGGGCATAAATTCTTGATTTCACTCCTTACTACCTATCACAGTTTTGAAGGCCATAAAATCCCAAGATGGCACAAAACCCCCCCAAATGACCCCATTTTGGAAAGTAGACACCCCAAGCTATTTGCTGAGAGGCATGTTGAGTCCATGGAATATTTTATATTTTGACACAAGTTGCGGGAAAGTGACAATTTTTTTTTTTTTTTTTTTTTTTTTGCACAAAGTTGTCACTAAATGATATATTGCTCAAACATGCCATGGGCATATGTGGAATTACACCCCAAAATACATTCTGCTACTTCTCCTGAGTATGGGGATACCACATGAGTGGCACTTTTTGGGAGCCTAGCTTCATACGGGCCCCAAAATCCAATTACCGCCTTCAGGATTTCTAAGAGCGTTAATTTTTGATTTCACTCTTCACTACCCATCACAGTTTTGAAGGCCATAAAATGCCAAGATAGCACAAAACCCCCCAAAATGACCCCATTTTGGAAAGTAGACACCCCAAGCTATTTGCTGAGAGGCATGGTGAGTATTTTGCAGCTCTCATTTGTTTTTGAAAATGAAGAAAGACAATAAAAACATATTTTTTTTTTCTTTTTTCAATTTTCAAAACTTTGTGACAAAAAGTGAGGTCTGCAAAATACTCACTATACCTCTCAGCAAATAGCTTGGGGTGTCTACTTTCCAAAATGGGGTCATTTGGGGGGGGTTTGTGCCACCTGGGCATTCCATGGCCTCCGAAACTGTGATAGGCAGTGAAGAGTGAAATCAAAAATTTACGCCCTTAGAAAGCCTGAAGGCGGTGCTTGGTTTTCGGGGTCCCGTGCGCGGCTAGGCTCCCAAAAAGTCTCACACATGTGGTATCCCCGTACTCAGGAGAAGCAGCAGAATGTATTTTGGGGTGTAATTTCACATATTCCCATGGCATGTTTGAGCAATATATCATTTAGTGACAACTTTGTGCAAAAAAAAAAAAAAAAAATTGTCTTTTTCCCGCAACTTGTGTCACAATATAAAATATTCCATGGACTCGACATGCCTCTCAGCAAATAGCTTGGGGTATCTACTTTCCAAAATGGGGTCATTTGGGGGGGTTTTGAACTGTCCTGGCATTTTATGCACAACATTTAGAAGCTTATGTCACACATCACCCACTCTTCTAACCACTTGAAGACAAAGCCCTTTCTGACACTTATTGTTTACATGAAAAAGTTTTTTTTTTTGCAAGAAAATTACTTTGAACCCCCAAACATTATATATTTTTTTAAAGCAAATGCCCTACAGATTAAAATGGTGGGTGTTTCATTTTTTTTTTTCACACAGTATTTGCGCAGCGATTTTTCAAACGCATTTTTTGGGGAAAAAACACACTTTTTAAAATTTTAATGCACTAAAACACACTATATTGCCCAAATGTTTGATGAAATAAAAAAGATGATCTTAGGCCGAGTACATGGATACCAAACATGACAGGCTTTTAAATTGCGCACAAACGTGCAGTGGCGAAAAACTAAATACATTTTAAAAAGCCTTTAAAAGCCTTTACAGGTTACCACTTTAGATTTACAGAGGAGGTCTACTGCTAAAATTACTGCCCTCGATCTGACCTTCGCGGTGATACCTCACATGCATGGGGCAATTGCTGTTTACATTTGACGCCAGACCGACGCTTGCGTTCGCCTTTGCGCGAGAGCAGGGGGGGACAGGGGTGCTTTTTTTTTTTTTTTTTTTTTTTTATTAATTTTTTGATTTTTTATCTTATTTTTAAACTGTTCCTTTCATTTTTTTTTTTTTTTATCATTTTTATTGTTATCTCAGGGAATGTAAATATCCCCTATGATAGCAATAGGTAGTGACAGGTACTCTTTTTTGAAAAAATTGGGGTCTATTAGACCCTAGATCTCTCCTCTGCCCTCAAAGTATCTGACCACACCAAGATCGGTGTGATAAAATGCTTTCCCAATTTCCCAATGGCGCTGTTTACATCCGGCGAAATCTAAGTCATGAAATGCTCGTAGCTTCCGGTTTCTTAGGCCATAGAGATGATTGGAGCCATTCTGGTCTCTGATCAGCTCTATGGTCAGCTGGCCGAATCACCGGCTGCATTCTCAGGTTCCCTGTTGGGACAGGAGAGCCAGAGAAAAACATGGAAGACGGTGGGGGGGGAATCCCTCCCACTGCTTGTAAAAGCAGTCTAGAGGCTAATTAGCCGCTAGGATTGCTTTTACATGAAAGCCGACCGCTGGCTGAAAAGAATGATACCAAGATGATACCTAAACCTGCAGGCATCATTCTGGTATAACCAGCCTGTGGGCTTAACGAAAAAAAGATATTGATCGGTGGGTATGCCCACCATTAGAATACCTCCCTTCATCCGCCCACTTCTAATGATGGGCATACATGCACCATTTATATATGCCGAAGCATGGGGGCATCCTCCCGCAAAAGGCAGGAGCAAATTGCTCCTCCACCCACTACTGCCCCCACGCTTCGGCATATATGCTGAAGTATGTAACTGTGGTGGTGAAATCACCTCCGACAGCGCTGGAGTCACGGCTTTATATATCGTGGGAGCAAACGCTGTTGCTGTCAAGATAAATAAATCCGCGCTGCAACTGAATGGCGTACCTGCTAAGCAAATGATGGTTAACATAAAAACAAAGTAACATTACAGTATAACAGTAATACTTACCATACCTGCAAAGCAAATACAAAAAAAACATAGTAAAAAATAAAACATTTAACGCAACCTGTGCCTACCTAAAATATATATATGCCGAAGCATGGGGGCATCCTCCCGCAAAAGGCAGGAGCAAATTGCTCCTCCACCCACTACTGCCCCCACGCTTCGGCATATATGCTGAAGTATGTAACTGTGGTGGTGAAATCACCTCCGACAGCGCTGGAGTCACGGCTTTATATATCGTGGGAGCAAACGCTGTTGCTGTCAAGATAAATAAATCCGCGCTGCAACTGAATGGCGTACCTGCTAAGCAAATGATGGTTAACAAAAAAACAAAGTAACATTACAGTATAACAGTAATATTTACCATACCTGCAAAGCAAATACAAAAAAAACATAGTAAAAAATAAAACATTTAACGCAACCTGTGCCTACCTAAAATTTATATATGCCGAAGCATGGGGGCATCCTCCCGCAAAAGGCAGGAGCAAATTGCTCCTCCACCCACTACTGCCCCCACGCTTCGGCATATATGCTGAAGTATGTAACTGTGGTGGTGAAATCACCTCCGACAGCGCTGGAGTCACGGCTTTATATATCGTGGAAGCAAACGCTGTTGCTGTCAAGATAAATAAATCCGCTCTGCAGCTGAATGGCGTACCTGAAAACGAAAAAGTGGTTAACAATAAAAAAGTATAAAAAAATTGCATACCTATAAAGCAAACATGATAAAAACATAACAATAAAACATTGCAGTATAGAATACAATAAAAAAGAGCAGAACAATAGAGAGAGAATAGAGAGAGAGAACAATAAAACGACAACTATTTTTGGTTTTTTTATTTTATATTTTTTTTGTATTTTTATTTTTTTATTTTTTTTGTATTTTTTTTTTTTTTTAACACTTTTTTTAGTAACTTTAACTTTTAACTGTAACTGTACCAGGTTTGGGTCTCTCAAAATGCGATGGCATCTTGGGAGACCCTGTGTTAGTGTGCCTAGTCTGTGCCGTGCTGAACCCTACGCTAATACTCCACTAGTGTATGGTAGCGTTCAAAACATTCACCAATGCATAGACCAGGATTGTCAGGACAGGAGGGACAACAATACCGGGTGTCACGCCTAAATCCGCGCTTGCTGCAGACACGACATCTTTTTTGGGGGGCTCGTTGGGTAGGGGTACTCTGGAGGACATAAGGAAAATGCCTCCCATGCAGCCGGCTTACTGCATTTGGATTGGGAAGGTGAGGTGGAGCACCATCTGGAAACAGAAGGGCTCTGACGATCTCTTCCTGGAATTTAAGGAAGGATCCAGTCCGTCCTGAAGCTCTGTATAGCACATGAGCATTCAGCAAAGCCAATTGAAATAAGTAAACAGACACTTTTTTGTACCAGCGTCTGGCCTTACGGGCAACTAAGTACGGCGCCAACAACTGGTCGTTGAGGTCCACCCCTCCCATATTAAGGTTGTATTCGTGGACACAGAGGGGTTTCTCCACAACACCAGTCGCCGTAGTAATTTGGGTCGTCGTGTCTGCATGAAGGGAGGTAAGAACGAAAACATTCTTATTGTCCCTCCACTTCATAGCGAGCAAATTATTATACTGCAAGCAGGCTCTCTCCCCCAGCCTAAGACGGGACTCTACAAGCCGCTGGGGAAAGCCCCGGCGATTAGGTCGCACGGTGCCACATGCTCCAATCTGATGATCAAACAAGTGACTAAAAAGTGGCACGCTCGTATAATAATTGTCCACGTACAAGTGGTACCCCTTTCCGAATAAGGGTGACACCAAGTCCCACACTATCTTGCCAGCGCTTCCTATGTAGTCAGGGCAGTTTATCGGCTCTACGTGACTATCTTTTCCCTCGTAAACCATAAATCTACATGTATAGCCTGTGGCCCTGTCACAGAGCTTATACATCTTGACCCCGTATCTGGCACGCTTGCTGGGAAGGTACTGTTTGAATGACAAGTGGCCAGAAAACTTAATCAGGGACTCATCAACGCAGACAACTTGATGGGGGGTAAACAAGTCTGCAAAACGTTGGTTGAAGTGGTTTACGAGGGGCCGAATTTTGTAGAGCCGATCGTATGCAGGGTCTCCACGAGGACGACAGAGTTCATTGTCGTTGAAGTGCATGAACCGCAAAATCTGCTCGTATCGTGCCCTGGCCATGGAGGCAGAGAACACGGGCATATGGTGAATTGGGTCAGTGGACCAATATGACCGCAACTCACTCTTTTTGGTTATGCCCATGAGGAGGGAAAGGCCCAGAAAGGTCTTAAATTCGGAGACCGTAATTGGTCTCCAATCTCTGGCAAGGGAGGACTGGGGAATAGTGGCGATGTGTTGACCAGCGTACAAATTGCTTTGGTCCACAATAGATCTATAGAGATCTTCGGTGAAAAACAGCGAATAAAAATCCAGTGGCGTAAAGTCAACTGTTTCCACCTGAATTCCGGGTTGGCCAGTGAAAGGGGGAAGTACGGGTGCTGCAGAAGTGGAAGGTTCCCAATTCGGATTGGCGAATGCAGCAGGAAGGGCACTATGGGCACGACGGGCCTGTGTTCGTCTTCTTCTTGGTGGCAGCGGGACACTACTTGTGCTTGCCACCTCGCCAGCTTGAACTGCACTTATGGGACTCGCCACGTCACCACATGATACTGCAGTGCTGGATGTACGACCAGGGTGTACTAGGCCGCTGGTGCTTGCCAGTTCACCAGAAGGAGTAGCGGCACTAGTACTTCTCTGCTCCATACGAGAGCCCTGCGGTTGTTGCACTTCAAGGACAGAAGAAGTTCGGGGTCTGGTACGCCTGACCCTAGCAGGGACCACAACTCCGTCGTCAGAGCTATCTGTCATGGAGCCGCTGTCCTCTACAGGTTCGTATTCTGAGCCTGAACTTGACAGATGAGTGACTTCCTCTTCACTATCTGTCATACTCAGAATCCTGTAGGCCTCTTCACTAGTGTACCTTGGATTTGCCATTTTGGCCTCTAAATTTAGGGGTACACTAGTGAGATTCACAGGCAAAAAAGCTCCTGACTGTTAGCGACTGATTCAAAACGCTACCAAAAAACTGTTAGCGATCGCAAGGATCAGGCCTGACTCTGCGACCGCTGCAGTTATGTGTGCTTAGTGTTTTGTAAGTGTCAGTTATCGATCGATACTGCACTTGGGTGGGCTGGGCTGGGCTGGGCTGGGCGCAGGGGCAAAACGCAGGTGCTAGCAGGTATCTGGGCTGATCCCGCTAACACTGTGTTTCAGGGAACCCTAAACTGCTGGGGAGTATAGATCTGATCGGATCAGATATCGATCCGTTCAGATACTATAGCACTAAGGGAGGTGTATGCTGCGTGCGTGGGTTTTAGCGGTACTGGCGCTAACCTGACGCTGCCTGGGGCGACGCAGACCTTATCAGATCCTAAAAACTTAACTTCTATCACCGCCGGGCAATTAGGGGGTTAAACCTTTATAAGGTAATAAACGGCGGGTGCCCTAAAACTATAATAAACTATAATAAACTGTAATAAACTATAATAAACTACAAAAAACAAACTATCTAACCAGCGTCACCCGTAACACTTATACGGTGATCGCTGGTGAAAGGGTTAACTAGGGGGCAATCAGGGGGTTAAAACCTTTAGCAGGTAGTATATGGGGGTCCCTGTCGCTATAAAACACTGACAGCAAACCTATATACTCACCTCCCTAACTAGCGTCACCTGTGTCACTAATACAGCGATCAGAAAAACGATCGCTTAGCGACACTGGTGACGGGGGGGTAATCAAGGGGTTAACTTTTATTAGGGGGGGTTAGGGGGTACCCTGGACCTAAGGGGGGTACCCTAAACCTAAAGGGGGCTAACCTAACTGCCCTAACACTTATAACTGACAAACTGACACCAATGCAAAAAAAAAAAAAACACTGCTATTGGTGTCAGAGTGACAGGGGGTACAGGGGGGTGATCGGGGGGTGATCGGGGGGTGACAGGGGGGTGAAAAGTGTGCCTGCGTGTTCTACTGTAAGTGTAGTGTTGGTGCACTTACTTGGATGTCTTCTCTCCTCTGCGCCGGGACGAAAAGACCGACACGAGGAGAGATGATATCACTTCCTTTCCCTCTGTTTACATTACAGAGGGAAAGGAAGCGTTTTCATTCGCCGGAAGCGATCGGGAGGGGGTGGCCATCAATGGATGGCCTCCCCCTCACCTCCCATCGCCCGCGAACGAGAGCCGACCGTCTATGGCACCGGGGGGGGGTCCGATCGGACCCCCCACCCGCGGGAGGCAGATCACGTATGGGTACGTGATTTTGCCTGCCCGTGCCATTCTGCCGCAGTATATATGCGGTAGGCGGTCGGCAAGTGGTTAAAATAAATTTTAAGACGTCAGTGTTGATATCAAGCCATGTCTCTTTAAAGATGGCGACCTATGTGTAGCAATCCTTTCCTTTCATTTTGCGTTTTGATTCCCTATCTTATTTGGGGATTCATCTTACCTCAGACCCAAAGCGTTTATATGTCCTTAATTATGGTCCTTTTATTAACAGGTTTACTTAAAGACTTGCAGAGATGGAGAGGCCGCCTTTTGACATGGTTTGGTAGAGTAAATGCTCTTATGCCGCGCACACACGGTCGGACTTTTCGACCAGACTGGTCCGACGGACGCCGACGGACCAAATCCGACAGACAATCCGATCCTGTGTGGGCTTCACCGGACCTTCAGTGGACTTTTCCAGTCGCAAATCTAAAGGACTTTAGATTTGGAACATGCTCGTCTGTATGCTAGTCCGATGGACAAAAACCCATGCTTGGGCAGCTATTGGCTACTGGCTATCAACTTCTTCATTTTAGTCCGGTCGTACGTCATCACGTACAAATCTGTCGGATTTTTGTGTGATCATATGTAGTTAAGTCCGTTTGTTATAAAGTCCACCGCAAGTCTGCCAAAAGTCTGTCGAAAGTCTGTCAGACGGGCTGTCGGGCTTTTGTAGCCGAAAAGTCAGACCGTGTGTATGTGGCATTAAAATGAGTATACTACCTCAAATAATTTACATTTTATATACAGTACCCATAGGTCCCCCACAGATTTTCTTTAAACAGGTATGGAGGGCATTTTTGACCTTTGTATGGGGGGATAGACACCCTAGGCTGGCCAATGACATCTTGAGGAAACACAAGTTGGAGAGGGGAGTGGGACTCTCTGACGTAGCTCTGTATTATAAAGCTATGACCTTGGTATGTATTATGAATTGGTGCCATGACTCTTTGAATAAGCTCTGGGTGCCTTTAGAGAAGACATTGGCAGGTAGGAACTTGGCGGGAGCCCCGTGGATCCCAGACACTTTTAGGGGTCATCAAGCTTGGTATCACCACTAGCTCAGACAACATTGTCTGTATGGGATAGGTTGAATAACTTGGCAAAGTATGCCCCTCCAATATCCCCTCTAACCCCACTGGGAGGGTACCCTTGGTTCCCCCCAGGGTTAGAATTGGGTAGCTTAGACTTATGGGGATTAGATGGGAGGGCCATCTGTGCTAGGTTTGCCCCATGGGGCATTGTGTTGCCCTTATCGGAGTTAGTATCGACCTTGGGGGATATACTATTGGGCACTTGGAGACACTGTCAAATAGTGTACTTATTTAACAAATTAAAGTTTCAGGTAAGGCCCTTGAATTCTCTTACAACTTATGAGTTACAACTTATTAACCTGTCCAATACAGTCCCAACAGTGAAGCATGGTGGTGGCAGCATCATGCTGTGGGGGTGTTTTTCAGCTGCAGGGAAAGGACGACTAGTTGCAATCGAGGGAAAGATGAATGCGGCCAAGTACAGGAATATCCTGGACGAAAACCTTCTCCAGAGTGCTCAGGACCTCAGACTGGGCTGAAGGTTTACTTTCCAACAAGACAATGACCCTAAGCACACAGCTAAAATAACGAAGGAGTGGCTTCACAACAACTCCATGACTGTTGTTGAATGGCCCAGCCAGAGCCCTGATTTAAACCCAATGAAGCATCTCTGGAGAGACCTAAAAATGGCTGTCCACCAACGTTTACCATCTAACCTGACAGAACTGGAGAGGATCTGCAGAGAGGAATGGCAGAGGATCCCCAAATCCAGGTGTGAAAAACTTGTTGCATCTTTCCCAAAAAGACTCATGGCTGTATTAGATCAAAAGGGTGCTTCTACTAAATACTGAGCAAAGGGTCTGAAAAAACTAAAACATCACATGGTCCTAAGTATTTAGGACCATGTGATATTTCAGTTTTTCTTTTTTAATAAATCTACAAAAATGTCAACAATTCTGTATTTTTCTGTCAATATGGGGTGCTATGTGTACATTAATGAGGAAAAAAATGAACTTAAATGATTTTAGAAAATGGCTGCAGTATAACAAAGAGTTAAAAATTTAGGGGGGTCTGAATACTTTCCGTCCCCACTGTATATAGAGGAAACCTTAACAGATTGTCTCTCAATCTTTGGGGAAGAAACAGATGGTATTGCTCTAGAGAACGGTGGCAACCTTGTATGTATATTAATGTTTTATTGTATCTAAACACAAGGTCCATTTACCCATGTGAAAGACACTTAAAGGTTAAAGCAGAACTAAACATTGATTTAACTACTTCCCAAAAAAGTTACATTCAAGGCATGCTGTGATTGATAATGGTCACAGTTGCTTGTGTTCTCCACTTAACTGTCAAGCCATCAAATTCGCTAGTGTTATCTGATCACATGTGCAGCACCATGGCAACTGCAGTTCAAACAAAGGCCAAGGTGGCACCCTCCTTGGCTGTAAAGGATAGCAGGTCTTAGTTCAGTTTTAAACTTAAAGGGGTTGTAAACCCTTGTGTTTTTTCACCTTAATACATTCTATGCATTAAGGTGAAAAAACCCCTGGCAGTGACCCGCCCCCCATCGCCCCCCCCCCCGTTCTACTTACCTGAGCCCCGGAATTTCACCCGGCGGGGACGCGCTGTCCCTCTGCCTGGGATTCTCGGCTCTTGATTAGATAGATTGATAGCAGCGCAGCCATTGGCTCTTGCTGCTGTCAATCAAATCCATTGATGCGGGCGCCGGGGGGGGGGTCGAGTCATACATTCAGCAGCTATGGATGCCGACTGATGGACTTGGGAGCGCGCCCACAAGGTAACCCCCGGGAAAGCGTTTCTCCTAGGGGATTATTTGATGTGGGGAGGAGCCGCGAGAGCCGCCGTGGGACCCCAGAAGATGGAGTTTGGGGCTACTCTGTGCAAAACGAGCTACACAGTGGAGGTAAGTGTGACATGTTTGTTTTTGTTTTTTTTTTAAATAATCAAAGCTTTACTATCACTTTAAATTGGTTGTAAAGGCTCATTTTTTTTTACCTTCCTGCACTGTGTGCAGGAAGGTAAAAAATCTTCTGTGTGCAGCAGGCCCCCAGCTCCCTGAATACTTACCTGAGTCCCATCCTAATCCAGCGATGTGCAGGAAACTCTTGGCTCTCTGAAAAAAGGAAAAAGGCGGAACTTTGAATGAGGCATGCAGTCAATAGATTGTATATTTAGTATAAAACATGATAAAAAATTCATACAAATTAATACATTGGTCCCAGTATAATTCATCTATATACATGAGAAAACATGATAGTGCATGGCAGTGAAGCAGAATTAGAACTACACCAACTGTGAGATTTTCCATTGCCCAGTATTGGTGCATTGGTCACAGTATAATGCATCTATATACATGAAAAATACAGTTGCAATGATATGGATTTCTGCACAAATTGGTCATAAAATGTGATCTGATCTTCATCTAAGTCACAACAATAGACAATCACAGTCTGCTTAAACTAATAACACACAAAAAAATTAAATGTTACCATGTTTTTATTGAACACACCATGTAAACATTCACAGTGCAGGTGGAAAAAGTATGTGAACCCTTGGATTTAATAACTGGCTAAACCTCCTTTGGCAGCAATAACTTCAACCAAACATTTCCTGTAGTTGCAGATCAGACGTGCACAACGGTCAGGAGTAATTCCTTGATCATTCCTCTTTACAGAACTGTTTCAGTTCAGCAATATTCTTGGGATGTCTGGTGTGAATCGCTTTCTTGAGGTCATGCCACAGCATCTCAATCGGGTTGAGGTCAGGACTCTGACTGTATTTTCTTCTGTTTAAGCCATTCTGTTGTTGATTTACTTCTATGCTTTGGGTTGTTGTCCTGTTGCAACACCCATCTTCTGTTGAGCTTCAGCTGGTGGACAGATGGCCTTAAGTTCTCCTGCAAAATGTCTTGATAAACTTGGGAATTCATTTTTCCTTCCATGATAGCAATCCATCCAGGCCCTGATGCAGCAAAGCAGCCCCAAACCATGATGCCCCCACCACCATACTTCACAGTTGGGATGAGGTTTTGATGTTGGTGTGCTGTGCCTCTTTTTCTCCACACCTAGTGTTGTGCGTTTCTTCCAAACAACTCAACTTTGGTTTCATCTGTCCACAGAATATTTTGCCAGTACTGCTGTGGAACATCCAGGTGCTCTTGTGCAAACTGTAAATGTGCAGCAATGTTTTTTTTGGACAGCAGTGGCTTCCTCTGCCTTATCCTCCCATGAGATCCATTCTTGTTTAGTGTTTTATGTATCGTAGATTCGCTAACAGGGATATTAGCATATGCCAGAGACTTTTGTAAGTCTTTAGCTGACACTCTAGGATTCTTCTTCACCTCATTGAGCAGTCTGCGCTGTGCTCTTGCAGTCATCTTTACAGGACACCCACTCCTAGGGAGAGTAGCAGCAGTGCTAAACTTTCTCCATTTATAGACAATTTGTCTTACCACGGACTTATGAACAGCAAGGCTTTTGGAGATACTTTTATAACCCTTTCCAGCTTTATGCAAGTCAACAATTCTTAATCGTAGGTCTTCTGAGAGCTCTTTGTGCGAGGCATCATTCACATCAGGCAATGCTTCTTGTGAAAAGCAAACCCAGAACTGGTGTGTGTTTTTTATAAGGCAGGGCAGCTGTAACCAACACCTCCAATCTCATCACATTGATTGGACTCCAGTTGGCTGACACCTTACTCAAATTATCTCTTGGAGATCTCATTAGTCTAGGGGTTCACATACTTTTTCCACCTGTACTGTGAATGTTTACATGGTGTGTTCAATAAAAACATGGTAACATTTCATTCTTTGTGTGTTATTAGTTTAAGCAGACTGTGATTGTCCATTGTTGTGACTTAGACCAATTTGTGCAGAAATCCATATCATTCCAAAAGGGTTCACATACTTTTTATTGGAACTGTATGATAGTATATAACGGTGAGGCGGGATTAGGACTACACCAACTGTGCAACTTTACATTGAACAAATAATAATTGATGATTATAATGATATACAGGCATTCGTGTGAATAGAGTAGAGTACATAATCGGTATTACACATTGCATGTACAGAGGCTCTACGTGTTTCATAGAGTATTTACATCCACTCTTCAGGAGCGACAATGTGTGTATCTGAAATGAAACATATACATTTCAAGATCAATGCCAGTGTAGGAAAATAAAGAAGTATAACTTAGGGGTAGACCCTAGTTGTAAGGATAGTCACAACTCACAACTACCATGCAGCGAAAGTGCAACAGTGAGGGCTAGAGGCTCCCCTAGGGGCATCTTCTCCGGGAGCTGTGGCAGTTTCCGGCGCACGCAAAACCCCCACATGAAAACTTCGGGGGCGGGCAGAACTCCAAGGTGTGGTGGTCCCTTGGAAGGGTTGTGGGTGAACTGGAGGCGTCTTAAGGGATTTCTATAAAAAATGAGAGAGTGAAAGATGGCATGTGAGCCAAAAATATGTAAGTGTGCTGAAATAAAACCAAGATATTAAACATGTGTCAGTGATGGTGAAAGCAAGACCAGTTAGGGGGAAGAGTGGAAAAGGGGACCAGTGAGGTGGAAGAGTAGAAAAAATGATATTTGCTAACCAAACCCAGAAGGAAAAAGTGAAAGTAAAATTAAAAACAATCAAAAAATGGGAGTGAGTACATAGAACTGAATGCATTACCTAGTGCTGAGAGGTGTGGAGCAATGAAGTGGAGTGCTGTGTGCTAGCTATGTGGTGAGGGAAGACCAACCTGTGGGAAAGACCGACCCCGAGTGAGACCTATAAGGGCATACACGCCAGGCACACCTGAAAGCCACGCTAGCGGGCATTAAGGTAAAAAACCTTCTGTGTGCAGCAGGCTCCAGCTCCCTGTATACTTACCTGAGCCCCATGATGATCCAGCGATGTGCAGGAAACTCTTGGCTCTCTGGGGACACTCCCTCCTCACTCCCTCTTCACTGGCTGAGACAGCAGTGGGAGCTGCTGTCAACCACAGCAGTGAGCCAATGAGAAGAGAGGGGGTGGGGCCGAACCACGGTTCTGTGTCTGAATGAACACGCAGAGCATCGGCTCGGGAATGAGCCTGCTTGGGTGCCCCCACAGCAAACTGTTTGCGGTGGGGGTACTTGGCAGTAGGGTGGAACCAGGAGCACCAGCAGGGGGCCTGGGAAGAGATTAGGGCTGCTCTGTGCAAAACCACTGCACAGAACAGCTAAGTATAACATGCTTGTTATTTTTAAATAGAAAAAAAAAACTTGACTTTAATATAACTTTAAAGAAAGAACTATAGGCAAAACTTTTTTTTTTCATTTTGGATACAGAAAGGGAGGGTTATAAACCCTGTCAGTTTATTTTTTGCCATCTGCAGTCCCACTGGAGAGATATCCCTTCACTTCCTGTCCCAAAGCCAAAATAGTGAGTGAGAGGAAATCCCTGTAAATGAAGGGAATCCCTTGGGAACCCCAGGTTACCAAAACTAGGGTCCCCATTGAAACATTTCTCTTCTATTACTTTTCTGGGAACAACCCAAAATGTCTGACTTTCTTTTACTTTCACTGTCGATGAAAATGGTAAACAGGACAAACAGAGAGGGTAAATCTCTGGGGCACAGAAAGCAATACAAAACAACAGGGGTTCTAATCCCTCTCCACTCTATCCAAAACTAAAGAAGTTTTGCCTTTAGTTGTACTTTAACCATTTAACCTCTGGAAGATTTACCCCCTTCTGGACTAGGCCATTTTTTGCGATACGGCTTTCTGTTATTTCAGTCATTTCAACCGACAATTGCACGGACGTGTGACGCTGTACCCAAATAAAATTGATGTCCTTTTTTTTCCCCACAAATAGAGATTTCTTTTGAACACCTCTGTATTTTGTATTTTTTGCTCTATAAACAAAAAAGACCGACAATTTAAAAAAAAATATATATATATATTTTTACTTTCTGCTATAAAACATATCCATTAGAATAGAAAAATTTAAAAAAATCAACTAGTAATGGAGGAGATCAGCGACTTACAGGGAGACAGTGATATTGTAGCAGACAATTTGGACAATAACTGCCACTTTTGCCACTTTTTGGGGATGAGGGACATTATTACAGTGATCAGTGCTAAAAAAATATGCACTGTCATATCCGTGCAGGAGGAGATGGTCAGAGGCTGCGGACATGGTGCAATGGGAGATGATCAGAGGCTGGCGCCATTATGTCCCTGCCCGAAAAGGGGCAAGTGTGTACAGGCTTTCCTGAGCGGCAGCGGCACATCCGCAGTTGACATGTCGACCCAGGCCCGCAGCCATATTTTTTTACGGGCGCCGCTGCCCTCAAAGCAGCCTCAGGGCAGACAGCCTCCAGTAAGGGACTAGGGGCTATGGGCCCCAGATTCGGGGCTATAGCCCCAGAAGCCACCCCCTAGCGACACCACTGCAGCAGAGTCTCTTTTGTTGTTCCACTCCTGGCATCACTTCACCTTCCAGAATCCTGTCCCCTGCAAGGCTCCCTGTCTGAGCAGGTGGCTGTTATGTTTAATGTTTTATTAAAATGTTTTTCTATTCTTCCATGATGTCTATGTTTAGATGTCTGTCTTAGCATGTTGCACTGTTTAGTTGTGCTTGCCCTGCTCAGGTGGTACGCCTTGGAAGTTAAGGGTTAACTCTGCTGGCCAGGTTTCACAGGCTTTTTTGGGACGTACGACCCTCTGCTAGGGCAAACATATTAAAAAAGAGGGAACCACCTCTCCAGGGCAAGACGAATGGAAGAACGGTTCCAGGTTTCCCCAATTTATGAACATGATGCTGCTAAGGATGTGAACTACTTCTTGCACTTAAAAACCCCTTTTGAGAGCCCAGTCAGGGTTCCAGGAGTATGGTTTCAAACTTTAGGCTTGAAACCATACTTTCAAGTTTTCGGGCTTTAGGACTAAAAAGGATTTTCTCACCTATTTAATGGCTTACCGTCTGCACTATAGCAGTTTTACTGCTACAGGGTGGCAGCTGTGTGCTGTGTGTATATATATATATACGCGATCCCATACTTTCAGGTAGGGGTGCGCTTGCACGATTACACACAGCATAAGCCAATCGGTGGGAGCCAGGTACTAACTCTCTCGTCCCCCCTCTTTTCCTGCGGCCTGCCAGGTTGTGTGCTCGGATAAGGGTCTGGTATGGATTTTTGGGGGGACCCCATGCCATTTTTTTTTAATTTTGGCACGGGGTTCCCCTTAAAAATCCATACCAGACCTGAAGGGTCTGGTATGGATCTTGGGGGGGAACCCCACACCTTTTTTTTTTTTTTTTTTAATTTTGGCACGGGGTTCCCCTTAATATCCATACCAGACTTGAAGGGCCATTATGGAATCAATGAACTTTTATGTGTATTGTCGGACCGACAATACACATAAAAGTTAATTGATAAAAATGGCATGGGATTTCCCCACAGGGGAACCCCGAACCAAATTTTTTTTTTAAAAATGGCGTGGGGGTCCCCCTAAATTCCATACCAGGCCCTTCAGGTCTGGTATGGATATTAAGGGGAACCCTGCGCCAAAATTTAAAGCACCTTGTCCCCATGTTGATGAGGACAAGGGCCTCATCCCCACAACCCTTGCCCGGTGGTTGTGGGGGTCTGCGGGCGGGGGGCTTATCGGAATCTGGAAGCCCCCTTTAACAAGGGGACCCCCAGATCCCGCCCCCCTGTGTGAAATGGTAAGGCCTACCATTTCACAAAAAAAGTGTCAAAAATGTTAAAAATGACAAGAGACAGTTTTTGACAATTCCTTTATTTAAATGCTTCTTTCTTCTAGCTTCTTTCTTCTATCTTCTATCCTCCTTCGGTTTCTTCCTCTATCTTCTTCTTCCCCAATCCTCTGCTTCCCATGACGTTTGTATCAATGAACTTTTATGTGTATTGTCGGACCGACAATTCATATAGCCGTGAGTACTTTTAAATGACTTTTTTTCCTTTGAAATGTCATTTTGCTGTCAGACTGTTCTAAACACGAGAAACATGCGCCCCTTTACAGGCATACTATAGACACCACCCAGGTACGAAATTTAAAGGAATATTACACTTTTATTGTTTAACTTTAAGCAGTATTAAAATCACTGCTCCCGAAAAAACGGCCGTTTTTAAGACTTTTTTTTGCATTGATCCATGTCCCCTGGGGCAGGACCCAGGTCCCCAAACACTTTTTATGACAATACCATGCATATAAGCCTTTAACATTAGCACTTTTGATTTCTCCCATAGATTTTTAAAGGGTGTTCCGCGGCTTTCTAATTTGCCGCGAACACCCCAAATTGTTCGCTGTTCGGCTCATCCCTAGTGTGGACAGAGAGATAGCTTGATTTAGATTAAGCAGGCAGTTTTTCAGTTAGTGGCAGTGTATTTAATATATATATATATATATATATATATATATACATAAATAATATAAATATATGTACACACAGTCTAGTACAGGGGTAGGCAACCCCTAGCATGGGAAGCCTCTTTTTCCGGCACTCGACTCCCTCCCCATCAGCAGAGGAGCAGTGCAGGGAAGTGTCAGCGAGACACTAGTGCATTCCAATTTCAGAACTCCCACACTGCACCTGCACTGACGGGGAGGCACTGTGCCCCCACACATTGTAAAAGATGGGAAACATTGTTTGGTTCTCTAAATTTGCTGTAGCTGCGATCGTCAGCTTTTGTGATGAGGAAGAGATTGGCTGCAGTTCTGCTAGGGAGGGTAGTCCCTGTTTCCAGTCATTGGCCACTGCTAAAGCCAATCACAGTACTGTTAGCCCCGCCCACCATCTCGAGGATGATGACTCACTTGGTTGTCACTACCAATCTCAGAAAGAAAGGATTTCACTGTGATTGAGACAACCAGAATCAGGTGACAGTTTGTGGAATTACTGTTGAGCTTCTGGGAACTTTGTTGAAATTATTCCTGAACCTTTGCGTCACTTACTACTAAACCCCTGCACTCTGTGTTCCTTTTAAACTACAGTCAGTATTCAGCGCAATGAAAATCGCAGCCAACCACTTTTTTCTTAGCTGCAGGGGCCCAAAGTATGATCCTGCACACAGGCCCAATGCTTTCAGAAAATGCCCCTGACCTAAGCTCATCATTGCGCATCCATTCCAGATGCTTGTATGTGACATCACATACATCATATACATCACATACAAGTACGTGGGCTGGATGCGAGAGGTGGATCAGCAGGATGAGTGTGTCAGGACAGGTAGATGTGTCTCATCTCTGCTTCCTTTCACCACTCTGTATATCACGCATATCATAGGTGAGAAGAGGGTACAGCGGTGGAGCAGATGAGCAGGATGGTACAGCGGTGGAGAAAATGGGCAGGAGGCATTCATAGGTGGGGTAGATGTGTAGGGAGGTACAGTGGTGGAAGAGATGAGAAGGGGGTTCAGCAGTGGGACAGAAGAGCAGGGGGGTACAGTGATGGACCAGATGAGCAGGGGGGTTCAGTGTTGGGGCAGAAAAGCAGGGATGTAGAGCAGGGGGTAGATGTGAAAGAAGGTGTATTGGTGGGGCAGATGAGCAGGGGAACAGTGGTGAGGCAGGAGAGCAGGGGGAACAGTGGCGGGGCAGAAGAGCAGGGGGGTACAGTGATGGGCCAGATGAGCAGGGGGTTCAGTGTTGGGGCAGAAAAGCAGGGGTGTAGAGCAGTGGGTAGATGTGAAAGAAGGTGTATTGGTGGGGCAGATGAGCAGGAGAACAGTGGTGAGGCAGGAGAGCAGGAGGAACAGTGGTGGGGCAGAAGAGCAGGGGGGTACAGAGGTGGGACAGATGTGCAGGAGGTACATTGGTGGGGCAGATGAGAAAGCAGGTTACAGTGGTGCGGCAGATGAGCAGATGGGTTCATTGTTAGGACAGATGAGTAGGTGATTAAGTAGTGAAACAGAAGAGCATGGGGATACGGTGGTGGAGCAGATGTGCAGGGAGGTACAGTGGTGAGGCAGATGAGAAAAGGGGTACATTGATGGGGCAGATGAGCAGGGGGGTTGAAGTGGTGGGACAGATGTGCAGAGGGTACAGTGGTGGGGCAGATGTGCAGGAGGTACAGTGGTGGGAGGGATGAAAAGGGGGTTCAGCACTGGGACAGAAAAGCAGAGAGGTACAGTGATGGGGCAGATGAGCGGGGGGTTACAGTGGTGGGACAGATGAGCAGGGAGGGTTCAGTGTTGGGCCAGAGGAGAGAGGAGGTACATCGGTGGGACAGATGAGCAGGGGGTTATCCCCCATATTACAATATAAATACTATGCATACGGTGTAGCCTATATCTACAGTGCATTCTGTGGTGTATTGTTTCTAATACACTTTAGGCGGTGTACACAGTATCTAATACAGCGTGTACAGTGTCTACTACACTTCTGGTGGTGTACACAGTATAAAATACAGTGCAGCCGTAGTACAGCTGCTAATACAGTGCAGGCAATGTACACAGTATCTAATACAGGTGTACAGTTTATACTACACTTCTGGTGGTGTACACAGTACACAATAAAGTGCAGCCATAGTGCAGTTGCTAATACAGTGCAGGCGGTGTACACAGTATCTAATACAGTGTGTACAGTTTCTACTACACTTCTGGTGGTGTACACAGTATCTAATACAGTGTAGTGTGGTGTTGCAAAACAAAATATACATCATGTCCGGAAGGCCACAAAGGAGAGGAAGACGCTCACAGGCCACTAAAAAAGGGTAAGCAGCCTCTGTGTCTGCAGTCAACAGTGCTGGTCGTGGACATAGTGCATCCTCTGCAGGTGGCCATGGGGCACGCTTGTCCTTTTTTTTCTGCTGCTGGCCATGTTGTTGAGTCAGAACATGCAGAAGAGTTGGTGGAATGGATAACAAAGCCGCCCTCATCCTCCTCATCCTCTGTCACCCAGGCTCAGAGTAGTACAGGAGCCACACTGGGGCAGAGATTCTGTCAGCTTTGCAGGGGCAGGCTCAGAGGTGGTTGACGCTACGCCAGCTTCAGCCAGGAATGGTTGTATGCGACAATGGCACCAACCTTCTGTCCGCCCTCCAACAAGGACACTTGACCCATGTTTGGCACACATCCTGAATTTGGTGGTGCAGAGGTTCTTGAGCAAGTACCCAGGCTTACAGGATCTCCTGAGGCAGGCCAGAAAAGTCTGTGGTCATTTCCACCGGTCATACAATGTCAGTGCTCAGCTGGCTGACATTCAGAGGGAATGCAACCTGCCCAACAACCGCCTTGTTTGTGACATTACCACCAGGTGGAACTCAAGGTTGACAATGCTGCAGCAGCTGCACACACAGCAGAGGGCCGTCAGTGAGTACCTGTGCAAGTTTGGCACCAGGACAAGGTCAGGGGAGCTTGGCTTCTTTTCGCCATGCCAGTGGCTACTGATCAAGGATGCATGCACTGTCCTGTCACCATTTGAGGAGGCCACAAGGATGGTGAGCAGCGACAATGCATGCATCAGTGACACTGTCCCTCTAGGCTTCCTGTTGGAGCACACGCTTCATGGAATCATGAACAGGACACTTGAGGCAGAACAGCGGGAAGAAGAGGAGGACTTCCTTACCTCTCAAGCCTGCGGGCCCACAAAGCACACAGGAAGAAGAGAAGGAGGAGGAGGATTGTGTCAGCATGGATGTAGAGGATAACACTCAGCAGCAGTCTTCAAGGGATGGTTTTCAGTCCCCAGAAACCCATGAAGTTGTACGTGGCTGGGAGGAGGTAGTTACCGATCATGTGATCCTTAGTGACCCAGAGGACTCAGAATCTAATGCATCTGTAAACTTATGCTGCATGGCTTCCCTGATTCTGCAAAGCCTGTGAAAGGACCCTAGGATTTGTGGTATCAAGGAGAGGGATCATTGCTGGCTGGCAACCCTTCTTGATCCAGGTTACAAGGGTAAGTTTGCAGAACTCATCCTGCCTTCACAGAGGGAGCAGAGGACGAAACATCTTCAGGAGGCCTTGAAGAAAGGTTTTTGCAATGCATTTCCAGACCCTGGGAGGTTACAATTTCCTGGTGCTGGACAACGTGTTGGGAAAGGCTTGGTTCAGTCAGTGGAAGAGCGGTGGAGAAGGTGGCCAGCTGACTTATCCCTTTAAATGATTTTTCAGTCCTCAACGCCAAAGTCTGATCGGTTCAAGCAACCATCGCCAGCATCTGCATTACATGGTGCAGGAATATCTATGGACAAGAGCAGACTTGAAGACCTTTCCAATAGAGCATCCACTGCGTTACAGGGTTTTGAGGATGGACCACTGGCTAAAACTTGTTCAATATGCAATTGAGCTACTGGCCTGTCCTGCATCCAGCATGCTTTCAGAACGCACATTTAGTGCTGCTGGAGGGTTTGTATTGGATCAAAGAGTGCGCCTGTCCATAGACTCCATTGATAGGCTCACATTCATGAAAATGAATCAGTCTTGGATCAGCAGCTATCAAGCACCTGATCCTTATGTAACTGATTGAATTTGCTATAGATGTGGAATCCCTTGAAGACTGCCTATGCTGACTATCCTATTCCTCCTCAATATTGATGATGCTAGCTTCCAACAATATTTTTGATTTAGGGCACCACCACCACCACCCAAGACCCAATTTTTCTGCCCCTGTTTAATAGGGCATGTAATTACAATTTTTGATATAATATTTCACAGCAAGGACCGTTCCTGTGCCCAATAAGAGTATCTGTGAGGGGTTACAGTGTTGTAGCACCACCACCCAAGGCCCAATTTTTCTGCCCCTGTTTAACAGGGGCATGTACTTACAATTCTTGATGTAATATTTCACAGCAGGGCCTGTTCCTGTGCCCAGCAAGAGTAACTGTGAGGGCTTACAGTGTTTTGGTACTACCAACACCTAAGGTCTAATTTTCTGCAGAGTATTTAGGGCAGGCCGTATAGTATATATACTGCTGTTCAATGTATATAGTGCCTGGGGGCCCCCCATGCCATTTTTAAAAAATATTTGGGTGCGGGGCTCCCCTTAATATCCATACCAGACCCAAAGGGCCTGGTAATGGGCTGGGGGGGACCCATGCCATTTTTTTCAATGATTTTCATCTATATGGCCGGGATCCAACATTACATTACAGCCACAAGCAGTTTTATATGACATTTTTTCCTTTAAAAAATGTCATTTTGCTGTGGTATTGTTCTAAACATGGGAAAAATGTGCTACCTTACAGGCATATTAAGGACACCCCCCAGGCACGATAGTTAAAGATATATTTCATTTTTATTGTTTCACTTTAAGCATTATTAAAATCACTGCTCCCAAAAAAACGGCCACCTCTCACGGGTGCACGCCTTGGCTCGCCAGCCGTAAGGTATCCATATGAAAAGAAGTGGCTTTGAAATACTAAAAAGTCCTTTTATTGCATAATCCCAATAAATTGCATGACACACACCGCAGGAGCAATAGCCAGTACAGAAGTTGATGTGTTTCACACAGATACATTGTGCTTACTCAGCACAATGTAACTGTGTGAAACGCGTCAACCTCTGTACCAGCTATTGATCCTGTATTGTGTATCATGCAATTTATTGGGATTATGCAATAAAAGGACTTTTCGGTATTTCGGTGTGCAGCCACTTTTTTTCATAACAATATAATGTTACCACGGTAACATTATACTACTCTGGGAAAGTGATCAGGATTTTTACATTTTTTTTACACAATATGATTGCTTATAGCAGTGAATTTCATCGCTATAAGCACACATTTTATTGAATGAAACTGATTCATTCAGTTTGTTTTGTTGTTATTAGCTGTGATTGGCCAGAGCTAATCACATGGTACAGAAGGGCTGTGATTGGCCCTGTCTGTACCATGTGATCACATTGACCATTGACAGCTAGCAATACAATTGTACACAATGGATGGCACGAAAGGAAGCCATCCATTGTTTACAACTGTCATGTGATCTGCATGTGATTAGTCACAGCGTTCACATGGTACCAGCAGTGAGCCAGTACACTGATCAGTCATCGGCTGTTTCCTATGGACACAGCCGGTGACAGATCGTGTCGTAGCACGGCCCTGTAGGAGGCGCGATCTGGGAGGATGTCATATGACATCCACCCGGATCAACGAAAGTCTCCCCCAGCTGTTATTTTGCTATAGACTGAGCAGAAACTGGTTAATTATGTTCTTTTGGAGAAGTGTCACTTTTAAGTTAGAGTGCTGCCTTAATGCCAAACCTTGCATCTAGTGACAGCCTCAGCCTGCCTTTTGGGGGAACTAGTGAGTGCTCTCTCTGGGTTCCCAAATGGGCACTAGTCTAGCCGAGTCTAGGGTATTTGACCTCAGGACTACACTGGACATGTGGGCTTTTTCTTCCAGGCATTTGCCCCAAACACATGCAAAAGCCTCCTATGCCCCAGGCCTAGTCACACACCTGCACATCATACAACCTACCCAGGTCCACAATTTAGCTGAAAAGAGAGCTCACAAGGTCTACCTCAAATATTCATGCTTTGAAGAGTTGCTTTGAAGATAAAGGGAGTGCAGCCATCTATATTTATATTTGTTCATGTGCAGTGACAAATTGGACTCACACCTCTTCTGTGCTGCAGAGAAGATTATATTACTGGCTTTCCTAGAGCAGCAGGAGTGTGATGTATGGTGTTTTGGGAACCTCTTACAGGTGCCAGAAGAAACATAAATAATCATAATTCCGTAAGACTGAATCTCACTCTATTGCCATATGTATCAGTGACATCTACTGGCAGTGGGGAGAAACAACAGCAACATTGAGCTTAGGGGAAAACCAAATAAACTATAAATCAGCACAGGTTGGCTACCACCCAGCAAGACTAAAATTAAATGTCATCCCCATTTAGGGCAAGGTGGCTACACAAGCATGCATATATACTCACCAGCCGCTTTATCAGGTACACCTTGCTAGTTCTGGGCTAGACCCCCTTTTGCCTTCAGAACTGCCTTAAAGTGGTAGTTCCCCCCCCAAAAAAAAAATCATGCTCCTGTTCCTTTAAGGCATGAGCTATAGCATTGTGTGTTTGCCTTTTCAATTGCTCCTTTCTATCTTCTACAGTACCTGGTTAATCCTGCCTGGTCCTAACTTCCCTCTGTGAGCTAGATCGTGACAGATCGTGTCGTAGCACGGCCCTGTAGGAGGCGCGATCTGGGAGGATGTCATATGACATCCACCCGGATCAACGAAAGTCTCCCCCAGCTGTTATTTTGCTATAGACTGAGCAGAAACTGGTTAATTATGTTCTTTTGGAGAAGTGTCACTTTTAAGTTAGAGTGCTGCCTTAATGCCAAACCTTGCATCTAGTGACAGCCTCAGCCTGCCTTTTGGGGGAACTAGTGAGTGCTCTCTCTGGGTTCCCAAATGGGCACTAGTCTAGCCGAGTCTAGGGTATTTGACCTCAGGACTACACTGGACATGTGGGCTTTTTCTTCCAGGCATTTGCCCCAAACACATGCAAAAGCCTCCTATGCCCCAGGCCTAGTCACACACCTGCACATCATACAACCTACCCAGGTCCACAATTTAGCTGAAAAGAGAGCTCACAAGGTCTACCTCAAATATTCATGCTTTGAAGAGTTGCTTTGAAGATAAAGGGAGTGCAGCCATCTATATTTATATTTGTTCATGTGCAGTGACAAATTGGACTCACACCTCTTCTGTGCTGCAGAGAAGATTATATTACTGGCTTTCCTAGAGCAGCAGGAGTGTGATGTATGGTGTTTTGGGAACCTCTTACAGGTGCCAGAAGAAACATAAATAATCATAATTCCGTAAGACTGAATCTCACTCTATTGCCATATGTATCAGTGACATCTACTGGCAGTGGGGAGAAACAACAGCAACATTGAGCTTAGGGGAAAACCAAATAAACTATAAATCAGCACAGGTTGGCTACCACCCAGCAAGACTAAAATTAAATGTCATCCCCATTTAGGGCAAGGTGGCTACACAAGCATGCATATATACTCACCAGCCGCTTTATCAGGTACACCTTGCTAGTTCTGGGCTAGACCCCCTTTTGCCTTCAGAACTGCCTTAAAGTGGTAGTTCCCCCCCCCAAAAAAAAATCATGCTCCTGTTCCTTTAAGGCATGAGCTATAGCATTGTGTGTTTGCCTTTTCAATTGCTCCTTTCTATCTTCTACAGTACCTGGTTAATCCTGCCTGGTCCTAACTTCCCTCTGTGAGCTGACCACGTTTTTTATGGCTGCTGAGCCATGAAATCGTGGTCGCGATACATGCCTCCACCATCTAGCTTCTCTCCTGTGCATCTCTGCATCACCCCCTCCTCCCCTCCCTCTCTCCCTGTCAGCTCTGTGGTGTACAGTGAGAACACAATCTCCTCACCGCCCCTCCCCTCTCCTCCAGCCTTCATTTTTTTGACTATACTGTTTACCCAAAACATAAGGGAATCTCGACCCCTCCCACTTGGTTCCCTTAGATTGGGATCCAGAGCAGAGGGAGGGCATGTGACCACAAATGTGCACAAAGAATAAGGTATTTACAATAGGAAAAATTAAAAACAAACCACACTGCACTGCTAAATGAACAAACACATGGAGGTTAGATCAATTTTAACCATTTGAGTTTACAACCACTTTAATTCTTCATGGCATAGATTCACCAAGGTGTTGGAAACATTCTTCAGAGATTTTGGTCCATTATGACATGATAGCATCACGGTCACCCAGTTCCTGCAGATTTGTCAACTGCACATCCATGATGTGAATGTCCCATTCCACCACATCCCAAATGTGCTCTATTGGATTGAGATTTGGTGACTGTGGAGGCCATTGGAGTACAGTGACCTCATTGCCATGTTTAAGAAACCGGTTTGAGATGATTTGAGCTTTGTTACATTGCATTATCCTGCTGGAAGGAGCCATCAGAAAATGGGTACACTGTAGTCATAAAGGGATGGACATGGTCAGCAACAATACTCAGGTAGGTCGTTGCATTTAAACAATGCTCAATTGGTACTAAGGGGCCCAAAGTTTTCCAAGAAAATGTCCCCCGCACCATTACACCACCACCACCAGCCTAAACCATTGATACACGGTAGGACGGATCCATGCTTTCATGTGGTTTACATCAAATTCTGACCCTACCATCAGAATGTCGCAGCTGAAATCAAGACTCCTCAGACCAGACAATGTTTTTCGATTCTTCTATTGTCCAATTTTCGTGAGCCTGTGTGAGTTATAGCCTCAGTTTCTTGTCCTTAGCTGTCAGGAGTCATCTTCTGCTTCCGTAGCCCATGTGCTTCATTGTGTTGTGCATTCAGAGATGGTATTCTGCATACCTTGGTTGTAATGAGTGGTTATTTGGGCTACTGTTGCATTTCTATTATCTCTTCTCTGACCTCTGACATCAAGAAGGCATTTTAGTCTACACAACTGATGCTCACTGGATATTTTCTCTTTTTTGGACCATTATCTGTAAACCCTAGAGGTGGTTGTGTGTAAAAAACCCAGCAGATCAGCAGTTTTTGAAACTGCCCGTCTGGCACTAACAACCATGACACATTCAAAGTCACTTAAATCGATGTGTGGGAGTGGACAGGGTGTGTAAAGGCTTGTGGGGTGGTGGTATCTGTGATGTTAGTGGACGTGTGTAGGGCATGCTTTGGCCCTTCCATCCTGTAGACTTTTTCTGGCTAACCTCCTAAGGACTATACCCAGAATGTTCGGGTGGCAGCTGCACTGATTTGCTGAATCCCCCCTCTCACTTCAAACTCATTCTCCTGTCTTAGGACACAGCCATTTGTTATCCAGCGGTCAGTGTGGACAAAGAAAAATAGACGTGGAAGCTGTCGGCTTGTGCCTGGCTACCCGGTGGGTGTCTCTCTTTATATTATAGTCCCCCCTGTCTCAGTCTGGCTAACCGTTGCAGAGTTGTTACCCGTTGTATCCGGCTGCATCTGTATTACCTTCGAGCCATCCGGTCGAGGGTCTGTCGGTTCTCCCCCCTGCCTGGTGGTGTTGCTCCTTGCTGATTTGTGCTGCTCCATTGCTAGCATCTGTCCATTCTCCGGTCTTCTCCTCTGCCCTCCCTTGCTGGGGGTGTCCATTGGGTCAGCGGCTCTCGGCAATTGTCGGCGGTTCTCGACGCTGGCTGGAGTGGGTGGCGCTCGAGGAGTAACCCAGCGAGCCTCGGGAAACTTCGGTGAGGCTCAAGGAGAGACGCTGGTGATCTCCCCTGCAGTTTGGTCGTGAGGGGAGTCATGCTCAGCATTGGCTGGAATCGGCAGAACTCGGTAGAATTCATGGAGATCAGATTAAAGGGACAGGTAACTTTATATAAATCAAAAATTTAGGGAGGAGCTTAGCTGCAAAGCAGCAGAATACTTTGAAATAAATCAAGCAATACATTATCAAGAAAGGGGGATTAAGAAGAGAGAGAAGGAGAGGAAGAATGGAAAGGAGGGGTGGAAACAAAATTACAAAATTATTAAAAGAGGGACAGGGGGCTTTAAATGCTGCAGTCTCCATGCAAGCAGATGGTGGATTTTCTCAGCAAGCACAAAAAAACTGTAATGCCGTGTACACACGGGTGGGCTTTTCGGCATCAAAGGTCCGACAGTCTTTCCGACGGACTTCCGACAGACTTTCGAATGAACAGACTTGCCTACACACGATCACACCAAAGTCCAATGGATCCGTACGTGATGACGTACGACCAGACTAAAATAAGGAAGTTGATAGCCAGTAGCCAATAGCTGCCCTAGCATCGGTTTTCGTCGGACTAGCATACAGACGAGCGTTTTTTTCGACCGGCCTCGAGTCCATCGGAAAGATTTGAAACATGTTCCAAATCTAATGTCCACCTGATTTCCGACCGCTGCAGGTTCGATGAAGCTCACACACAGTCGGATTGTCCGACGGATTCGTCCCGTCGGACCAGTCCGGTTGAAAAGTCCGCCCACGTGTACACGGCATATAAGAGAAGGTTAAAGAAGCTGCTGCTGCTAAACTTGTAAAATTTGCACTGACACCAAAAGATGGTGAAAATAAAGTCCCTCAGCATGATGCCAGTGAAGAATTGGAACTTTCTTGCACTGGAATAGATACAACTTCTTTACATGAATATTCGGATAAAAAGACACGTGGAGTGGAAGAAATGGATAAAAGTACAAGACAATGCATTGGCAAACAGTTAAACGGCTTGCATACATTAACAACATCATCAACGCCATCAGAGCCCACATTACTAGATGTGTTAAAAGCGGTACAACAATGTCAGAATTCTATATGCAATTAGGGACTTAAAGAAGAGTTTACTTTTCTATGTCATGATGTACAGAAAATAAGGGAAAGAACGTCTGCTTTGGAAGATAGTGTTAAAGAATTAGAGGACACTTCACAGCCACTGACCATACTGTAGATATTAAAGAAGTAATGAAAAAAATCAGACATCAATGCTCGCAAGATGAAAGATCTCGAAAATCGCCTTTGGTTTAATAATATTAGGCTGATGGGGTCTCCCAGAGCACTCTGAGGGAGCAAACCCTACAGAATTTGCAGAAACATGACTATGGGAGACGATTGGGGAATAAAAATATCTTTCTATGTCCTTCTCAGTTGAAAGAGCACACTGTGTACCTAGTAGGCCTTTACTAGCAGGAGCCCCCCCCCCCCCACGGCCTTTGTTAATACGACTTTTCTTTTCTTTTTTTTTCTTTTCTGTTTTTTTTTTTCTTTTTTTTCCTTCATTTTTCTTTTTTTTATAATCTTGCTGTTGTTGTTTTATTTTTTATAGATTTTTTTTTATGCACCCACCAGATAGCTAAAATAAATATAGAAACTTTCTCCTCACAATGAACCCTATACATGGATTATTTATCCCAGGGTTATGGCCCTAAAAGTTTGATATTAAAATAATATGTCAACTTTAATGCAAGTTCTAGTATCTTGGAATATTAGGGGACTCAATAAAGAGACAAGCAATGTTCACTATATTGAAACAGTTTTCTCCGTCTATTATTTGCCTGCAGGGAACTCATTTAAATACACATACATTAAACTATTTGAAACACAATATAATAGGCAATATCATTCTACGCATACTACATATTCTAGAGGTGTAACTATATTGATAGCAAATGAAGTTGATTTCTCCTGCAGGCACAACGGACATTAAAGGCTGCTATATTTTTTTATACTGTACAACGTATAGAAGATCATATGTTTTAGCTAATACCACCCCCATATTCCTCAGATGTACTTAAAGAACTATTGAATTTTACTTCTGATAAAACAGATGTCCCTTGGTTAATAGTAGGAGATTTTAATAACTACCTTGACTCCCTTCTTTAGATAGATTTGGCTTGGCTGCAGCTCCAGTAACTTCTGTATGTACTTCCTTTGCTGGCTATATTCGGGAGATTGACCTTATGGATGTCTGGGAATGTTACATTCCAATGATAGCGTGTTTTCTTGCTTCTCTAGCACCCATGGAACCTTATCTAGAATAGACTTGGCATTAGTTATCTCTATGATGCTACCTGTGATATCTGAAGTTGCTTATGCAGCTGGGGAATTATATTATCACTTCCCATTGGTTCTCAAGTTAGCTTTAAATTCAACTCAGACTCATACTTTATGGAAAATTAACCCTTATTGGTTCGACCTCTTTCCTTCAAAACACAAAATAACCCTTGTCATTTTGGCCTATGGCACTGTTAACAAACCCTCTGTATCTTCACAGATTTATTGGGACTCTTTAACAGCCTATATGAGAGGTCTATTTATTTCCCAAATCTCAAAGATAAAAAAAAAAAATCTACGGCTTGGGAATGCTCAGTGACTGAAGATGTTTTAAAGGCCGAACTTCAATATATAGCGAATCCTACCACAGAAACACAACAGAAGTGGATACAAAACAACAGATATATGCTGATATCTCTCGTCAAAAGCAGACCAGAAAAGTTTTTTTTTCAGCAACCTTATTTTGAGGATGGGGAAAATACGGGCCATCTTTTAGCAGCAATAGTAAAAGCTCAGAAACCAATGACGCAAGTTGTAGAATTACAAATTTCCCCAACTGAAACTGCACAAACTACTTTGGAGATTTCATCAGTGTTTTTCGATTTTTATAAAAACTTTTATAGTAGTAAAGTATCCTATAAGGAAGCTGAACTGCAACTTTTTCTTAATTCTATTACGATAACAGAATTATCAGTAGCTGATAGGGAGATGTTGGATCAGCCCTTGACATTACAGTAACTCCAAACTGCCTCTGCTAGTTTGCCTAATAATAAAGCCCTAGGTGCAGATGGGTTACCAGGGGAAGTCTATAAGGTATATGGAGCTGATTTGTTGCCTGAATTATTAGAGCTTTTTAGCACAGCTTTGGAATGTGGTTATTTTCCACCCTCTATGAATGAAGCAATTATTATAGTTTTGTTAAAACCTGAAAAAGGCTCCTAATAATCCAGAATCATATCACCCAATATCATCACTCACTTCAGATGTGAAGCTATTGGCAAAAGTGTTAGCCATTAGATTGGCAAAAGCAATATCTAAGATAGTACATATAGATCAATCTGGTTTTATCCCAAATAGATCTACGGCAGTGAATATAAGGCGTTTCTTTCTTAATTTGCAGGTTCTGTCTGATAACTGGGTAATAGAGCTATATTGTCATTTGATGCGGCAAAAGCTTTTGTAAGCATAGAATGGGATTTTTTAATGGCATTGCCTAGAAAAATTTGGCTTTGGATCCTAGTTTATAAGATGGATACAACTTCTCTATGCTTATGTGCTGAGGATTCAGGCGAAAACTTAGTCAGGCAGATCAGGACAGCAACAGATCAGGCAAAGCGGTACGCGATCGAAATCCAGAGAGTGGTCAGGCAGGCAAAGGTCATACATGAGCTGGCGGTGAAGTACAAAATCAGCAGGCTAGAGAGTAGTCAGGAATCCAGGCAGAAGTTCATATACGGTATTCAGAGTCACAAAGCAGTCACAACACCCAGAGAGCAAGTCCACACAAACGGGCACTGAGAGATAGGAAGTGCTGCTATTTATGGGCTGCTTTGATTGTAGATTGTCCACAGCTGGCAGCAGGTGGGGCTAGTGAGTCCAAGGTAATGCATCAAACTAAGAGAACATAGTTATAACTCCAGAGCTCCTCTATGGCACAACAAGTTAAGACTGCAGCTGTGGGACCAGGAACATCCTGGTTCAAATACACCCAGGTACATGACAATGCTGCCCCGGTGGCATAGGTACAGGTAAACGGACATATATCTGAACCTTTTTCACTGCAACGAGGAACAAGAGAGGGGTGTCCATTATCCCCTTTGCTCTTCGTTTTGGCCCTTGAGCCTCTGGCAGCATCTGTCAGTCAATCATCAAGTATCATGGGTTTCATAGACCCTTAGGAGAGGATAAGATTGCTTTATATGCCAATGACACACTTTTATTTTTGGGAGACACTTTGTCTCCTCTAGAGGCAGTGATGTCTTTAATTAATACATATGGTTCTTTTTCAGGCTTTACAATAAATTGGGATAAATCAGTTCTTTTACCTGTGTACCCCCTAGTGACCAATCTTCCAACCTCCGCTTCTCAAATTGCTGTAGTTCCTACATTAAATATTTAGGCGTACAAGTCACATTACAAGTGAGTACATATGTGGAAAGGAATTTAACTCCATTATTTAAGCGGTTTGGACGAATAGGGAAAATCTGGAGTAAGCTGCCCTTAACGATAATAGGTAGAGCTAATTTACTAAAGATGATGTGAATGCCACAATTACTATATTTGTTACACAATTGTTCTGTATGGCTTCCTCAGAAAATTTTTAAACAAATAGATACCTTGTTTAGAGATCTTATTTGGAGATATAAACATCTACGGATTAGACTGAAAATTCTGCAGTTGCCTAGGAATGAAGAAGGCTTGGCCGTTCCTAATGGCAGGTTGTATTATCTGGCATCCCAACTCCAGCATTTGTATATGTGGAGTGTTGCTTCAATCAAGTTTAATCTAGAAGTAAGGGCGGGTACCATCATCCTTTGTAGTAGGATATTGAAAAAGAGGTATCTAGGGCTGCTCCAAACATGCCCCCCGACACTATAAGAGTTGAGGACTATCTCAGTACCCAAGAATTAGGCCACAGTAAGAATAAAACAACGATTTATTAAGAAAAAGACATGATTAAAACCACTTTGTACAGGAATAGTTATTTATAACCGTGGTTCACAAAAAAACAAGTAAACCCCACAGATAATGTGGGGAGCCAAGATGTATATCCTGACGTGATCCTCCACATGTTTTGCAGCTACAACCGCTTCCTCAGGAGGAGTCAACCATAAAAATCTACAAAATAAATACAGTCTCATAGATACATAGTCACAGAAGTGTTGAACAAAGAATTAGAAAAAAATATTTATTACAATAAACATAATATTTATATTGGAGATTTATGTAAAGTCATGCATAGCTTAACAGTGAAATCCTGATGGAACACCAAACAGCACAAAGAGAGGCACCCAAGTGGGTAGTTCCCTCACGGCAGACACGGGAGACACTTGATGGTGCAATAGCTATAATTGAGAAATACAATACTCTAGTAGTGGGTCTATATGGCAATCTGTGGACAAAGACAGACAGCATAAGACAAAAAAGAAAAGAGAGAAAGAAAGAGAGAAAAGAAGGGGGAGAGGGAAAATAGGAGTGGAAGATATGAGAGGAAAAAGAATGGGGGGGGCGGAAAGGGGGTGAAAAAGGGGGGGGGGAGGAGGTGGAGGGAGGGGTTGGTTAAGGGGAAAGAAGGGGAGAGAAAGGGAAAAGAGAAAAAAGAAAAAAGGAGAGCAGAAAGGAAAAAAGGACGGGAAAGGAAAATAAAAAATAGGGAGGAGGAAGAGGAAAGAGAAAGAAAAGGGACGGGAAATGAAAAACAAGAGAAAAGAGAAAGCGGGGAAAAAAGAAAGGAAAAGCAAGCCTTACATGGTAAAAAATAGATATACAAAAACTGAAAGAAAATGGGGAGAGAAAGAAGACAAAATCTCATGAAAAAAGTAAAAACATATAGACATGTCCAACATAAATTAACCAAACCCACCTAATTTATTATATTAGTGAGTGTAGAAAACCCAGGTGTCAAGGTGTGTCAAGGCGATGACCGCAGTGTGAACAAGGACATCTCAGTCAGCGTCACGACACACATACATACCAAGCAGGTAAATATGAGTATGTGGAGTTTTCCTCCAATTAAAACCTCACAATTGTATGGATGGAATGCTACAGATTATGAGGATCTCATACAACAAATTATATTTTCCCAATAGACCCACCGCTGCAGTTAATAGTAGCTTACCATTTCTATAGTAAATGTACCTATCCTACATTTTATATGATACATAAGATTTGGACTACCATTCAACAAGACACACATTATAAGGGATATACTCAATATATGCCCTCATGGAATAATCTACAATTGCCTGAAGTAAGGCTTGAAAACTTTGATTTATGGGAAAAGGCTGGCATCCTCCTTCGTAGTCAACTTTTTGAAAAAGTGGTTCTGTAATCATTTGATAAACCGGCAGAGAAATATCACTTGTCTAATAAGTTATTATTTCAATACTTAAAGCTACGGCATGCTCTGAAGAGTCAAGCAAAAACTTTATAATTTAAATATAACCCTGCATCAATTTTAGTTTTAGCAGTAACTATAAAGTCACGTACACACAATCGGATTTTACGACAACAAAAGTGTAGAGTTTTTTCCAAAGGATGTTGGCTCAAACTTGTCTTGCATACACACGGTCACACAAATGTTGGAAATTCTGAACGTCAAGAACGCGGTGACGTACAACACGTACAACGGGACTATAAAAAGGAAGTTCAATAACCAGTGTGCCACCCGTTGGGCTCCTTCTGTTTATCTCATGTTAGTAGAAGTTTGGTGAGAGATGATTCGCGGTTTTTAGCTTTGTGTTTTTCAGTTTGTTTCTGCTTGTGGGTTCGTATCTGTTCTTCAGTGCGTGTTGACGGTAAAGTGCCGCTAACAATAGCGGCGCTTGACCGCCGCCCCCGCCCCAGTGTGAAAGGGGCCTAATAGTTTGCTTCTGTTTTTCAGTGCACTCTTGTCCGCTTGTTTCTGATTTTAAGATCGTTCTTCTCAGGTCCTTTCTGATTTTCAGTACGTTCTGTCAGTTCGTTCTGACCAGCCAACCGTTTTCAAGCCATGTTGCACATACGTTCTCGTCGTAGAGTTCGTGCTGTGCTTGGTGTTGGAGTTCTTGCTTTGACCCAAGTCCAGTCCATGAACAGGGCGAGAAAGAGTTCATGGATGAAGAATTGGTTGCTCCAGCGTGACCAATTCTCGCACATAGCTTTGTTGTGGGAGATCCAGGAGAATAATCCTGATTTCAGGAATTATCTCCAGATGACGGACCCCGTTTTTCACCATCTGTTGGATTTGCTGTCCCCTTATATTACAAAGCAGGACACCTGCATGCGGAAAGCCATCACTCCCGAGCAGAGGCTCGTCGCCACCTTGCGGTACTTGGCGATGGGGAGAAGTCTCCAGGATATCAAGTTTATGACTGGAATCTCCCCCCAGGCTCTGGGAATCATTATTCAAGAGACCTGTTCTGCCATAATTTAGTTCCTGGAGAAGGACTATATTAAGGTAAGTTTTACCCTTTAACATCACATTCTATGTATTTAATGTTTGCTAATGTATTTTATTAATTTCTTCATTCCATAATTACCATATTTGCCTTCACTAACCTCCCCAGCATGCTATCCTGGGCCCATATCCACCTAGCCTATTCACTTAATAATGTATTTTGTCAGCTCCATAGTAGTGCTTTACTCTAAACACCCCCTAAAATGTGTCCAAATGTTATTTGTATCCTTAAATTCAGGCAGAGTGCCAGAGGCTTTTTTTTGGGTCCTAAAATAATTTGAAACCCTCCCTCCCCCCAACCGCTAAATCAACCCACACCAATCCTCTATCTGCTGACTTTGCCAAATCCATACACACTCTACCTACCTCTTTTGTGTTCATATTTATGGATGAATTCATCAAAGCATGTAGTGCCAGGGCCTGCCTGAATACTTTTAAATGGTACTGTTTAAAGTTTGGTTCTCCTATTATCTTGCTAGTTAATTGCAGAATGTAAAAATGTGCTTCAATTTGTACAATGTGTATTCATATTTTTGTATTATGACACTTCTTACCTGTCCAGTGGGCTGCCAATAGTGTAAGCAAGGAGGGGCTGACCAAAGTAACACACATTATTTATGCATTCAGCTCTCAATGAAGTGGAGAGGGTTACCTGTCCAAAACATCTTCCCCCCCTAAAATTTTTAAACTGAGCCATCAGAGGGGGGATGAATCTGCTAAGTGGACCTTATATTTTTGCCTTTAAATACACCTTCAAAAAAATGTTATACTGGTGTTGACCAAGAATGTTTGTGTCTAATCTGCTTGCAATGTTTATGTGCAAAATGACAAATTTTTATGTTTTTGTTTGACTCCACAGTTTCCTTCAATGCCACAGGAATGACAGACTGTGGCATCCCACTTTCCCAACTGTGGAGGGGCAATTGATGGGAAACATGTCCACACCGTACCACCACCCCATTCGGGGTCATACTATTATAACTATAAGGGGTTTCATAGTATCGTGTTGATGGCGGTGGTGTCGGCGACATATGAGTTTCTGTATGTGGACGTGGGGAGGAATGGCTGGATGTCGGATGTGGTGGAGTCTTTGCCCAGACCGAGTTCTATCGATGTCTCCAGAGTGGTGGCTTGGGATTGCCACCTGCGGAAGGGAACGTTGAGGGACTGCCATTTATGTTCGTCGCAGATCAGGCATTTGGACTGGGTGATCACGTGATGAGGCCATTTCCCCAGAGGACCCTCACCCCGGAGAAGAGGGTTTTAAATTACCAGCTAGCCAGAGCCAGAAGAGTCGTGGAGAATGCATTTGGGATAATGGCCAGCAGGTTCCGCCAATTTTTAACTGCCATAAATATGGTGGAGTACAAACCACATTGTGTTATCTTGCTGCATACTGCACAACTTTTTAAAATGAAATAATCCAAGTTATGTTGCCTCAGTTGGGCCTGAGGCCAGACTTAATGAAACACTGATGGCCCTGGAAGCGGGCCGTCCTGGCTTGCCCCCCCAAAGCGCCCATGAAGTGCGGGAAAAATATGTTGAATATTTTACAGGTAGGGGGGCCATTGCTTTGTCAGCCAATTTGGAATAATTTTTTTATTTTATCAGATAAAATCTTGATTTTCATTTACTGCTTGTGTTTTGTTTTGTTTTTTGCTGTCTCCTAGGTTCTCCTAGTACACTTGTAGTGCCAAGTGGTTTTTCCATTAATAAATAACACCCATTGTCACTGTAAACACAAACTTAATACAAAAACTGGTATTGATCATTGAAAGAAAGAGCCCCACATTGTTGAGTATAAAACCTTTTACTCTGTGCACATGTGCGTTGTAAAACTTAAAAAAAAAAAATATGGGTTTCTTAAAGTTTTACCTTGAATTTTTTTTTTAGGGTAAATGAACAGGTATGTTTCAAAACATAACATACACAACTCAAGAACTTACAAAGTTCAACATTGAAAAACTGAAGGCAATATCAGACATTATAGTGTCCAAAATGTGTTGGTATTGCCTTCATCAGATAGGGTGATGTCACCAATGTAAAAGTCAAATTTTGAAGATGCACACAAATTGGGAGTCAAACTAGGGATTTTCCCCCTGATCCCATACCTAATGTCAACATGTGCTATCTCTCATAATGGGGGATCAATGGACATGTTTTGAGGGTGCAACCACTTCCTCACATCTACTTGAGTAGCGAGGAAGGGGTTGCAGCCACAAAACGCTTACATTGATATCCCCTGATGGCAGATAGCACATGTTGACACACTGTGGCCATCTTCAAAATTTGGCTTTTAAAATGCATAAAAAATAGGTTACAAAAAAATTGATGGCATTTTTTGGGCATTTATATTCTTCCTAGTACATCAATCATATTCTTCAGTTTTTGTTCAATCTCATTTATAAAGTCTAAATCCTGACTACAATACATGATGGCCTGGATAAGCCTTCGGGCACTGTCACTGGTGAAATGAGGAGCTTGTTCTTCAACAACATGCACATCACCTTAAAGAAAAAATACACACCATGTATTATAAATATGCAGGCATACATCTCTTACCTGAATCTGTGGTGTCAGACACTCACCTGTTGTAATGAAAATTTCCACCACCGCTCCTTCCTCCACATGCTCAGCTTGTGGTGTTCCCTGGTCCCCTTCTTCAGGAAGTGGGGGGGGGGTTCCTGGAGTCCTCAGACGTCCTGAGTCTTTTCTCCCCTATGAGAATGAATCAAAAGGTATACTTAGCACACAGATATTTGAGGCCAGAAATAGCAATATGAAACATTGTTTGGAAGTGGGGTACAATTTTCTGTTTGGGCAGAGTTCAAAGCTGAAGACATGATTTATTCCCTTAACCAAGCTGGAATACTTACCTTTTTTGGACAAGTTTCACACATGGAGACACCCCAATTATCCACTGAAGCACCTGTGAGGGACACCCTAAAAAGTTTGTTCTTGTGTCCCACACTAGTGCTCCTGTGTCCAGATGTGTAAACAGCTGCTGATTGTCCTCTCCTTACATTACACTGAATTAAGTTTGCAATTCCTTCTAGTTTCAAGCACATCTAGACAACAATGTCCTAAACTTCTTTTAATACAAATCATCGTGACCAAATGTAGGTAACCCTGTATCTGGCAAAAACATCGTATTTAGTTGGCAAACGAATGATGTTTACTATGACCGATTACTGTGCCCATGAACATGAAAGTCGCCATTTTAAACTTTCCAATAGTAAAAAGTAAGAAAAGAAAAGCACATGGAGCAGCAGGCAAGTAATAATAATAATCGGAACACATGAAAACTACTTACTTTTTAGAAGCACTCTCTTGATCCTTCTGTAGTGATCCTGCTCCCTCAGTTTCAGGTCTGACCAGTGTTTCCTCAATTGCTCCTTGGATCGTCGTACCCCAAAATTCCTGTGCAGACTCTTCACAACTTTAGTCATGATCTTGGTCTTTCTCTCATTAGGATTGGTGTACGGTCCATACTTCCCATCATAGTCGGCCCTCTTCAATATGTCGACCATCTCTACAAAGGCCATATTTGAGGCCTTAAATCTCCTCTTCCTGGATCGGGACGTTTCTTGCTCCGAGCTTTCCTCCTCGTTACTGCTCTTATCACCTGCTGTGTCTCCACCATGTCGTCTCTTACTACGCGCAGAAAGAGAAGGGGCGGGGAACATTCTAGAAAGAACGTCAGGGGCGTTCACGCATGCGTAGTGTATATAAAGCTAAGACGCGTGTGTCGTACCTACGTTCTGTGTGCGGAAGAAGGAGGAACGGAAGTGACGAACCTAATAACAAAGGTAACATTTTAACTTGGGACATGAGTGGCCTATACTGATTCTAGATTGAGGCCTATATTGGGATAAGATTAGGAGAGTTTAGCCTGATATTAGTGTTTTTTCTTTTGTTTGGTCTTGCAGCAAAAATGAAACAATTTAAAGACCTGGAATTCATGGGCCAGTTCATTGATAAATACAGGGATATGCGCAATTTGTGGGAGGTGAAAAACCCCTTATATAGAAATAAACCAGCTAGGAAGGCATCGCTGGAGAAACTGCTGGAATTTGTGAAGATGCAGGTCCCCAACGCAGACATCGACTTTGTGGAGAGGAAAATTTGTAGCTTGAGAAGCACGTATAGGAAGGAGCTTCAGAAGGTCCATTAGTCCATGAGGTCAGGAGCAGCAGCAGAGGATGTGTATGTACCCAGTCTGTGGGACTACAACAAGATGTGTTTTTTGGAAGACCAGATGGAAGCCAGGGAATCACTTTCGACTCTTCCGGCCCCCCTTCCATCCAGCCTTCCCTCAACCCTTCCCTCAACCCCAGCTGAGGCTTCCGAGGACCAACCTGGGCCTTCCATCCTGGAAGAAATTGAAGAACCCAGCTGGAGCCAGGTATAGTATTTTTAAACTTATTTTTTGTGGGAAAATTTTTGTTGTTAACTAGATGTTATTATTTCTAAGAAATGAATGATTTAACAAAAAGTGTTTGACATATCAATAGACAGTAGGGGCCAAAAATGATTGGGACAAGAATGAAAAATGCTGGGCTCAGAATGACAGTCTTTTCTATTTATTAACATTCAATTTGCAACAGTCATGAGCTGAAAATTGTGTGTGATTGATGAACCAAAAACTAAAACTATGTCCCTTTTTCATACACAGAAAGACCTCAGCCAGGAGGAGGCTCTGGAATGTGGCACACAGGAGGAGGCGGGGGGAAGTGTCAGCCAGGAGGTGGGGGTTAGTGTCAGCCAGGAGGTAGCCGGGCCCGGCCTCACCCAATCCCAGGTCCCTCCCCTCCACCTTCCACCCAAAAGGCCCAGGAAGGGGAGTAACATGAAGGAGGCAGCACTTGTCCTCATTAAGGAGGCTAATGAGGCCCTGAAAGCCCCCCTCAACGCTGGAGAGGCCTATGGCTACTATATAGCCACAAATTTGCACAAAATGGAGGAGGGCCAATGCCTCAACTGTGAAAATTATTTTTTCTGAGGCCATTCACAAGGGGTTGAGGGGGCAAATGACCGATGATGTCCACTTATGTGCGCTCGTCCATCCTCCTCCTCCTCCTCCTGCCACAAGTCCACCTCCAGAGCCACAGCCTGCAGGAAAGGCTGCAGGGCAGCGTGGAGGGAGGGCTGCAAGGAAGACAAGAAAGTGATGACCTGGCTTCAGTCTGGTCTAACAGAAGACGCAGGCTGTTGTAGTACCACATCCTGGGGACATATATGTCATCTGCTGCTGTTCCTGATCTCTGGGAGTCCTGGACCAGATTGTGTTCCCTGCTATATGGACTTCTCAGGCTACCAATTTTAATTTACAAAGAGTTGATGTCTGCCCTGGGGTACAAAGGCTTCACAAATTCCAGAAGTTTCTCCAGCGTTGCCTTCCTCTTTATTTTGTTATTATGAGCCAGAATAAATGAAGATTTTTTTATATGAAAATACTTGCCTATGTGTTTTTCTTCAAATAGGTTTTTTTGTGAGTAGGCAGGTACATTTCAAAAATACAGTGTCTAATTAACAAGGGACACCAAGCAACCTCCTTGAGATTTACAAATACAAGATAATAATGTTGTTGTTGAGCTAAAAATGACTATAAAAAAAATTATAAACATTGCACTACATGCAAAAATTCCTGAGCCTTTCCAAAAATGTAGCAGCTGAAAAACGCATAGATGTGAACGTTTCCCATAGGAAAACATGTGACATGAACTGTAGTGCGTTTCTGCAAAACGCAAAATGCACTAAAAATGCATAGGTGTGGACCACATTATACAATGGAAAATATTATATATTATTAGAAGCTAGGTTTTCACTCACTCAAACATATTTTAATCTATAACCCAAAGGAAATGCTACAATTTGAATAACAAATCAGTCTGCTACTCAAATCCAAATTACCCTTTGATGCTAGGAGGAAGACAGAAGAAAGGAAGGCATAAATCAAAACAGAAGTAAAAAAAAAAAAAGAATGAATGATAAAAGTCCAACAGGTATTAAACTAAAACATGTTTCATATGTGATCCTGTCACAATATGCAGTATTGTTATGCAATATTAAGGGTCGTGCTTAACCACATCTTCTCTCTTGAATGGCTGGCATGCACAACAGAGCAGTGGACCACATCCATGGAACCATTAGGGAGCCCACTGAAGTCAGAACAGAGCATTGGTGAAGACTAAATGTCCTGAAACTTTTGATGTGGATCAGCCGACTTTGCAAATTTCACCAGGTCCTATTCACACCTATGCTTGTTGATTTTGAGCATTTCTGCAGTGCTTTTTGCGTTTTTTTACCTCAATTTTGCGGCATTTTGGGGTGTTCTATGCTTTTTTTAGACACATTTGTTGTTGGGCAGATTTAAAAACACAACACACATACTGCGGCAAAATTGCGGTAAAAACGCACTACATGCTTTTCTTGCAGCTTCTCCATTAAAGTCTATTGAACCAAAAAAGCAAAAAAAAAGCAGCGTTTTTTGTTTAAAAAAATCCCTGACCCATTCCAAAAACGCAAAGGCACAAAATACACTGATGTTAATGCGTTCCATAGGAACCCATGTTAAAAATAATGTCCTGCGTTTCTGCAAAAAGCATGAAAAACAGCATTGGTGTGAATGGAGGCTTAAAGTAATTATCTGGTACTCTTGGTTCAGGCAAATCAATTTATCCCTTAATTCATCCAACTCTATAAATAAAATACATTGAATGAACCCATGATGCGACTTTGCTATTAAAATACTGTGTAATACAAAAATTTCCCAGCACACTCTCTAGTAGGGATGAGCCGAACACCCCCCGGTTCGGTTCGCACCAGAACCCGCGAACGGACCGCAAGTTCGCACGAACGTTAGAACCCCATTGACGTCTATGGGACTCGAACGTTCGAAATCAAAAGTGCTCATTTTAAAGGCTAATTTGCATGGTATTGTCCTAAAAAGGGTTTGGGGACCCGGGTCCTACCCCAGGGGACATGTATCAATGCAAAAAAAACTTTTAAAAACGGCCGTTTTTTCGGGAGCAGTGATTTTAATGATGCTTAAAGTAAAAAAAAAAAAGTGAAATATTCCTTTAAATATCGTACCTGGGGGGTGTCTATAGTATGCCTGTAAAGTGACGCGTGTTTCCCATGTTTAGAACAGTCCCTGCACCAAATGTCATTTTTAAAGGAAAAAATCTCATTTAAAACTGCTTGCGGGTTTAATGTCATGTCGGGTCATGGCAATATGGATGAAAATCAGTGAGACAAACGGCATGGGTACCCCCCAGTCCATTACCAGGCCCTTTGGGTCTTGTATGGATATTAAGGGGAACCCCGCACCCAAATTAAAATAAGGAAAGGTCCCTATATACTCTGAACAGCAGTATACAGGCGGTGCAAACAAGACAGGGACTGTAGGTTTGTTGTTAAGTAGAATCTGTTTGTAATTTTGAACATTTTTAATGTGTTTAGCTCCAGCCAAAAAATCTTTTCTAAGCTTTTTGGAAAACATAGGGAAGGGTTATCACCCCTGTGACATTTGTTTTGCGTCTTTCCTCCTCTTCAGAAGATTTCACCTCACTTTTTTGTCCCAATGAAAAATGTTTTTTGAAAATTTGGGTTTTTTTGTGGAACAAGGATTGGAAAGCATCAGTGGAAAGGAAAAATTGTTTTCCCATATTAACTCTTACAGGAGAGAATTTCCCTTCCTTAGGGGTAGATTTCATCTCACTTCCTGTTGTCTCCTTCCGTTTGCAAGTAGGAGTCGTTTGTAAGTTAGATGTTTGAAAGTAGGGTCCTGCCCTATATACTCAGCAGAAATTTGGGCCTTAGGTGTTGCTGTGGCCAAAACACTGTAAGCCCTCACAGGGCCCTGCTGTGAAATATTAGATCAAGAATTGTAATTACATGCCCCTGTTGAACAGGAGCTGAAAAATTAGGCCTTAGGCACTGGTGCTGGTGCCACAACACTGCAACCCCTCACAGACACTCTAGTTGGAACGCAGGAACGAGCCCTGCTGCAAAGTATTGCATCAAAAATTGTAATTACACGCCCCTGTTAGACAGGGGCAGAAAAATTGGGTCTTAGGCACTGGTGCTGGTGCCACAACACTGCAACCCCTCACAGACACTCTAGTTGAAACGCAGGAACAAGCCCTGCTGCAAAGTATTGCATCAAAAATTGTAATTACACGCCCCTGTTAGACAGGGGCTGAAAAATTGGGTCTTAGGCACTGGTGCTGGTGCCACAACACTGCAACCCCTCACAGACACTCTAGTTGGAATGCAGGAACGAGCCCTGCTGCAAAGTATTACATCAAAAATTGTAATTACACGCCCCTGTTAAACAGGGGCTGAAAAATTGTGCCTTAGGCACTGGTGGTGGCGCCCAGAACCAAAAATGTTCTTACAAGCTATCAGCGTGATGATTGAGGAGGAAGAGGATAATTACTCAGGGATAGTCACTCAGCATCAGCATAGGCAGTCTTTGAAGGGATCTGAGATTTCAAAAAAAATTATTCGGTTACATCTGCATCAGGTGCTTGGTAGCTGGTGGTGATCCAAGACTGATTCATTTTTATGAAGGTCAGCCGATCGACCGAGTCGGTGGACAGACGCACCCTGTGATCGGTTACCACGCCTCCAGCAGCACTGAATGTGCGTTCCGAAAGAACGCTGGATGCAGGACAGGCCAGTAGCTCAATTGCATACTGTGCAAGCTCTGGCCAGTGATCCATCCTCAAGACCCAGTAACCCAGAGGATTTTCGGTGGGAAAGGTGTCCAAGTCTGATCTTGCCCCTAGGTATTCCTGCACCATGTAAAACAGACGCTGGCGATGGTTGCTGGAACCGATCATACCTTGGGGCTGCGGACCAAAAAATTGTCTGAACGCATCGGTCAGACGGCCACCTTCTCCACCGCTCCTTCTTTGACTGACCGAAGCCTCAGCAACACGTTGTCCAGAAACAGGAGTTTGTAACCTCCCAGTCTCTGGGAACGCGTTGCACAGACCTTTCTGCAAGGCCTCCCGAAGATGTTTCATCCTCTGCTCCCTCTGCGATGGCAAGATAAGGTCCGCAACCTTACCCTTGTAACGTGGATCAAGGAGGGTTGCCAGCCAGTATTGGTCCTTCTCCTTGATACCACGAATACGAGGATCCTTACGCAGGCTTTGCAGGATCAGGGAGGCCATGCAGCGTAGGTTTGCTGAGGCATTCGGTCCGGAGTCCTCTGGGTCACTAAGGACAACAACGTCCGCAGCCACCTCCTCCCAGCCACGTACAAGTCCATGTGTTCCTTGGGACTGATCCCTTAAAGACTGCTGATGCTGAGTGCCAGGCTCCACCTCCATACTGACACAATCTTCCTCCTCCTCCTCCTCCTCCTCCTCGTCCTCTTCCTGTGTGATCGGCGGGCACGCAGGAACACTGTCTGGATAAAGGGGGCCTTGAGAGCTAAGGAAGTCCTCCTCTTCCTGCCTCTGTTCTGCCTCAAGTGCCCTGTCCATTATTCCACGCAGCGTGTGCTCCAACAGGTGGACAAGGGGGACAGTGTCACTGATGCATGCACTGTCAGTGCTCACCATCCTCGTGGCCTCCTCGAATGGTGACAGGACAGTGCATGCATCCCTGATCATGGCCCACTGGCGTGGGGAAAAAAAACCAAGGTCCCCTGACCCTGTCCTGGTGCCATAGTCGCACAGGTACTCATTGATGGCCCTCTGCTGCGTGTGCAGCCGCTGCAGCATGGCCAACGTCGAGTTCCACCTGGTGGGCATGTCACAGATTAGGCGGTTCTTGGGCAGGTTAAACTCCTTTTGGAGGTCCGTCAGCCGAGCACTGGCATTATATGACCGGCGGAAATGCACACAGACTTTCCTGGCCTGCCTCAGGACATCCTGTAAGCCCGGGTACCTGCCCAAGAACCGCTGCACCACCAAGTTAAGGACGTGAGCCAAACAGGGCACATGGGTCAGTTGTCCCTGTCGGAGGGCAGAGAGGAGGTTGGTGCCATTGTCGCAAACCACCATTCCTGCCTTAAGTTGGCGTGGCGTCAACCACCTCTGAACCTGCCCCTGCAGAGCTGACAGAACCTCTGCCCCAGTGTGGCTCCTGTCCCCCAAGCACACCAGCTCAAGCACCGCATGGCATCTTTTGGCCTGCGTACTTGCGTAGCCCCTTGAACGCCTACGGAGCACCGCTGGTTCCGAGGAAGAGGCCATGGAGGAAGAAGAAGAGGAGGGGGTGGAGGAGAGAGGTGTGTCACAATCAGCATTTTGGAGGCGTGGTGGCGGAACAACCTCCAACACTACTGCACCTTGTCCTGCATCCTTCCCAGCTGCCAGCAGAGTCACCCAATGCGCCGTGAAACTTAAGTAACGTCCCTGTCCATGCCTGCTGGACCATGAGTCAGCGGTAATATGCACCTTACCGCTGACCGCCCTGTCCAGCGAGGCATGGACATTGCCTTCCACATGCCGGTAGAGAGCCGGAATCGCCTTCCGTGAGAAAAAGTGGCGTTTGGGTACCTGCCACTGAGGAACCGCACATTCCACAAACTCAGGAAGGGGGCAGAGTCTACCAACTGAAAAGGCAGCAGTTGAAGTGCTAGCAATTTTGCCAAGCTAGCATTCAACCGCTGGGCATGTGGATGGCTGGGAGCAAACTTCTTTCGGCGGTGCAGCAGCTGGGGCAGGGAAATTTGCCTGGTACAATCTGACGTCGGTGTACCAAAAGCAGATTGCCCATAAGTACTTGGCTGTGACACACCTAATTCTACACCTTCATTCCTCTCACTGCAGGTCGCAGAGAGGACTGAAGGTCTAGTGGGGTTGGAAATCTCAGCTGATGAGGAGCAAGGAGAGATCGTCTTTGTTCTTTGGTGTGGGTCTTTTAGATACGCTTGCCAACGAACTGCATGGCAGGTCAACATATGTCTGGTCAAGCATGTGGTACCCAAGCGGGAGATGTTTTGGCCACGCGAGATACGCTTGAGACATATATTGCAAATAGCAGCGGTGCGATCTGATGCACTCGTCTCAAAAAAGGCCCACACCAAAGAACTTTTTGAATAACGCGCAGAGACTGCAGCGCCCTGCACATGTGGAGCTTTGGGGTGTGATGCAGTCAATGTGCTGCCCTTAGGCTGGCCCCTGGAGGGCATCCTGCCTAGTTGGTGATGTGCCACCTCCTCCTCCTCCTCCTCCTCCTCCTCCTCTCTCCTATCAGGCACCCACGTTGAGTCAGTGACCTCATCATCCCCTCCCTCCTCATCACTGGAGCAAACCTGGCAGTATGCTGCAGCAGGGGGAGCATGACTGCCAGATTGCTGTCCTTCTTGGGCACCCCCTCTGTCCGTGCTCATGTTACTGCCTTCATTGAGCTCAGTATCATCATCAGAGCCTTCCAAACGCTGGGCATCCTCCTGGAGCATGTACCCAACACTGTGGTCAAACAGTTCGAGGGAATCCTCATGAGGACATGGTGGAGCTAGGGAAGGAGTCACTGATGACATTGAGCTGAGGGAAGAGGCCGCTGCTTTGCCAGACAAAGCACCCTGGGCATGGGTGAGAGAGGATGAGGAGGATGAGGACGGCTTGGTCATCCACTCGACCAAGTCTTCCGCATGTTGCGGCTCAACACGGCCAGCTGCCGAAAAAAAGGCCAAGCGTGTCCCATGGCCACGTGCTGATGAGGATGCACCGTCTCCACGACCAGCACTAGACACAGAGCCTGCTTGCCCTCTCTTATTGGCTTGTGACTGTCTGCCTCTCCTTCTTGGCCTTCCAGACATACTAATGGCCTGTAGCTGCACTAAGCTGGGATAGAACACCTGTAATTTTCTTCAGGTAGCTTTATATACTGTAACCAGACAAGCCTGCCTGTCAGTAGGAAGATAACAGGAACGGATCTAGCTGAACACTGTGAGCAGGACGTACTGCACTAAATGTATATAGCAGGAACGGATCTAGCTGAACACTGTGAGCAGGACGCACTGCACTGAATGTAAATAGCAGGAACGGATCTAGCTGAACACTGTGAGCAGGACGCACTGCACTGAATGTAAACAGCAGGAACGGATGTAGCTAAACACTGTGAGCAGGACGCACTGCACTGAATGTAAATAGCAGGAACGGATCTAGCTGAACACTGTGAGCAGGACGCACTGCACTGAATGTAAATAGCAGGAACGGATCTAGCTGAACACTGTGAGCAGCACGCACTGCACTGAATGTAAATAGCAGGAACGGATCTAGCTGAACACTGTGAGCAGGACGCACTGCACTGAATGTAAATAGCAGGAACGGATCTAGCTGAACACTGTGAGCAGGACGCACTGCACTGAATGTAAACAGCAGGAACGGATGTAGCTAAACACTGTGAGCAGGACGCACTGCACTGAATGTAAATAGCAGGAACGGATCTAGCTGAACACTGTGAGCAGGACGCACTGCACTGAATGTAAATAGCAGGAATGGATCTAGCTGAACACTGTGAGCAGGACGCACTGCACTGAATGTAAACAGCAGGAACGGATGTAGCTAAACACTGTGAGCAGGACGCACTGCACTGAATGTAAATAGCAGGAACGGATCTAGCTGAACACTGTGAGCAGGACGCACTGCACTGAATGTAAATAACAGGAACGGATCTAGCTGAACACTGTGAGCAGGACACACTGTACTAAATGTAAATAGTCTAGCTGCCTGACCGTGGTACTAATAGGATCAAAAAGAACACCTGTAATTTTCTTCAGGTAGCTTTATATACTGTAACCAGACAAGCCTGCCTGTCAGTAGGAAGATAACAGGAACGGATCTAGCTGAACACTGTGAGCAGGACGTACTGCACTAAATGTATATAGCAGGAACGGATCTAGCTGAACACTGTGAGCAGGACGCACTGCACTGAATGTAAATAGCAGCAACGGATCTAGCTGAACACTGTGAGCAGGACGCACTGCACTGAATGTAAATAGCAGGAACGGATCTAGCTGAACACTGTGAGCAGGACGCACTGCACTGAATGTAAACAGCAGGAACGGATGTAGCTAAACACTGTGAGCAGGACGCACTGCACTGAATGTAAATAGCAGGAACGGATCTAGCTGAACACTGTGAGCAGGACGCACTGCACTGAATGTAAATAACAGGAACGGATCTAGCTGAACACTGTGAGCAGGACACACTGTACTAAATGTAAATAGTCTAGCTGCCTGACCGTGGTACTAATAGGATCAAAAAGAACACCTGTAATTTTCTTCAGGTAGCTTTATATACTGTAACCAGACAAGCCTGCCTGTCAGTAGGAAGATAACAGGAACGGATCTAGCTGAACACTGTGAGCAGGACGTACTGCACTAAATGTATATAGCAGGAACAGATCTAGCTGAACACTGTGAGCAGGACGCACTGCACTGAATGTAAATAGCAGCAACGGATCTAGCTGAACACTGTGAGCAGGACGCACTGCACTGAATGTAAATAGCAGGAACGGATCTAGCTGAACACTGTGAGCAGCACGCACTGCACTGAATGTAAATAGCAGGAACGGATCTAGCTGAACACTGTGAGCAGGACGCACTGCACTGAATGTAAATAGCAGGAACGGATCTAGCTGAACACTGTGAGCAGGACGCACTGCACTAAATGTAAATACCAGGAACGGATCTAGCTGAACACTGTGAGCAGGACGCACTGCACTGAATGTAAATAGCAGGAACGGATCTAGCTGAACACTGTGAGCAGGACGCACTGCACTGAATGTAAATAGCAGGAACGGATCTAGCTGAACACTGTGAGCAGCACGCACTGCACTGAATGTAAATAGCAGGAACGGATCTAGCTGAACACTGTGAGCAGGAAGCACTGTACTGAATGTAAATAGCAGGAACGGATCTAGCTGAACACTGTGAGCAGGACACACTGCACTGAATGTAAATAGTCTAGATAGAAGATAACAGGAACGGATCTAGCTAAACTGAATACAGTGTATATATATATATGCAACACCTGGGATGCGTATATATACACAATACACTGTAAGTGCAGCTAACTGACTGACTGTTCTGCCTAATCTATCTAACTCAAATCAAATGACACTGTCTCTCTCTCTCTCTATCGCTCAGCACACCGGAACACACACTACACAGGGCCGCCGTGCAGGCGGCCTTATATAGTGTGGGGTGTGTACTAAATCCCCTGAGCCATAATTGGCCAAAGCCACCCTGGCTTTGGCCAATTACAGCTCTCTCTACTGACGGCGCTGTGATTGGCCAAGCATGCGGGTCATAGTGCATGCTTGGCCAATCATCAGCCAGCAATGCACTGCGATGCCGCAGTGAATTATGGGCCGTGACGCGCCACACGAATTTGGCGCGAACGGCCCATATCGTTCGCAATTCGACGGACGGTCGAACAGCCGATGTTCGAGTCGAACATGGGTTCGACTCGAACACGAAGCTCATCCCTACTCTCTAGCTGGACAGCACAAAAAAACTGTTTTAATTGCTTGTTATAGACATTGAAAGCACATATGAAGACCCACCGCTTACCACTGTAAAGTGTGGTCTCTGGCTCAAAACTAGTTCCTAACTATGGAACATATATATATGCTGTATATACAGTGCCTTGAAAAAGTATTCACACCCCCTGAAATTTTCCACATTTTGTCACGTTACAACCAAAAGCATAAATGTATTTTATTGGGATTTTATGTGATAGACCAACATAAAGTGGCACAAAATTGTGAAGTAGAAGGAAAATGATAAATGGTTTCCATTTTTGTTTACAAATAAATATGTGAACAGTGTGGCGTGCATTTGTATTTAACCCCCAATACTTTGTAGAACCACCTTCCGCTGCAATTACAGCTGCAAGTCTTTTTGGGTATGTCTCTACCAGCTTTGCACATCTAGAGAGTAACATTTTTGCCCATTATTCTTTGCAAAATAGCTCAAGCTCTATCAGATTGGATTGAGAGCAGATTCTCAATTGGATTTAGGTTTGGAGCTTGACTGGGCCATTTTAACACATCAATTTGCTTTGATCTAAACCATACCATTGTAGCTCTGGCTGTATGTTTAGGGTTGTTGTCCTTGCTGGAAGGTGAACATCCGCCTCAGTCTCAAGTCTTTTGCAAACTCCAACAGGTTTTCTTCCAAGATTGCCCTGTATTTGGCTCTATCCCTCTTCCAATCACCTCTGACCAGCTTCCCTGTCCCTGCTGAAGAAATGCATCACCACAACATGATGCTGCCACTACCATGTTTCACGGTGGGGATGGTGTGTTGAGGGTGAAGTGTAGTGTTAGTTTTCCGCCACCCGTGGCGTTTTGCTTTTAGGCCAAAAAGTTAAATTTTGGTCTCCTCTGACCAGAGCACCTTCTTCCACCTTCTTCCACATGTTTGCTGTGTCCCCCACATGGCTTCTTGCAAACTGCAAATGGAACTTTTTATGGATTTCTTTCAACAGCTTTCTTCTTGCCACTCTTCCATGAAAGCCAGATTTGTGGAATCCACAAATAATAGTTGTGCTGCGGACAGATCCACCTGAGCTGTGGATCTCTGCAGCTCCTCCAGAGATACCATTGGGCCTCTTGGCTGCTTGCGGCCTGTCCTTCCACCTCACAATTATGTGCCACTTTGTGTTAGTCTATACCATAAAACCCCAATAAAATACATTTACGTTTTGGTGGTAACATGACAAAATGTGGAAAATTTCAAAGGGGTATAAATACTTTTTCAAGGCACTGTATATCAACTGATAAATTGAGAGCAGCCTCATCTGGAGGCAGCCTCCGTGACACTAAAAGCTATCCTTATTCTCCAAAAACAATCTATACACATCCACTACTTGTGTTACTAAACCCGCAAGAGTAAAATCAGTCTGCATATGCAGTAAAGCATGCTTGTTATACTCACTGTGGAACCTAAGGGGTTAATCCTCTGCACTGTGTAAAAAGGCTGCTTGATCCTGTCTTCTCTGATCTTCCCCTTCTTCCACTGTCCCCAATCCCTCTCCTGATAGATGCCTTGGGGGGCACTCTGCACATGCTCTGTTTGGTGTGTATTGCTAGGAAGTTTTTTTTTGGGAGAGTGCATGTGATCAGCACAGGGCCAATCTGAACTGTCCAGACAGAGGGTCAGGGGTCCTGGAGCCTCATAGGACAATCAGGGGAGAATGAAAACTCCTCCTACAAGCTTTAACCAGACACTAATGGAAGTCACAAAACTTCTGTATACTGCTGATGAGAAAAGGTATTTAGCAGTTTATATTTATTAAAACTATTGCATTTCCATGTTCTGTGTACTGTGGGAGACCAGATATAGTGAATGCAGGGTCCCAGGTTTAGTAACACTTTAATGACTCTGTTATCTATTTATCATAAAATAATTTCTTGCTGTGTTTTTCTGCCTCCTTTTATGTCGTCTGTGAGCTACTGAACCTCACTTTTTTCCCATCACTTCCATTTGTTTGGAAAAAGTAGTGCACATTAGCTGCAGTCATTTACACTGCTCTATGCACACTACAAATGCCATAGTCCATAGTCTCTGATCCATCGTGGCCTCCAGCTGTTGTGGAAATACAAGTCCTATGAGGCATTGCAGTCTGAAAGGTACAAGCAGTAAAGCAGTGGTGGCTGGTGTTTGATTGTTTTTTTGGGGGGGGGCGGCAAAACAACCACCCTCCCCCCGGTCGGCTGGTGGCATCCCCCCCCGAGGGTCTCACGGTTGTTCATCCAGCCCTACACTTTCCCCATCTAGGTTCTGGGTGGGCAGCGCTCCTGTGGGTGTCTCTGTGCCCCGAGCCCAGCCTATTTTGGAGCATATGGCTCTAATCACGTGCTTCAAACTAAAAAACACCTCCCTATTGGAATCCATGCGCCGGTGCCCTGCATGTAGATTAGGGGGCCGGATGCATGGATAGTGGGGGCGGCGCCCGCACGCTCCTAATGGACAGGCCACCACTGGGTACAAGCATGACTCCCAAAAGGGACTCCCAGAGGCATGATGGGACTTGTAGTTTCTCAAGTCCCGGAGGGTCGCAGGTTGAGCACCCATGCTAGTCCATCTGGGACTCGGAGAAGGTGGGACCATAGAGTAAAAAATGTAGCAACCCTCTAACAGGAAATCAGAACACACAGGAGATTATGTGTGTTTGAATTAAATCTAACAAAGCAACAATAACAATTTCCTAACATGTATTTGCCTTGCACATGTATGCAATAAATACCTCTGTTTTTAGCCTGAGCTGTTAAAAAAAATATATATTAAATGAGGTGTTTAGTGTTGAATGCTCAAAAAAGTCAACACTTGAGTTCATACAAAATCTGCAGAGTTTATTTTTTAAAAGTCAGGTGGTCCAGTATATGACAAACACATTTTGGCCTGCAAATCCTTTCTCATAGCTAGTCTGTTGTCAATAAAGATCTTGTTTATAACCACCTGGGTCACAGGAATAGGCATGGAATACCAACACTACCTCAGCTAGGGGTAATTAGCTTTCATCCTGTACAACTCAGCATCTTATATTACCAGAAGAGATTCCATACAAAAGATAAACACTTAAACACATTTAAAAAGATACATGATAACCTCAAAGAAGAAGCATATAAAAATGGGCTTTTAAATGGCAATCCCCATAGTAAGAATATCATACTATATATATATATATATATATATATATATATATATATATATATATATATATACATCAGTCATACTAATAAGGATAAAAAAGTTTATTCATTGATACATATAATATATTAGTAAAAAAGTGAGAACAGAAAGGGCAACTAAAGGCCCAAGTGAATATGTAAAACACATGTTTTGCGGTATACACTGCTTCCGCAAAGCTTGATTCTCCGTATGTGAGTCAACAAAATATCTAGTATATGTACAGAGCAAAATTAATCATTACATATTAGAGCATACAGTCAAATATATGCGAAAACCTGTCCTCAAATAGAGACAAGGAGGAAAAAAAAGGGGGGGAGAGCAAGAGGGGAAGGTGAAGAAGAGGGGTTAAGAGAAACAACATATCTCAAACATTGTGTTCAGGCTAGGGGGAGACCAATATGGAAACCACGTCACCTTACTGATATGGGGCATTTACAAGACTTGGTCATAGAAGTATGGTATAAGTTATAGTGCCTAGTAAAGATGAGTCAGGAACACATGGGAAAAAAACAAAGGTCCCAATTCACTATCAATATAACAATGTAAACAAAAACAAGAACTCAAATAGACATAACCAGAATGTAGATAAATACTATTGCACTGACCTGCATGGAGGGGTAGCACCAACAAATCTATTTAATCTTTAATAGATGGAATTCAAACTACAAGCTCACATCTATATAGACCACCAATAAGGATTGATGCACCCGCAAAAAATGAATACACCCTTCCCATGTAAGTCACATAAAATACTAATATTAAATCCAATAGGTAATGCATACTTACCCCACAGCAGAAAATATGTATTCAATTCAATATCCAGTCCTTCATGTGTAGAAAGGTCTGTATTAGCACCCAGAGCACCAGATAGCTCAACAGACGGTGTGTGTCTGGGTCTCCCGAGAGCCCACTAGTCCAGCAACAGAATCCCCACACAGACCTACCCTTAAAAACCCAAAAGGGGGCAGACACTGGGGAGCTCGGTGGGCCCTCTCTCAATTGGCCAGAACAAAAGAAATGCATAGTGGAAGGCGCCAAAAACAGTGCCAAAACATAACTGCATTGGTCCTCTCATTGACCGCGTCCATGCGGTCATTCCCGACGTCATCATTGTCCTCACTTCCACCCAGAAAGCAGAAGTGACATCAGAGTATGGCCGGCAGAAGTGATGTCAAAACTTGATGGACGGAAGTGGCCACAATAAGCTGGCTGGCCTCCAGCCAGATCCAAACGCCGCACCTCAATCTGACACAACACCCCCCCAGTGGTCAATAACATAATAGTTACATATAGTTACTGTGACAGACTTACCCGGGACAGAGGCTGTTGGAGGGGACTGAATGTGAGCCTCTTGCCTACAGATTATGGGCCCTGGCATTTGGGGTACCCTTGAGGTGTTGTTACTTTGGCTTCGGGTCCTTGTCCCCCAGGACACACAGACTCTGGGGACCCTGTATTTGCCATATTAGCAATAGTGACTGAGTCATACTGTTGGGACACATACTGTGAGGAGATGCTAATATCAACTCCACTCACCTCTCTGATGTCTGCCATAACATGCTTAATGTAAATGAGTCTAGTCTGGCTCACCACAGGTTCTAAGGGTATTCCACACATTGTTGTTTGTTCTAATTAACCTTGTGTTGATGTTTATGGTAATGTGTATTGAATAGTCAATGGCTAGGAGACGAACAGTCTACTCCTACTATAGTTTGTTGAAGACTAGGCTGAGGAGGGGGGGAGATCACTGTTTGTATTGTTAATTGTAATTATCTCCTGCTATTGTGAGAAAATGTCCTGTGGTTGTACTTATGATAATGTATAATGTACTGTGTGAAGCTCTGTGACCAGAAGTCTGTTCTAAAAGGTCATGTCTCTTAGTCACCTAGGCTGGATAAAGGATTAGATAATTAGCTCATGTTAATTAGGTTAGGTTTTAGTTATCCTACTGTATATATTTGTGTGAGATCTCAAATAAAAAGTCAGTCCATATTAGCAGTGAAACAAGTGTTGCCTTGTTTTATGCTTGGGAGCGGTTGGAATATCTGATATCTGTGTCCAGACTGGGAGGAAGTGGTATACTGACGGAAGCACTCAAGCAGAGTGTGGGACGTTCCGTTACATTGGTGGCAAGCAGCGGGACGCTTCCTGCAGTCTGGGACATCCAAGCTTCCACCTGTGACGTTCCGTTACAGTTACATAGTAGGTGAGGTTGAAAAAAGACACAAGTCCATCAAGTCCAACCTATGTGTGTGTTTATATGTCAGTATTACATTGTATATCCCTGTATATTGCAGTCGTTCAGGTACTTATCTAACAGTTTTTTGAAACTATCGATGCCCCCCGCTGAAACCACCGCCTGTGGAAGGGAATTCCATATCCTTGCCGCTCTTACAGTAAAGAACCCACTAAGCAGTTTAAGGTTAAACCTCTTTTCTTCTAATTTTAATGAAACGTGTCTTATTAAACTCCCTTCCGCAAAAAAGTTTTATCCCTATTGTGGGATAATCAGTATGGTATTTGTAAACTGAAATCATATCCGCTCTCAAGTGTCTCTTCTCCAGAGAGAATAAGTTCAGTGCTCGCAACCTTTCTTCAAATCTACTATCCTCCAGACTCTTTATTAGCTTTGTTGCCGTTCTCTGTACTCGCTCCATTTCCATCACATCCTTCCTGAGGACTGGAGCCCAGAACTGGACAGCATACTCCAGGTGAGGCCGGACCAAAGTCTTGTAGAGCTGGAGAATTATCGCTTTATCCCTGGAGTTAATCCCCTTTTTAATGCATGCCAATATTCTGTTTCCTTTGTTAGCAGCAGCTTGTCATTGCATGCCATTGCTGAGCCTATAATCTACTAGCACCCCCAGGTCCTTTTCCATCCTAGATTCCCCCCAGAGGTTCACCCCCTAGTGAGTAGATTGCATTCATATTTTTGCTACCCAAATGCATTATTTTACATTTTTCTACATTACACCTTATTTGCCATGTAGTTGCCCACCGCCTTTAATTTGTTCAGATCTTCTTGCAAAGTTAACACATCCTGCAGAGAAGTTATTGCCCTGCTTAGCTTAGTGTCATCTGCATATACAGAGATTGAACTGTTTACCCTATCCTTCAGGTCCTTTCTGAACAAATTAAACAGGATTGGTCCCAGCACAGAACCCTGGGGGACCCCACTTACCACCCCTGATCATTTCGAGAATTCCCCCTTTATCACCACCCTCTGAACTCACCCTTGTAGCCAGTTTTCAATCCATGTACTCACCCTATGGTCCATGCCAACAGACCTTATTTTGTACAGTAAAAGTTTATGGGAAACTGTGTAAAATGCTTTTGCAAAAGCCAGATACACCACGTCTACGGGCCTTTCTTTATCTAGATGGCAGCTCACCTCCTCATAGAAGGTTAATAGATTGGTTTGGCAAGAACGATTCTTCATGAATCCATGCTGATTAATACTAATGATACCATTTTCTTTACTAAAATCTTGTATATAGTCCCTTATCATCCCCTCCAAGAGCTTGCATACTATTGATGTTAGGCTAACTGGTCTGTAATTCCCAGGGATGTATTTTGGCTCTTTTTTAAATATTGGTGCCACATTGGCTTTTCTCCAATCAGCTGGTACCATTCCCGCAAGTAGATTGTCAGTAAAAATTAGGAACAATGGTCTGGCAATTACTTGACTGAGTTCCCTAAGTACCCTCGGGTGCACGCCACCTGGTCCTGGTGATTTATTAATGTTAAGTTTCCCAAGTCTAATTCTGTCCTCTGTTAGCCATGAAGGTGCTTCCTGTGATGTGTCATAAGGACAAACACTGCAGTTTTGGTTACTGAAGCCCCCCCGATTCCCTCAAGTCTGAGGAGAAGAATAAATTCAATACCTTCGCCATCTCCCCATCCTTTCTAACCAGATGTCCTTCCTCATTCGTTATGGGGCCAATATGGTCTGTACTCCCTTTTTTACTGTTTATATACTTAAAGCATGGGCTAACCGCGCAGAGTGTAATGTACCAACACATAGCACAGATATGCTAATATGCCAATCGTAATAAAGGGTGTCATATGCGGGAAACAGAGGAACAATGCAAACATTTATATTAATTAATTAGTCACAATGGTCCCTAAAGTTTGGCAGACCAAAAAATCATATAATTAAACCAAAGCCAAATGAGACCTAATGAGAACATATCCCAGGACAAAAGAGGGAGAAAAAAATGATATTAAAAAGGGGAGGAGGAAGAAGAAGAAGAAAGGGGGGGGCAGAAAAGTACAAGGATAAACCTATTCTAACCAAGGGGCGCACAATCTCTACAGAGTATGTAAATATATAATTTAAGTGTAAAATACCCATGGAGGGAAGGAGAACATCAAATTAGAGGGAAGGGCAGGAGAAATAGGAAAGTCCATCAGGTATAAAGAAAAGGGGCATAGCTAACAAACCCATTTAAACCAGGGGGCGTTCAGCTTTAAGGGTAAGGATCCATCATGATTCAGGATGCAAAATGGCATTATCCAAATCACCCCCCTAGGATTAAGGTGTATTCTATCAATAGCCAGGAACCCCAAATTGTCCAGATTGCATAGATGGAAATTCTCAAAATGTCTTGCAACGGGACTCTCGGGGGTTCCATCACTAATATCCACATGTTCTTTAACACGTTGCCACACCAAATGTTTAGTTTTACCTACATAGAAGGCACTGCATCCACCCATAAGAAGGTATACAATTCCCTTTGTTTCGCAGTTCGTGAAGTGTTTGGGTCTAATGGTGGTAGATCCAACCACTGTGGGAACGATTTTTCTTAAACGTGATGCATGGATTAGAGTCAACAAAATATTTATTAGTCTTATCCTCAGTCAATAAATGCCAATGTGTCAGAAACCATTAATCAGACCGAGACAAAAGTACAATTAATCACACTTGTTTAATAATAATAAAAAGGTAAACAGAGTAAGCGTAGTCAATACATAGCCAGAGTTCAGTAACCAGATCAGGTAGTCAGCCAATGCCAATGTCAGAGAGCCAGAGATCAACGTTGTAGTACAGCAAGCAGGATCAGGAGCCAGAAGGGATGACAGCCGAGCAAGTCTTCAACAGGAAAGCAGGAGAAAGTGTCTGAGATGTGACCAAAGGCGAAGGCAGAGATGAAGTGAGCTGGACGGCTTTAAGTAGCCAGGACTGACGAGCAGATCATCAACAGCTGAGTCACTGTGGAGATAAAGGAGCTGGCAATTAGCCGACAGCTGAGCGGCCAGCTCAGAGAAGGAAGGGCTGAGCCCAGCCCTGACAGTCCCCCCTCCTCAACGACCCCTCGCCCTCGGAGGACCACCGGGCTTGAGGGGAAAACGTCTATGGAAATCTCGGAGGAGGACAGGGGCATGTACGTCTGAGGATGAGACCCAAGAGCGTTCCTCCGCACTGTGCCCCTTCCAATGCACCAGGTACTGTATGTGCCCACAGAACCTATGAGAGTCAACAATGGATTGTACTTCATACTCCTCATGGTTCTCAACCTGTATAGGGTGAGGATGTGGCACCGAGGTGGTAAAGCGGTTGCAGACCAAAGGTTTTAATAAGGAGACATGAAACATATTAGAGATGCGCATACTACGAGGAAGGTCCAACACGCAAGCCGTGGGGTTAATCCTGCGAAGGATACGGAAAGGCCCAATAAACCGAGGTGCAAACTTCAAAGAAGGAACAGGAAGTCGGAGGTTGTGAGACGACAGCCAGACTCTGTCCCCAACCTGGTAGGAAGGGGCAGGCAGGCGTCTGTGGTCAGCATGGAGTTTATACCTATCGTTAGCATGTTGCAAAGCCTCATGAAGCCCAAGTGAAATGAAGGCCACGGAGATGCTCCTCTAATGCAGGAATACTCTGCGGAACAAACGCGGCAGGCAACACGGAAGGTTGGAAACCATAGTTTAACATAAACGGGGACAAATGGGAAGCTGAATTCAAGGCACTATTGTGAGCAAACTCCGCCCACGGTAACAGGTCTGACCAGTTGTTATGATGGTCAGAAATATAGCAACGTAGGAATTGCTTCAAAGACTGGTTGGCTCGTTCTGCGGCCCCATTAGACTGTGGGTGATACGCAGAGGAGAAAGCAAGCTGAATACCCAACTGTGCACAAAAGGCTCACCAGAACTGGGACACAAACTGACTACCCCTGTCTGAAACAATCATCTTGGGTAGCCGATGTAAGTGGAAGATCTCCCAAGCAAAAATAGAAGGCAGTTCCTTAGAAGTAGGCAACTTCTTGAGTGGAATCCAATGCAACATTTTCGAGAACCGGTCAACCACCATAGGGATAACTGTGTTGTCCTGGGAGTTGGGTAACTCCACAATAAAATCCATGGACAGGTGGGTCCAGGGCTTCTCTTCATTGACTATGGGTTGTAGGAGGCCCACTGGAAGGTGTCGTGGATTCTTACTCTGAGCACACATGGAACGGGCAGCTACAAAGTTGGTTACATCAGCACGTAGACTACGCCACCAGAATTGTTGGGAAATGGCCCAAAAGAGTTGATTCTTCCCAGGGTGGCCAGCAGCCTTGGAAGAATGGTAAGTCTGGAGCACAGCAGTATGGAGACTCTCGGGAACAAAGCAACGGTCACAAGTTTTCTCAGGAGCATCGATCGGAGCAGCAAGAATTTTGTCACCCAAAGGAGAAGTAAGACTGGTGCGAACCGTAGCCAGAATACGATCAGGAGGAATCACAGGAACCGGAACCGACTCCATCTTGGAAGTGGAGAAAAATTGTCGTGACAAGGCGTCAGCCCTTACATTCTTAGTAAGGGGTAAGAATGAGACAATGTAATTAAAACTCGACAAGAAAAGTGCCCATCACGCCCTTCTGGGAGAGAGGCGCTTAGCCTCAGACAAGAATGTGAGATTCTTATGGTCAGTAAGAATGAAAACCAGCACAGTGGTACCTTCAAGGAGATGTCTCCATTCTTTCAGGGCTAAAATGATCGCCAACAGCTCTCTGTCACCAATTTCATAATTGCACTCTGCCGGTGACCATGTCTTGGAAAAGCCACATGGATGCATAGCGCACTCAGAGTTAGGACGTTGAGACAGAAGGGCGCCAACTCCAGTTTCAGAAGCATCAACTTGTAGAATAAAAGGCAATGTAGGATCAGGGTGTGCCAACACAGGAGCAGAAACAAAGGCAGCCTTGAAACTCTCAAAGGCCTTAATGGACTCCGGAGACCAACTCTGTGGGTTGTCGTCTTTCCTGGTCATCAGTCAGGGGCTCGACCAGAGACGAGAAGTTACGAATAAACTTCCAGGAATTTAATCTGTTCACAATGGAATTCGCACTTTTCCAATTTACAATAGAGATTGTTCTCTCTAATGGGGCGTACACACGATCGGACTTTTCGACCGGACTGGTCTGACGGACGCCGACGGACCAAATCTGGCGAACATTCCGATCGTGTGTGGGCTTCACCGGACCTTCAGCGGACTTTTCCAGTCGCAAATCTGACGAACTTTAGATTTGAACATGCTTCAAATCTTTACGTCGTAACTCCGCCGGACCCAGAAATCCGCTTGTCTGTATGCTAGTCCGCTGGACAAAAAGCGACGCTAGGGCAGCTATTGGCTACTTGCTATCAACTTTCTTATTTTAGTCTGGTGTACGTCATCACGTACGAATCCGTCGGACTTTGGTGTGATCGTGTGTAGGCAAGTCCGGTCATTAGAAAGTCCGTTGAAAGTCCGCTAAAAGTCCGTCGAAAGTCTGTCAAAAGTCTGTCGGACAGACTCGTACACGGCATTAGTACACTCGACACAGTCGTACACGGCATTAGTCTCTGAAGTACACAACTGTGTGGTGGCTCTCCAGGGACTTGGAAAATATGAGGATATCATCGAGATAAACCATCACACATAACTGCAACAAATCTCGAAGGACATCGTTAATGAACTCCAGGAAAACTGCTGGATCGTTACAAAGGCCAAAAGGCATTACGAGATACTCATAATGACCTGATCTGGTATTAAACGCAGTTTTCCACTCGTCGCCCTCCTTAATCCTGACGAGATTGTATGCCCCTCTCAAATCAAGCTTCGTGAAAACCGTTGCTCCCTTGAGGAGGTCAAATAACTCTGTAATCAACGGAATAGGATAGGCATTCTTAATCGTGAAAAGATTGAGACCCCTATAATCGATACAAGGTCTAAGTTCACCACTCTCCTTCTTCACAAAAAAGAAACCAGCACCAGCAGGAGACGAGGATTTGCAGATGAAACCTCGAGAAAGTGCGTCTGCAACTTACTCCTCCATGGCCTTATCCTCCAAGACCGACAAAGGGTAAACCCGGCCACGAGGGGGTATAGCACCAGGTTGAAGGTCAATTGCGCAATCATACGACCGGTGTGGAGGCAAAGTACCGGCTTGACCTTTGTCAAAGACATCGCTAAAATTGCGGTACTCCTCAATTTTCCTCAATATTGAGGAAAGTGAAGAGGTGCACAGGACCTTGGCTACCTTCTGGAAGCATCTCTCACTGCACTGGCGATCAGGACAGAACCTCAGCACGGAGCCAATCAAAAGAAGGGTTGTGCCTCTGTAACCAAGGATAACCAATAACTAGGTGAGGAAATAACTTGGAATTGGATTATCTCATGGTGAAGGGCCCCTACAGCCATGGACAACTGAACAGTCTCATGAGTCCCATGGGCAGGCTGTACTGGTCTCCTGTCAAGAGCCTCAATGGCAAGTGGAGTGTCACACAGCTGCAGCGGAATCGAGTGCTTCGATACAAAGGCAGCACCAATGAACAGGCCTGCAGCCCCAGAGTCGATTAGAGCCTGTATCTCGACAGATGACTCAGCCCAAGACAGGGTAACCAAAACCAGGGGCTTATCTCTAATGATAACCTCACCAATGCAATGACTATCATTAAACTTTTTACCTCTGGAACAGATATTCACTAAAGTACAAAGATCATCATTCTTCATATATTTACAGTGGGGACGGAATGTATTCAGACCCCCTTAAATTTTTCACTCTTTGTTATATTGCAGCCATTTGCTAAAATCATTTAAGTTCATTTTTTCCCCATTAATGTTTACACAGCACCCCATATTGACAGAAAAACACAGAATTGTTGACATTTTTGCAGATTTATTAAAAAAAGAAAAACTGAAATATCACATGGTCCTAAGTATTCAGACCCTTTGCTGTGACACTCGTATATTTAACTCAGGTGCTGTCCATTTCTTCTGATCATCCTTGAGATGGTTCTACACCTTCATTTGAGTCCATCTGTGTTTGATTATACTGATTGGACTTGATTAGGAAAGCCACACACCTGTCTATATAAGACCTTACAGCTCACAGTGCATGTCAGAGCAAATGAGAATCATGAGGTCAAAGGAACTGCCTGTAGAGCTCAGACAGAATTGTGGCACGGCACAGATCTGGCCAAGGTTGCTAAAAAATTTCTGCTGCACTTAAGGTTCCTAAGAGCACAGTGGCCTCCATAATCCTTAAATGGAAGACGTTTGGGACGACCAGAACCCTTCCTAGAGCTGGCCGTCCGGCCAAACTGAGCTATCGGGGGAGAAGAGCCTTGGTGAGAGAGGTAAAGAAGAACCCAAAGAGCACTGTGGTTGAGCTCCAGAGATGCAGTCGGGAGATGGGAGAAAGTTGTAGAAAGTCAACCATTAATGCAGCCCTCCACCAGTCGGGGCCCTATGGCAGAGTGGCCCGACGGAAGCCTCTCCTCAGTGCAAGACACATGAAAGCCCGCAAGAAGTTTGCTAAAAAACACCTGAAGGACTCCAAGATGGTGAGAAATAAGATTCTTTGGTCTGATGAGACCAAGATAGAACTTTTTGGCCTTAATTCTAAGCGGTATGTGTGGAGAAAACCAGGCACTGCTCATCACCTGTCTAATACAGTCCCAACAGTGAAGCATGGTGGTGGCAGCATCATGCTGTGGGGGTGTTTATCAGCTGCAGGGACAGGACGACTGGTTGCAATCGAGGGAAAGATGAATGCGGTCAAGTACAGGGATATCCTGGACGAAAACCTTCTCCAGAGTGCTCAGGACCTCAGACTGGGCCGAAGGTTTACCTTGCAACAAGACAATGACCCTAAGCACACAGCTAAAATAACGAAGGAGTGGCTTCACAACAAATCTGTAACTGTTCTTGAATGGCCCAGCCAGAGCCCTGACTTAAACCCAATTGAGCATCTCTGGAGAGACCTAAAAATGTCTGTCCACCAACGTTTACTGAAATCAATACAAGAAAAAATGATGTCTTACTTGCACATTTGTTGATCATGGACAAAAAAACTTTACCATCAAAGATAAAACATACACCATAAAAGAATTTTACAATTGCTCTAGTGAGTACGTAGTGTACTGTCTGACCTGGCCATGTGGCCTCTTTTATGTGGGCAGGACCATACACCCCCTACGCCAACGTTTTGGCGAACATAGGCGTTTCATAGAGAAAGGCTGGGACAAGCACAGTGTCCCTCTTCATTTTCTGAAGGAACACCAAAAATCCACCATGGGCCTCAGAGTTTGGGTTACAGAGGCCATGCCCAGAGGTCTTCCTGCTGCAGAACGTTTTAAACGCTTATGTCAGTAGGAGGCCTACTGGATATATTCATTGGGTACTCTCTCGCCAGGGGGACTCAGTGAAGAAAAAGAAACACACTCTTTATTGTAGCTTATCCCCCTTCCCCTTTCCCCTCTTTTTACCTTTTATATGCAATTGTTGGTCTTTCAAAGCGAAAGAATACTTCTGTGGTCATCTGCCATTTGTTCTGTGACACCAAGTTACCTGGGGGACCTTGCCCCCTTACGTGCCTAGTAAATAACTCCCTGTCTAAACCCCCCCCCTATTCCCCCCCCTTTTTTTCCACACAACAACCCCCCCCCCCCCCTTCATGTCCCTTCTGAGCTCATCCTCATATAATGTGTTTTATAGTGCATTTTAATCCACCCATTTTTCTGTTTTATTTCTATTTTTATTTTTATTTTTATTTTTATTTTTATTTTTTCACATTTTTTTCATTATTTTCATATATTTTTTATTTCATTTTTTTTTTTTTATGTTATTTTATTCCATTTACACTTACTATTTATATACTGCATTAAAACTGACCCCTAGTTCATCCTATTTTTATTAATTCTTTAGTTTTTTATTTCTATTTTTGTGCTTCTTGAAATGTGTGGGTCCGCTGGCTGTTGTGGTTCCACAGCCACGGACCTCCAGCCCATATACTTAAATCAGATTGTCTCTACCATGTATTTAAGCTGCTCTCCTCCTGAGAGCCAAAAGGCCAGTAGAAGGAGCTGTGACCTCCGAGCGCGTAGCCTGTACTATCCCCATTCTCTGCCTGGATGCTCGCTGTGCACTGGTGACGTCATTTCTGCTTCCGCGCTCCAGAGTGGTTAGCGTGGAGCTCTCCATTCAGTGGATGCAGCAGACCAGCCTGTGACCAGATCCTACTCCCTGAAAGCCGAAGGGACGAGACCCGAGTCGGCAATGTAATACCAGCACATCCCAGGACACCGCCACCCTTAAAGGACACCCCCACCCTGCGAACCAGTAAGTGTATTTCCTACACTAACTTTTATCTGCACAATAGG